>JAGKPW010002324.1:0-600000 GCA_019926035.1 Melaleuca alternifolia
GAACTCGAAATAAAAATAATAAGATCTTTAATTACATCAAAGCTCCTCAAAAAGGAGAGGTTCTTGTACACTTTGTACTCGACTAAAAAAAAACTACAAATGAAAAGCCTTACACATTAGATTAATTAAGAAAATGGGTTACATCAATTAATCATTCTTGATGCAAAATAAAAGAGTTCACATGAAGAAATCAAATCTTAAGGAGATGTGCTTGAAGCTTCAGTTCGGGTTGATCCCTTCGATTGACGTGAGCGGAGCCGTTTGTTCTCTTGGGTGAGGCGTTCCACCTTGGCTAGAGCTTCTTCCCTTTCTCTAATGGCATATTGAATCTGAATTTCCTTTGGAGTTGGGTTAGGAGAGATGTAAGGGAGAATCACTTTGAGCTCGGGTTCTGGTTGACGAAGCATGTACTCCCTAGAGGCTTGATGTTCTTTCATTTCACCCTCAAATTCCAAAACCCAATCCACATCTCTAGGTGGGCAATGATATAGCACATCTTCTATCTTGTTGATCTGTTCCTCGATCTGTCGGACTTGATCTTCTTGGACGAATTGAGGGCGGAAGTCGAAACGATATAAACCCGACTTTAGTAGAGGAGGGATTTCTTGAAGCATGCGATATTGACGGGCTACCCTTAATGGATAATACGACGTAGATCCAGTGAGTCCCAAGAGTGGGATTGGATCGTCGCACCCGCTAATAAGGCGTGCTTTTGGAAATCTTATCCATGAGGCTTGCCATAAAATTTGACTCGGAACAAGATTTATAAAGAAATCCATCCATGAATGAAATGACCAAAAATGGATAAATTTCTCTATTTCTTTATATCTGGAAAGAGGGTGCATGTTTTTATCGACTTCTAGAATAAACATACTGCCTAAGCCACCGAAATTCCTTTTAAATAAAGTGCGAAATGGAGTCTGACAAACTTGAAGAATGCTATGGAACCCCTAAAATAGCACTAGAAGAGCAGTCATGCCTGAATCCGAGATAGTGGGAATGAATGTTTCGGGTTCTACAAATCGATTTTCGTGGTAACATCCTTTGAGTGACAAACATTGGTGAAACTTGACAAAAGCGACTTGAGGGTCTGGTTAATTTCTTGTATGAGAGAAAAATGGACGAGATACTGCAGATAGAAAGCTAGGAGAAAGACTTTAGGGGCACTTCCTTGAAAGGTCTGATCCGCTATTGGATAAACTAAGGCTCTGTGATTTGCTTCTAAATAAGAAAAAGGGAGAGCATTTGAATTTCCTCGTAAGACATTCCTAATTTAAGTGGTGTTTACTTTTAAAAATTCACTCAAACTTGAAATAGGATCTGAACCTATTAACGGTTTGGCCCACCCAAAAGATGGTGTTCTACCTATGATGACATCCAACTCTTCTAAAGTCGAGGTTAACTCATTTCGACCAAATACGAATGTGGATGTCGTCGGATTCCAAAAATGTGCTACTGCCTTGATCATGGCTGCTTGAGGCTCCAAATGCAAAAGTGAAACGAGATATCCGATCTTCCTCTCCACAGAATCCCGTTTGTTGTTGGTAAGATTATCCCACATGCTTAGAAGGGCTTTCCTTGGAGAAGGAATGATTCGAATTTCGGGAGTACCCATCGAACCTAAACCTATACGGGCATTTGAATCAAATCGCAACGCATCGTATGATCAATGAAAATTTGAAGTAATAATAAGCGAGTAAAAAGGAGAAAACTTACAAACCAAGACGAGAGTGGGATAATGATGATGCATTCACAAACACAAACGCATGAAACTGTGAGGATAATATCTAATGGGAGGATGTCTATAGGCTTAAAGCTCCCATTCTTATTAGATCCAAAGGGTTTCCCCGTCCGCACTTTCGTCGGATAGTTCCCTTCATCACTAATTAGAACGAGCGGGGCCGAAAGGGGATTACCACGGGTCATTCCCCACGCGGGTTCCTCCTTTTGACACCTCCTAAAGGTTTCCTAATCGCGGTTTGGGTTTTGGCCGCAGGTTGTGTGTGCGAGGTGTAGTGATGCAATAATAAGCAAAGATGCACATCAATTTATATTCAAACAATACTTCAATTGCATCCACATATTCATACATTCCTACACCTCTTCTGCAAAACAAATTGGTTAACAAAACACTCCACCCCTTATATCTCCCAACCTGCATATACAATCTAACACAACATCAAATCAGTGGACTTACCTTTGTCTTCATGTAAGCGCTACATAAAACATGTTAGTTAACAATCAACAACCAATCAATTAACTAGGCCTAAGTCCACAAAGTCCCCAGCGGAGTCGCCAAGCTGTCGCGACCTAAATTCCGCCCTTTAGGGAGAGGAAAGATTAGGTTTAGAGGTACTTGCTCTCGATTCTATGATCTCGAGCTCAAATTCTCCCAAATCCATACCTCGCGTGACGTTTGGCGTTTTCAAATTTTAAGGTTATTTAACAACTTAAAGTATTCTTAGGAGTCACCACTAGCCTATTGGGGTCGGCTAGAAACCGATCAAGACGCGGGAGTGTCGTCTTGATCTCTACGTAACCAGAGATTCTAAGTTCGGGAACTTGTTTACGCTAACATTTCTATTAGCGCCCTTTCGGTACCTAAAATTGATTGGTTGGTTGGTTAACCTAGATGTTTGCATGCATGCTAACATCACCTAAAAGTCTAGACCACTAGTATTTTGATGTCAAGCTCTAAGAACTTATTCAATTGATTCATTTTAGAAATTTTTTTTATTGATTTTCTGATTTTTTTTATGATTTTCAATTGACTTTCTAATTCTTATGATTTCCTAATGATTTTATAAATTTTTTTATGATTTTCTGATTTTCTTTGATTTTCTAATGATTTTCTGATTTTTTTTATTTTATAATAATTTTCTGATTTTTTATGATTTTCTAATGATTTTCTGATTTTTTTATATTTTCTAATGATTTTATATTTTTTTATTTTCTAATGATTTTCTATTTTTTTATTATCTATTTATTAGTTGTTTATTATTCACGAATTTTCTAGATTTTCAACATTTTTTAGATGTTTATATTTTTTATTACTTTTTCGGTTTTTTTTGTTATTTTACTTTCTATTTTTCTGATTTTCTATTATTTTCTAATTTTTATTATTCATTTCCTATTTTTATGATATTTTATTATTATTTATTAATTTTCTATTAACTATTTTCTATTTTCTAATTTTTATTTCATTGGATTTTCTATTATTTATTATCTATATTCTAATTTTTTATTACTTTCTGAATTTTCTATTATCTAATTTCTGTTTTCTATTTTCTATTTTATTATTTACTATTATCTATTTTCTGTTTTATATTTCTTCATTATTTTCTAATTTTCTGTTATCTATTATCTATTTTCCGATTTGTTTATTATTTTTTCTAATTTTCTATTATTTATATTTTCGAATTTTTTTATTTTTTATTCATTTTATTTTTTATTCATTTTATTTTTTTGTTTGTTTTCTTTTTAAAGGGTTTCGGACCGGATTATTCAATCCGGCCCGAAACGACCCGGACCTTAATGGTCCGGGTAAAAAGGGAATGGGCTGGGCATAAGGCCCAGCCCATTCTTATTTTTTTTTTAATGAATTTTTAAGCGGCCCAAGGTCTCTTCTTATTTCAGCCCATTTCTCTTTATTAATTTCGCAGCCCATTTCATTTTATTTCGCCAGCCCATTTATTTCCCTTTTTTATTGTTGCAGCCCATTTTATTTCTATTTCTCCTTTTCTATTCACGCCGGCCCATTCTTATTATTTCTTTGATTTGGCCTATTCTATACGCTGGACCCCTTTTTTAATTCTTTAATTCTTTTTTTTTCGGCCCATTTTATCATTTCTAAACCATTTCTAACCCATTAAACCAATGAAATAACATCTCTCTCTGTGCATTTCATCCTCTTCACTCGCCCATGCTTACGACTCTGACCGAGACCAAGATTTACACTAGTAACATTTATTGATGATTCTATATTCATTATGACGTAACTAAAGCCTTACGTAATCGACTGAAACTAAACAACTAAGCTAAAAATCAAAGAGAAAGCATTTGAATTTCGTATAAGCATTCATCAAACATATCAAGTGCAGTAATAGTTATCAAATTTTCAATACAAAACTGACTTTGCTCTAATCTCGAATCATCCATGAATGAACAAGAAAGACATATCAACGTCAAATAAGCATCACAGTAATTCAGCAAACAACTTGACAATATTCAGCATCAAATCAGAATAGGCAACAATATCACAGGGACAAGGAAATGAAAGAGAAGCAGTAAACTCACGCACAAGAATGAGAGAGACTTACCTGTGAAGATGAGATGGAACGACCAAAAGATATCGGACTCGCCGATCAACGATTCAACGTGCGGAAGCAGCGATGAAACAAACTCGGTGACTTCAATCCGCAGTGAAATAATCTCCGATCGTGCAGTGAGGGAGCTCCGAGAAAGACGATCGTCCGAGCGGGGGCGATTGTCCGAGAACCAACCAACCCGAGCAGGAGCAGGGGGAGACAGAGAATGAACGGCCGTGAGGGAGCAGAGAGGAAGCGAGAGCAAGAGGGCGAGAGGGATTGAGAGGGCAAGAGAGCCCGCGGGGGCTTGTGCGTGGAGGGAGAGAGAAAAGCGAAGCCGGCCGAGCCCGAGAGAGTCCAAGCCACCAGCGACGTGAGAGAGAGAGAGAGAGAGCTACGTGAGAATGAGAGAGCGGGAGCGCTAGAGAAAGAGCTCCTGTTTTTCTCCTTTTTTTTCCTTTGCGTGCCCAGATGCAGCGTGAAGAAGAAGCCCCTCAAGAGGAAAGGTGGGTCCCCCCTCAAAAACCCTCAAAACCCTCTCTTCTAGAAGCCTCCCTCTAACAAACTTTTTTTTCTTTCTTTTTCCTTTTTTTTTAATCCAATTCAACCATGAGCTCGTGAAGATGGCGATCCAAGTGAGCCACGGGCCCTATGGGAAAATGTATTGAAACTGACGTGGACTTTTGAAAATTCAGCTCATGTGGACCTCGATCTCATTATTTTTTATTATATTCCTATGAAAGAAACTCACTTTAATTAATTTTTCTTTAAAAAACTAAAATGTATTGGAATAGCAAAATTTAAGTGTTAAAAAGGTGAGGAAAAGGTGTTCAATAGACTTAGGTTCCAGTCTATATACTGGGCATTCACTGTCTGGAATTAGTTGCCTTCGGAATAAATTCTCTTTTGTAGCAATTGCATTATGTGTAACCTGCCATAAGAAATTCCGAACTTTAGGAGGTATATTGGTGGTCCAAATTCTTTTCCATAAAGTCTTAGGGGTCTGGAATGAAGGAGATGTTTGGTTTGATAAAGTCTGGCATTGAATTTCTCTAAGATAATGGTAGGCACTTTTCACTGTATACTCCCCTGCCTTTGTGTGTTCCCATATTAATTTGTCTTCCTGCATATAGGAACTTAAATGTATGGCCATTATATCATTGGCTATATCTTCATCAAACATACCATACACCATGTCTTCATTCCATTTAGCTTCTTCTCTATTAATCAGCTCTGAGACCATAACTGGGTCAGACAAATTTGCTGGTCCTCCAATTACTCCTTTTTTCATCCATTTATCCTCCCGGATGTTAATTTTTGTACCATCTCCAACAACCCAGCAGACAAAATTTTTCAAAGCATCTCTACCCACAATTAAACTCTGCCACCCCCATGAAGATCTAGATCCTTTAGAAGCATGTAAGAAATTTTTATTTGGGAAATACAGTCCTCGAAGTACTTTTCCCCATAGAGAATCAGGATTCTTCATTAACCTCCACGCCTGTTTGCCCAGCATCGCATGATTAAAGACAACAAGATCTCTGAAGCCAAGCCCTCCAGCATCCTTTCTCTTCTTCATGGTTTCCCAATCTTTCCAGTAAATCCCTTTTTTGGTTTCACTATTTTTCCACCAAAAAGCAGATATTTTCCTTTCAATAGCTTTACATATAGAGTTAGGGATTTTAAAGATTGACATTGCGTACTGTGGTAACGCCTGAACAACAGTTTTCAGGAGGATTTCCTTTCCTGCTTTAGACAGTAAATTCTCCTTCCATCCCTCTAATTTCCTGTTTACCCTCTCCATGATCCATGAAAACATGTCTCTTTTAGATTCCCCCCAGTCAGAAGGGATTCCAAGGTACCGCCCTGTTCTTACTATTTCTGGGACTCTCAGCACACTTGACATATTACCTCTTAATGTTTCAGGACAGTTTTTACTGAAAAGAATTCCTGACTTGTTCAGGTTGATAGCCTGGCCCGATGAGAAGCAGTATTGATTCAAGACATCTGCGACATTCTGGCATTCCTCCACCCTCCCATCCAAAAAAATTATCAGATCGTCGACAAAAAGCAAGTGAGAAAGAGTAGGGCAATTTTGATTTAGTTTAATCCCCTTAACATAGTCATTCTCCACACTCTGGTTCAATAGGGCAGATAGGGTGTTAGCTATAATGATGAAGAGATAAGGAGAAAGAGGGTCTCCTTGTCTTAAACCCCGGGATGGCTGAAAGAAAGGTTATCCTTCTCCATTCAATTTAATGCTGTAAGAGACTGAAGATACACACTTCATTATCCATGCTACCCAGACTGCACAGAAGCCCATTTTTAACAGACATGCTTTCAAAAAATCCCACTCCACTCGGTCGTACGCTTTCTTCATATCTACCTTTAGCACTGCATTAAACTTCCTCTTTCTGTTTTTTGTTCTAAGTTGATGCAATACTTCCTGTACAATGAATATATTATCATGTATTTGTCTTGCACCAACGAAAGCACTTTGCTCCTCTGCTATAAGATCTGGAATCCACTTCTTCAATCTATTCGCCAGAACTTTCGAAATGATTTTGTAGCTGAAGTTGCAGAGGCTAATAGGCCTAAACTGATCCAGCTTCTATGGATTTTGCACCTTAGGTATTAGAGTGATATGGGTTTTGTTCAGTTCTGGATTTAAATACCCTGTGCTGAAAAATAGTTGTATTTCTTTAAACACTGCTACTTTGATTTCTTCCCAATGCAGTTGATAGAATTTTCCACTCAGACCATCCGGGCCAGGTGCTTTTGAGGCACCTAATTGGAAACAAGCTTGTGAAACTTCCACCATGGTAACTTCTTCTACTAAACATCGATTCATTTCATCAATGACCGATACTGGGATTTTTTCTATAATGGGATCGATATATCTATGGCCTGCATTTTTGTATAACTCCTGAAAAAAACTGATACTCATTTCTTGAATCTGAACTGGATCTCTTATCCACTCGTTATTGTCATTTTTTAACATTGCAATTCTGTTTCTGATTCTTCTTTGCACAGTGGTAGCATGAAAGAACTTTGTGTTCTTATCTCCCCATTTCAGCCACTTTATCCTTGCTCTCATTCCCCAGTACATCTCTTCTTGTCTCCATAGCCTTTCAATTTATCTTTTCAGCCATTCTAATCTGTTCTTTTCATGGAGAGAAATTTGACTGTTAGTGATATGTTGCATTTCCTTTTTCAGGTTCTCTATCTGTTTCTGGCCATTGGAAAATTTGTTCTTACTCCAAGCTGCCAGATTCTCTGCCACTTTCCTCAACCTTTCGTTCAGTAAGGGTGCGTTTGGTAACGTTTTTGTTTCAAGAAACATTTTTTTTTATAGAAATACTTCTTTTGAGAAACACTCCTGAAATAATTTTTGAGTAAATAAAGTGTTTGGTAACTACACAAAATTTCTGTTCTTGTAATAGAAAAAGAATAGAAATGCATTTGGTTAGATTTCTAAATTTTTTATTGAGACACTAAATTCAAATATTTTTTTTAAGAAACGGAGGCGCCACCGTCACCCGAAAAAATGAAAAAATATAAACTAAATTACATTTTAATAAAAAAAAGTTTAAATTTTTTTTAAAATGAGATAATGTTTAAATTTTAAATTTTAAATTTTTTTGAAAATTTGAAAATTAAATTAACTTAAATTTGAAAATTAAATAAAATTTAATTAATTTAGAATTTAATTTTCTATAAAAAATTTAAATTAAAAAATTTAAATTTTTAGTTTTTAGTTCTTTTAAAAAAATTAAATTTAAATTTTTTAAAAGAACTAAAAACTAAAAATTTAATTTTTTAGCATTTAAAATTTAAAAATACGTCTTAAAGGATATATTAAAAAATGGATTAGGTAAAATTTTTAAAATGTAAATTTAAAATTAAAATGTAATTTAATTTATTGTTTAAATTTTAATTTACAATTTTAAAAAATAAAATGTTAAAATTTCTAAACATTTAGGAATTAAATTTTATTAAATTATTTTTAAAAAATTCAATTAAATTAAAAATTTAAGCAATTTCTTATTAAATTATTTTAAAAATTTTAAATTTAGTTTTTATAAAAAGGTTTAATTTAAAACAATATTTTTAATTTAAGAGTGTTCACAGGATGTGGCTGCGGCATGAATTTTTTTTTAGAGTTTTTGTTTTTTTTGTTTCTCAAAAGTGTTCCAAAAACAGAAAAACAAGTTTTTTTTACTTCTTATTTCTGTTCCAAATCTGTTCCCATGAACAAAAAAACAGATTTGGAACAAAAATGTAACAAAACGTGTTTCTGTTCTTTTTTTGTTCCCTGTAACAAAAAAATAGAAATTTCTGTTCTAGGGAATAGAAATAAGTTTTACCAAACAGGCCCTAAGGGTATACCATGACTTTTTAACAATACTTTCATACTCCTCATCTTCAGACCAGAATGCTTCATATTTAAACTCCCTGTTTTTCTTTCTTCTCTCAGGAAACAGGTTTAAAACAAGGGGACTATGATCAGACCATATGGCAGGTAGGGCTATCACAGAAGCATTTGGAAACATAATCCTCCAATTTAAGGTACACAATGCTCTATCCAGCCTTTCCTTCACCAAATTTTCTCCATCCCTATTATTTGCCCAAGTGAAGGTACATCCTTTACTCTCCATGTCCATGAAGCCACATGTATTCAAAAAGTCATGGAATACATTCATTCTATAATTTTCCACCCTCTTTCTCCCCATTTTTTCCCATTGATAGAGAACTTCATTGAAGTCTCCCATACACAGTCAAGGAAGGATATTGTCTTGACCTCTTTGTTGGATTATCTGCCATAGTCTCAGTCTCTGCTGAAAGTCAGTTGGTGCATAGATAAAGGTAATTCTCATTTTCCATTTAAATTCCTCTATTATGCATACCACATCAATCATGTTCACAGAACTATATTCAATGCTGAGAGTCACCCCATCATTCCATAGCAAGGCCATACCTCCTGCAATCCCTTCTGGGTTCACAAGAAAACAATTTTGAAAATGTAGGCTTCGCTGCACTCTCCTCACTACGTTCTCTTTATTTTTGGTTTCTAGTAAACATAAAACCGTAGGTTTCTCCTGAGCCACTAAGGTTCTTAGTGCTTGAATTGTCAAGAGAGAACCCAACCCTTGACAATTCCAACAAATTAACTTCATTTGTGACCTGGTGGCTTTAAGGGGCTAGCCACCAAAGCCCGATCATATGCTTCTTCAATAGTATAGATCTCTGTATCCATTAACTTAGTTTCATCCAGCAACCATATTTCTCCTCCTGTTTGCCTTACATCATAAGGAGCAAATCTCTTCCTTCTCTTTCCACAACTAGATTTTAGAGTTATAGTCTGGTTGTAATCATTTATCTACCTTTCCAACTGATTCTCAGCAATAATTATCCCCTTCTGTCCACTCAAGCATAGCTGTTCCTCTACATTCATCATCATACTCCTCTCCTCATTGTCTTCCTCCAATTGCACTGACTTACCCTTATCCACCCTTGTTCTTTCTTTGCAGGCTTTAAGAGGGCCCTCATACAAAACAACTTGCCCTGATTCAGTTGGTGTTTCAGGTACTTCCTCTTCCACTGCTTGATCATTTGGTATCTTCCCATAGAAGGTTTTCCAATACGAACTAAATTCATTTGCCTCAACTTTCAGCCACGCTCCATATGGGAAATTTTCTATGTTTTCAACTGATGTATCACAATCCTTCTTGTTCACACAATATTGAGCGTAGTGGCCCATTCTACCACACCAATAACAATAATAAGGAAGTCTCTCATATCGAAATTCCAACCATAAATTCTTCCCTTTATTACTGAATATTGATCCTGACATTAATGGTGCTGAAATGTGAAGTTGAACCTTAGCTTTGCCAACTTTGCAAGCTGTGGGTCCTCTGGTTTCAATTCTTGTGGCTATGACTTTCCCTATAACAGAAGCCACCTTAGAGATAACACTCTCTATAATCCATTCAGTTGGCAGCCCCAATATATGAACCCAGAACTCACACACAGAGAAGTCATAGCATGTTGGGGGTGTATTAGGTTCCCATTCTCTGAGTATTAGAAGATTATTTGCAAAGGACCATGGCCCTTGGTCCAACACCCTTCTTTTTTCCATCTCCGATCTAAATTTAAACTCAAACACTCCAGGAGACAGAATAGAGATATCCACACTCTCGGTTCTCCAAGCTTTCCTCATAGTACTCAAAAATGCCTGAATGTTAATTTTAGGGTTTTGGAGTAATTGTCCAATAAGTGATAACTTACATTGTTGGACTTTTTCTGCAGGAATCTCCTCATCTATCGCGATAATCTGCTTCTGTGACCAAAGTCCACCTAGTCTTTTGCAGAGAGCAGCCAGGCGAAATGTTGCCTCTTCTTCCTCTTCCATTTGGTGGAGTTCAAGATTCGAGTTATATGTGTGGTTTCTGGATCGATTTCATATGTGTACGGGGGTATAAGGATGGGTGAGATGGGTTTTTGCCTAAAGAAATTTCCTGAACAGTATCGGAAAGAACTTTGTGGTTTAGGGTTTACTAGGTCATTGGATATCCATGTTTCTATGAATGCTGGTTAAAGAATAGAATGTATAATGGAGTAGTAGAGTAAAGGCGAGATTCAGTTGTCAAAGGATCGGCAATGAAACAGTGTTTCTCCGGCAAATTTCCGGCAGAGTAGATCTAGGGTTTTCATACTACCTATCAGCAGAGAGAAGCTCGTCATAACGAGAGAGAAAAGGGTTATGTGTGGGTTTCCATTCCCTTCCTATTTCAGAGGGTCATCATACAGAGTACTGTTTAGGGGGCAAAGAAGTTAACATGAACAAGTAAATCTTTGTTTTCACCAATTATGAGCGTACACATTTATAAAAATGGGTAATATTTTGATACTCTGAAAAGAAAGTACGAAGGGACTTCAGTGGTACAACAGGTGAACTACCAAAAATGGGTTGTGCAAGCTGTTTAGACTGTTGCTAAATTCTGCAATCTAGTAAGATGGATACAGAAGCTTCTCCAATGTTCAAAACTGAGAAAATGCTTCCTTTAAGCTTTCCCACCTAAAATATCAGATCATCGCACTAATATATTCTGAGCAGGACATTATCCTAGATATAGAACAGCGAAAGCATAGCATTTTCTTACGGGGTTGTTTTCATATGAGAAAAGTTCCAACATTTCTGGTGGTTGGTCTAGTTTAGCCTTTTCCCATAATGTCATTCCTCTACCTGCTCTAAGAATTGTTGGCATCCATCCAGTGAATAATATGCTGCATATCAGACAGAAAGAGAGAGTGAGAGGAGATGAATGAAGTTAAGAGATGCACATTATATTAGTTGTATCATACATTTATGATAGCAAAAACATTAGGCAGTCCAAACGCTCTTAACTTACATCTTCTACATGATTACGTACAACTCAGACCAATAAAGAATGCACACTCCCTTTCAAGTCCTAGATTACAACAGGATTTTGTTAAAGACTCCATTCCAAGAGGTTCTCTTATTTTTCAACTAATGAGAAACACACCAAAAAAAAAAAAAAACAAAACAAAAGCCCCAGATAACAATGTAAATACCAGGGAAATTACCAAATGTTATCCTGAAATTTCCATTAAGTTTCATTTTTTCTTTGACTGTTCTATTGAATTACTGTTGGTCCTCTATGTTCAAAATTCTACTCTCCCCAAGGTTTCAAAAGTAAAAAATAAAATTTACAAATGATATGCGAGTGTTTCTGGCGGTAGATAGAGACAGCTTATGGTACCTTTCAAGTAGATATCAATTTCTTCCTCTAAAATCTACGGTTTGTACCATGGCAATAATGCGGGAACTCGTGTCCACGCCTCAATCGGCAATAATTTTAGGTGGAAACGATTTGGAAAGTCGATTAAGTATCCAAATTCGTGGCGAGAAATGTCAATCGCGCA
Source organism: Melaleuca alternifolia (assembly GCA_019926035.1). NCBI lineage: Eukaryota > Viridiplantae > Streptophyta > Magnoliopsida > Myrtales > Myrtaceae > Melaleuca > Melaleuca alternifolia. Next base: position 12,255 of record JAGKPW010002324.1, read on the forward strand.
ACAAATAAGTTGTACTCGAAGTAGATGTGGTGGTGAGTTATTGTCTTAATAGCGAACCGGGTCAAAATTCTTATATAAGATCCAACAAAGAATACACTGATTAGGTGGGTCTTGTTGACAGTGCGAGTATATGTGATGGCAAATGGGCAAGGAGAGAATCAAACAAAGTAACGAAATCCGGGGAATCATGTAGAGTTCGTGGCGCCATCTCTCTTAGAGATGAAGCAAGATGGGCCGGGGCCGACGTTGACAGAGAAAGCTAACCCGTTCCCGGCCGACGAACCCGGTTGGTGAAGGAGTTGTTTATTAGAATGTGAAGGAGTCGATCTCGATTATTTATATCGACTCTGCATGATGGATCGAATGAACTCTTCCAATCGTGCTGGGATTTGGTTTTCTGTGTTGGTTGAGTTTCTGTGTGATGGGAGTGGTTCGTTGTAGCCAAATTGTTTTCTAAATTGTCTGAGCATTCGTTGACTCTTTTAAATATATTTTCCTTTGTAATGATCAATTTTTTTTCTTGCCTTAAACAAAGAAAGAGAACTTTGCGGATCGGCCCCCCGAAGTCCGGCGATGCAATGTTCTGTCGTGGCGTTAACAACCGGGGAATTGAAAGCCTGACTTCTTCAGTTTATTTGTGTAAGAATTGACTATCGTAGGACACACTTAGATTAGATGCATAACCAACGTTTTGTTCCCTTAATCACTGAGATTTCAGTCCCAAAAACATTGAGTTTTGCAATTCAATCCATAAACCGGGAGGATATGCCACTATAACTTTTTCAAAAATGCAAACGGTTTCATACACTACTGATTCGAGAGGGTACGGGGATGCTCAAGATTTATACTTAGTTTTTGTTGCAGAACGAGTTCTGAAATAAATAAATAAAAATTATTCTGGAATAGAAATAATAATAAAAATTTAGTTTTTCTTATAAATAGATTTAGAGCAAGAATGTTAAATCAGATTCTGGATCGAGAATCGCTTCTCTCATACGTTCTCTGCTGTCACCGAAGAAGGCCGCCTCTCCTCTTCTCCACACGACCGCGCCTCCTCCACCTCGTTCGCACGCCTCCGCCTCCCTCCTTGTCTTCTGCCGGACTCGGAACCAGAGGGCTTCGTTGTTCCTCTCCGCCGCCGCCCTAAGATGGACAGCCCCTTCGCCACTCCCCAGTCCCTCTCCGACTGGCTCAAACCTCGGCTCCCCTCCGACTCATTCGCCTCTTGGGGCGTCGAGCCCGGCACCAAGAATGTCCACAACCTCTGGCTCGAGATATCCGAGGGCGAGACCTCGCTCGCCGATTCCGACCCCCCAGTCCGCACCGTCAATTTCGTCTCCGTCCGTGTCGTCGGAGCCAATGGTCAGGTCCTCGTCGAGTCGCGCCAGGAATTGTCCGACGGTAGCGTCCGCCATCGGTGCAGGCCCTTGTCGGAGAAGATGAAGCCGAGCGAGACCCCCGAGATGGCGGTGATCAGGGCCGTAAAGGAAGAATTGGGATCGGTGATCCGGGCGGACGTCGGGAATATTGGGGAATTTGTGAGGATCGTTCCGGGTTCACATCAAACGAAAGAGGAGAAGAGGAATTCATTGTCTTATCCGGGATTGCCAGCGTGTTACATGATGCACTCATTCGAGGTGGAGGTCAAGGGACTGCCGGAGGACACAGAGTTCTGCACAGAGGAGGAAGAGGAATATGAAGGTAAGGGTGAGGCAGGTGTTGCGAAAGGGGCGGTTTCTGTGAAAAGGCATTACTGGAAATGGGTGAGTGCCGATTCTATTGAATTTTGAATTTTTAGTTTTTAGTTTTTGGTTGGAGGGTTGGGAGTTTTGGCTCTTCGATTCGACAATCTTGGTGTCTTTGGCTTTCTTTCTTGTTCTTTTTATGTATCCGACAGAGAATAAGACACGATTCGGTAACGTCTAAGGTTGAGCCTTGCGTGAGCTCGTCAGGATGGTTGTGCTCTGGTAATAACTTCTACCTTCAGTTGGAGGGAGTGATGATTGTACAGAGCTCTTGTAGCTCATGATGAGCCTGATGTAAATTCGCTCATAGACATCTTATTTAGCGACATGATGAGCTTCAATATTTGATCTTTATTGAAATAAACATATTGTAAACTTAAAAATGAAATATATATTTTCAAATAAAATAGAAATATTTTTTTTTATCATATCAAACAGATTTCTACTTTCAAAATAGAAATTATTTATCCTTATCAAATGCTTTTTTCCCCCTCAGAAACTCGTTCCGGAACTCTATTTCTGTTCTAAAAATCAATTTATGGCTAGAAACACAATCATGCGCACCCTAATTGTGTGAGCAGTGGTTGACTCTTTTAAATCTCTTTTCCTTTGTGATGATCAACTTTTTTCTTGCCCAAAAGAAAGAAAACTTTGCGGATCGGTCCCCCCAAAGTCCGGCGATGCAATGTTCAGTCGTGGCATTAACAACTGGGGAATTGAAAGCCTAACTTCTTCAGTTTATTTGTGTAAGAATTGACAATCTTAGGATATACTTAGATTAGATGCATAACGAACGAACTTTTTGTTCCCTCAGTCATTGAGATTTCAGTCCCTAAATGGCCCCATCTCGATGTCCTTGACAAGGATGCATTTAAGAAAAAACATTGAATTTTTCAATTCAACCCATAAACTGGGAGGATCCGCTCCTGTAACATTTTTGAAAATGCAAGCGGTTTTGTACACTACGGATTAGAGAGGCTATGTAGTAATAATACTCAAATTGAGGGTCGATGAGATCATTTGTGTGGAACTTTCTTTGTACAAATGATGTACACCGTATGTTTTCCTAATGAAGAATTGGATGGAATCACTTGGCTGCATATTCTTCGTATGAGTAGTTACGGGGGTCATCTATCATTTTAACAAATTATTCTATACGGACTCAGAATCTGGACAACCATACTCGGCCAAAGTGATATAACACGAAAACGGGATGAAATATGGGGATAACCTTAGTTTGCCTCTCTTTTTAGGCACACAACATATTCGATCGACCCTGGTCATCATGTCTCTTCGACAAATAAGTTTAAGCCTTTGAGGCTGCTAGTTAAGAATCTCATCAAGTTGTCAAGACACATCATCAGTAGATTCATGTGGTATGTCACTATCCTTGCATACACTCCACTTACTTAATGACAACACGACAGATTTACGTTACTTTTAAGTCAACAAATCAATGGCTAGAACAATACCGAATTGTTTATAGGAGCGAACTCGCCTTTGTAACCGTGAGAGTGGAAGTAACTTTTTCTCAATCGATAAATTCAATATGTGATCGATGAGTTAATCTTAGATTACAGTTATTTTAATATGTTTAGTACATTTTGACATAGAAACGTGAAATATGTAATGAGGTTGGTAACTCTTGATTTACTTGATACATGTTTGACAATTTTCCTATACGTAATACTAACTTTCATGGTCGTCTGCAACTTTTCCTGTAACTTTTCCTGTACTCGGTGACTTTTGATATTGGAAAGTATTGACATTAGTGTTGATCGTAACTTTTCCTTTGCTAGCAATATTCATAAATCATAAGAGAAGTGCCAGTTTTCGAACGCATTGAAATTAACTTTGAATATAGCTTCTGTAAGTAACTTTGTTCATAATGAACTAAGTTTTCTACAAGTCCCCACAAAAAATCGGTCACGACCAGTTCCCCGGGGCACGTAAAAACGGTCCACACTTGTGGGCAAGCGAGCATAGAAATATCCTTGCCGCCATCCGAACAGTTGGTCCGAGATTTTCTTCACATCTAAGCATATGCATGAAGATGTTTTAAGACATTAAAGAGCACATCCTGCAGATATGCAGTAACATAACCAAACTGATGAAAACGTTTGTGTAGATCACAGGTACATCTGTACACTCTAATCTTGCTAAGCAGCAATAGAGTATGTCTGGAACAGGTAATCCAGGATCTTCTTGTAGTCACCCATTTTAGTGCCTGTGTTGGGATCAATTATGAAAGGCACCTGCAATTTAAGATGTTGCATCCTCTTATGATCTTATCGATGTCAAAATCATAGTATGTAAATTGCAACTGGAAAATCGCATGATCTTCCATCCACACACTAACCAACCTCTTTTGACCCGGATATGTCCATAAGTATCTTTTCCCGTCCAGATCCTTCTCCAACATTTTGCAGGATGTAAGGGAGCTCTAACTCGCAGAGCGCTTCACGAACAATTCGAGCATTCTGAGAAGATGGAACAGAGTACTGTTTAGGGGGCAAAGAAGTTAACATGAACAAGTAAAAACTTTTCTTTGTTTTCACCAATTATGAGCGTGCACATTTATAAAAATGGGTAAAATTTTAATACTCTGAAAAGAAAGTACGTAGGGACTTGAGTGGTACAACAGGTGAACTACCGAAAATGGATTGTGTAAGCTGTTTAGACTGTTGCTAAATTCTGCAATCTAGTAAGATGGATACAGAAGCTTCTCCAATGTTCAAAACTGAGAAAATGCTTCCTTTAAGCCTTCCCACCTAAAATATCAGGTCATCGCACTAATATATTCTGAGCAGGACATGTCCCTGATATAGAACAGCAAAAGCATAGCATGTTCTTACGGGATTGTTTTCATACGAGAAAAGTTCCAACATTTCTGGTGGTTGGTCTCGTTTAGCCTTTTCCCATAATGTCATTCCTCTACCTGCTCTAAGAATTGTCGGCATCCATCCAGTGAATAACGTGCTGCATATCAGATAGCCAGAAAGAGTGAGAGAGGAGATGAAGGTAAGTTAAGAGATGCGCATTATATTAGTTGCATCGTACAATTATGATAGCAAAAACATTAGGCAGTCCAAACGCTCTTCACTTAACATCTTCTACATGATATATGTACAACTCAGACCAACAAAGAATGCACACTCCCATTCAAGTCCTAGATTGCAACAGGATTTTGTCAGAGACTCCATTCCAAGAGGTTCTCTTAACTTTCACCTAATGGGAAACACGAAAAGCTAACAACAAAAGCCCCAGATAACAATGTAAATACCAGGGAAATTACCAAATGTTATCCTGAAATTTCCATTAAGTTTCATATTTTTTCTTTTACTGTTCTATTGATTTACAGTCCGTCCTCTATGCTCAAAATTCTACTCTCCCCAAGGTTTCAAAAATAAAAAATAAAATTTACAAATGATATGTGAGTGTTTCTGGTGGTGGAGAGAGACAGCTCATGGTACCTTCCAAGTAGATATCAATATCTTCCTCGAAATTCTCAAACAAGTGAACAACTGAGATATGAGTGTTCTTTGTGGTAGACAGAGAGGGCACACAGTACCTTTCAAGTAGCCCTGCACTCGGGTTTGCCCCACTGCCATATTTCTCAAATAGGTAGTTGACTATGTCACCTGTCCATACACAGAAGAATGTGCCATAATTTAGAGCGTCAAGGCTTCAACAGGAGGAGAAACCAGTGGCTGTAAATTAACTCAATACTGGCCAAGAAATTCCAGAAACTACCTAGCGAAACATGGATCATCATTCATTCATAAACTGCATACCAATACTCTTTTTGAGCAATGGCTAAATTCCTACACATCTGGAGTCTCTCTGCAGCCACAGTGGCTAATCAGAAAAGATCAGCACTAACCTCTGTACTACCAGAAATGTGTAGATGTTGGACATGGAGGAAATTAAAAAGAGAAGCTTCTAGAAAATGGTAAATATAGATCAAATGAGGCCGTCTCAACAGGAAGTTTTTGTTCTATCCTCTTCATCAGAATTCTATATTTGCTTTGTCCCTAGGCACCTTTGCCAATCCACTTATTTCGTAAAACTAAGATGATTCCTTGTAACCAAGAGGGAAAATCCTGCAGTGTGGTTTCAAGCCATACACATGAGACCTCAGAAGCTCCCAGTTCCCTGAGTATATATTTTTTGGAGGTCTAGTTACCTTTGTTTGTGGTATTGAAAGCAATCAATAGATAGACATGCATGAGTTGACCCTCGAAGTAGAGATGGAAACTTAAGTAGTAAATAAATTGCTATCCGGCGACAAGTTCTGAAATTAGTCGCAAGCCCAATCATTAACTTCAATGCTTGCACAAATGGGATGAGAAGTTGATAAAAAGGCAAAAAAATAGTTTTAGAATGTTGAGTAGCAGTTCTCATCCAGATCACAGAAAAATCACAGACAGTCTGGTAAAGATCATACGAGATAAACTATCCAGGATATCTGACATTTCCTTCAACTTCCTTCTCATCTACAATAACCATGGACTGGAGGAACTAGATCACTCAAGTGTAGACCAAATCAAGGATCTTTTGCATGTCCAAAAATAACTCAGAGTTGAATTTACACATAATCTAGGTTTTTTTAATGCAATTATAAAGTATGACTATTTCGTGTAAATGGCGGAATTATGGTGATAGTTCCCTTAAAAAGATTTCCATCAAACATAACTGTTTGACTTACCACTTTCATAAATTGAGACACCAGTGTTTGGGTCAATCAGGAAAGGAAACCTGCAAAGGTCAAACTGTAAGGTTGTATAAATTTAATGCATGGAATAAACGAAATGTTCCTTAACTCAAGCTACATTCCAGACTAAATAAGGAAAGATCAGTTCTGAACTGCCAAGGACAGTCTACACCACCGGGCTAAAACATCCCACTGCTTAATTGATTTCTATTCTTAATTTACATTCTAATTTAATGGATTTGCTTGCAGTTGAGTAGGAATTATAAGGAGCTCTAGATATAAACTCCTAGGGAAACTAGCCCCAGTCATTATTAGATGCAAATGGCCTCATTCAATACTTTTTGGGTTTGTACATCAAGTTCATGACAGCACTCTAGTTTCCCGTACTCATGAACATGCCAAATTTGTTAAAGCGGGCATTCTTTTGTTTTTTCTTCTCTTTTTATGTTTGACAGTTAGAGCCAGATATTTCCACAATTAACAATACAACTTGCTGATTTGCATGAGAAAGAAAACTCATATTTGCACTCACAACTGGGATGTAAGTGTTGCAAAATAGATAGTTGTCTACTTTACAGATGAAGATTAAGCGCAGAAACATAGAACCCCGGGGGCACAAGTTGTCATGTGCAAGTCCAATGTGGCTCAGAAATTGCATATAAATTAAATGCTTTTAGGCCTGATATAAAGATGCTATGCCAAAAGAACAATCATCATGCACCTTAGACAAAACGCTTTTTGCAACTGTTACAGAGAAGATACATACTGCTCTTTGCCACCAAGATTTCTGACCAGTTCTCTGTGCCTTGCAGATCCTTTTGGGCAAGGATAGACCTGCGTACAACATAAAGGAGTTAACGACAGGGAACCACAGAAGCAGGGCTCTGGAACTAAGTGGGGGCAAACTAAAAGGGTAATGATCATTTATAACTCTCACTAATCTAAGCAAAAATTATTAGGCCATTTGTATCTAAAACAAGGATTGTATGTACAATAAAAAATAGAATTCTATGTGAACTGATCATTTCTTGATAACTACGAGATAGTCTATAACCACTCCTAATTATGAGGGCAGCAATTAAGGATATGTGGAATGAAAGCTTCTCTAATAGCTTTTCTTGGAATTCCTATGGGGATCAGATTGAAAACTACTAAACTCAACTTACATTAGTAGGTCATGGAAAATACGCATGCAGGCAATTCCCTGCCATCACATAGCATGGATCCCTCCCAAAAGTCACATGACAATGGTACATGGACAGATGCGAAAGGTCTCATTTGTTTCATGACAACAAATGTTCTTCTCCGTCAGGCTTAAAGAAATATAACACGTAAGCCTAACAGTGACAGCACAGCAGATCAGGCCTATCTCAGCAGCTCAAGTTTAACATGATATTTATATTTTGATTGCTGCTGAATGATATCTGTTGAAATATATCTGTTGAAGCATATGCAGTGGTTCTGAAGATTTCTTGGTGGTTCCAGATAAGATAGTTAGGGTTTCATGACCAATTGTGAATGTCTCTATTCTCCAGGAATAGAGCCTCTATGTAATCTTTCATGAATTAAATTGGGCAGAAGCAAAGTCTGTTGCAATCTCTATTCCTCTATCTTGTGACCCTAAAATGTGAATAGTATTCAAAAGAATAACATAGAGGTATCTAGATACAAACGAGAACTGCAGATTATAGCAGGAATTATATTAAATAATAAGTCAGGTAATGTTGTTTGCTTCACTCACCTCAACAGAAAGATCTAGCTCAGTCATGGCCTCACGGACCCTCCTGCAAAAGGGGCATGCCTCTGTTGAATGAAAAATAAGAAAAGAAATGTCGCTAGATCTTTCAATTACATGACATTAGAAAATAGAAACTAACAATAAAATATAACCACCTAGCAAAACATGCTATTTTTTCTTCTGAAGAAACAACAGGAGGGAATAATTAAAGGGGCTAATATTGGAGACTCAAAATGGCTAATCATGGTTTACAGCCTATCCTTTCTCAGACTCCTCATCTGATCTATCCCCTAAAATAGCTAACATTTGGCTCTCTTGTTGAGAGGAAGTCAAGACCCAACATAGTCTGTCTGTCAACTACAAGAAGAACAAAATCTCTTTCAAATCACAAGCAGTATATCGTATATAGGGTGACTGTTGAAGATACTTACCAAATTCAAACAATTGCAAAGGCAGAGGAGGACCTGAAACCGTGATTTCACCGTCTTTCGAATTTATTACTGATCTTGAACCCCACGGAAGTCTTGCCAATGTAGACAAGGAAGAGGTTGCCACCTAGTACCGCATTAAGGAAAAGCATTAAAATCCCAAGGGTCAAACATAAGGTAAATGAAAAAGGTTGTTTTTTCTTAAAGTACACATGTGGCCCCATAAAAGAACTCAAGACCAATTATTTAGATATGTTGGGCACATGAAAACTGGAAACAAAATTATTATGTTCTTCATACCACAATAACTGAAACCAAATGATATTCTTCATGACTCCAGATTACAAGAGTTACAAAAAAAACTACACTACGAAAGATTACAGTAGGACCCAAAAAATAGATGAAAAGTTATCCCTCACTCTATGGAGCCACAGGTACCCTTTTTACATAAATGCTACTTTCTAATAAACAAATCATTTTGAAAGTCTCAACAGAGCACCTCCAAAGCGTCATTCCTTTGACCAGAGGGATCTCCTCCCTACAAGAAACAAGAAAGCTCGGTTGATGTGAAGAACCATAAGCACAATGTAACAGTAAGATACAGTACCCAAACCCAACGGAGCCAAAGAATGAAGCATGCCAAATTAACTAACCTAGTAGAAAAAATGATTTTGCAAAGGGCAATTTTTTTATCGCAATCCGGGGAACTCTTGGATGATGAGAGAATGATGGTTCAAAATACGCTTCCAACATTCTCTTTACACTTAATTATAGAAATCTCCTAAAAAATTGGATTATCACTAACATTTTGCTAAGCAAAAGCATTGCTTACACAAAGCTTTCCATAAACTAGTGATGCCAAGTGCCAGACTCTCGACTAAGTCGATAAAGGCGCAAGATCAAACGCTATCTAATGACGCTGAAATGAGTTTGGAGGGCGACGAACTCACGGAAAAGAGCTTAAGCAAGGGACAGAGCACGGACAACAAACTTGTCGAAGAGCCACCACTACTTTGTGCAGTCTGTGCAGAGGTAATTGGGTTATCGGAGTCCACTGATTTCGCTTGAAACCTCGTCTTGCGACGAACCCATGTCCCATTTACTGACGATGCTCGTCGGTGAAGATGAAACGACAATAATCCTGGGGAAAAAGATCGGATCTTTCCGCTGAGAGGAGGAAGAAGAGGACCGAGATTTTGAGGACAGCATAAAGAGTGAGTCCCAGAAGTGAAGGAGGACATGCTCCTAAACTGTCGCTTTTTCCCACGAAGCAAAGACTTGGATAACACGAAAAGGGGACTTCTGCATATTCTGGAGCAGTTGTGGCTGTTGTCGCTCTGCCTTCTATGCTATCCGCAGGAGATTTTTCTCCCTCAATTCCGCGAAGGAACTTCCTCCTCTTTTGGAAGGCGAGAGTAAGGAACATTATAAGGGGCGACATTTACAATTAGAAACAAAAGTTATTTTTGGTAAGAAAACGACCAAAATTTTCACCAAAAAGCCATCGGAGAGTTACTTCTTCAGCAAACAAATTTTCAAGAGATGGCGATGTTTAGAAAGATATTTGCATAAATGGTCCCTAATTTTTTACTAACTGTGCAATTTGATCCTTGAATTTTTTAATTTAAATCCATGAACTTTAACTAAATGTGCAATATTAATTTCTCGTTCCATTCAAGGAATTTCAAGAACTAGTTTAAATATTTACTAAAAATTCAGATACTACGTTAAATAAATTGAAAGTTTATTGAATAGATTGCGCATTTGGCTAAAATTTATGGACTATTTATGTCAAATTGAAAGTTTAGAGATTAAATTACACATTTAGCCAAAGTTTAAAAGCTATTTAGAGATCAAAATGAAGCTGCTAGGATCCCGTCAAATTGCTTCCTCAGGTAGGTAGCACTCGCGTTAATCTAACACCTTCAGAGACCAAGAAGAAACAACATCTCTGTCGATGTCAAACTCTTTCCAGGAATCAATGCGGGTTGAAGCTCCTCCAATTAGGCCTTGGCTCAGACCTTCTCCCAAAGGATAGCCTCTCGAGCTTCTTCAAGAGCATAAGGGAAGGTGGGAGTGGTTGAATGGCAGTCCAACTTATATTGAGATCTTCCAGATTTTCCATGCTCCCAAATGTCTCAGGCAATTGTTCCAACTTCGAGCAACCCATTAGATCAAGCATTCTTAGGTGCTTCAGATTACCAACAAAGCTGGGGAGAGAGATAAGGTTCTTACAGTCCTCCAGATCCAAGAATTCTAGGCCTGTGATGTCTCATAGTCAAGTGAAGTTCTCCTATTGCAGTCCCGTTTAAGGAAAGTTTCGATAATATCCCCATGTTTCCCGATATGTCCGGAAAGTTCTTGAGTTTTGAACAGCCAGAAAGTGATGGAATTCTGAGGGCTTCCAAGTTCCAACCAGATGTCATCAGGAATGCTCTCTAAATTTTTGCAGCTTCCCATGTTCAGAGTAACAAGCACTTAAAGGCTTGCGATCGATGGGTGAACACTCAATAAACTGACATAATCTTCAAGAATTAGCTCCTCAAGATTAGGCACCGCTTCAAGTTAGGGGTACTAACAAAATTTGCCGAGTGAGAAAGGTTGATTACTTTTAACTTCCCCATTTATTGGAAATGGAATATTGGAAGGAGTACTGAACATCAGTTGTGGAGGAATTTTGCAACTGAAGAAACTAAGGTGAATACTTACCTCTTTCCTCTAAACGGTTTCTTGCATTTTGGTATAGCGCAAATTGAGTTCCACAAGTTTGTTTGGCTGGAAGCTCGAAGGAAAAGATACTAATGGACACCACTTCACTTAATCTCTACTCGTGTTAGAAAGATAAGTGAGGCCTTTGGGGAGTCGCAGGTTTTTAATCTCGAGTAGTCTCAGCTTTTCATCTTTGAGAAAGCCCCAGCGTCCACAGCAAATGCTGCTCTTTTCTCTGCTCCAAGGATTATGCCTTCAACTTTCTCCGCCCCCTGACAAATTGGTGAAAACACTCATACCAAGTCCGGAGGAAGGACTACGCAGTTGCTGAAGAATAACGAATTGGAGAAAAAACTCATCCCGCAAAATAATATTGAGATGGTGAAAATTTTCAGATAAGACATAGGTGCTTTTACCGAATTATTTATCAGCAGACGCTGAATTTCTCGAGTAAGCCATAGTCTGCTCCATTTGCCAGGATCTTCAGGGCACTCTGCCCTTGCAATTTCCCAACCCATCTTTTGAATGAAATCATGCATCTCAACCTTGTTTTCTGAAATAGCTATAAGAGACTTACCGACCAGAACTCTGATCCCAATATCAGGATAAAAACCGCAACCATGCAATATATCTTTCACCCAAACGATGTTTTTGGACTTGAAGAAGCATGCAATGTCCAAGCATATTCTCCTCTCAGTTTCTTCTAGTCCATCAAAACTTATTTTGGGAATTCGCAATCTCTTGGTCAGAAATTTCTTCCATTCTTTCCAAAGCGTCTCTCCATTCATTTGCGGTTCTCCCTCGCAGGAAGGAACCTATAACTTCAACCACTAAAGGAAGAACACCCACAAAATGTACGACACAGCTTGGAAAGTTCCTCATAATCTTCTCGGGGATAGTCTCTTACAACCTTTTTTTCCAGCTAAAGAGCTGAAGTGCCTCATCTTCATAGAGTCCTTTGGCCATATAAATTTCACGTACTCCATGATATCTTAGCAACTGTTGGTCTCTACTTGTTATGACGATCCGGCTCCTCGGACCAAACCGCATGCATTTCCCAGCTAAGAGCTCTAACTGCTGTGGCTGATTGACATCATCAAGAACAAGAAGTATTCTTTTGTGACACAAACCTTTCTTAAGCGCAATAACTCCATTTTACACATTCGGCCCTTTCATGGAGATCCAAACTGGGTTACAGCTTCTTCGCATTTGAACTCATATCCTGTTATAGAAAAAAAAATGTTGAGGGCACGAAACATGTGATTAGGAACAATTATGACTTTCTTTGTAGTAGAATAATAAAATTGTCTACTCTTAATCCTTTTCGTCTCCTTTTCTTCTCATGTTTACCTTTGTATTTATATGATCAGAACTTCCTCTTTGGCGTAATGAAGAATATAGAAGTGAAAATTCTCGTTGTAAACCGAGATAAAGAAGCTGCCATGGAAGGATCACAAACTTGCCTAAAAAAGTTGATAAATTCAATGCGTGCTTTATCATAATCGACGGGTAGTTTAGACAATTAACTACGTTTCTCTCGCATCTCAAACTGACAAGATTAGGCCGTCAGGCGTCGAAAAACTCACTGAAGTCGTCTTCATTACACGGTTTTGGACAAAAAGACATCTTTTTAATAGTGCTTCACCTGTCAAATCAAAAAGATACCGCAAAGATGCAAATTGGTCGATTAGCTCCAAAGGGGTGTCTAGTATAGCTCTGCCCCCAGTTCATTGTGTGCTCTTAAAAATCGGGCGAGACTGCGAGCTGAAAGAGCACAAAAGTAGCGAGCAAAATGCATAAATTGATCAAGCACACTAATGAAAAGTTCTCGTGATAATCATCTGAATAGCAAGCGCGTGGTAAATAAATTGCCTGAGTTAACCAAAAATAAGAACAGCATCCAGAGGGATTGACAATGCAAATGGCACCGCAAAGATAAACTGTCGTGGGCCTTCTGACTCGATAGTCGATGAGGCTGCGCTAGACCCGGTTCCTCGTGATTGGAATGGCCACTCTTTTCGGAGGTATAAGGAAAGAGGATCGACCGCAGATGCGGTTATGCAGTTAAGGAAGCCTTAATGTTTGCAAAAAAGAAAAAGCATGAGCAACAATGGATGTTAAGGTGGGGGTGGATACTGAATTGGCTCAACTATCCAATTTTCAACATCAAGGCAAACTTATTCAACTCTCTAACCCCGCAGGATCCAACATATATACAAACGCAGAGAAATCTAATGCAAAATCATCTCTCAAACATTAAAGATATGACCCTTTGAGAAAATACACGTTACCAAAACTTCCCATCCTACACAAACTGTGAAACCCAACTAAGAAAATATTTTGTAGGTCTTGGCTGAGAGAACAATCTGTCTCACTCCTCCAATTGGAGCGAGCACTGCTATCAACACCCCGATTATGATCGAAATCTGTCATCAGACACACATAGATAAACATATGTGACAAAGAATGTGAGAAAAAATTGATGAAAACGAGAATAACAATGTAAATATCCTTGAAGCTGAGTTACCATACCCATGATGCTGTCCAGTGGAAGCTCCACATCTTAGGCCGGTGGACTGCGAGCCACATGATGCAGGGTATCTGAATTTAACGTGGACAAGACAAGAAAACCAGTGTCATGTTAAGACGTTTCGACGATTCTAATTGTTTATGAAGAACCATTTAATTAAAAGCCTGTTCATTAGTTCTCATTTAGCCTTTCGACTTACAAAGTAGGAAGTGGATGCAAAAACAAGTCCTCCGAAGAATCCCAGAAGTCCCCCGAAAAAGGGGATGCACATTCCGATGAACCCAGTTAAAGCTGTCGCCGATACAGAAGAATTCTCGAATCAGACCATCAAAAGATTTCCTTCTGTAATTTAAGGGAATGTCCCTAATAGATCAGTTAAACAGTTGAGCATTGAGAGAAGTATAATGATCTTCTTACCAACGTACACACTGCGAGATATGAGGCGAAGGGGACGTCCCGGCTTGAAATTCAACCGTCTGACCAGACAAGACTCGATCTGATCGAACACGGGCATTGCAAAAACCTGTGATTTCGAACAAGTAGCTGTAAGTGCGGTAATTGCAGACGATTTTAAATCATTTTTTCCCAAAACACAAGTGAATATATATAAACGTGATATCCTACTCTGAGAAAGTTACCTGATAGCTTCCAAGGACGTGAAGAAACACCATGAAGTTAGCCACGGCAATGAGCCACTCTGGCTGCTCTAGAGAAATAAGGACGTCGTCTTCGACATGCGAGCCGAATGCCCAGAACCCAGAGGCCGCGACCGACAAGTAGCACAACGCGACAACAGCGTAGGCAACAATCACTCCCTTCCACATCGGCTTCTTCGATGGCTTCTCAGGGGTGGATGGGATCGTGGCCTGGATCTCGAGGACGACACTGTGCCCCGCGAACGCGAACGCGATGGTCCCGAGCGCGTTCAGGGTGTCGAACACCTTGCCGGCCGTCGTGTGGGATCGGACTCCGTACTTGATCCCGTGGTGGTGGTGGGCCCCTCTTATGGTTGAGGCGATAAAGGCCACCATCGAGTAACTACATGCATGCAAGTCTTGATAAAGATATGGAGGCAAAGCAATGAAGTGCTCGTTTTGTAACTCTATAATTGAACGATGCGAAAGAAAACTTGAGATGATATCGTATTTCTATGTTAGTCGGTGCCAATGTATGTGGTCGAAAGAGCAAGACGGCTTCCCTACCAAACCAAGGACACTACACGGTAATATCTTTCTAAATTTGATTGATTTACAAAATGAAGAAACACATCAGTTTGTCTGCTTGGCGTACTACTCTTGACATGAAACTGAGAGCTAAAGAAAACAATACTCAGTCTTCTTACCAAAGCGACATGACTGCAGCGAGCAGAGAGACTCCCTTCAATGAGTTGAAATTAGGAGTCTGGGAGAGCAAAATTTGCAGGCCAGTGAAGAAGAGTATGTAATACGTCTGTCTAACGGTCGCCATCCGTGGAAATATCAGTTGCAGGCACTTCTTCAGGGATTTCCCTCCTGTCACGGTGTACACGATGTCCGTCGCGACCTGGACGAGCGTCTGCTGAGGCATGATGGACCAGTACCCGACCTTCGGGCCGAAGGCGTGCTCGGCCAGCTCGGTGTACCGGTCAAACCGCTTTCCAGGGACCACCTCGTGCATCTCCACGAGCTGCCACAACGTGTAGAAGGTGACCAACCACGAGACGATGATCACGCCGATTCCAGGAACCCTGTAAGTTGTGCTCAATTAACGAAATTCCACATATAACGTTATGACTCGACCCAGTAGACTATTAGTTTGTCGGGGATTCAAATTACATCTCAAATTATGGCTATGCTTATTCTAAAGTGAATATATGCAATTTTAGCATTCATCGTCAAGTGCAACAGAAGTTTTACATAGGTGGCTTTATTTGACATCCTAGGTAGTAATAATCTCTAAACCGATGATGGATAAAGCCATTTGGGTAAATTTTTTCTTTTACACTCGACATACTTCAATCGAATCTACCAAATTTGCTTTTAATTCACTGAGGGTTTTCATCTTCTCTAATAACAACCGTAAAAAGTTTGGTTCATATAGATCCATTGTTAAGACCTATCTAGGGACGGGGTGATCACAGAAGGAGATTATATATGCTTATCTAAGATAGGTCGAGGGCGTGAGAAAATATACAAAATGTTGAAAATTCTAAAGTTAGTAAGTTAGCAGATAAATCTACGGGAGACATACCAGCCAATTTGAGACACCGCGAAGGGCAAGCCAAGAACGCCCGCGCCAACCATCGCAGTGACGTTGTGAAAGGCTGAGTGCGTCCAGTTTGCCTTCCTGGATGCTGTTACCGGAAGCCAGTCATTCAGATCCTTCTCGTCTTTGTCCATCTTGCTCGCATTCCCTCCATTACCCTTGTTTTCCTAAGACATAATAACTACAATGTTGAATGATATCGTCACGCCTGACCAGCCAAAGATGGCCAGTGTTGCTTTGGCAAGAGCCATGTGTTGCGCAAAGCAAACATACCATGGCGTTACGAGCCTTTTCGTCCTCGATGTCCATGTTGCAGATTGTGCTTTCGCTTGAAATAAGAAGTCAGCTTCTGCAAAAATAAGAGCTTCAACGTTATCTATCTACACACCATGAAACTAGAAAAAAAAAAAAATCGTCTAAAGCAGCGATCCCAATGCTGTTTGCAAGAACTGCGCATCCACGGGGACGATCAGGAGTCTAAATACGGAGAAGAACGAGATAAACGATCGCTCGCCAACCAAACAATCACGCCAAACAGAACTTCTGCAATGCTGTTCAGGAAATCAAACAACTTACGAGAGAACGCGGATGATGGCAAGCCCCGAAAGACACGAACGAGTCGAGCACAAGCGATGTGCGGAGAACCGTAGGAGATCTGAATCTTATCTTAACGAATAAAAAGAGAGAGGATACTGAAACCACGGAGGGAGTACATATAGGCTAACGACCGAAAATTCAAAACCGACGTTCGTGTGTTTACTCGTTCAAGTCGAGGTTTGGTTCCGAATCTCACTAAACGTCAGTTGGTTTTGACAGTTGGGACTCCCTCCTACATTCAAAAAGATTCATGGGTGAGGGCCTTCATTGCTAAAATCGTGCCATATTTATCGCCTCAGATTCCTGACGCACGCGGGTCTAATCTCTCTCTTTATACACATCTCTGAACGATCCATCGGTTTTGCTTGCTGAATTTTGAGCCTTCATGTTTATCTGTGCAAACCTTATCTTCTTGGCGAAACATGACGGTTCAATGTATAACGTATATGTAACCAATAGCCGAATGCAGAATCACTGAAGTACTTTGGCTATGGCGGATGAAGTTGAACAAAGATGTACAGAAATTCAAGCTGCTGTTATACCGTAGTTATCTATATCCACTCATAGATATTGCAATTTTGTACAAATTGATACATACTTATCTTATCTGAGCTACGTGAATTTTAAAACATATATTTAGTGTCTCATCGATTTTTTATTCTAGATTACAGTATTAAGGGAATTGGAGAAAATCGGGCTCAAGACATACCCTTTACCCACTGTATAGAAGAGAATGTCACCAGAAAACATGCTCATTAAGCGAATGTCGTGCTTGAGTTTGTGCAGGCATGAGCCTAACAAAAAGGTAAATTTATCTGATTTGCGCATTGCACATGCTAGGGCTTCCTTAGCTTTTGCAAAAGAAGAGGCCCTTTTGTGTTTGGGCCGTTCTGTTGCATTAGGCCTTAAGGCCTTTTGCTCCTGCTCGAGTGTTGGGCCTTGTGGTGGAACGTGCGGGAGTTGTAGCCCATTTTCAATTTAAATCGACGTTACAAACCAAATTAGGATGATACAAAAGCATATTCTAAAGTATGATTTCTATAATTTTGTCTTTGTTTTGCAATATGTAAATATTTCTGATTGAATTTATAGCAGCAAAAAGGAGCCAGAATTCCGAAGAAGGGAGACGAAATTTTCAAAGTACTGGATTTAGAGAGTTAATCATTATTCTCGCAAGTATGAAAGAGCATTATCTAACAAATTAATGCGCAAAAAAAAGTGAACATTTTTTTTAAATTTGGGTTCAAATGACAATGCTAAAGAATATTATTGAAATAATTATAGTGAACGAAGTGTCGATGCCTAATTTTACCGTGCTTACTTACCTAAAAAAAATACTTCAATAAGATTTCTCTTAAATAAATAGAAAAACTTAATTTCATCATAATCTCGACATCTTTATAAAATGAAAATCTGCACTTAACTTTGAAACTTACATGGCAAATGATAACATGACGAGCCCTAAGATGTTCGCTACCACAATCAACAAGGGGAATTGAATGCTCCGCATGTCGAATGGGTTTTCCTACTCGTAAAAATTCGCTTTTCATCTTTTTACCAAAGTCCGAAGTAGCTACTAAGGTTGCCGATGCCTTCAGCTTATTTCTTACAGTACCTTACGAGGTTGCTAAAAATGATGATCATCTCGAGAGATAAATGCGTCCTTAATCAATATCACGAGTAAGTAATGGTTCTTTATTACATTGTGCACGGGTTTAAGAAAGAGGGTAAAGGGAGAACGTGAAATTAGAAGGCCAGTCTAAGCTAATTCCCTTTAATTTTGACGGCGTTGAGCCGTGACGTGTATAAAAAGTCAAAATAATTTGACGTCACCATCCTACGACAGTCCTTTGCTTACCCCGCGCGCTGGCTAGCCGATCCACGGTTGAAATTTCTTCTGCTGTTTTCAATTTTTGGGCAGACAATGTGCCAGTCTTGCTGCTTGGAGAGAAGGAAATAAAAAGGTGCAAAAATGGAAACAACTAGAGAACAGAATTAGAGTTAAAATGCCTAACAGAGAGTAGCTGTATTGGTTAAGAGCTTCTTCCTCATTACCGAGGTAGAATGTTTAAAATCCACAATTGCTAGCGTCTTAAATGGAGAAAGTGGAGGGTCATGGTATTAGAATCATGTGCTAGTTTCTTCCGAGATATAAAGGCTCGGTCCTTTAATGCTATCCGGGCACGGAAAGCATATGGTGAAATTCTCGATTACCAAAAAACAAAGAATTAGAGTTAAAATCTGAAAAGCCTCGTGCACTCATACCATATTAATTCAAATAGATTTGTATGATAAATCTAATCTTCATTTCCTTCCCTCTAATATCTTATTCAATCGACAATTTGAACGATCGACGCATGAAGTGAACATGACATGAAAATTAGATTTAAATGGGTCTCTTATACGACTGTTATTTTGGTGAGTTGGATATGAGGAAGATGAATCAAATTCGGGGAATCCTGCTAATTTTGTTGTGAAGGCTTCATTCATTCCGTGGAAAAATAAATAATCAGTAAAACACTTCCATTTTCCCAAAGGATGATGCCGACATTGCTTACCAAGGTGGATAGACAAAAAAAATATGTTTCTCGCTTGCAAAAATATTTAAAATAGGAATTGCCATCGTCAATAAAAATAATTTTTCGTTAATTAATAATTTCAAGCAACACGAAACGATAATTCTTAAGGAAATACTTCTCAAAATACTCATCATTCCATGAACAAATGGAATCTCAAGATTTTGATTAATATATCAAAAAGTACCAATTTGGAATTTCCTCGTGAAGAAAACAAATCAACGAGCGAAATTCCTCCTGGCCAAAAGATATAAAGGATAAAGAAAAATAAAGGGAAGATAATATTTTCAATTCATGAAAGATAATAATGGAAAAGAAGAAAGAAGAAGAAGAAGAAGCAGCATATTCCTCTCTCTCTCTCTCTCTCTCTTACGTGAGGAGGCAATATCGTTTTCATCTGCTCTTTCCTCTCGACAAATCCGTTACTTGATTTTCTCACCACCCCAATCTCTCTCTCTCCCACACACAGTGGCGTTGTTTATAGCAGTCGCAACCCACCCAAAAAGTCTTAACTTTCCTCCATCGAACTAGAGAGGTCTCTACCCCCCTGAGCGAGCTGCCAGAAGGCAGCCGAAAGCCAATTCATACCCTGTTTTCTTCTTTCTCCTTCGGCCAAGAACGGGGAAAGGAACGAGAGGAGGAGGAGGAGAGAGCATGGATCTGTGGTCTCTAAATGTTAAGAACGCGGCCGGGAGCCCCTGCCTCCTTCGCGGTTCCTTCCGGGAGATTCGTGGGCAATCGGGGAGAGCCGGCGCGAGGGTCTTCGAGATCAGTGCGTTCAAGAGGCGGAAGCCTTCTGATGCCCCTGCTCCTGTTCCTCGCCGATCTCTGACCGTTCGAGCTCTGGCCAAGAAGAATAGCGGCTCCAATTCATCCTCATCTGGTGGGTGAAAATTGTCAGCTTTGAAACGGAGCTTTTGTTGGGGGTGTGGATTTGTTTCGGCCCTTGTTTGCTGTGGTGTGGTTTTCTCGTGTTGCGATGATTCTTGATGGCGACAGCCCTTGTCGTCCTTTTTTCGTTCTCATCCGTGTGTCTCGTCAAGTTTGACTTTTTTGCTTGTTTGGTCGCCGAGCAACTACCGTGAAATTCCTTTGAGGATGGGAAAAATATATGTGTGAATCTGCGACCCGGGGGTGGGGGGTGGTGTGATGTGTGCGGCTTTTGAATGCTTCCATCTAAGCTCTAATCTTACTAATACAGTGGATCACCAACTGTGATAGATCGGGAACCTCCTTATGCATGCGAACAACTTTAAATTGTTCTTGGCACTGGATGAACGCGACGATCAAATGGAAAAATCTGGAGTAGCTCGCTTGTTTTGATGTGGTTCAAAGGGTTTCACTCCGCATGGCTGCATGTTTCGGCTTGTCAAGTTTTTGACTCATGGATTGCAAAGTCATCGGTGCATTGTCATTAAGGTCATTGCCTTTAAGTATATCTGGGGTTGTGTTGTAGCTATTATGATGTGCTGTAACTTGCACATTTGGCAAGCGCATCCTTTATGGTTGTAATTCCTTGAAGTGTAGTGAAGCAGCTTCCTTAAAGCAGTTAGCTATAGGCTGCTGCAGCTATGGAGTGCTTGTCAAACACTTTGCATATACGACTGTCCAAATTGGTACCATGAAATGTCAATTGCTACTATTGGCTGTTAGTACCGTTTAAGGGGGTCAGCTCTTAGTTGATTTTCCTGTTTTGGCAGCTGTGGAAAATGCTATGCCTTTAAGCGAAGGATTAGGAATATTCTTTTCTTTCTATTATGTTGTTCATTTTTCGTTGGCTAGAATAGGCAATGATGAGATCACTATTTTAGTAAATGGCGCTTGGTGTGGAGCCATGTAGATCAAACGTAGTAGCTCTGGTGAATTAAATAGTCTCAGGTTTCATATTTTGGTGCCCCTGTTATGTCTTGGTTGTCTCCTGCGGTGTAAGTCCCTTTTTGGTGGTCTTCTGTGAGTAATTATTAGACATGCATGTGCATATGAAGAGGTAGGAATAAAAAGAGTATTGCTTCAAATTTATTTTCAGAATATATGATTAATTAAAAGCAGATTGCTCTGGAAGATAGTGGATACCGCAGTAGTGCTGGAACCAATTGCAATGGTGGTCTTTTCTTTCACATTGACCTCTCCATGGGGCAGTATCCAATCTCTAGCTTGGAGACTGATGATTCGCTAGTGCTTTCTATCTGTTAGGAAATTAATGGATTTGTTCTTTTTTATTGCTTTTTGAATTGTTATGTTCTAGTGCCATGTCCCAAAAGACGTCAGGGAGAAGAATGTGTTTGGCGCTTGGGCTGCTTTAAGTGGATATATTTCTGTTGAGAATTATCACATGGTTGATAAGTTTAATTTATTGGGGCTCAAGAAAGCAGCAAGCCAATTGTGGTGAAGCCGAATTCTACAACACTAACAATAATGTTGACTTAACTTGCTGTAAGACTCCGTAAAAGTAGGCCAAGGTAAAGGTTGTAAAGAGCTACAACTCATTGTCATCATAGTAAGGATAAATTAGATTTAATAAAAAAATCGAAAATTGCTACATTAGAAACAATAACACCTTTTAGAAGTTTCTTGTAAAGTTGCTTTCTCTTTTCAACATGGAGGTTTCAGTAGTCTAAGCAATGGAATGCTTCTATGGCCTATTAGTTTTCATTGCCCTCTTGCATAGTTCTTGAGTTTTCTTTCTCGTTGCCCTCTTGCATAGTTCTTGAGTTTTCTTTTGCTAAAATTTTTTCAGTAAGTAGTATTCCAGAGTCCAGGCAGAGAATGGAAAGACTCAGAATTGAACCTGATTTTATGCGGTCTGGACTTGTGCTAGAAAATTCTTAAGAAGCTATGTGAAGGAATTTTTCTAAAGCTTTTTTTCCTTTAACCATTAGTAATCTCTGTGGAGACAAAATCTGCATGAACCCGTTGTCCCACAACTGTTATTTTTTGGCAATGAGAAACAATCCTAGCTCTTCACTGACAACTTCTGATGTTGATCAGGGCTTGTTCTTATCAAAGATATTCTGTTTATAAATTATACCCTTACCTTATGCAAGTGAGTAGATATTTACTAAGTTCTCCTTTTGATAATTTGTAAGTTAATGTTGATGTGAACTGAAGTAGTACTCAAATTGTAAGTGGAAGATGTGATTTTGGCAATATGCTACACATAAGACATTAATTAACTTGAGAATATGCAAAGTCGGGCCAAGTCTTGCACATCACGGACTTTTTGGTTACTTTGTCATAGGAAATGGTGACCGTTCTACTCCAGATTCTTCTGATGGCAATGGATCTAATGATACTGCTTCTCAGAAGTCTAACCATAAGAATCTGGATTGGAGAGAGTTCAGGGCAAATCTTTTTGCAAGGGAGCAGGTAACATTCTTTCACTTACGACTATTCTTTGTACAGAGACTCAAAGAGGGGATTGCTTATCTGGGCTTGTCATCATTAGTCATAAAGCACTTACATCTCTAAATATTAAATCACGAGTGTATTTTGGTGTTAAAAGGGCATGTGAGATTATCCTGGTGTGACCTGTCTGTCGTTGTATTAAATTACCCTACAAAAGGTGAACACAGGCTGAACTGAACTGACTGAATGAGGACAAATGGAGGCGTAGGTGGAGAAACCTTGTTTTATTTGGACAAAAGTAAAAGAAGGTGAATCAAAATGGATGATGAGCCTATTTGAAAGACATTGTCTATTGCACAAGTTACATAATGACCTCTACACCAGAAGTGGGGTAAAGATGCATTTTGAAATTTTCAAGAAAAAAAGGCACATTTTGAAATTTCTCGAGAGTAAAATATAGTCACTTCAGTTTCTCTCCAATATCTCTCCAACTTTGTAGAGAATGTGGGCGTAAGGGATCATTTTTCTCTTTTGAATCCTCTCCTTGACGTTCTCTTTTCATGCCTAGCAAGGGAAAAAAAGTCCACCATATTCTATCGGTCTTGTCTCACTTTCTTTTATACAATTTTTTTCATGGGCTAAGGTGTCGGTCTGGGATATCAAGCGGACTTTGTTTGGACAGTAAAAAGTTTTGCAAACTCTAGTGAAGAGTTGGCTTAATCCTCCACTGTTGATGGACTTTTGCTTCCCCTTTATGACTTGGATGAGTGCTTATTTTGCTTCTTGAAATTATGAACAGGCAGAAAAAGCAGTGCCAGAGGCTCACAACAAAGATGAGGGCCATCATGAGTCCAAACCTCTAGGCATTAAGTGGGCACATCCCATTCCAGTACCAGAAACTGGCTGTGTTCTTGTGGCTACGGAAAAGCTTGATGGGGTCCGCACTTTTGAGAGGACGGTTGTTCTCCTTCTCAGATCGGGTACTAGACACCCACAAGAGGGACCATTTGGAGTAGTCATCAACCGGCCACTTAACAAGAAGATTAAACACATGAACCCCACTAACCTTGATCTCGCCACAACATTCGCCGACTGTTCTTTGCATTTTGGTGGCCCTCTTGAAGCAAGCATGTTTCTACTAAAATCTGGGGAAAAGACCAAGCTTCCTGGCTTTGAGGAGGTAATCCCAGGCCTATGCTTTGGCGCACGCAACAATTTGGACGAAGCAGCTGCGCTGGTCAAGAGGGGAGTTCTGAAGCCTCAGGATTTTAGATTTTTTATGGGCTATGCTGGATGGCAGTTTGATCAGTTGAGAGAAGAAATAGAATCTGATTATTGGTATGTTGCTGCATGTAGCTCAAATCTGATCTGTGGTGGCTCATCGACTTCATCGTCAGGCCTTTGGGAGGAGATCCTGCAGCTAATGGGCGGTCACTATTCAGAGCTCAGCCGGAAGCCTAAGCAAGATATGTAGATACTTGTAGGCTTGAAGTGAATAAGGAAGTTCGAAACCATTCAGATCTTTGAGTCGGAATCTTGTGGAAAATAGTATTCACTCAAATGTACAGTCTTATAGTGTAGGTCTTCCTTTTTACCAACTTTTGTTGGTAAAGACATGTTCTTGTTTTCTTTGATTTGATTAATGCACTGTTATTTATCTATTTAAAGAAAGGTGTGCTGGATATATTCTCCTGGCAGTGACTATGTGCCTTTTCCGTGAAATATTCGAGTATATTGTTACTTGTTGATGCTGCTCGACTCTAAACATTTTGGCGATCTGTCCTGCCTACCCTAGAAATTATATTGAAGGAAACATTAGAGCAGCTCATTATTTCGACTCCTACTCGGAACCGTAAATCCAAAATTGAAGCAGGAACCTGTAGTTGACAATGATACATGTCAAAAAATGAAGGAGGAGAGAGAACACCGCTGTAAGTCCCCTGTTTAAAGTTTTTCTCAGGATGCATGATTTGCAACTTACTGGTGAACTATAAACGTTGCCTCCACTTTAAAACTACATAAGAGGAGCTTGGAACAATGTTTGAACTAACCTTGTGCTACAAAACTAGAGTTGACTTTGGATGGGCGAAATATTGCCTAGGGTAAGTTTCGAAGGAAGTAGAAGCTTATTCTCCTCATTCTCCTTATAGGATTTCACTTGATGAGAAAACTCATTCTTACTGTCATTCACAGCAAATTTCCTTCCAAGAGTTACAGAGTGACACAAAATGCCAAGAGGCCTATCTTTTCATCCACACAGAGACGAATGTACATTTAACAAAAGCTACACCCCCCATTTTATACACGTAACACCTTTTTATTTCAGCTTCGCAATGAAGCTCTTGAGTGTTTGTCACAACTAGGTGTGCTTTCCCTGTTAACAGTAGCCATGTCCCAAGAGAACATTTTCCCAGTTGACACTTCCTCCAGACTAATGCAATTGCCCATACTTGTTGGTCCTGTTCCTGTCCAAACGTGCATTTCGGACAGCCTGCTGGATTTGTCTCTCGTGCTCTTTCAGCATTTCATCAATGTTCCCTCCTGGAGGCACCAGTGGTCCTGAATAGTGGATCCTGTTTTTCTTCGGTACATATCCCTAATTTGCAATTACAAAGGACAAGTTAGCAGTTGTAAAGGCAGAGCCTGGAAATTCTTTGCCAGGAAGAATTGCACGGTGCATTTGTGCACTTGTCTAACATAACACCGTGTGGTTCCATGTTGCATTTTCCGTTTTTCGAACAGTCAAATCAGGTATATTATGGATGCAAGTAAATTTCATGAAAATGGCATATATTGTAGACAATAAACTCAGGTTTTAGAATTCAGGTGATATTTCAAGAATGTAAGGGATTGAGCTGAAAATGCAAGTGTGGCTACCTGCACCAATTCTTTAGGAGCCCCAACATCATCCTTTTTAAGAGATGCATTTGACAAGTCTGCGGTTGCATGAGACATGAGAGACTTCTGCATCTGCAACTCTGCTTGATGCTTCCGGGAGCTACCCTTACTGGTCAACGAAGATTCGGTTACACTGGGGTGAATCATTGAGCTGCAATGAGAATAACCATTCGATCTGTTTACTCTTGGAGGCTCGATTGGGAAACCAGAGCCACTATCCTCCTGGGGATTGAACTTATGACTAATGCTTATGTGATTTGACTGTCCCTGCAAATTTCCCAGTTTGCATAGATGAGATATTGAAGAGAACAAAAGAGAATGCGTATCATAACCTTAATCATACCTGCAAACAAACCTCCCCATTAGCATCAAATTCTGGCGTTGGCAATTTACCATCTCTTGAGCCCCTCCTAACAGAATCAAGTCCTCGTCCCTTGACTGTCTCTGCTTTTTGCCTGAAGTTCAAATTCAAAAGTCGCTTATAAAAGCCTCCCGTGATTGGGAAAAATTGCAAAACATTCTAAAGAGCAACGGAAGCTGACAGCAGCATCCTCAACCGTTGCAGAAAGAAAATTCAAGAGCCGTAGAATTGTAAAATGAGAAGATAAAATGGTCAAGGATGATACTGGCGTACCTTTTTGCTTCCACATTTCGTAGCTTGGCATCGAACTCTTTGCTTGGAGGATACTTTGGCAGACTTGATGTGTCACAGGGAAGGGGTTTGGTCATGAAAAACTGAAATGGAAAGTAAACTTTCAAACTGCTGCGCAAACCAGGAATATCACCCCATATTTGCTATCTGAAGCATTTTTAAGTTCCATTAAACTATGGATAATTGAACATGACCATCTTGAAAGAATGAAAACAGTCTCTACGTATTCCCCACCGGTAGAGGCATATACACGTTTAGAAAGACAACCAAAATGACTCCAGCAGGTTCCCCTTCAAAATAGTAATGAAATGACCCAAAAACCTAGAAAATAATAGCAAGTTATCACCTCACTTTTCAGTGCAGAAGCAGCGGATCCTCTCTCTTTTGGTTCCATTCCAAGGAGCTTTTCAGTCAGTGCCAAAGCAGAAGGAGGAAAGTCTTTGAATTTCTCAGCAACCCGGCGTTTATGATGTTGCTGAGTTCTGAAGCTAGTTGCTTGTGGAAACCTCGTATTCTGCCAGTAATCCTCAGAAGGAGAACCACACAACTTGAAAATTTTATGTAATTGCTCCACCTAAGAATGTTCCCAATTTTGTCAGTCAATTATAAGAAGTAGAGTAAGGAATAATCAAAGGAGCAACTCTCAAACTGGGAGAGATATACTTTTGCAAGTGTAAACGACATCTTAGCACAGATCACATTAGGGAGGCTACCTCAGTTCTTCCAGGCATAATAGGCTCTCCTGCGAACAATTCAGCAAGGATGCAGCCAGTGCTCCATAGATCCACGGCAACTCCATACTTGGTAGCGCCAAGCAGCAGCTCGGGTGCCCTATACCATAGAGTTACTACACGGCTGGTCAGTGGCTGCTGTTGGTCAGGCTGAAAGAATGTGGCGAGACCAAAGTCGCCAATTTTGAGGACTCCATCATTGTTGATGAGGAGATTAGAACCCTTAATGTCTCTATGCAACACACCACGCATATGGCAGTGTTCCAGTCCACGAAGCAGTTGTTGCATATAACATTTAATCTGCAAGATCATGAGGCAGATGGTAATTAGGCTTCCATATAATGCAAGAAAGTTCTCTCAGTAATTTTTCTTAAAGGATCCAAAAGCATCCATTGGAGCCTTACAGAACCATAGAAGAATTGCAAGGATTAAACTTTTGAAGCAGTAAAAATAAAGAATAATGACTGAGATGTTGCTGTATAGACAAACCAAAGTCAAACCCTAAGTTCTGTGAGTCAGAAGCTTAGCCTAGATAATGTTATGTGCCTTTTGTTCAATTTTGTTTAAGCTCTTCCAGTTTGATAGGTTAAAAATAAGGAAAAAGCGTGTCCCCTTAGAGATCAAGTCTGTTAGACCGATGGTGCACCATAATCATACATTTAATGACTACCGTTGTCACTTTGGTAATGTTATAGCAGGAGAAACATACATACCTGAGGCTCACTTAACTTGACGCCGGGCCTGGCAACAAGGCCAGCAAGATCATGCTCCATATACTCGAACACAAGATACAGGCTGCCCGAAATCCTGGAAGTGACGAGACCATCAAGCTTCATAACGTTGGGGTGATCAAGTTTCCGCAATATATGAATTTCCCTGGCCATGAAGCGCACACTCTCGGGATCCATGTTAGCAAACCTCACTTTCTTCATTGCAACGATTTTACCCGTTTCAAGGTCACGGGCCTTGTAAACAGTGCTGTAGGTCCCTTGTCCAATCTACATGAAGAGCACTTCATTCATTTCAATTACATTAAAGACGAGGATGAAGCAGAGAAATCAACTAATTATCCTATAAGCATCAATAAGAGGATTTCAATATTACTCAAACAAAATGAATGGTGAACATAATTTCAAGAATTAAAGTTACTTTAATAACGTGGTTACACAAAAAATAGGAATTAATTGTCATAGTTGTAGCAAATGTGCATTAATGTTCTTTCGTACTGTATAAGGAGAATATCACCAGGAACTCTGTCCTTCACATCATCAGAGGCCAGGAATTAATGCAAAAGAATAAGGCCAGGAGAAACACTCACTTGGTTTAACTTCTTAAAGGACTCTGCTTTCCGAGGCACCAATCCTCTGATAGCATCTCCTGCGACCGAAGTAAGCCAAGATGGCCATCCAGCAACAATTTGCTCTCCTTCAGCACCATGAGGCATACTGACGATCCTCAACATCCCCTGTTGACCTCCATTTTGCCCTAAATCCATGCTTATTCCTCTCTGATGTCCTCTTATGGGTCTCTCAACAATCCTGGTTTTCTTTTCTGCTTCTTCTGATGCACCGTGCACAGAACCCCGATGCACCTGCGAGGATGCCTTTGACATCGGACGAACCGAGCCATCATTCCCGCGATTCCCCTGTAACTCTTTCCCAATATCCTCTCTCCTGGCACTGGGAGCGACCAACTGGACAGAGGACTTGCTCAATTCCGCAGCCTTCACATCTTCCTCAATCTTTTCGTCAACGACTGCTTCTTTCGAACACAAGCAGCCCATAGTTTCACCTCGCTCTCCCGGCCACCCAACAGATATATTCCGAATTTGCGAAAACACCCTTTTTCAGGCACCTTTGAATTAAGCATATAGAACCTTGTTTCTCTTTCCTGATTGTCCCTGTAAATTACTTGCTTCGTTTGAGGTTACCAGCCTAATATCTTGAGAAAGGATTTGATGCAGCACCCTCAATCCTACCAGATATCTTAGACCAATATCCAGAATGAGGAGGGTGGCAAATGGCAATTATGGAAGGAACCTGGAAACGTTTTTCCGGAGACGGAATGAATGGAATGCTGCTTTCAGACACAAAGAAGAAACTTCAAGGACAAATATCGCAAAGTGTTTACGACGTTTTCAAAACAAAGTGGGCCAACAAGAAACGAGATTTATCTTTCACAGATAAAACATAGAAGACAAGGATGAATGAAGGAGAACACAGAATTAATCAGCCCTCTCAAGAACAAGAATAAAGAGAAGAAAACCAGACCAGAAATCCCACCTCTGAACACCCAGAAAGGAAAAAGGGTAAATTTACAAAATGAGTCACATTGAAAGGTTCGTTGATGCAGGAGCTCAGGCCGGTGTTTCTGGGTGGCAGGTTTCTCTGTCTAGGATTCCTAATTCTGAAAAGCCGAAAAGAAAATCGCTAAAAATTCACGAAAAACAAAAAATAAATTAATTTCTGCAAGTTCTTTGAATAGGCAAAACCGGAGATGTGTGTGTGCCACAGAGAAAGAGGGAGAGAGAGGGGACAGAAACGGAAAATCCCGAAAGATCAAGAGAACGGGGGAAAAAAGAAACAATGGGATTCACAGTTTTTTGATTTCGGAGAGTGGCCCAGTGGGCGACAGATGCTAGCGAGAGACAGAGAGAGAGAGGGAGGGAGAGAGGTGGGTTGGGTGTTGGGAGAAGCCCCCTAGAAACGCGGGAGACCATTGGTGTCAAGGAGTGTAAGGGTTGGAATGATGATTTTCGTCTGTCCTCTCTCTCTCTCTCTCTCTCTCTCTACGTCTGAAGGATGAGACTGGAACTGTCAAATTGCCATAAACAAGCCTTCGCCACCAAGAAGAGAAGTTTCCTCAATCTCGGAAGAACGTTGGTGTGTGGAGTGCCTGGACCCGCAAGTTCAAAAGGCATAGAGACGTGCTCTGCACTAACATGCAGCAACCCAAGTGGGACCAGCCGTCCCCAGAGCCACGTGGCAAATATAAGGACAATTTCTTGATATGACAATGCGGTTGGCACTTTTGCCGTCGTAAGGCCCGAAACGCAGTAGCTCTCGCATGTCCCAAGCGTACCCAATATTTTCCCTGGGATGCAATCAAGTCCCCTCAATCAAAGAAAGAATTAGATGAGCCGGATGTATGCTCCTCAAGATCCTCTGGATCGTCAGGGTTCTGCTTGAAATTTGGTGGCATTCATCTCGATTGATAGCGCAAATGACTGCGATGCAAACTCACGATAAAGGTGTACGAATTCACCATGAGTCTAAGTATATGTGCCCAATGTGTACAATTAGTGAATTATACCAAACTCGCATGATCATATGGATCAAGTTAGCATAAGCTATTTTGCAGGCAGCTCAATAATATGTCGTACTTAGATTGTGAAACCCATGTATTTATACACAACACAACTTTACAGAAGATGTACTTCTAGTGTCTAATCTTTCGGTAATTAGAAAAAGATAAAACTTCCATGTATAGAGTTACGATTTGATTTATGTTGGGACAGGTACAATCGGTCCGACTTCCATAACATCTATTTACTGTGAAAATATACATTCAAAGCAACTTTGATTTCATGGAAAAAAAATATGAATAAGTTTACTAGAAGTTTTGAAACTTACCATGTTAAGTTATAAAAACTTTGAAAAGGTGCAATCAAATATCAAAATTTGTCAAATTGACGCTATCAAGTCTTTCCGTTAACATCATCAATTTGTTTGACGGAAAATGCTGTCGTAATATTTAAGATTAGCATCTCTTTCATATGTAGCATTTTTTTACTTTAAATCTCACTTAATTAGGTTAAAATTAAAGAAAAGCACAAAAATTATTTAAAAAAACTAGAGAGAGAGAGACAGAGAGACAGAGAGACAGAGAGAGACAGAGAGGGAGAGGGGGGAAGGGAAGGCAGAGCAAGGCCTCAACATGCATTACCCCACCGTCGCCGCCCATTACAGAAAGGGCCAATGGAGGTTATCGGCCTCGGGAGCAATGGTCTCAGGCCTCAAGTGAAGGCCAGCATTTTTCCATATCTAAGCATCCTTACACAGGTCTAGTTAGGGTCACTATGGCGAGGCCTCGCCCAAGGTTGGCAAACTTTGCCAGCTCCTTTGGCAATGGACAAGTGGCGATGGCAACGCCCATCGATGAGGTCTTGCCCTACCCTTCTTCTTCTTTTTCAATCAATTCTTCAAACATGATTTGAGTTTTTATTAGCTTTTTAATTTAATTCCAATATGATTTGAAGAAGAAAACAATTTAGGAAAGGTCACGTCAGAGAGAGAAATTGCATTTAAAACGTCGAGTCGGCTTTTTCTGCCAAACAAATCGACGATGTTAACTAAAGTACTCGATTGTATCAAATTGACAAATTTTAAATTTGATTGCACTTATTATTATAAGCTTTTGAATTTGATTGTAATTTGATGACAAATACTAAGACTTTTAAACACACATACCAAAAATACAATAGTCGATATCGTCAGGCCCAATAAGAGCTCAATTTAGAGTGCGCATTATCACCACCACCACCTCCACCCGCTCGTTTTATCTCAAACGAGACGCTCAACTCGAACTCTGACGCAGTGAATGAGAGCGCAGAGAAGGAAGCTCGAACCACTGCAGACGTTATCCATCATGCAATAACGTCCAAAGCTCCCTTACATTCGTCGCAAAACTAGCTCCTCCCTCAACACGTGTCTCATTTTACATGAACGCATACAGTGGCCTTGCTGGGTGTTGCTGTCTATGTCTCATCTCCCTCTCTTCTCTTCTCTGCTTGCCTGTGTCTGTTTCTGCCTCTCCTCATTAAGGCTAATCACTTTCGAGCGGTTTTGATCGAACCCCCTCCTTGATTCCTCGAGTGTTCCGAGCGTCGAAGCTGATGGATCTGGTGAACTCGTTCATGAACTGGGTGGTGCCGCCGGCGAGCCTGGTGATGCTGGCCTTCGCGTGGCCTGCTCTGTCTTTTCTCAATGCATGCGAATGGCTCTACGACACGTACTATAGCCAGAACATGGAGGATAAAGTGGTCATCATCACCGGCGCCTCTTCTGGTATCGGAGAGGTGAGAAAAAACAGAAAAGCTTACTGCAAATTGTCGGGCCTTCAGCGCGAGAGACTAATTTTAAAGCAGAGATGATCCGGCATAAGAATGAAAGGATTTAACATATGCCCAATTGTGATCAGAAGAACACTTGCTCTGTTCAATAGGAAAATTTGGCTTCTCTCAGATGTTATTATATGTCAGATTTGTAAGTGTGATGTGTTGCTGTTTTATCTTTACATTCGCATGACGCCGTTACACATGACGAGTGCTCAACTTTTGTAAAAGTCGGTCGATGTTTAGTATTTTCCCACATGACGCTGTACTCTAGCATTTGATGGATGCTTTAGTTTTGTAACGCTGGCAAATTCGCACTATTCTCTTTTGATTATGATCAGAGTAGTTTTCTACAAAAGAGTCATGAATCCTCTAGTCTAAACTATACTTTTGGATTATGACATTCCGAGCAGTTTGTTTCGGGCGATAGTGGGCCGATCAATGTGGAATTTGGGGTGAGAGCAGCGAGTCTTGCTGTTGATGCAAATAAATCATTGCTTTCTATAGGTCAATGTAACTTCGCTTGCCCGGCTGATTATAGCAAGTCATCATCTAGAAACTCCGATAAACTGTAGAGAATCTCAAGAGAGGCTATTTATCTGCTTGCTAACACTTTGCTGTGTACGTGTCGACACAGAAGACCCATTGTTCTGGATTTCTTTTGTCCGAGTTAGTTCGACTGCTTGGAGTCTTGCATCATTTGCTCCAACTTCTCAGCTGCATCATTGCTTTTTTCCCCCTTCCTTCTTGGTAGATTTATATAACTATATGAACTTGACTTTAATCTTAGCAAATAGCTTACGAATATGCCAAGAGAAGAGCAAATCTCGTGCTGGTAGCACGGAGGGAGTTTAGGCTCATTGGAATCAGTGAGAATGCAAGGCAGTTGGGCGCAAAGCATGTCCTGACCATCGCAGCAGATGTAGTTAAAGAAGAGGATTGTCGGAGATTTGTCAATGAGACCATAAGTCTGCATGGGCGTTGTAAGTATCGCTTAAATCTTAATTATGTGTAACTTTGGTTGAATGATCTACTTATTCACTCTCTGTTACTAGACTTTGGAGGACTCCGAAAACGGAATTGAGCCCTTTCTTTCCTGTCAATTTTATAGCTTGATAGGAATTCTTTTCCAAATCTTTGCAGTGGATCATTTGGTGAACACAGCAAGTCTTGGACATACATTCTACTTCGAAGAAGTAACGGACACATCTATTTTCCCGCATTTTATGGTATGATTTTCTTGTGCTAGTCAAGTGGGTTTCCGAGAGTAATACCCAATTTTGCTCTCCAATTCACACATACCAGTTTTAGCACAAACTAGAGGCAATGTCTCACTTCATTGTTGCAGGATATAAACTTTTGGGGAAATGTTTATCCAACTTATGTCGCGCTGCCTTATCTACGCGAGAGCAATGGGAAGATTGTAGTAAATGCATCGGTGGAGAACTGGCTACCTCTGCCAAGGATGAGCCTCTATTCTGTGAGTATACTGAGATCAAATACAGCAAGTTTGAATATGTTATTGAGGAAGTGCAGTTTACATATCTTCATTCTTCAATGATTTCTATGGTAAAAATAAAAGTGATTGTGGTTATAGCTGAATGATGAACCAAAATCTTGATTCTAATTTGGAAAAGAATCTGTTTCATGGGCTATCAGGAAAAATCAATGCCAATCATCATGTGCTGCAGTGTATACATTATCGCGTTTGTATGAAATACAACAGAGTAAATCTCTTTACCAAAAAAAAAAAAAAACAGAGTAAATCTTATCTTGATGGCAGTTAGTTACTCTCAATTGGTGAACTCATGTGCTCGAATCATCATCCAACATATACACTTCTGGTATTATAGAACTGCGGTCCTCTACTTTGATTATGCTTTGTTAACTAGGCGGCGAAAGCAGCTCTGGTGAACTTTTACGAGACTCTGAGGTTTGAAGTTGGAGATGAAGTCGGGATAACAATAGCTACGCATGGTTGGATTGGCAGCGAAATGACCAGAGGCAAGTTCATGTTAGAGGAGGGTGCAGAGATGCAATGGAAAGAAGAAAGGGAGGTACGTTCTTTATTTTAATTAATTCTCTGTTCCTGCTTGAATAATTCTCTGTCAGTCACCAGTTACCGGGTCACAAATAGAGAACCATTTTCTGGTTTGGTTTTACAAGTTTGTCAACTATGTATATGCAGGTGCATGTCAGCGGGGGGCCCGTGGAAGAGTTTGCGAAATTGATCGTGTCAGGGGCTTGCCGAGGAGACCCATATGTCAAGTACCCGAGCTGGTATGACACGTTCCTCGTCTTCAGGGTCTTTGCGCCTAACGTGCTCCGGTGGACATTCCGCCTGCTCCTCGCGACACACGGCGCTCGAAGGACATCCCTAGTGGGGACCGGGAGGCCCATCTGGGAGGGGGCAGGGAGGCCGCTTCTGGAGGGCCCTTCGCCAAGGATGCTGATTGCTAGTCCAGTTACCTGGTCGCAGCTCAACCCTCAGTATCAGCAAAAAATGGAATGAATGAGGAGGCTCTCTCTTGATGACTAATCACGTGTGCAGTGTGCTATTCCACCTCGTCTTTTCGGATGCCTGTGTTAATAATCTCTGCTTGCATTTAGATTCTCGTGAGGCAGAATAATATGAATTGAACTTAACTCCGTGCTTCGATGGGGGGAGATAATAATGAAGTTCAGCTGTTTCTTTTTATTTCAGAAAACGAAACTTGAACTGAATTCCGCGCATGTGGTGTCCATCCCAGTGGAAACACAGGTTAAGCATTTTCAGAACAATTTCAATGAAGCAAACGGATCAGGATCGACCCTCAGGGGGTCACCGTTATACGTCAGACCTACTTCCACGGTAAATTGCCTTGGTTAAGTTGATGTGAATATACAGTCAAAAGTTGGGAGTTTGAACGTCGCGTGGTCAGACAATCATCTTGTTTCTCGTAAGCTGTACGGAGACTTTTCACGCCCTCTCACGTGGTCTGAGTTTGGCTCGGTAAAATGGACAAAAAGTAGGGATAAAATAACAAAAGATGACACCCTTTTATGGACCCAATCGTGTCCGAATGCAACCGTTATCGAAAGTCTTCTCCCTGATCGAGTTCTTTAGTCGTTTGACCGGTGCATGAGCATATGGCTCGGTCTGCATCCGTCAACAGCCAGACTACGTTTCAGTTCATAAACAGTTCGCGAAGAAATTTGCGCGATCAATTGGAGTTACTGTCGTCAAGGCTCGTTGTACTAGATACACAGTAAAGCTCCACATGAATCTAGCGTTGAGATCGTTTCTATGGGCGACACACTGTTCATCAGAACCAGCTTATCTAATTTTTTTCGGTTCGACCAAGCAAGTCGGAACTCGTGGTAAACTCCTACTAGAGCAATGTCGTTCTAATAGTACACACAACGACACAAGCTGCGTTGGCACTCAAATAGGTAAGGAATGATTCACAAGTAGTCATCCACCGAGATGCTCAAGCCATCTTCTCGTCGTCTCCCTCCCCAGGTCCCAGAAGAAGCCTCATTCCTTTGCTGCGCACATTCCCAACTGGAGCGCGCGCCGTCGCCAACGGCCACGGGGTGGTGGCCGGCGCTCATCCCGCCGGCTTCCTCGCTCGACCTCCTGGCGATGTACTGCGCGTCGACCGCCATGCCGGCGTCCGAGGCGGCCCTCTGCACCGACCTGGGCGACATGTCGGGCCGCACGCTGGGCTGCAGCAGCGAAGGGAAGTTGAGCTTGTCGAGCCAGGAGGACCCGCGCAGGCAGTAGGCGGCGACGTCGTGGGCGACCGCTGCGCCCTCGGGCGAGGAGTAGGAGCCGAGCCACAGCCGCTCCTGCGTGCCGGGGACCCGGATCTCCGACACCCACTTGCCCCACTTCCTCCGGCGGACTCCGGCGTACTTAGCGCTCTTGGGCTCCTCGGAGGACGAAGAGCTCATCTCTCTCTACAAAAAGAAAAAAAACTCGGACACTTCACGCACGGCACCAACTTATGGAGGGCTCCTGCTTCTTCTCCCGTGGCTGGGCGTGGATGGTCGGGACGAAGATGTTGAAGGAGGAGCTGAGGAGAGAGCGGTATATATATCGGTTGAACATCGATGCGAAGGTCAGAAGGGCGCAATAAAAGGCGGGACGAACTTTTTTGAGGCACTACTGCGTGCCAAGGAGAGACGACCGAACAAAGTCAAAATTTTCAAAGGTCAAAAGTTGAAAACAAACAAAGAAGAAGGAAGGGGAAGAGAGAGGGTTGGGCTGTTTCCGCCTCCTTCGCTTTCTGGACCAGTGGGGCGGACGGTGGTGGGAGGGGCAATTCGGGGAAAAGGATCGACGCAGACGGGAGGAACGGAATCGGAAGTCGGTGATTCAGGTGGGCGGTGGGGTAGTGATTGCGTAACGCATGACGTGTTGGAGGGATAAGGTTGGACCACGTGCGGGGTTTTGCTTTTGGTCATAACGAAGGGATTTGGGTTAGGCTGACTCTCGTGTGGCTCCACCTCCGCCCGGGAATTATGTCGTGCTTGGACTGAGTCAGCCCGACGGATTTGGCTCGTCGGTGATTTGATCCCCCCCGCCTTCTTCTTCTTCAACATGATTTCCGAACATATATATATACTTATATTTATGCATGCATGCATATACATACATTCGAGAAGTGTTGTTTATATTGAATCGTACCGTGATTACTGGACGATTCCCTATGAAACGGAGCGGCGGCCACGTCTATTCTCTTCATACGATTTTTCTTTTCTTTTCTTTTCATTCGATGGTTTTGAGGTGGCGGCGTCAATGGTTGATTTCACAGCGGGATTTTTAGCCTTTTAAGTTGGATGAAGGAAATGACGTATGGCAATTTGACTTTGAGGTGAGTTTGGACGGGGAGTTCTAATTTGAATTTTTCCCTTGGATATAACATAGGTACAAAACATTTTAGCAGTCAATTTCTCCTTCTTCTTTTTTTTTTTTTTGTTTCTTAAACTCTACGGGCACATTGAATGAATTACGCTCTTGTACTTCCTAGTTGAAATTCACATCTATCCAATACATTGTCACAAAATACTAATTCTTGCTATTGCACCAATTCTTTTGTTCGGCTATGATTTAGGAACATGACGGTAACTAATTAGTTATTTAAGGAGATCAAGTGTGGAGACTCATTGTTATGACTTTCTGTATAAATTTGAGCTCTCTAGCGTAAGAATCGATGTCGTGGATTCGATTCATGAGTCAAAAAAGGATGAGATTGCTCAAAACTCGGAATCAATCTTGATGTGCTAATCTCCTTCGATAGTTCAATAGAACATTTTCGTATTCGATGTCTTTGCTCTATAGCTTGCACTTTCATTGCAAGGGCTTCCACGCATCATATTGGAAAGGCAGTGTATCTCAGTTTCACACGACATCATATTCACTAAAATCTCTCCTGTTTTTGTGTGATTCCCGCGTGGTACCTTTTTAAGAGGTCACTGGCTTAAATTTCTTATTTTTCCCTTCTCTCTTTCTCTCTCTAGAAGCCCCTTAAAAAATGCAACCAAACAAGATTCCAAACATAAGCAGACGATGCTCGAGTTCAAATCAAACCTTGACAAGGGACTCAATTTCTAGATATGCTTACTCGGGCAAGTGAATATGTCAACTCCAACCTTCTAGATTCCTCTTCTCAATCATGGCCGAAGCGGAGTTAGGCCCGACACATGATAATTCTACACGGGCTACAGAGCATCACATATAAAATTAGTCATCACATGCACTTGCACCACTACAATAGTCAAGTCAACCATCGACCAATCTCATTCCCCATGATTGGACTCCTCGCCATGAAGGATCCATCGGCCTCGGCCACTAATTAATTCCACATACCGCAGCACCTATGTCATTTCCAACTCCGAAGTTGAAGATGAATTTGCGTTTACAGTGACAGTGTTCGAGGGATTGCCGTACCGAATTCCAAACGGTTGCAAGTTGATCGGCGTCCGATTGTGCTTTGGGTTTTCTTTACAGTAATGATTCGTATCCATGTGGGTTGACATCGTAATGGGTTTACTTTGTAAACGACCTTCGATTGTCCGGTCCTCACGGGCCTTGATCATTCCAAACTCGGTGCCAAATCAATTTGAGGGTACCGACTTTTCTAAAACAACTAGAATGTCATTAGGCGGATTCACCGACCACAGGTCTCTTAGGAGTTGATTCTGACAGGTGATGACAATATCGCAGCATGAACTGTTCGCTCCAAGTCAGTCTTTAACCTCGTTCAGACGGCCATGGAGATGGTAGACTAGCTCAATCTAATTTGGCAGCTGGTTGTTTTATTCGCATGGCAAGGGGCTGGTAACAAAGTCACCTCGTACCTTCTGAACCATAATAAATAAATAAAAAGTCACCTCATACCAAGTAGGAACGTGGCGGCTGATAGGTAACCATATTATTAACGAAGAAATTCGAAGGAGTCAAAAAGCACTTTTCACCATGGGATCTTCCAGGACTTCCATAGCTTTGACTCGTTCTACTTACCATCACCAATAGTCGCTAAAATCCAATCAGGGACGCCCCCTTTCGGACAGGGAATCGACTGGTTTTCCACGGTCATGCAGATAATCTCTCCCTTTCAGACATATCCAAGAACTCACTCAATCGGGTAATGGCCACGTGCGGACTAGAAACTTTGGGAGACCAGGAATGATAGGAGACAAGTGGTTGTGGAAAGAAAAGATGGGAGTACATCAGAATTTTGCCTAGTATAGGGACTGTTCAGAAGCTAAGGCAAAAAGACAATGGTCAAGATTGGAATGCCTAAGGGCGGGCTAAGACAAACTTGCTTTTGCATCCACCATTTTCGCCATGTTTACCTTTGAGGACGGGCTAAAACAGACTTGGTTTTGCATCCACATTTTGGATACATTTACCTTTAAAGTGTTAATGTTCTGCGTCTTTCTGGATAAGTTTGCGTCTAGATAAATTGACAGGAGTTAGTGGCACTTGCAAAGTCATAACAGCTATTTCGCAAGTCCCCCCTGCTCAAGTTTTCACCTGCAAGAGAGCATAAGCAGTCTTTTGATAACACAGAAACACTTCAAAGGGTATGAAACTCTATGATGTCTCACAACATTTTACAATGTAGCGAAAACAGATGAACACAGGGAAAACCTACATGAATCTTGCACCATCCAACAATCTAGAAGACAATCAGTCCTCGTGCTGTTTCGTTTGGCTATCAAGACAGCAAGGCAATCCTGTTCACTACCCCATGTTCTAGTACATATCGACACAGAAGAACTAACTCTGCGAACCAGAGTATCAAATTCAGAATGTGGTATACTGCTAAACATCTTTTATGCATCTTGAACAGATTAATGTGCCTACAGATAAGAAGGATATGATATAAAAATCCTACTGTTCACGAACTTCCTTCTCATCCTCAAAAGACTTCGATATTTACTTGAGAGCATTCGAAACAGTGTAAAGGAAGTCCAGAAATCCAGTTCCTTTAAGAAGTCCTTTCCCAGTCAGCAGTTCAAAATCCAACAACAAGAGAAAACCGATTACAGCAGCTTTCCCATTTATCAGTTCATTCTTTCCGGTGAAACCAAACCCCTCAGATTCTTCATCAACCACCATTCTCACCTGAATGACATAAAATAGGGATTTCCCAAATGAGTTCACGGTACTGACTGATGCTGTTGCTTTTAGAAAAATTATTTTCCTTACAGAAATTTTAGATGTCCTTACCTCATCCACGTTGACATCAGTAGCAGTGACACCAGGTTGAGCCTTCCCACTAAAGACTATCTCAGCAGATGCATCAGATCTCACAGTCCCTTTCATGTTAATTAAAATATTCTCTGTATCGCTCTTCACAGGATAAACATAGAGTGTCCTCAGAGCAGGAGTCAATGCTCTAAGTACAGGGTTTTTTGGGTACCATTCCTTGATAGCCCCACTTCGTAGATCAAATGTACTATCAGTTGTTGGACAAACTATACAGCCATCCTGTCAACAAGGAGTTAAGGAGTTCATTTCTCAGGATATCAATTTTTCAAAACATAACAGCACAACAATAAAACAAGCAGACCATTACCCAAAAAAAAAAAAAAACAATAAAACAAGCAGAGTGTATAGGGAGAACGAGAAAAGGTCCGCCATTATATCCAAGCTCAAGTAGAATTAAGGTTATTCATCAGGGTGTAAGATAATCATTAGTAGTATGCATTTAGGCTCGACATTTACATTTAAACTATTGAAAATGTCTGTATAGTCATATAAATAACAGATGCTGCATCTCAAGCAAAGAAGTTAGTAAGCTGCATGATACCGAAACCTGAAACATAGGAGAAAAATGACCAACGCATATTGCTGCTGAGAGGGACAAAGAAGGTTTTGTGGAAACTAGAGAATCAGTCTGCAGTTTACCACAGGTTAATTTAATTAGATCTAAAAGGAATTAGATACAGACTCTTGTCAGTCATGTGATTCTGCTGTTAGAAGTACAAAAAATTAGCTGCAGAAATTATTTTGTAGTTCAAACTTTAGGAAAAAATAATTCAGTCCCCTTCAGAATTTTAATTAGAAAAAATCAGCACTCGTTGTCCCTGATGCTTCACTAAAATGCATAGTAGTCATTTTCTTTTCTCAGTATCTGAGGTCTTAATCCCTATAATTTCTGTGTGATCTTGGTCCCTAATCATCGTTGAGCAATATTTAAGTTGGAGACTCTTGCATGTGAACTAGAATCCAAAGGTATTCTGAAGTAACTTTCAAATTGTCCATGTATACTGCGTATCATAGCTTGGTCACTTGCAAGAGTTGAGACCTAATTTTTACTGAAATGAGGGTTAAGAGCCAAAAGCATACAAAACTAGAAGTTTAGAGTTCGAAACTAAAATCCTCAACTATTAATGATCAAGTACTTACCCAAAAAAAAAAAATGCTCAGATTTTCGGGATCATGAATAGGATATCATTTTTCCATAGAACAGCACAACAATAATAGAAAAAAGGAGGGAATTGACCTTAGAGATTATTGATTGAATTTAGTCGTACTCCCATCAGGATTGATTACGCAGTAGAAAGAGCTTAATGCCCTTAACAGACGAGAAAACTAGGTATAGCGATTAAGCTCCGACTGTTTCTTCCTTATAAGTACCCTGAAATTCCAATGCTATAAAAAGTTCCTCAATTTGCACACGACGCAAAACGAAATTAGCTTTTCTGCGAATCAGACAAGCATTGGGCTATCATTGTGCTTGCGCTTCGCGCACACGTTAAATTTCAATTTACCAATTTAAAGGAAGTGAAGATGAGCGACCACGCTAGATATTGATCAAGTGAAAAAATCTGCATCAGGCCATTAACATCAAACCATCGGTTGGTTCGTTAAGCTACCATGGGAATCTACACATACGCAATTCGAATATACCAATGTTTTGCCGACTGAATGATAGCCAGGCACGTTTCCGCAAAATACGACTCGTGATCCACACCTCGCTCCAAACTGAGAAGGCCTATGCCTAATCGACAAGCCTAATTCGCACAAAGAAGCTTCAAATAACAGCGAGAGCTTGGCATTGAGCAGAAGCGAAGTTACCTGAGTGAGCTTGGCATTGAGCAATCCTTCGCTGTAAGCACCCTCAGCGGGCGATCTGTTCTCGATAGCGAACACTTGGTCCTTGTACCACAGCAACAGTATCGTCTCCCCGTCCTGTATAATCACCCTCCGCTCTCCTCTAGGAAGCGCCGCTAACGGCACCACCGGGACCCAGTTGTCCCCCACACCACTCGACGACGACGACGACGACGACGACGAAGAAGAAGAAGGCTCGTTGTCCGCCAAGGAAACATCCGTGGCCTTGCACAACACCGCTCCTCTACTGCCGACGGGCGCGACGCTGGGGCGGCTCAGGCGGACAGTGCGGACGCGGAAGCGGTTGGAGGCGCCAGAGCAGATGAAGGGCGACCGCGAAGGAGCAAGAGAGTAGCTGCGGTTGGGGAATGCGGGCGCTAGCGGCGGTGAAG
Organism: Melaleuca alternifolia; assembly: GCA_019926035.1. Lineage (NCBI taxonomy): Eukaryota > Viridiplantae > Streptophyta > Magnoliopsida > Myrtales > Myrtaceae > Melaleuca > Melaleuca alternifolia. The sequence continues at coordinate 54,280 of JAGKPW010002324.1, forward strand.
TGGAAGCTGCTGCGGTGGCCATGGAAGTTGCAGAGCGCAGAGAGAGAGAGAGAGTGCGTGTGTTTTCGGTCGCCACAAAATTTTTGCTGATTTTAGTTTAGTTTTTTTCAGATTTTTTCGATTTATTATTATTTGGGGGGATAATGAAAGGAGTGATGAGAAGTGGGGCCCGCAGCGGATGACTGCCGCGGTGGACGCTCGGAATCCTCAATTTCTTTTCTTCATCATGAATTAGGAATCCCAACATATAAAGGGATAACACACCATTATTCATATATTATAACTCAACATATAATCTAATTTCTAAAAAATTTCAATTTATTTAACACAATTTCAGAACTTTAATGAATTGCATAATATCAATGCGATTCTTGATTTTTTTTTTGCACGTACATATTCACCTGATTAATGTAAATACATTCAATATTATACTTTCAAAATACGTTCAATATTTTCGTAAGGTAAAGCACACACTCCTTGACGTTACTTTTGCTAATTTGAATTGAAGGGTAATACAAAATCAGCTGAGGGCAGTTAGAATTCAATGATTAGGAAAAAGAAGAGTCCGAATTTCACCACATTGACAATGTAAACCTAACGGAGGTTGGCAGGCGCTGTAGATATTTGGTGTCGAAATCTTATTTACCAATGCAAAACTTGCCAAAGATGTTGGACAGAACTTCTTCAGAAATGTCCTCTCCGCTTATCTGCCCCAATGCTAGTGCAGAATCTCTCAAATCGATTGTCCAAAAGTCGAGCGGCATCTCTTCCCCAATTGACGTCTCCAATCTTCTGAGAGCTTCCTTGGTCCGAACAAGCTGCTCGCATTGCCTCTGTCCATAGACAATCCAGTCGCAGTTAAAAAGCCATGTCGAGTCATAGCAATTTAACAATTTCAGCAAGATCGTGTCCAAGAGATATTGGGAGCGAACCTGGTTCACAGTCCACCGCCGCCCACCTGCAGGGTTTCTGTTGAGACCCACAATCTCCGACACTGCCCTTTCCAGGTCTGGTACGCCATGACCGGTCAAGGCAGAGGTGAATACGTGCTTGCTGAAGAAACTTTTGTCTGCACCATCCCATTCCGAGTGAACAGATGGGACACGGTCCACTTTGTTGATTACAAGAATAGCCAGAGTTGAACACCCACTTGATTTCTGCAGTAGAAAAAAAACAAAAAAGCCGTTTGATTAGAATCAATGAGACACTCCTGTCTATATAGTATGATATTTGATGGAGTCAAGACATTGTAGAGAATATGACCGAGAATATGACGAAGTCATTATTTTTGTTTTTAAGGGGACCTTAACTGATTTAACTCTCTCGAGAAGCCTAGCATCTTCTGAAGTCCATCCATCAACTGCGCTTATTACCATGATTAAGACATCAGCACCCACAGCGACAACTTCAGATCTCTCCACTCCTGGAGAAAAGACACGAAGACTAGAATTGAGAATAAAATAGCCTGGCATTTAAAACTAACAGCAGCAGGATGATAAGTTACACTTATGTGGAATTATAAAACTCCAAATGCCGTACTTAGAGTCAGAAATATAGGGGTGACATCTGCGTGATACTGAATTTTGCAGCAATGGCCAAAATTCTCAAAATTCCAATGCATAAGATTGTTGGTATCCAGTCACCAGGAAGCGAGGAGGAAGAGAGGAGATTGATGCTAAGTTTGTTAATATATAATTTAGACACCAATCTCATCGCACAAATGAGGACTTCCCTCCACTTCAAAGATTTGGAATTTGCTCATAAATTCAACTGGGGGTTCTATCCTCCAACAATTAAAAAAAAATTGCTCTCTTACCAATTTTCTCCACGACATTGTCAGTTTCCCTGATGCCAGCCGTGTCAAGCAGCGTCACTGGAATGCCATATACGGTAATGCCAGCTTCCACCACGTCCCGGGTGGTTCCAGCAATTTCTGTGACAATTGCTCTCTCACTCTGCATGCTAAATTTAAACAAAGGACTCAAGGAGAGGTACCATGGAACAAAATAATAACAAAGAAAAAATATCAACTTCTAGAAAAATCTCATCTATGTGGTGCCAACAAATATAAACCAACATCATGATTACTCTACAAGAATCCCAAAGATAAGGAACTACAAACTAGCATCCTATAAGCTATATGAGGAAAAATTTCCCAAACAGAACCTGAGCTACTAACCAGAAACCTATAAACACAGGGCTCAAGGAGAGGTACCATGGAACAAAAAATGAAAAAAAAAAAATCATCTAGAGCAATATCAAGTTGAAGCAAAATCTTGTCTCAATAACCAGTTGCATGGTTGCAAATCTAAGCTCTAATATTAGAGCAGAACGGGGAGTTTTAGACACTAATCATTGTACACATGGGAAAAAACTGGTGTATTGTTTGTTTATTTAGTTATATATCGATCTGCCCGCAGCCTTAGCAGGATTAAGTAAATATGATCATCCCTGCAACCATATTTGTTGAGGTTTCTTCCCAGCCTCATCAGAAGAAATATGACCAATAACAGGTTCATAAGAAGATGTTGGGTTCCTGGAGTAGTTGATGGCTCAGACAAATTGGTTATTCCTTCTGGAGTTCAAGAAAATTTAAGATTTCAACCCTAAAATAACCAGACAGGATCAGCAAAGTTAGTCATCTTTGTGTTCTCAAACATTGACCGAATAGTACACCCAAGGCTCCTATTGATAACACCTAAGAATGAGGGCAAACCCCAACTTAAGGTTCCCAATCAAAATTATTTACTTAATGAAAAAAGAAATAATGCCAAAGATTTGCCAAAACATACCTTGCTCCAAGTGTTTAGGAGGCTCGACTTCCCAACATTTGGACGACCAATAATTGCAATCTGTAGGTCATGATTATAGTAGAATAAGCAGACAGTTCCAAAGCTTATATAAAGACGCAAGAAAAAAATATAAACGCATGGAATATTACTTCAATGAGCAGGAGCAAGACACACTATAGTTAAGCTTCTACACAGATCAGGAAATACCACTTTTTAAAAATAAATATACCTTAACTAGCAGTTAAAATCTCCTGCAAAGTGGTCGGTTTATGTTTTGATTTTGATTGTTATTCCAACATTGATTGAGGCAAGTCAGAATGAAGCACAAAAATGTACAACATATAATAGCCTTCTCTACATATCTGAAATGAACTTTCAAATGATTGCACGCAAGGTATGTTGGGAGACACGGTTTATTGGGAGATTTTCATGACTCTGAAGAGAGGGATTAGAGCAACCACAGTTCCTAATAAACTATAGGCTATAATCGAATGAGCACTAAAATATTAGATAACATGGGCATTGTCATTTAAAAAATGTGATGCCAGAACTATGATTTAACTAATACTAAGTTCACGTGCAACATCATCATAAAGATAGCACAGAGGAACTTATTACACCAGTGTTCCAGCAGCCTTTAATACATTCTCACGATTTACCTGCAAACCAGATTGAAGAAACTTGTCATAGTTGGCTGTTTCCAAGGCCGTATCAACATCTTTCACCATTGAATGTATAGTATGCACTATTAAATCTAAGTCAAGGGGTGGCATCTCATCATCAAAATCAAGTCGTGCTTCAATCTCAGTAAGCAATTCCATGCACTGCAATCTTAATTTTTTAACCAGAGAAGAGAAACCACCCTGCCAAAAGTTACAAATCTTAAGAATTTCTGGTCACAAGCTTTTATATCACAACTATAAGTTTAGAAAATACTATCCAATGAATGAAATTGTGACATCTAGCAAAGACGTCGCAAAATAGGTTTTCATCTTGAAGAAACCTGAAGTCCCGCTAATGCAGCATCTGCTGCAACCACCGACTTTGCTGAAATTAGCTTTCCAACATTTTCAGCTTGGGAGAGATCTAAGCGGCCATTAAGAAATGCACGGAGAGTGAACTCGCCTGAATGGACAAGAAATGCAAATTTTATGACCACGAAAGCATCTAAAGAGCCTAATAATTCCATTCCCAAATTAGCCAAGTCAATATGGCTGATATTTTCGATGTTTCAGCCATATCATAGTTTATTAAAATTTAGAAAACAAAAGGCTAACCAGGTTCTGCAAGCCTTGCCCCAGCTTCTAGACAAGCCCTCAAAACTCTATGTAAACAAATGTCACTTCCATGACATTGAAGTTCAACAATATCTTCGCGGGTGTAAGACCGTGGAGCTAACATTGGTACAGCCAAAACCTGATTAATATAGTGAGGAATACAAATATCTCGTCAATATGGAACTAAACTTTTCTGGGAAAAATTGTGAAGTGAGCAGGAGAAAGCTTAACCTATCGATTTTTTCCTGTCAATTTTTTCTAATGAGTAGAAGCTTAAGCAATTATATACAGAGTCTTATGAATTGCACATGAGATCTCTCAATCCATGTCCAGGAGTAAATGCTGCATACACTTTAATTCCATAACAAACACCCCCCCCCCCCCCGACCCCAAAAAAAACGCATTTTGAAAGTTCATTAAGTACTACAATGGCCAACAGCAGTTAAATTGATGCACTTTGTGATCTCAAGGGTCAACCCACCGACAACACAGGGCAGACAAACGCTAATGCTGCTGATAATGTCAGAGGCAGACACAACAAAAACATGATCACAGTACCAAGAACTGCAATCTACCATAGAAAAGCGTGTAGCATAAAGTGGTTGCATAAACCGGTAATTCATACCTACTCAGATTACACATCATGTACACCGCCTAAGACAAATTGATCAAGCTCGAATCATTACAGATGATGCCAACAAACAAGCCCCATGAAAAACCGAATAGCTATGCTTTTTTAATCACAAATTTATCAAATTGAAGAAACTTTAAACATCCTAACTTCATGCTAGCACTAAAATGGACGATAACTCTGCCCTTCAGGAGAAACAAGAAAATACAACAAAACAACGATTATAACACTGGAGGCACTATCCTAGTAGAGTTTCATTGATTTGGAGAGAGAAGAGAGAGAAAAATAGAGTGAGAGAACCTCATCAATTACATTCCCATTGGAATCCATAACCAAACCATATTCAACCATATGGCTAGTGGGCCGCCAAGAATTCGAGGACAAACTCCTCCTCCTGCTTTTACTCCCCGGCCGGAATCCATAACCAAACCATATTCAACCATATGGCTAGTAGGCCGCCAAGAATTCGAGGACAAACTCCTCCTCCTGCTTTTACTCCCCGGCCGGAAAACCCGACTTGCAATCGTTACAGCAGAAGGACCAGATAAACGCACAATCCCGACCGCACCAGGTGGACCCCCAACCGAGGTCACGATTGCAGCAATAGTACTCGAATTCTCGACGCGTTCGAACCCATCAACAGCACCAGAGCACCCCACCCGCTCATCGTTGTTAAGGACCAGAGTCCTCTCTGCCGCATTCAAATAAAAAGAAGAAGCGCAATCAGCATAAGAATGAGAAAACATGAATTGGGTTCCGGTATGCGTAAAGATTGTACCTTTCGGGGTGAGATGGGACTTCGAGCGTGTGGAGAAGGCCTTCCGGTTCGGGGAGAGCAGGGAAGAGAGTGGCTTCTGAAATTGCTTCAAGATTGATGAAGCAACAAACAGACGAGGCGTTAACGGCGGAGATGGTCCGAAGACGTGGGTGACGATGCAGCGAAGAGCTGGAACGAGAGACATTGGGCTATAGGTGAACTCCCTTGAGCATGAGTTACGGCTCCTCCGCCGGAATGCTTTAACCGGGGGGAGAGAGAGAGAGTGAACTGTGAATGAGTTGAAACAGAGTCAGTGGACGACTTGAGCGACCTGGAAAACGTGAAATGGGACGAGCGGGAGCGGCGGCGGCGGCGGCGAGCACCGGACGAACGGCTAGAAGGGACAACGCTCCCCCGGCGTGCGATGTATCCAGAATTATAATCACGTCAATCAATGGCCCCAGGCCCGGCCCACGGATTACGAAAACCTTCCAAGCGTAGTGGGCTGAAATTCACTTTGCTCATTGAAAACCCTTCTCAATATATTGCACTGAACTGAAGAATTTGATGTTTGGTGCAAGGCTTTTTAATTTTTCCGCTGCTAATAAAATCAGATCGAGATATAGACATGATTGCAACTCCAAGTACAAGTAAAATAAAACCAAGCTACAGCAGATTGTCATTATTTTCAAAGTTCTGGTTCAAGCTAAGCACCAACAGACAGAAATTGGAAATGTGGGAAAGGTATGCCTTCTTCTACCAATCCAGCAGTTCATGTGTCTGGACAGAGAAAGCGCTGGCTGTTACTTAACGGTTCTATATCTACAACCAAATTCAGAAAGTGACGCACGCTCCATGACTTCGGGGAGTTTCATCTGATCGCTAGGAAAGATAAGCAACTCTTTTTCTTGTTGAACAATGAAATAGAGCTATCGATCATTCCAGGGCCACACATGATATAAAATCTCAAGCTTTAAATTAGCACCACCAAAATAGAAACTATAAAAAGGGTAAAGTTCGAATCTTGTCTATGAAGCCGGTCTGACCTTCAGACGTTAGGGAATATGGACACTGGACATCAGTTAAGAATCAACAAGAAGAAATGTTCCGTCTTGTTTTTACATCTATGTGAAAATGAAAGTATATTCACGATTCTCCCTAGACTTGATAATAAATGTCTATCAATTAAGAGAAAAAAAAGGGGAATGTATTTCGCTCACAGTACCCGTACAGCTGATTTTAGAGGGAAGTACCATCTCAACGAAGTGATTTCGTAGTCACTGCTGTGTCTAGCGGAATGTAACAGAACCTTACTACAAAAGAAGGATACTACCCAATACTTCCAACCATTTGATGATTTCCCTGCATAAGTCGAAATTAGATAATTGCAACTTCTGCATTCATGTCCTCACAGTCCTCACAGTCAATATGACCGGCATCCTTCATTACGTCACTCAACCCCTCCATTAAAGGGTAGATCTCATGAGCATGAGGATTTGATGCATCATCCGCAATAAAAGGCAATAAATCAGAACCCACATTCAACCAAGCACAACCAGGTGCCTTTTGAACACCCAAGTCACGCATGAGAGCCCTCACCACTGCTAGCTTATTCCAGCAGCCGGCAACAGCATACATGTTAGCTACAAGCGTGTAGCAACCTGAGTTCTGGGGCCTCATCTCTAGTAATTTTCCTGCTGCCCATTCACCCATCTCTAGATTCCTATGCTTTCGACAAGCTCCCACAAGAGTGGCCCAGATGGCAGGAGTGGGCGAATGAGGCATTCGGGCGATGATATCCCTCGCTTTAGATAATAAACCGGCCCTCCCATACAGATCTACCATGCACGCATAGTGCTCTAAATGTGGGGTTATTAAATAAACTCTCTGCATATCCTCAAACAACTTTTCACCTTGGATGACCATCCCAGCATGACTACAAGCTGAGAGGACCGTAGCCATCGTTATATGATCTGGTCTGATCTGCAAAGTAATCATTTCCTCGAAAAATCTTAATGCAATCTGTACTTCTCCCTGCATCCCATACCCAGCAATCAGCGAAGTATACGTTACAGCATCCCTCTCTGTCATCATATCAAATACTTTTTTAGCTGCCAAAACTTTGCCTGAGCGTGAGTACATGTCCACAAGAGCATTCCACAATAATAGATGGTTCGCAAAACATTCTCGCCGTACAATGTAGCCATGGAACTCTCTTCCGTGCTGGAGGTTTGCCACTCGAGCACACAGGGGGAGAAGGCTTGCGATTGTGACAAAATTTGGTTCAATTCCTGCCAACATCATTTCTCTAAGAAGGAAAGAGGCTTCCTCAGATCTTTCCAACTGGCAATAGCCAGAAATCATCGAGTTCCACGTAGTGATACTTTTCTCTTCTGCTGATTCAAACAAAATATAAGCATGCCTTAGGTCCTTGCACCTGGAATACATGGTAATCATCGCGCTTCTCACATTATTGAACAAGTGATAGTAACTACGGATGGCAGAGCCATGAATCTCCTTGCCCAACTTCAAGGCTCCTATGTGAGAACATGCTCCCAAACCAATAATGGTTGCAACACAATCCAAATGATTGCCGCTGAGCCTAGTTTGAGAGATCAACTCCAACGCAGCTCGGTAGTTACCCACCCGTAAGCAACCCCCAGCAATAGTATTCCAGGTTATACTAGTCAATTCAATACCAGCGGCCCACATGCTCTCAAACACGTCAAATGCTTGCGTCCACATACCCCTGTATGCATAGGCAGAGATAAGGGTATTCCAAGACACGGCATCCCTCTCCGGCATTTGTTCAAACAAGTGGCGTACAACGTCAACCTCCCCAAACCTTCCATACATGGACAGCAATGCATTCTGGACAAACAAGTTCCGACCAGATGGACTATCAGCAACTAATTTATGAACTTCCTTCCCAAATTCAGTATCAAGCTCTTCGCCACAAGCTTTCAGAACGGATGGATAAGTGAACTCATTTGCCCGAATCCCCTTGCCCAGCATCTGTCTAAAGATGGATATAGCATCTTTGCACAGCCCATTCCTAATATGACAAGAAATGAGAAGATTCCAAGCAAAAGGCCGCGACACATCCGAAGTCCTGACAAGAACACTCGCGTCGGAGAGGAGATCGAACGCCGCGTAGAAACTAACAAGCCTCGGAACCAGAACAGGGTGATGCTGAAGGCCCAGAGAGGCAACTTGCGCGTGCAGCTGTTTCCCTTGGAGGAGCAGCCTAAGGTTGGTGCACAGTAGCAAAAGAGAGGATGCAGAACGCGGCAGGGGATCCCTGAAACCAGAGGAGGAGGAGGAGGAGGAGGCACGAAGCCTGATGACGGAGAAGGTCCTAAACGCATTGGACAAGTCGCCTTGCTTAACGAAGCCTTCGAGCAACCTCGAAAGGGAATCGATCATCAGTTCATCACTCGAAGCAGAGGCCGACTCCACCCGCCACCATTGCCTCGGTACGAACCTCTGGATGTTGGACAGGGAGAGACGTCCCGGAAGCGACGGAGACGGACAAGGCATACATCATCGACAACATTGCGCGCGTCGCCAAACTCAAGCACGGCACCAATAGGGCAATCTTCAAGACATATGTGACATTCAATCGGGACAGGCAGTAGACTGAAGGAGAGAAGGTTATCACTAATGGAATAATTTATAAGTAAGTCACTTTTGCAAAAATGAGAAACAAGTTAGAAAGAAATTATTATTCCATCGCAATCTCAAACCGTTGGGCCGTGGATTATATGATGCTACTCAATTCGCTAAATGTATTGAACAGACTTATCAAGGGATCACTTAATATATCGTATTTTGCACATTTGTTTCTCCAAAACCTCGTGAAGACACCAAATCGTAACTAGACGAAGAGTTATTTGATGAAGATAATAAAGGCTTGGATGTTTTTGGTGACTAGGCATCCTTTTTACTAAAGGAACAAAGAGGGACCCGATGAGAACACACCTCTAATGGTGGCAGAAGCATGCATCGATAAGAGGTGATTGATTTCAGGATAAGTCGATTTCACCAAAAATTGCCAATACTAGGAATCAGTCCATCCCGAAACTAAACCGATTACCAATATCTCTTCTTAATTCATTTCTGAATAGTAACAATTCAAGACCCTAATTAGTCTCTCATCGTGGATAACATGGCAAGATACACGCGCTCACACAAGCACACCGAATCATTCTCGGCCATTGTTCGAGCGCTCAATTGCCGAAAATGGGAAATTCCCCTTACTCTGCATCATGATTTCACAATTCAAAAAAGAGGGAGCATGGGGACTCGTGAGGGAGAGGTGCGAGGCTTGAAGGTACCGCACAATCCAAAGTGAAGAACGAGCAAGGCAATTAGGATTTTCAACTTGACCGACAGTGAAGAATGGACAATTACTAAGTAGGGTCTTTAGTTTTGCAATAATAAACATAAAAGTGGAAAAAATCTGTCCAGCACGAGCGGTTGAGTTTACTCGGCAGTCGAAAGTTCAGATCGATATTTGACAAGTATCTTGCAGAAGTATGCAATATTCAATTTGCACTTTTCGAAGAAATTTACGGTATGAAATATGGTTTGACAATTCCAATGAAATTTCGACACCAAAAATTTTAAAAACTTATCATAAAAGTGTAATTAAATTTTAAAATTTATTAAATCCATGCAACGAATCACTTCATGACTCCGTGCAATTCAATTTGACATTGATGTTGACTCGGCTATAAACCTGCATTTAAGTAGGCGGTTTTGATCTATTGAGTTTGAAACATTCAAGAAAACATCAAAGATCCCCCGTGATCTCGAGAGACGTTCCCAGCTTATACTTACCAATAAATTTCAAGTTTACCAACTTCTAATTATGAATTAATCAGGGAAATGAATATAAATAAATAAATAGATTTAAAAATTCAAATTTTCCTTTAAAATTCCACTTTTCATCTAAAATTACATCTCGTCAATTTCTCCTCGTTTCCCATACATCGCATAAGTCCCTGTATAAAATAAAAGGAATTAATACGTAGCTAGTCTGGAGAATTATATGTTTTTAATAGAGTTCGGCCCAAAAACACAACACAATGCGCATATCTACTTTAAAATTACTACAAGCAAATTCGCAACATCTTAAGAAAGTTTTCCGCTATTTCGGGTATTCTTCTTGAAAATGAGAGGACACAACGCGAAATGCAACAGAGGAGATTCACAGGATCAAGAAAGTTTGAGGGATGGGGTGCTTGTATCAGATCCCGTAAGCTGGGGATTTCTATTCAGGGGTTATCCTCCTGCGGAACCTCAAGAATCACATCACGAGGCATCAAGATTATGACTGAACATTAGAAACTCGCTGACAAATAGAGAATTTTACATCTTCGGCGTGGGTTTTTCACTATTTCCTCTAGAAGCACAAGGATATATAGAACGTTTACACAAATGGGGGAAAACAGAGACGTGTAATATATGGTACAGAGGGGAAGATTTTTCTATGAGGTCTAGACAAAATTTAAGCAGAGAGGCGTACTGGTCAGAGAAAACTTATGTTGCGCAGTCTGCAAAATGATGGGGACCGGGCCAGGTCTTCATTTCAGCACCCGGAAAGAAGACAAAAGGATCTTGAAGAGGCCGTCAGGGTTGTCGGCATGTACCTGGTAACAACTAGGAAATCAGCTACAAGAACTATTAAAAACTTCTTCCCATCTAGTGAAGAGCAGAGAGGAAAGCAAGCGTCATGATATGATGATCCCATCATGTCCTTGACTGGAATCAAACAGAGGAAGTGTCAGAACATACCCAGTGGCCGGCATCTTCAAGGACATGCATTTCAACTGCTCCGCCTTCATCCGCGGCTATCTGCTCCGCAGCGCGAATTCTCTGAATGTCTTCGAGTGCCCATCTGTGCAAGCTTCTTTCTGCCTTCAAAAAGTTCACATGCACTCCTCCAGGAACATCTTCTACTATTTTCCTGCATTTGTACAAGTCAATGCTGAGCAAAAGGCAGCACGAAATTGGAAATCTGAATTAAGTGCAATAATATTTTGGCAGGTGACCAGTGCATCTCCTCTTTCTGTTGTCTCTCTTTTTTCTTTTCAAAAGCTAAAACAAGTCAACCACAAGGTTGTGCAAAGCAAAACAAAAGACTACACCGCATGATTGACTGCAATTTATCTCATTGTCACCGGGGAGGCAATATGAGTAAGTGGTTCCATTAAACAGATTCATGGTCAACATCCATCAACATAATGCAACCTGCTAGAGCGATCGGATGGAACCCTTATTAGATAATCGAAAGTAGTAAATACCATAAGTTTGTTTCTTCATATGATTGATACATTTCAGCGATTCCCTCGAGATCAAAGACCCAGGAGAAGCTTGTTGGTGAACCAGAAGACTCTGTCGGCCGAAGGTTGGTTACCACCCACTAGAGAAAAGGCAAAATTAGTCTAACCAGACAATGTCGCACGAATTTTAAAAAAGAAAATCAACGACCTCTGCAGAGAGTGAAAGAAGATATAAAGTGGGTGAAAGACTTAAAAGTAGGGATAACCACATTGTGGATCACATTAGGATTTTCAACATGCCTAATGATCGATTTGACTGACATGAGAGGCACATGCATCACAGAAGTGGGTAAAATAGCTCCAAGATTATTATCATACACTCATCACGGGACACAATTTAACTATCTGCTACTATAGATCTGATTCAGGTGAATATCTCGGCAAGCACATAATGACAAAAGAAACAAATGAGAAAGCACACCAATGCAACTGAATCCAGGGAACAAAAAACACGAAGAAACAATGATAAAGGATGTCAAAAGTTTAATTTTATGGAGTTTAACATGCGAATAGGAGAAATGATTTATCAACAACAGCTCAAGAAGAAAATTTTCAACTCAGCTAATGTTTATTATATCTCTCTTTCACTGACAACGTCACGCAAATCATTAATTTTCTCATCCAGATATCAACTTGCAGTATCCAAGCTCAGGAAATCTAGCATCTCCAGAATTACCTGGGCAACATCCATAGAAAATCCTTCTCGGAAAAGAGCTTCTACTATATCACGCTTCGAGGAAACCTACCTTGGAAATGGAAAAGATTAGAATATAAATGCCACAAACAAGAGCAGAATAACAAAGGCTCCCAGCAATAAAATTTGTTGGACAAACTGAAAAGGCCAAACCACATGAGCAATGGTGGACAGCAAAGTCGATCACTAACTTGTTGCACACAATAAATGCAAGATCTCCCCTTTCAAGCAAGAAGAAGACCAGCTAATGCCCAGCTGGTAACTAGGAGAATTCATGACTAATCCCAAACAATTACCTAATAAAGACACTAAATGCGGCCAAAAAACACGACTTATTATGGAATCAACATACTGTCCCCATATCCGCACCTCTTTGGGCAGTGTGCTGAGGAAAGAAATTAGCTCAGCAGGATGGTCCTCTTTGTTTCCACCAGGCCGAACTTTTCCTGGAGTAGCATCTAGGACCCAAACCTACAGAAAGAAGATGATTACTTATGATATACATGGAAGAGGAACTCATTGTTTTGGCACTACCAGGGACTTAATAAGCTTGAAACTGAAATGCATGCCAATATCTGTTAGGATACTTACTCTGACCGGTCGTGCAAGAGGTTTTGCGGCCTGTTCAACCATGCTCAAAGCAACTGCATCATGATTAAAGATTATAAAGGACTATGACATGCGGCAATAAGAGAGAATGATAAAAGCTATCATTGCTTAACCAAAAGAGTACCTTTTCCTCCAAAACTGTGACCAATTAAAACCCGGGGCGTTAGCCGAAGCTGTGCAACCTACTTCACCCAAGAAAAGAAAAGGAGATTAACGACAGAATAAATGGGAGGAATAGTAAAGATATAACAATGCACTCATCATTGCAAAATAACCACTTCATACCATCTGAAATTCAAGGTACAGCTTGAAAAGATACTCCAAATTAGTTATATGAATTTGAATCAAACATTGGATATAATCATGATCTTTTACAGCAGTATTGCCGTTTGAAGTTACATTGAGAGCGGAAATGGCAAAACATATTTCATTGTCGGATTGAATGCGAATCGATTGGTATTAGAAGCTTGGCCATTAAAGTTGATGCCATTTGTTGCTGAAAGGAGAATATCTATTTGAATAATTTCAGTATGCATCTTGTTATCTGGTCATGCTGGTCGGAACAACCCCTATAAGTGGATACTCTTTGAATAGTGATGAAAGAAAATATCAAAAAAAGCTAATGAGAAACATTCATTCAGCAGTGACATGTTCATTCCACTCCTTTGACCATACACAATTGGGATTTATAGGAAGTCACAGGACACACAGGTTCTCAATAGATAAACTTGACAGTAGTAATGTCTAACATCTTCATATGACAGACATATAAAATGTACAGAAAGATTATGAAAACACAAATTGAAAGAGAAAAAATAACAAAAATTCACCTAAAAGCACATACTACTTGGCCTGAAAAGAGAGAGTCACACAATTAGCTACAGCTAGGATGATTGTCAAAACAGTAAACGAGAAAAGGTGCCTTGAAAAGAATATACATGGAGTAAAATGAAAAAAAAAAGAAAAAAAAGAAAAGTCAAGGTAGAATGTAATGGGAAATAAGTCAAACAGGGAAAGGTCTAAAAAGAAAGGTAGTGGCACAGGGAGGAGCAGAATATTATCAACTAAACTTTTCCACAGTACCACGTTTCATGAGCAACTGGTGCAAGTTTAACAAATTCATAGCTATTCCTGGGGTTACATTCATCATTCCCCCTGATAGGTGCCCGGAAACTACTGGTACATCCATCATTCTGATTGATAGGTGCCCCAAAAAGTAACTGCCTTTCAAAAGGTCCGTGCATATCAGGTTTGAAAGTCCAGATGTGAGTGAACTTTCATGTACTCTAGACTAAATGGAACAAGTTTCAAAAGGAATACCAAAATAGCCAGTGATGGCACAGTTCAACAGCAGACTCACACAAGCACGCATCTTATGTGAAAGAATATCCGAGGCAGTCCAAGCATACAGTTCATAATCAATGCTCATACAATACGCACCAGCTTTAACACGTCAAGGGCAGTTGAAGAAACAGTATGAGGGCCTCGCTTTTTCATTGATGCAGACTCCCCATGGCATCGCAGGTCAAGCAAGAGAAACTGTGTTCCAACACAATTTTGCGTGAGAATCAAGCATAAACTTTTAGAGTAATGCTAAATCTACTAAAGGTTCACCAACTCTGGTTTACCAAATGATAATGTGGCCATTGACTTGTCAAATTATGAATGTTGAGTCAGCAAAACAAAGAATTAATATGAACAGTTATTCAAATTAAAATAAAATAAAAAACTTTTTGGAGAAGGTGCACAGTCAATCCACGCCCGGGCATAGCATCTTTCCCAATCATCCTCCACCGCTCTCCACCAAACAATCATGTCCACCATTCATCAGCACACTGTCAGCTCTGCCTCCAACGGCCCCATCTGGCACGTCATCTGTCACAACTTTGCGGCCACAATCTTCCACTCATCGGACATTCGATCCTACTTGTTACACCATGTTCTTCTTTGTGTTTCAGAGAAAAGATCAAGGAAAAGAAAATTAACTACCTAGGTGTAGTTCTCGTCAAGCAAGTTCGTCTTCTTCGAAGAAGAACTTCTTGAACTCTTCTTCAGATCTTCATCTCCTCCAATTGAAGAAGATGAAAAGCACCATGTTTAGCTAAGTCCAATACATGACGATTTTAGTGGAACCAGACTTAGATAAACCGTTAGCATTGCAAGCACAGCATCAGCAAGAGTCTGATGACAAGTCAGGTTCATGATATAGGAGGTGGAAAACTTAGGCAAACAAGCTCGAACAAAGATGAACAGCTTTGAGCTTAGCCGGAGATGTCACTCAGTTTCCTTTTACTTGGAGAACTAATCAATTGTCCTTTTTTTTCTGTTTGTTTGCTTACTGAACATTTTTACTGACAGGGCAACTCCACAAGATCTACTTCATTTAGTATACCAATCTTAGAAGACCTCTGGTAGATGTAGCATTACTTCAACTTTTAACGGTCAAAAGAAATCTACACTACATGTTTAGTTGTCCTAATTCCGAAGAAGTTCCAAGACAGAGAAGACAAATGAGCTCAAGAAAACCAGCAGCTGCATGTCAAAATAATTATTTACCTATTGCAGAAGAGAGACTATAGAACAAGATTAGTTTTGCTGATCGAAAAGGATTATCTTAAAACTTATCCTCATTTAGCTTAAGATTGTAATTGACAAAACTGCCTTGCACGTCAGCATAAATATGTTCCAGAAATTTATCTTAATAAAGCAAAGAACTGATTCACATGCCTGCCATGTCGGGAATTCTTGTGCCAATCGTCGAGCAAAGCTTCCTGAAACATAGATATAAACCACTTAGATTCAAACTATTGCTATGCACATCAAGGCATTAAATATAAAAATTTTCAGATATCAACTGAGTTTAGAACATGATAAAGGTTAATGAATGAAAATAGAATAATGATGATCTTGACTTGGAAGACAAGAAATGCTGTCATCCACTCTAACTAGGGTTCCCCATGCAGACTGATATGTTTGTGATGCAAAAGTTGCCATTAAAATTAGTGTTCAGACCCACAGTTTTTAAGATGCATCGCTTGTGTTTGCTAGTTTGCACAGTTAGCATTTTCTCAAATTGATCTATTGATTGGAAGCATTGAAAGCTCAAATCTAATGCACAGTTTTACAATCAGAACGTGAAGCAGGGCATAGTTGTCTGGCTTGTGTTTCCTGGAATAAATGGGGCATAAATGATGAACCGTAATATTCACCAAACTCCTTCATGTGACATGAGTGAGATAATGTTTGTGGCATTAATGTTCATGCACTTTCTGAATCGCCAATAGAATGTTTATACATCCATGTGTGACACCTGTTTGTGACACCTAAGTCCAGAGTCTTATCATTGTAGTAAGCAGTCAGAAAAACTAAGTTATCCTGAAATGTCTGACATACAAGATATGGTTTTTCAACTGCCGGAAGACAAAATTCAAAGGATACATTGTTTCAATATGAAAGCTTATATGTCAAATTAGGTCACCTAAAACAAAAACCAAAAATAAACATTAGATTATAGTACCTACCCCAGTTCTTCCTGCAACCTAAAATTCCATGCAAAAGGACAGCGGTTGGAGGATCTGGTAGCGACTTTTCAACAGTGGAACTCCATCTAACCTGGACACTTAAAAGTCAGAAGCAAAAAATAAGATGTATGGTATGGAAATAATAAGCGTTAAAGGTCCACTCAGTAAGCTTCAGTTTAGGTCCAAGAAGCAAAACAAAAAACAAAAAAAAAAAGAACTTTGCCTTTTATACATTTTCTTTGAGGAAACAAAACAAAGGAATCATCCATGAAACTGAATCAAGCTCCAGCAAAGCTCATTTAAGATCTTAATGCATTTGGAAGAAAATAGCCAACAACAGAGACAGAGCAAACACTCTAAACCAAGAAAGAGTTGATTTTCATTTGCCTCACAACTTTAGGAAGAAACATGTTCAGCAGATTATGACAAGCTGACACCAAGTATTTCTTATAATCTCTGAAGTAGATGAACTCGCTCAAAGACAAACAATTATACCTGACACTGTAGCATATCTTTAAAATAGATGAACTTACTAAACGACAGACAATGATGTCTCATACTCACAATCTTACATAGAACGTTGATTTATATCTCAGTGTATAAACCAAACATTTTTTGGGAGCAGTAGACAACATTTTCAATCAACAGAAAGCTCTTTACCCAATTGAAAACTAGTGGTAGAAGTCGAGCACTTTGCCTTTTATAAACTTAAAGAAGTTAACCACCCCAAACTTTCACTTTTATGGAAGCCCCAAGGCCCCTTGCCCATATTATACCTTCCTTCAGCCATTTAAGCTGCAGAATTCATAATAAAGTAGGAGATCGAGAATTTTCATCTAACTCACCAATGCCCCTTGCACAAGATCATATGCCTGCAAGAAACATTAGACAAGTCAAACTACTGGTGGCAAGACGGTTATCTTTTATATTATTGCTCATTTAGGCCTTCTACTTAGAAAACCGATACAACGCTTCATTACCAATACTCCAGGAGGCTTGGCCACGTCTCTGCTACGAGCAAGCCTCTCATCCACTACGGCCATGCAAATGTTGGGATATTTAGCTGTGCCCCTCGAAATAGAGGCCAACCGACAGTTCTCAAACCTGTCGTCCTGCAACAGGGGTAAATATAGTACCATTTACAGAGGTCATCAAATATCAATAAATACTATGCTTTTACAAGTAATCACACTCCTATGCGATTGAAAAAGCACCGTCATGCAGAGTATAATCAGTCAGGACTAAGGAGGATGATCATCGCATCAAAAGATTTGTCCAGAAAAACTCTAATTCTAGGAAGGAATTTCTTCTGCTGGAAGGACCTCAGAGAGAATACACAAGCGGTTTGTTGATATCATCAATTAGGCGTGCTTTATACATCTGCACGCGTCACTTTCTTGCCGATCGCTGTTAATTGGAGGGTGACTGTAGTAGCATGGTGCAATGTAAGCCTCAAGTCCCAGTTTGCGCGGCAGTCTGAGAGACAGACGGCCCATTGTAAATCTCGAGCACTCTCTACGATGCTGGAGCTCGACCACTTAGACCCCCATTTTGTTACAAGAAACTCGGAAGCCAGACCATTATCAACGCTGGCCTCACGCGTGTGTCCCGCCTCATTTCAATTGATGAAAAGCTAATACTAGCAGAAAGAACATGGAGGTTTGCCTACACTACCATTTGAGCGTAAAAGTAAGCACGCGGCTGGACTTAGGAAGCTCGCTAAGCCACAAACATCATCCATCGAAAGAAACGCGACATGCTTCGCGACGAGAGGTATACCTTAGAGAGAGTGGATATCCTGGCGACGCCACGCCATCGAATGTCGGGGTGGTTCGACTTGGCCTCGGCGAGACGAACCTCGCGACCGGACGCGCCGAGACTGGAGAGGACGGGCATTGTCCCCGCACTCGCGATCGCAACGGCCGGAGGAGAGATTGCCGCGACGAAGATCGATCGGCGGGGGCGAGAAGGTGTAGGTGGAGAGAATTAGGTCTCCGCTTTTGTCTGAGAGCAGAGAGAAAGAGAGAGAGAGTAAAAGTTGCAGGAGGCGGAGAGATCGAAGCTCCCGGAGCTGCAAATGGCGTCGCTCTCTCTCTCTCTCTCTCGCTGAAGGGGAAAGCGTCCCACCAAAAACGTCGGGGGTCGTTGCGTTTGTGGTTCAACAGTAGCGGCAAGAGGCGAAATGACCAAGTTGCCCCTGTTTCCAACTGTCCGGACCAACGGCCAGCGCGGCTGCTGACCTGGCTCCCGTCGGCTGCTATGTCGTGTCTTCTTTGTTCGAAGGAAGGCTTCTTTCTCTTTATTATCTCTCTCTTTAAACCCTCCCCATAAACCTGCGAATCTCTCTGTACGCAACAACAAAGACCATATGACGAGGCCCCGTGGAGCTTGTACTCCTTGATCAATCATCGACAACGCAATGGAAATTACGACTCCAATGCCGCAGTCGTAGCTACTCGAGGACACATCTCAGCTCAGGAGAGAGATGAAGGCCCAGTTTAGATTTGGGTTTTAAATTGTCGTTGTATTGGTTTGTGTGGGACTAGCAAGTGTCCAACGACCGAGACGCGCGAGGTGTCGCGGTCGTCGGAGGGAGGCGAGGTCGCGGCTGTGTGTTCCATCGGGGGGGGGGGAAAGCAAAGAGAAAAAGGCGAGAGACGGAGGTTTGTAAAAATAGAGAAAGGCGCGCGGATTTTGAAAAATGGTGGGCCCATCGGACAGTTGTCAGATTGTAAAGTGGATTAAGACACTAGTTAATTGCGCATGTGCAACCGAGAAATCAAACATGAGCACTGAGGTCCGAAGTTTGGCCTCAATAGACGCGAAAGCAACCATCGATGACCTGGGCTTGGGCTAAGGTCCCAAGCTCGACATCCACGAACTCAGGGTCCGACACAAGAGATTCGGGCACAAGTTCAAGTATCGAGGACTCAAGCACAGGCACCGAGGGTTTAAACCTTAGCCTCGATGGACCTGGGATCAAGCACAGGGAGTTCAAGTATGGGCACTAGCATCCCAAGCCCAATTGTGATGGACTAAGGCTCAGCCTTATGCAGCAACAATCCAGAAATGAGTTTCGAGCCCAACTTTTGTGTCCCTTGGGCTAGCCTTCATGAACACCTATGGACCCAACCCCGGCCTCTAGCCCAAAATTGTTGCGAAGGGCCCGGGGGATTAAACATTGGATTCTCGTGCCCAATTGCAAAGTTTCGGTTCCAAGCACCAAGCACCAATTCCAATTATATTTTACAAAATTATTTTTGATTTTTTAAACAGAAATTCATTTATCTGAAATTAAGCATAGGCTTTCTATTGACTAAGAAAACATTTTCTGTCGACTCATTTTCCTAAACAATTCAGACGCTAGAACATTTTTCGCGAAACAAACGGAACAAAAATGCATGAAATTAATAAATATTCAAATTTTCCCGTAATTATTCCAAAAAATAATTGCAGTCACTAGCCTTACCACATGTGGAAAAGATGTTCATGGGGAATCGAAGACAAGAAGTGAAGGTTCCGTTAGTCTAATTACTAAGACGAATTGAGTGAGGATTGTCTATCTTACCTAGGCAAACCTTAAAAAGAAGCAGGCAGTTCATATCTTTCTGAAATTCTTAATAAATAAGAAGATAGGCAGAGCCAGAACACATCTATTGTTGTCTTATAGATGGAGACAAAGCATCAAGAATCCAAAGGTTAAACAAGGCATGCTATTCTCACCATTTGACCAACAGTTCTGATTGATTCTGTTTGATATGGGCATGCTGATTTATTTGGTTCTGGCTGAGTAGTTGTACCAAGAGCAGCATCTCATGAACATGACTACATAACACGACAAGAGGGTCTTACGAATAAAAGAACATGCTCCCCCCAATGCAAGGTACATACATCCATCAAACGATGCTTAGTTCTAAACAAGAGTTGAGTGCTCGACACTTTTGGAGAATCTATTACGGCAGTACACGCTAATTTCTAGTTCATTCTGCATATTTTTATTAGAGTGCTCATCTGAATTATTTCGAGTTGCAACAACTTATGTTACAGCAGCCAGGAAAGCCAAGGAAGTTTTTCTTTTACCGTCTTCCCCAGAAAACGTACCTATGTGCTTCCCAACTCAATTCTCCCTCGGCTTAGAGGGGATTTGCCAGATAGACACCGTCGAAAAAGCCCTCTTGATGAGAAAACTACACGAGCGAGAACTTCACTTCTTAGAGGGGGGGTCTATTCATCTTATTGAAGTTCGCCAGACTAGTTTCTCGGTAACCAATCCGCCAGCTGAGGAAATCTCCGAAGTAGCCCTACCACACCTCTAATTGCTACCTGCAAATTCAAACACCGTACAGCAATTGAACACAATGAGGCCTCGTCATAGGTGAAACGACTATATTCCATCAATCGAAAGTCATTCTCTTTAAAGCCAGGCTTAAGAATCTCAGACTGCTGTGACCCCATTTTTTCAGAGGCAATAATCCGGGACAAAGTAGACAAACCAAATTTTTAAGTGAAGTGCGACTGATTCAATAATTACATTATTTTCACAATTTCTTCACTCTATAGTTGCCAACTAAGCCTTTTGTCATGCTTACACATGATCTCCTCTTCTTGTTCTTTTTTCTTCCCAAACTTAACTTCAAAACCACAACAGGATTGTCAGATTCTTAAGCTTTAGTGTGACAGCAATATGCATGAGAATGCACGAGCATTCAGAATTCCTCAAGACCTGAGCGTCTGGTTAACTTGCGGTCATTGCAAATGCCACAGGCCAATGAATCCCTGGCTTGTTATTAGGTGTCCCAATGCATCCATCATTCTTCTCTTCCATATTCATTTCCTCATTAAACTTACTTCATTGTCAGGTGAATATGAGCCACAAGAACACAAGAAATAGCTCAGAAACATACCAAGGCAGTCTCCCCAGGTTTTAATGCAGGTTCAACACTGTCTCTTCCATAACTGTTCCACAAGGGAAGAGTCAGTTCGTGGCCACTTAGAATAAATGCAGGTGAAATTGAGCTGCTACCATGAATTTCTCATTATGGTACACTGTTTCTAGCAGCATGCATAGCATTTCATATTGTATTGAGGAAGGAATGATGACATTCACATCAGATATAGACAGTAGAAGGTAAAAACTGACTTGCTTTGGAGTTCCTGAGGGGTAATGAATCAGTGTTCAACAAACTGTTTGGTTTATGTAGAACAGCACATGTTGAATAATAGGAAACCACCATTCAATTCAACAAGTTAACTACGATTAGTGAACAACCATAGAGCTGGAAGGAAGCTTACTCACGTAATCTGTCTTTTTCCATTGATGACTTCAAGCCGATAAAAACTGCATCCTTTGCTGAATGGAAAAGGCTTTCCCTTCCACTCTGATGAGAAAGTCTATCGTCAATTGACATAAAGGATCGAACAAATGGAATTTTGAGAAAAGGAACTTTTAAAATGCTAATCAAACAAGACAGTTCAAGTTACCTAAATGCCATGTGACGCCTACACCTGAAGAATCCTCCTCTGATATATCATCAATTACAAAGCGGAGATCCGTGCCTATGATATCACTAAACTTCTTGAAGAAATCTAGAATTGCCTGCACAAATATCGCTATTCAGTGAGCGAATTCGCACTGCATTCCTCACCGTATATATTGAGGATATATTTAGGAAATCCAGCAAACAATGTACATCCCATATAAAATCAATTTCCTGAATCCACTCTTTACAGTACAGTGAACGCCAACATGTGCGCCTCAGGAACCATGGCCATGGATTTGAATCTCAGAGAAAGCAACTTCCTTTCTTAAAATCACTCTAAGAAGCCGCCTGCCTTGGTAATTCCTCGGTTGCACTGCCGTGACCGGTTCTGATTAGTCGGGTGCTCTACATCTCCGACGCCCGATCCTCATAAAAAAACAGACGTTTCCCCATTTGCAGTGACGAAAGATTTGATTTTTTTTTCTCTCGTCATAAGTAAGTCTCTCAGTATGTATCCTCAAAGATACAAAACCAGGACCAGACGAATCCATTTTACCTCGCGACCGACGAAGGGACGAGGAAAGATGAGGTCCTCGTACACGCACTTATCGGCGATGAGGCCCTCCACGGCGGAGAGGTCCTGATTGTTGATCCCCCCGTAGAACCTCCTGACCACTTCCGCAGCAGAGTCCCGCTCTAGTTCCGGCGGCGAATCGACGACCGCCGTCTGATTGTCGGAAATCGAAGACAACGACAACGAGACGCCTCTTCTGGGAGCACTGTCATTGGCGGGTCGGAGCGAAATCGAGGGAAGAGCGCTTCGATCGGTGGCCGGAGCAATTCGCGATGGAGAAAGCGATGCCACCGTTGCCGTCATCACGCAGGTTCTCATCGCTCCAGCCATGGCTCGCTCCACTGACGAGCTCGCTCAACTCATGAAGCAAATCGAGGCAAAAGAACCGCAAAAGTAGGAAATTTTTCCCACTGCGAAACCCCTGTTCTCTGGGAATCTTCGACAGTGTGACGGCGAGACGACGACAACGGTAGTTGCTCGGCTGCTTGCCCAGCCACCAGAAAACCAAGATTGGGTTCACGTGGCGCTCGTTGGAACGCCATGGGCTCTTCAAAGGATTAAGGCTTGTAAACTAAGGAACAGATCCATGATTACTTGTTAATCACAGATGTTTTTATAAAATTTTGATGGATTATGTGCATGTCTGAATTGTTTAAGGTGGTTCGAGTCAAGTAGTTACGAGAGCAGAGTAACGCTATTAGTGTTTATTGAGAAAAAAAAATTAACATTTGGAATTAGATTTTCATACTATAATGGATGTATCATATTGTTAGCATCTCACGCTTAAAAATACATGAATATTTAAACTAAAATTAATTTAATGTATTATAACGATTTTTATGTTGAAATTTTTTAACCATTTGGAAAGCTTGATGAGTTGTTTATTTTTTCCTTATTTGTGAACTCTTCTCCAAAATGTGATATATATTTGAAGTCTCGAAAAGTTATGGAAAACTATATTTGATTAAACAAGGCAATACTTGTGTATTGGAATGGATTCTTTAGATGTTTCATACTATGAAAAGTTAAAGATCACGAGTCATGAAATTTATAACATGAGAATGGAATAGAAGCTCTCTATCTTGTAACATGCTTTGCTTCGTTTATTTATTATTAATTTGAACTCTAAAAGCTTTTTATGTTCTTTTAGAACGCAGTACTATGATGATACATTAAAAAGAAAATTAAACAGACGAGCTTCTGATATTCACCAAAGTAGGCACAAAGAAGAATTTTTCGGCCAAGAATCGCCGATCATAACAAATTAACCAATTTGATTAACATCAAATTAGCAAATACATTCACTCTAATCAAACCCACAACCCTCGTACAGCTGACGAAAAAAAGGTCGTCAGACAAGAGAATATCCCCAAACATCACATCACGACACAACATGGGCACACGTTATTCTAAGCAGCTTGGGCAAAAGAAATGCACGACAGGATATCCATAGTCAATTCGAAGGGATGACCCGCCAGGTGCCTTGCCTCCGCTTTCCATGGCCCAATGCCATCCAAATCCCTGGACACGTAAGTCTTGCACTTGATTAACCTGGAGGACCCTCCAATATTCAATGTGAAACCCGATAGCCATGTACTCTTTCTTGGAAAATGTAAGAAAAGAACTTTCTACTAATGAATGAGACTGGTGAGTTCCGAATCCATCACCACGTTTGCTGTTACTGTTGTGGACCAGAAGGGAAAAGCATAAGCGGCGAAGAGCAGCCCAGCCTCTTCTTTTTTAGGACGAACTTGGAAAAAAATTAGGGAAAAATAATGCTTTGTTTTTTAAGGTTACCTGAGGATATGTCAAAGTACGTAGAAAGTAAGCTTTGAAGGTGTTTTTCATGCATGCATGCGGAAGTATACTAGGCTCGTGTCTGTATAGAGTACGTATGTGAAAGAAATTGATCAGCGGTGCAAAGAATAGCATGTTAGAGATCCCAAAGAGAATCTTCAAAGTCATCCTGCCCGACATCGTTGTTAGAGCATTCGGGGCCCAGCAGATCCTCCCCCATTTGCATCCACATCTTCGGCGAATCCAGGGTCGACTCGTTGATCGCTTGGATTTGGCTCGGGGAGAGCCTCACAGTGACCGGAGCCGGATTAAAGCCAGACGAGCCCCCGCTGCCGCTGCCCATGTCCTCGGATTCCATCCCTGCAGCAGGATCCATCCTCAGACGTGCCGCCGCCTCGTGAGCGGCAGCGCGAACGTCCTCGGGGCTCGAGCCTGCAGGGCGAGGGAGGCTGTCCATCAGCTCGGGGAAGTTGAGCCGGGCGCCACGCCCCCTGAAGTGCAATGCCGCCACGTCATAGGCGGCGGCGGCCATCTCGGCCGTCTCGAAGCTCCCCAGCCAGATCCTCGTCTTGGTCCCGGGCTCGCGGACCTCGGACACCCACTTCCCCCATTTCCTCTTCCTCACACCCCTGTAACACGACCTGGTCCCTCCACGGCTGCTTCTCTCGTCCTCCATGAATTCAGAACAAACTACCCACCAAAAAAAAAAAAAAAACCAAAACCAAAACCAAAAGACTTTCCAAAACTCAAATCTTCTGACGAATGAGAATCAGGAATTGGTAAACGGTAATCCACGAAGAGTTGCAAGCCAGCTGCATGTGTATATATAGACGTTGATTGGGCGTTTTGTAACTTTGCATATCTTGGGTCTGTGGGTGTTTCATTATTTGAAACGTGGAGCCATTGCAGGGGAGGGGGCGAGCTTCCGCGTAGCTTCGGAGAGCGGAAGACGATCATCATGGGGATGGCGAAATACATGCACGTCCCTATTCGTATGCGTTCCATTCCAACCCCCTCCAAGTTTAGTTTATTCTTTTGTGTTTAACAGGTCATATTGATGGAACCGCCATCTCTCATTCGATCAGGAAAAGATTTTTATGTTCTCGGATATGAGTTGAAATGGACGACCCATCGTCCACCAAAAGTCAGTGCGAAAAAGAAAAGAAAACAACAGAGAGAGAAACAGAGAAATCCGAGATAAAACTGCTCCGTTCTCCTGTGCAGAAACGCGGTTTCCGCTCGTGAGGGCCCACGCTATAATCCAAAGATGGATAAACGGATCACGTCAGCGACGCCGTCAGGGTTTTCGGATTCGCCCAGGATAATGTTTTTTTAGGAATCTTCGGACATGTCAGAGAATTTAACGAGGAATCCTCAGTCTGTACCGAGAGGATACGTTGAACCAGTATTGCCCTTCCGCCAACAGAAGAGTGACACGCGGGGACGTACATTCTCTTCTCGATGCTGTCACTCAGAGTGTTTCATGGACATTTGAGGAAAATGTACGTGTGAATGTAGTGAGTTCTCGCCTATCAAGTGATCTTCTCCTTTCATAGTCGTACTTGGTCGGGACACCCTCTTTGACTATTCAACCGGGCTCCCTTTCGCCTCTACTTCGACGGTACTATTGCCACCATATCTACGGACGCTTCTTAGCACGAGCCCAGCTAGTCCAACGGGATCGTTGTGTTGAATCCGGTGCGGTGTTTCTGTGACCAACAATCTTATAAGTCATCATCCTATTATATGATAATCAATTTAATTGTAAATATTTAGATTGTACTAATTTAGTCATAAATCTTTTGAAAGCTTGTTAATTTAGTCATTCTAATTTCACTGTGGAACCTGTTACAAAGTGCAAAAGGATTGAGATTGCATAAAAAAGAGATGGGCAATCACTTTTCAATTATTTTTCGACTGTGCAGTTGAAGAATTCCAACTTTCGCTTGATTTATATGGCGAGCAGAGGCGATCAAAATTGCAGTTTCTGAAGCATTTCCTTTTGCTTGTCGTCGCCTTTGTAAAAACTGCCGCAAGACTTTGGGAGTTACTGTCGATACAAGGATAGAAAGTTAGCAGCAGAGCAATGACAAAATTGTTCCTCAATCCCCACAAAGTGGGAGTTTCCTATCTTAATTTTCCCAAGGAAACCGGTTAAATAAAGTCCAGCTTCCTTGGAGAAGAATTAGAAGTGGGGAAGCCACCGTGTCTTTTTGGAAGACTTTTACGACAACTAGCTAATCATATTCCTTTGTAAATATACATGACAAACAACTTTATCAGATAGTTTATTGGAGACCTTGTAAAGAGCGAGAACAACATCATGTGTCATGTTGTTGGATTTGTGTGTTTAGGTGCTGGGAGTTGCTATAAAAAAAAATTGATTATTCACTTTCTGTTGTGTAGTTTCTACACTCAGTATGAACCTGCGCAATTGAACGGTTGTTGGGTTTGAAAAAGAAAATGCATTAGATTGTAATCAGTCCATTTTGGGTTCGATGATAAAGGATCTTCTAAACTTGGAAAGGTAAATTTACATTTTCAATTCGTCTCTATCTACATGATCAACGTGTCACCTTTAGCTGCTTTCTCTCCTCACTCTCTCTTTGATTTTCCTTTTCTTTTCCGCTCTAAGCTCGCTCGATTGAGAAACAACTATCAGTCAAAAGAAGCTCCATCTTCTCAACTAGAGCTGAAATTATCTATTCCGATATGATCTAGTAGTATTTTATCATTTTCATCTTCTTCTTTTTTATTTTTTTATCTTTACTCATTGCTAATGCTCTTTTTCGCTCGCTCGAAATTTTTTCCGCTTTCATCGTTAGGGATCAACCCATTATAACCAGAATCAAAGAGTAATACGATGAGTTCCTATTGCAGTGGAAGCAATTAAACAACTTTTTCAAACTTTGAAAGCTCTTGATCTAATTAAATATGGATATGAGAATCCATCTCTCTTAATTTAAATATAGATTTAGGAGTTCAAGGTGTTTCTATGCTCATCCGACCTCTCCCGATCTAGATTTAGGAGCTTGTTCAACTTATTTTGGGTGTCTCCATACGATAATGGTATCGCAAAAGCTAGACTTAGGCACGGACAACCCACTGAAAAAGCCATAACTGTTTAACGAGGAGATTACAACATGTGTTCATCACCGATAACTGTGCGAGATTCGGTGATTGACCGTCGTTCGTTCTATTTTGATATTGAGATGCACTTAGTTGTTGTGAGATGAAAGTACGTTCATCACAACATTTTATGCTCTGTAGTCCTACTTTACTCTTTTGGGATTTGTCGTGTCTTGAATCTCGCAAGTATAATTTTTCCCCACTCTCCTCCTTCTCTATTCCGTCCGTGCTTATTCCGTGACATCTAGCTATCCTATGTCTCCATACAAAACTAAAACGTAGAAAAGGAAAAAAAAGGCAATAAGATACATCTTGAAGTCAATCCTGGAAAATCCATGCGCTAATCTGTCCTTCCAAACCTTGGGAATCGATGGCGGTACTTGAATCTTTCACGGAGGATATGCAGACGGGTCCTACTTCTGACCGGCTGACAAGATCCACTTCCTGGAGAGACCAGACCTTTACCTTACCCTCTCTCCCTCCCTTGCTCCGGAAGCTGAGAATCGACAACGACCGCAGACACAAACAAAAGCAAGAACCGACTTATGTTCTTGGGGTCCCGCCTTATTTACATTTGACTTCCTTGTCTTCCCCCAACACGCGGGACACGTCGTGTCTGAGCCTCTCCCGGGTTCGTCAAAACGGAAATTCGCAAACCAATCGAATCATTTTTCTTTTCCAGTTTTCCTTTTTCTCGTGGTGGCTTTCTTGGTGCGGCGTAGTCGGTAGCGTACTCCGAGACAATCACGTACGTACGGCTTTTTTATCCAATCCATGGAATTTTACGTAAACGTTATTCATCGGTGTTTCTACATCTTAGTCTATAATATTATTCTTGAGCTTTTAATTTATTGGATATGGTCTCTAAGTTTTTGTCCATGAACTATATAAATTCTTTTAATGTTTTCTCTGATCGAGGGACTATATTGAACATTGACAAGAAATTTAAGTACTATATTCAACAAATTAGAAATCACGGGACATCATTGCACAGCGGGTTGAAACCCAACATGAACCAAATTTAACCAATACAAAGTTCGGGGACGAAATTACACATTCGATGTGCAACTATTCCTTTGTTGTTGTGGGGTCAGTGGAGAAGCAACTTTGCTGTTTAATTCACTTCCCGATTGATACAATTCATGTGGAAACGCATGGTGGTTGACTCCAATGAGCATAACGCAATTGATTGGACAAATCTATTCAAAGAAAAGCGAACAAAAGGAAGGGGGGGAAGGGGGAGGGCAATGATGATCCTCGTTCACTGAATCCACAGCTTAAAGCCGATGCGCACCGACAAGCCGTGGGACAAGGAAAGTGGGATGAGATTCATCGTGCACTTGGGATTGGATTGGGAAAAGGAAATCTTTTTCCCCTCCATTCCTGCACGAAGGGGGGAAAAAGGAGAAAGGGATGGATTTCATTAAAAATAACAGAGAGGAAGACAACCTGGGCCGCAGATACCGTAGCCCCCGAACGCCACGCCCCAAGGAGCGAAGGAATCCATGTCCGGAGCTCCCCCCTGGTCGCGCAGTTTAATAATGGATCAAATCGCTGTAACCCAACGAGGGGGAGAGGATCATTTCGACGACCATGGGAAGCAGCAAGTTTCCACAACCGCGCCCCCACCAAGGGTAAACAAAAGCAGCTTTTCGACTTCCCCCACCCTTCCTTCCTTCCTTCCTCCTCTCTGTTTTCTTCTTTTATGCCTTTCAGCGTTGACCGTCGAAGCCCCACGGCCGATGAGCACGAATCGGGAGTGACCAGGTGCCCTGTGTCCCCCCTACCCCTTCGTACATTCGATGCTGACCGGTGCCCGAGCGGGCTAGATCCGCGCGGGGCCTCCCCCGATCCACGTGGATCGGTTCTGTCGAAACCATCCATCGGGTGAGGCCCACGTCGGTCGGTCGGTCCGGTGGGCTCGCCCATCTTCCTGACGAAGGGCTTCCCCCACCATCCGATACTTTCCCTTAAGTAATTTAATCAAAGGAAGACTCGTGACGTCTGGAATAATGGTATTTTATCTGGAGTCCCCTGAGAAGAGATGTCCGAATGCAATTGATCCTAAGCCTTTTGATTGCATATGATCGAGTCCTAGATTTGCACGGGGAAATGTCTGCATTGCCCTACTGTTATGCATCTTTTAGTAGCTTCCCTCGAATTACATACGTGGCCAGTTCACGTGAAACGAGACTACCTTTGTCGTTGAGCGATGCCTATCCAACAAAATGTTCGGGCTAACTTGCATAATCTCGGGACTTTTTCATCCAGCAATTCCATAGCATATATAGAGCCCTATCATTCCAAATCTTGAATTTCTATAGTTCTGATATAATCCAAAACTCAATTACGATTCGCTTGTTCACATACATATCGAGACCAAGTGATATCAATTGATTTCGATACTTTTGTTGTGTGACATACCAGACTTGATATGTTCTCTTACTATGCCAATTTTCTTCTTTGAGGAGTCCTCTTGCTCACACTCCATTGTAGGACGAAATACATCTTCATCGCACAAGAGAGAAATGCCTATTAGATTGATTGTAATTTTAATGAATCGACGGTGTAGAAAGAGAGAGAAATCAATACGAATGGCGTGTCGGGCATTTTCGATCAACGTAACGAAGTTAACTGTGAAACTTTGAGATACTTCATTAATGCAAGGCAAATTAGAAATGACGTGTAGAATTCAATTAACGGGGTAAACGAAACATATGAATTAGCCAAGGCAGAACTTGCCCTTGAAATCATATTAATAAGCTAAACGAAAAAGTTAAAACTTATAGGTAGAGAAAAATCACATCAAGCGATGTGATGTATTTGAATAGTATTCAACGCGAATAATGAGTAGGATCTAAAATCATCCTACTTTCTCCATTCAATCTTGACATGGATCGCTTAAATCCTCTGCTTGTTCCTTTACAAAGCCCCTAAGTCTGCATCAATCTTGATGCCACTCGTTGATGACGTGAGAATGATATCTTGTAGGAGTTGTTCATTGTCGGTGACCCTTTAGCTCCACCATACGAGCCATTATCTGTAGGGAAGAACAGTTCAAAAAATTTCAAATATACTATACTTTTACCAATTCAATTTTATATTTTTTTTATTATGTAAAGTGGATGCCAAATATTTTCAAGTTTTGTCAATTAAGCTCATCGGACCAATTTTAACCGAAAATCGTTGACGTAGACATCGGCCATCCTATATGATACGAATAAAACGATCAATGATGAGCATAATTATTTTATAATATTTTTATATTATATATTTTCTTTATATATTTTTTTTCATTATTAAGGGTCGTCGAGGGGCCGCCGACCATCGGCTGAGGCGTAGCAACCCCCCACCAGCCACCGAGAGAGGCTCGAGCCCTCGCTGGTCCAACACATGCCAGGGTGAAGGCTCATGGCCCTCACTAGTTGCGTGCGAGGGCAATGAGCCATTCCCCAATGTTCGGTGGGGGTCATCATGCCTCAATCGACGGCCCACTTTGGGCTCGTAACAATAATAAAGAAAAAGAAAAAGGAAAGCAAAATAAAAATGCAAATTGTTAAAAAAATATTGAAATTTATCCATATCAGCATTTGATCGTGCCGTGTAGGACGTTTAAAAAATTAGTATTCACATAAGCAATTTTCTAATCAAAATCGATCGAATAAACTCAATTGACAAAGACATGGTAGTGAAAACTTTGATGGTCACGGTGAATTTGTTGGAGATAGTAACGGTGACACCAAGAGTGGTCGGAGCTATGAAATTTACGATCGTGCATAGTGTTTGGTTTAATCAAATCAGTGGGTGAACTACGCTTCACGAACAAAACAAAAGTGGAGTTTTTTTTTTCGCGAAAGCGGCAAAATGAGCCGATTGGGGCAACCCGAGATCAATCGGGCGGGCTCGGCAAGGGAACCGATTGTCTAGGCTCGTCCAATATTTTCGAGCCAACGAGATTCATGCGGATCCGAGTAAAGCCGCCAAGCCTCACGATCGCCTCTCTCTCTCTCTATGATGCGAACATTTCGCCCACGCTCGAATATTCAAATGGAATTGTTACTAATCAATTGGACAAATCATGACTTGGGAATCTCTACCATTGAAAGTCTTGAAGTAGTGCTCAACTCATTCCTAACCCAGTGGGACCGGACAGTGTCGTCCCGTTTCCCATCTTACGTTGGATGCATCGAATCGCTCTCAGCATGCTTTTTGGGGCGGGGGGTTGGTAAACATACTCAACTCAACTTTAGCTTCCGCCTCGGATGACGCGTCAGGGCTTTGAATCTTTCAGCCCAAACTCCTGTTTCATATCAAATCAGCCCAAATTTCCCTTTTATTTTACAAAAAACAAATGATTTTAAATTACTTTTTAAAACTGATTATTTTGTATCCCTAAAAAATAATTAATTAATAAAATATATTATTATTATCAATCATAATTTTTGTCTGTATATTTTCATGGATTATGAAATTTCTTTTTTATTCATTTATCTAAGAAAGCACTTCTCAAGTCATTTATTGATCGCGAAATAAGCAGAACCGAAGACTTGCATCGCTATTCGATTACAGAGGTTCGACAGAGTAAGAGATCGAATTTTCGACATTAATATGTCTCTGCTCCTACACTCAATCTAAACTTTCCTTCTCACGATATTGAGGAAATGGAAATTAGTATCTTCCGGGCAAGTTAATTGAAAAGATCGATCTCGTTAAAGGATGTCACATCCCTTGTTTATCGCTTCTCCCTTCCTTTATGAGCTTAAGCTTTTGAATTGGACTCCGTATCACAGTGTCAAAAGCAAGGCTCCGCGGCCCTCCCGCCCATCGAATCGTGCTCTTTTACGCTCACGCAATCTCTCTCTCTATCGTCTCTCGACAAAATGCCGATGCGAATACAACTGGCCACGCGAGAGCCGGTTGCCCACACAAGGGAGTTGCCTGGACCTCGTCCGGTGGCGAGATAGGAGCAAACCGGTCCGTGCTCGTGGGTCACCACATCTTCCGATCAAAATGACGATCATCAACTCCCAAAGTGCGGAACGCGTCAAAGGTCATCGAGTGAATTGATGTTGAATCCGAAACCGCCCCTTCCTGTTCTCCGGTGGGGGTGCACTCCGAATCGGTGGCCGTAGCGTGCGGCAAGCCAAAGTGACAACGTCATGTGAGGTTGGACTCGATTGGAAAGAAAAGGGAGGTGGCATTGACTATTGATGTGTCTGGAAGGGCGATCCTCTTGTCTCAGGAGCAAAGATTCAGCTGATTAAGTTAAACCCTAAAAATTGCTCACTAACCGGGTCAATCTGTGGGTCCGAATTCCGGGCCACCTAAACTCGAAACCGCGTTCCCCAACCCGACATCACATCACTCACGTGTAATTTCCTCTGTTATTTTTTTTTCCTAATTTTATTTTGCTGATTTTTCCGGAAGAAAAATTGTCCGGAAAATCTTAAATCTATTTTACGGCTGCCAATTCAATTAGTAAATCATTTTCGATCGCCCCGACTTGGTCCTAAACCTATTGGACGGTGGTCAATTCGGCGCTAAACAATTTGATTGTACCAATTTAGTCATAAAAATTTCAATAATTTACCAGCGCAATCCCGCCGTGAACTCGGATCAAGATTACCCGGAATGCCTAAATTGACAAGTTGTCAACAGGTTCAAAACTGAATTGACACAATTGAAATATTTAGAACTGAATTGACAGTCGATCAATAGA
The DNA here is from genome assembly GCA_019926035.1 of Melaleuca alternifolia. Lineage (NCBI taxonomy): Eukaryota > Viridiplantae > Streptophyta > Magnoliopsida > Myrtales > Myrtaceae > Melaleuca > Melaleuca alternifolia. Next base: position 87,607 of record JAGKPW010002324.1, read on the forward strand.
TTTAGGACCGAATCGACAAAATTGAAAGGTTTATGATTGAATTTGTCATGATAGGTTTAAGGTTTTTTGGACAATCATCACATTTTCCATCTTACCAACGCATCAAACACAAGCTATTTACTACAAGAAATTACTAGGCTCGGAAATAAAAAGGATTAGTCCTTGCTGATCTAACCTTGACAGCGTTTTGTGGTAAAATAGATTATATGAGCGCGCGATCTCATATGCCCATTTATTAGCTCGGTCACATCGGCGATTTGTAATGGAAATTGATCGAAATGGCCACATTGAAAATTCATCCAAAGGTTTAAAACGAAATTGATAAGATGGGAAATTTAAGAAATGCATTGACATCCGGACTTTGGGCTAATCGAACAATTTTCGCCATGACTATGTTTGATAGATTCGCATATTAGTTTTCACTGTATTTAGTCGAAGATTACATGGCCATTCATCTTTTTACGTACAAAAATTACCTAACCCGAGTCCCGCGGCAGTTATGTTCTTTTTCGAATGAATTTTCCGTATTATTTCGAGGATGATGCGACTTGTTAAGCTGCTACAACAATATATGATAATGGCCAGAATTTGGAAACTTGATCAGGTTAGCAATGTCTGATAAGAACGTATGATATGATGAGTCCCCCTTCGTCTCATTGCTGAAGCTACGTGGAAGCTCGCTCCCTCCCTTTCCATGCAGTATCTCCACGATTCATCACTAGCGACTCGCGAGCCAGTCCCTTTCTCGTCTATAAATACATGCAGCTGGACCACACTTGGTCTTACTCATGATTACCTTCTCTTAATCCCTAGTCATTAATCTAATCATACCGAGGTTTAACTCTTTGTCTACTGAAAAATGGAGGACGACGGGAGCGACCGCGCGGGCACCAGCTCGTCCTACAGGGGCGTCCGGAAGCGGAAATGGGGGAAGTGGGTGTCCGAGATCCGCGAACCTGGGAAGAAGACGAGGATATGGCTCGGCAGCTTCGACACGCCGGAGATGGCCGCCGCGGCTTACGACGTGGCAGCCCTGCACTTCCGGGGCCGCGACGCCCGCCTCAACTTCCCCTCGCGGTCCCCCAGCCTGCCCCGCCCGGGTAGCTCGAGCGCCGCCGACGTGCGCATGGCAGCTCATGAGGCCGCGCTACGGCTGCAGGGGGCTCCTGGCGCAGCTCCCAGGGTCGGCGGTGGCGGCAGCAGAGGCTCAGCGGGGGCAGCTCTGAACAAGGCAGCCCCGGTGACGGTGAGCCTCCCGCCGAGCATGATCGAGGCCATCAACGAGTGGCCGCTGGATTCACCGACGATGTGGATGCAAATGGCGGAGGCGCTGTTGGCGGCGGGGGAGCCGCCGGAGCCGCTCTCACCGACGGGCAACGCTAGCTCTTGGGACCAGGAGCTACACGGAGACGTGCACGACGAATGCTTGCTCTGGCTCTGGGACCCATTGACGTTCTTTTCCACGTGAGTATGACACCAGCATATTCGGCCACCATCCGTGAACCGTGATGGATCGTCACCCATCTATAAAACAGTCGCGACTAGATATCGAAGCAGATCGCGAGGTGACCACAAAGGAGCTCGCCTCGTGATTCTGGACCGTCTGATTCGACCGCAGTCGATTTGTAATCAACTTTCCGTGTGATGTCAGATATGAAAAAAAAAAAAAAAACACTGATTTTACACAAGGAAACATGTGTGTGAATTTGACGACTTGTGTGTGTGTGCTGGTGGCCTCGACGTTTTCTTTTTTTCGGCTGCGATTGGGGGCCCACCAATCCGAAACATCGGAAGCCCATTGCTCGATTCGATTATGGAGGCCCAGATGGAGGATTCGCCTCTTTGGCGAGCTCGCTCGCTATCTGTGGAAGTCTTGCGGACGCATGTTCGCTCGACACGTGGACCTCCCAAGTCCCGTGCTTTGGTCGATCTGAGTCTGGCCACTTTAACCCGAAAAAAACTCCAGACCGGGCAAGCCTACAATAGATTAACTCAAATTAATTTTGAATTATCAAAAATCTGAAATCGATATTAATTTTATCCCAAATTAATCTTAAATTTATCGAAAAATTCATATAGTAACTTTCGTCAAATTTGAACGTGAAATTATCGTGGAGAGTACACTATTAGTTTAGAGTTAATTTATCATAAATTTGTTATTTTAATGTTTATGACGATCCAAAAATTAGTTTGGAAGTAAACTTATTCCAAATATATATTAATTTGGATTTTTTCGTAACATCAATCCTTTAATTCATTGAAAATTGCCTGTCCAAGAAATTACTAGAATTCAACGAGGCTTATGAACGCTAGTCAACCAAAGATGCGACCCTGATCTCCCAATCAAAAGGACCACTTTTTTAATGACGTCGTGATGAGTTCATCGTGGGGCGACATGTGCAATATTCGGCGACTGAGACATGGTAAGACATCTGCAATGTCCGGCGAGTGAGCCGGCACCGCGTGCATGGGGGAGCCTTGGGTGGTGACTTGAGTTTGGACTGATTGAAAGACGAAGTGATTGTTGGCGGTGGCGTCACCTTTGCGCGAGCACGACGTGGGTCCTTCCGCCCTCGGCGGTGGCTGGAAGGAGACTCCACCGCCGTCTGCTGTCTTTGCAACAGTTTCCTTTTTTTTTTTCAAGATTTTCTTTGCAGATAATACTTAAAACGTGAACTTTGTTGGATTCTTTAAGCCACGTAAGTGTTACGTGGCGGTCGTACAAAAGTTGAAGTTACCGCTTGACTGTCGTTTCCCATTTTCGTCGAGGTTTAAGTGGTAAATTTAACACGAACAAATTACCTACTAAGCCGAGATGGAGAGAACAGAACAAGAGTTTCTCTATCCGGTCTAATTCCACACCCGTAATCAGGAAGTGAATTGGCAATAGCCAAACAAGAATTGGCCAAGATAAGAATCCATCAGATCCGGCTCCGGACACCGGTGATTCCCTCTCCATTCAATGGGTAAAATATCGATACGTGAAAACTTTTAGCCACGAAATTGACTCTTGAGCACCCACGTTGTTCACTCACCGGCGAACGCAGCGGGCTTTTTCCACTCACGTAACAATTGCTCGGTGGACGGTCAAGGGATGGATGGGGATCAAACAAAAGGGGCTCGGGCAGAAGAGAAAACAACGGACACGTGGGTGACTACCCAGAAAAAGTGGGTCCTAAAGCGGAACGCCCTAGAGATTACGTCATCGACCGTATAAGACACAAAAAGGAGTTCCACGTGGCGGCATCTCGCTCGTTCCGGGGGGTCTCGTGTACGGGTGGTGGAGCTCAGCGGTGCGGGGTACGGTCAAGCGGCGGCTGCCACCCACAGCGAACGCGGAAACCGTACCCCTCGAACGAAGACGGGGGGGTGTGGGCCGGTGGCGGTGGTGGCGGTGCAATTATCAAATCCCCCAGATCAGAAAGTCCTTTTTGTCCCCCCCCCCCTCCCTCCTCCTCTTCTTAATTATTTGATTTGCTTCTCTTTATGTCATTGACATCTTTGGAAAGGTTCAATTTCAACTTTTGACTCGAGACTAAGCTGAGCAATGGTGGACAAATTAACTGGCACTCACCATGATCCAGCTGTAGTGACTAATCCATTTTCCTTTCTTTATTTCTGGGGGTGGTGGTGGTGGGGGGGGGGAGATTAAATTAATTCTCGAGTAATCGCGTGGTTCCAAGGGGTCAGTCGTGGGAGATTAATTGCTTAAGGATTTCGTCAACGTGTGTTTGTTAGGTTAACTACCTGGGGATTAACGGTCCAAATGGGAGAAAGAAAATAAGCAAAAATCCTTGGGTTAACAGGAGTAATACGGGACCGATCACGAGATCAATAGCATTGTCCAAACACTTCAATTGCATGTCGAGGATTCGATTTCTCCGATTTGTTCCCGATCTCGGACAATCTCGATTTAGTATGCAAATTACACGCATAGACTTTCGTCTCGGGCTTTTCCACGTGTGTAGATAGAGTCGTAATTTGGTGGATTGACTCAAAAAATAAACGATGTTTAGTCGGTAACTTTGAATCGAACATTTCACTTAGGATGAGAGTGGGTCCGGTCTCCATGTAAGGGCCACAAAAGGAAATTAGGACTAACGCGAGTGGTTGCATAGATTCCACGTTCGGGTCAAAATAGCACTTTCCTCGCGTTCCACGGACATTATTTCTCCAGTATTCGTGGTGTTGTGAAAGACGTGTTATTATCTGTGGAGGATGGACTCACAAAGCCAATTATTGAATTTAACGAGAGAAATAAGTACGACCACGTGGCTCCTTTAATTTCATAAAAAAAATAGACGATTTTATTTTTTTAATAATAATTATTATTCAATAAAAATATATTTTTATTGATGATATTAATATTTTCCATTCATTCATTCATTTCTGTAAATAATATGGGCGATCATTTCTAAAAAGAATAATTTTAAAATTATTCATGTTCCTCCAAATAAACGGAGCATAAGAGAAAACAGAACTACTGCTGAAGAAAACAAAATGCTCAGTTCGCATCATGTGTTCGTCGCAAAATCGAGCATTTACATTATGTAAGCATGGCCGCAATTAGGAGCACTTTCATATGTTGAATCACTAATAACTCTGATTTATCCATGGTGGGTACGGTGTAATGACACAAACATACCAGTGAAAACTCGCATGCCCGAACAAAAGCGCAAACACGAAAGCCCAACTCAGAAAAATTTCAAATCAATTTATACTTTCGACATTAGAAAACTGATTGCCATATCGAGTAAAACAAACAAAAAATACCCTTTAAATTCTAGGTGACCCTAATTAGTTTTAAGAAGTACTGGATTTACATTTTACTTAATCAAAATCCTGCTCCCGCGTATTAATATTTTTTGGTAATGTGCGTATTAGTTATTTTAATCCTTTGCCAGTTAAAAATTTTTACAACATAAATATATAAAAATATCAATTCAAGCACAATTTTTTGTTTTTAAAAAATTAGAATAAATGACGAGAAAAAAAAATTCACTTTTATCAATACATAAAATGGGCAATCATAGATAATAAAAGGGCTAAAACTGCGAAGAATCAACAAGCCTGGAATAGAAAAAGGCTTTGAAACACTGAAAATCGAAGATTCCGAGGTCAAACGCAATTTCAATCGGTATCCCCACTTGGACACAACCTGTTTGTGTTCGATTACTGATAGGTAAAATGTATTTTGCTGCCGTCTTACCAAAATTCGAAATATTATAGAACCTACTAGAAACGATGAAATAATACATGCAAATTTATGTGTCCGTCTATATTTATATGTTGTGAAAGTCTTAACGAAAAATAGTGAAAAAGTACGAGCAGCAAGATCTTGATTAGCCGAAAAATGCCGAAAAATGCGAAAACAGAAAAGTGAATCCAAACATGCCTTAAGCGTTACGAGCGGCTTCCTCGAATTGATATTGGTGACTCCACGACACTTCATAAATAAACATCATGGCCTGTCGATAGCATACCCAGTGCACAAATCCTACTTACGGTCTCAGATCTTCTATTCTCGCGTGTCTTAAGCCACTCCACGAAAATTATGTCACCATAGTTTCCCCATCATCTAGAATGATTTGACATGCCACCTAGATTTCACTCTTATTTGAGGAATTTGCATGATTCTTAAAGTAGCAATAGAATCGCATAGTCCATCCTAGCTTGCCCATCGACCAACCAAGAGCCATCCCATTGGGCTAGGGTTTCCTTTAAACAATAGTTGACATTTGCATCCTTGAAATCCCATGTAGCTTGTTGTATCATGTGATGGTTTGGTGGCATGGGTGCAACCTGGTTAAGCAAGTCTTCTCACGTGTGGGTCTTATGAACGTGGCATTTAACGTTAAAAGTTTAAAAAAAGAAAGAAAGAAAGAAAGAATACTCTTCGTGAATAACTAGACACTCGGAACGCAAAACTTCAAAAGACGTTCGGGTTTAGCCAGCATGTTCCCACTACGACTACGTGAGCTACGTGGAAACTCACTCCTTGAGGTGACTAACTACAGTGTCAATCGCCATGTGAGCAAAATGCGAGGTTCAAGCTCTATATATACACCCAGAACAGAGTGATCAAGAAGCTTAGACTCAATCCCTCGACACGTTCACTCGTTCTTGAGACCCAACGGATGGAAAGAAGGCAAGCAGGAGCTCATCACTATCTTGGGAATGATGATAATGCACCTCGCGTTGCTCGGTACAAGGGGATTCGCCGCCGGAAATGGGGCAAATGGGTGACCGAGATCCGGGAGCCGGGCAAGAAGACCCGAATCTGGCTCGGGAGCTACGAGTCGCCGGAGATGGCAGCCGCAGCCTACGACGTGGCGGCGCTGCACTTCAGGGGGCCAGGGGCCGCCCTGAACTTCCCGGAGCTCGCCGAGGTTCTGCCGAAGCCGGCGAGCTCGAGCCCCGAAGCGGTGCAGGTGGCAGCCCAGGAGGCGGCATTGAGGTTTAGGAGGGCAGAGGGAAGGGAGGGAGCCGGCGGTGAAGGTGACGGCACGGGAAGGAGCTCAGGCCCTACGCGAGTGGGGCTGAGCCCGAGCCAAATCGAAGCCATCAACGAGGCGCCGCTGGACTCGCCGAAGATGTGGACGGAGCTAGCTTCGGGTGATGCCGACCCAATGGCAGTTTGGGATCATCCCGACCTCGAACTGGATGAGTGGGGAATGCTGCAGCACTCCATCTGGGATTAGCAGATGATAGATAGAAGAAGCCTAGCACCAGCAAAAATCGAAGTTCCGTACCTTTTTTATTTAAAATTCTTTTGCCGTCCCTCGATATTGACTCGGACAGCGAGAAGTCAACGGTCCCCGAATGCCGGCAGGTCGTCATTTTCAGCAGGCCTGCCAAATTTATGTAGTTAGGGAACAAAAATGTTAATGATCGACGAACATCATCTTTAGGGGTTGAACCCGGTTCCAATAATGCAGATCTCGATTTAATTGTATGTATGTGCGGCACTCGACGATAAACTTCAGAGATATTGTAATATTGTAATCAAATTTGCATAGCATTCTTGTATTAAATTATCGCATGATTGATTTTTTTGGTCTTTTATTTTCGCTTATCCATATAATTATTGTATAAAGTTGCCAATGACCTTATCAATTGTTATTGTGGGATTTAAAAGCAAATTTGATCGATCATATCCTGGAAACATTATGTTATATTGATGGAATCATCATTGATGTGGATCTCACCTTCTATAATCCCATGTTGACCAATAATGTGTTCGGCGCGGGCCGAGTTAGCACGGTTTAACATTCAAACTTGATTTGAGCTGTCTATCCCGCGGCCAATACGTGTCTCGAGCTTGTCGAGCTTGATTGCTCGAGCTTGAACCCTATTTAATAAGTTCTCTTAATAAACGCAAACCCAACTTAATTAACAAGTGGGCTTTAGTCTAAACTCGAATTAAATTTGGACTTTGAGCTCAAGTTGTTATATTACAATGTAATTATAGATAATATCTATTGAACTTACCTGCAATTACAGTATTCACCGCCAAATGAGCTGTTCATGAGTTGCTCGTCGCACTTATCTTACATGTTAGCAACAGAACGAATATCCAACGCCGCGGCAGGCGGAATTAGCAATAATCATGGAGCAAGGATGCTGATAGAAAATAAAAGTATGGACTTATAATTGTACACCGAATTGATATGCTCAATGTTGAATTTGTATTCGTGTAATAGTTATAGGAATTTTTAATGAGGAGAAGGGATGACCGCGACTGTTCTAAAAAGAAAGCTCGGGCTTCAGACCGACGCTATTGTTGGATGGGGGAAAAGGGCTAATTGCAGCCATTGGATTCGGACCGGATTGGGATGTTCGTGTTGGGCCAACCCAGCCCGTCCCGTAACCTTGAAGACTGTTATTGCGGGCCCATTAGCTCTTGACGGCCCATTTCTTAAGAAGAGGAAGTTTGCTAGATTGTTTTCTCTGCTGAAATTTAAAATTTTACCTGTAAATTATAATATATTATGAGAAAATAACTATACATCTACATGATCTATAACAGTATAGTAAATAGGAAGCTTAAGAGAGTTTCACTGACTTTGGTTGATAGGCAATTTGTTTGGGATATTAGCATAAGCTACTAGCCGATCAAATTCACACAAGTTATAGGCACGAGGAAATACTTGGGCACCAAATCAAAGATGAAAGCTCGTTAAATTAAAGAAAAATAGGAAAAAAAATTAAAAAAATTAAACCTATCGAATATAGAATAGAATAAAACCAATAATGAAAAGTTCTTAGTTGCGAGTATATTTCAAATAAAAAGAACCGCTTGAAATTGTTAACCATAATGTTTTTCTGTTTCAGTCGTGCTAATATTTCGTTACAAGCAATCTACTTGATAGATTAGATAGCACAATATAATAAGATACGAACGGGAGATGAAATTACGGTAAGTCGAAACTCACGGTAGCATGAAGTCGTGATAAAATAATTTCATAGAAGGTTAAAATGAAATCTTACGATAAACTCATAATTTTCAGTTTAAACTTTTAGAAGCTGTTACTATTTAAAATTTTGATATAGCTGAAATCTATAAGAAATGGTAGTGAAGTAACAACAGAGCACTTCCAATAACTCCTCTTAATAACGTGGAAGGTCCTCTTCATGTCGCCAATTGGAAACTGGCTAAGGTGACTACGAAAATTTACTAGTCCATGATTGTATAATAATTAATGGGGTCATAATTACTAAGTTTCATTAATTGTCGGCATTAAAAAATAATAAGTTAAATTGAACAACGATCGATTTAATTATAAAATTTGTAATCATGTTAATGTAGTTTTAAATCTATTATATAGTTACTAATTTCATCGTAATTGTATCGATAAATCATTAAAAGATTTAAGATTAAATTGATAAATCGTGAAAATATTTATGACTAAATTAATCGTCATATAAAAGATTTACGATCAAATCATTATGGTTAGCAAATTTAGTATGAAATTAGCGGGTATGAATCAGTTTAAGATTTCTATGGACTATTGTACCCTTTATATCTCCGCAGTCGATTATTTCGAAAGTCGAATCCCTAAATCAGAAGCAACAGAAGCAAGCGGACGCGTGGCGATCACGCGCCGACATGGCAAAGCGCGAAGGTTTCCAGTTCTGCCCTCCAGAGCCGTGTGAAATTTGACTTAGACCACCCCGTTCAAGGGAGAGGGGCGGAGGAAAAACAGGGAGGGTCGGACCACTAAAAGCGCGCCACGTGTGAGCGGCCCGTGCGGGCCACAATTCTAGACCATTCCGCCCCCCGCGTGACAGCTTCCTTCATTCAACGGGAGAGCCCTAGAATAACACGAGAGCGAGCGAAAGGGAGGAGAAAGAGAAGGAGAAGGAGAAGGAGAAAGAGAAAGAGAGAGCGACAATGGCGTCCTTCGCTGAAGCTCCACCGGGCGACCCCAAGGTCGGGGAGAAGATCTTCAAGACGAAGTGCGCCCAGTGCCACACCGTCGACAAGGGCGCCGGCCACAAGCAAGGTTCGCTCTCGAAAACCTTCGTCGGTCCATATTTTGCTGTACCCGCTTTGAGCGGTTTTGGTTCTGCGGTTATCTCGTTCTCCGATGGGGATCCGTCGGGTGGTTGTCCCGCGGAGGTCCTGTGTGTTGGCCCGGCGGTAGATCTATGCGATTTCGGAGTTGGATGATTAGATCCGCTTCGGTGGCGCGTGCTTCGCGGGTGCCCTGTGCTTGTTAGTTTGACGTCCGAGGTGAAATGAATCGAGATTGAACGGGAAATCGGATTTGCGATTGATTTTCTGGGATTGGATTCTGTGTTCGTGTCCTTGTCTACAATAGGGTTTAGTTTGGTTTTCTTTTTTCCTTCTATATTTTTAGATTTGGCGGCGGAAGCTTTCGAACTGTTTTTTTTTTTTTTTGTGGTGAGCGATCTATTCAGTGAAGAATTTCATGTTCTTTTGAGACGAAGGAAAGCTTTTTTAATAGGGAAATGCGGGACGCGCATAATATTGACCAATTGTCAGGAGATGAGTCTGTGGTTAGTTGATGCCGTTGCGTGGAAATTTGGGATGTGTTGTTTCTCTTTTCGTTTTCATTTGGAGCTTCGTTTTTGGATCCCATCTTAAATTATGTCATTTTGAAGTTTTGGTCTTTGGATTTTCTTTATTACCATTTGCTATCATGCTATGAGCTCATGCTTGTCTGGATTTTCAGGGCCCAATCTAAATGGACTGTTCGGTAGGCAGTCTGGCACAACTCCAGGATACTCTTATTCTGCCGCTAATAAGAACATGGCTGTCAATTGGGAGGAGAAGACATTGTACGACTACTTGCTAAACCCCAAGAAGGTACCAATGCCCATACTGATTGTTTGGCTAGCCTTTGTCACTATACTCATTTTGTAGTTTTGCACGTTTGGTAATACACAGTGCTGCCTCTGGAGCTGCCGTGCCTAATGCTTCGTGCTGCTTTGCTACCCTTTCATCTTGCATGACAAATAGGACCGATTTCCATCTTATGAAACCATTGGGTGCCTTCTTGCTGCATTCTCTGCTAGCCATAAGTTCTTATATGATTCTGGGGAAGGGGAGCCATAAACACAAACTAAGTGTATTTGGGCCAAGAGTGGTATCCGAGCTTAGGAACTATTGTTAAGGGATGCATTGGTGCACTAATGCATCTTAAATCATTTGGTCGGTTTAATGGTTGAAGAGTTGAAAAATCATGTCTTTGCTCTGGAGAATGCCAGATTGAACTTGAAACTTTTAGTTTGTCCCCGTGCGCTTGTAACTTTTCTTGATCATCATAAGACTAAATTGGTTCAACTGAATTGAGGAGGTTGGACCTTTTACTGTCTGAAAGAAGTTGCAAATGTTATACTCAGTACAGTCGTACTGTGAAATGCAATGAGGAAGTTTTGACTTGTACTGGATGCTGCACCTCAGTGTTTCATTTTGTATGACTACGCATGGATAGGCAGACGTGTTTGGATGTTTGAATCTTTATTGACCACCATTCTTCCCTCGTTGGTTTGGTAATGTGATCTGTGCTGTTGCCTATCTATATGTTATGCCCATGGACCATAGGCTGTGGTTGACCCATGAGATTGTTTTACTTATTATGCGTTTGTGAACTATCAAAAGATAGATTTTATTTTAAAGGTTAGAATTTTCTGTTGGAAGTATTGTGACATGTCTGTGTTAGTGGCCTTTGTCTCCTTTTTATCTCATTGTATGCACGAACTGTGTTTCATTAATATCTTCTCACTCATATCTCACTTGTCTGTGTGTTTGTACAGTACATTCCCGGAACTAAGATGGTTTTTCCTGGACTGAAGAAGCCCCAAGATCGTGCTGACCTGATTGCGTATTTGAAGCAGTCAACTGCATCCTAAGCCATTCCATGGCATTCCCTCTTCAATTTGATTAAATACTGAGATTCCCATTCAGCAGAGAGAATGAGGCGTTATTCTTTTCCCCAATAAAGTAGACACTATATAGGTCTTTGCAAACTGTTGGTTTGGCGGGCATCGCCGAGGTGCATTTTGTTGTTTGCTGTGAACTGTCAATTGAGCCAGATACTCTTGGAAACCAGGAAATTTTCGAGGTTTTCTTATAAGATCAGCTCTCGAATTTATACTGCATTTGATATGAGACGGTGGCTCGTATGATCGATAACATAGTTTGTGTAGGGCCTGGTGTAAACATTGATTAACCGAGAGGCCTCGCGGATGCAATTTACAGGAAGTTCAGAATAAGCGGGGCCCCGGCAAATCCTTTTTGCGGCGGCGATGTGTCTGGATGAAATGCTAATTGCTACCCTGATTGCTGAGTACTGGTCCTCTCGAGATGGTTTCTTTTCGGTATCTCTCCTGATTGGCTTCGGTGTTTGAATAAAAAGAAAGAAATTCCACGATCGCTTCTCCAGAGAATGAACGAAACGTGGCCATTTCTTCTGCACATTAACATCTCTCCTCGAGGTAGGCTGGTAGGCATTGCCATTTTTGACAAGATTACGTGAATAGATTAGCTACTCCGCGGGAGCTGTGTTGATCTTGCACCACTTTGGTTTTGAGGATATGGCAGCCAAAATTGACCATGAATGGTCGAATCTTTGGCAGTTCTGCTTACGGCTTTCGCACCAGCCTGCTTCGTTCTTTCCGTCCATATTTTCCTGTCCGCTCCACGTGGTATATTCTTGGCAAAGATTAATATGATTCTCCTGGAAATAGGGAAGATTTATTAATAGTTTTTTTTTTTGACGGACAAAGGAAAGGATCAACCATGCGGTAACAAACAAGTAATATTCAACTTATTATCTTGAATTTAAGGCAAACAGTTAGCTCGATCGTGTTGGGCTGGTGCCTGATCAGAGATATCATCTGAATGTGCTTGTTTTCGTTCGTGTCACATCTTGATGAGTTACATAAATAAAACAGCGGTTTAGAATATGATATCTTGTAAATCCTTAGAAAGCAATATTGTCTTCTAGACTTGAAATTATGCAAGTCTGAACAAGCAAGAGCGAAGTTCTTAGAATCAAAACAATCCAAACCTAAATAGTAGCAAAAATAGAAGGCTACATGACGAAAAGACCTAGACCATCCCATGGCGGAGCATAATGATGGAATGGGCAGAGCTTATTGTTAAACAAGCAATGAGATCAATTAAATCCCCACACAGACGCAGTTATCGAACTTCCTGACTAAATACCAAGAAAAGTAGAGTATGCACGGAACATGAGCTAGAAACCGTAGCCTTCATTTGCTCGATTACAAGAACCACACACTGACACTGGAAAAACTCCATGTTTGAATTCTTCACAGACTCCCGGATGTGAACCATCACCGAAGGAGATGATGAAGTGACAAGACCAGTCATACCGACTCCTAATCCTACGCAAGTTAACCTCTGCATGAGCTGTTGTTCCCTATTCCGCCAAAAGAAGGAAGCAAATAGGAATAACTCAACATGAAACATGATATCTAGTTCTTTTGTATTATGAGGTTATTGCACCGAAGGCACTCCATACTCAAGATTTCCATGACTGAATCCCTGGGATCTGCAGTAATAACAGAAATGTTGAGCAAATAACTTGTTGCAATTAATAACTTAATGCACCAGAAATACCAATATGGTCATCCCAGGTCGGCTAGAAGTGGCATTCAATGGTTGCTCGAACCCAAGGGATGTCAAAGCGATAGGTCAATTCACTTCACTGCATCTCTCTTCGATAACCAAGTCAGATTCAACATGATTCTAGGGAAACCTAGACTGGGAAGTCAGTATATTTCCGCTTTCGTTTAACCTAAATTTGGGTTTATTTTTTTAACATCACCAGTTCAACTGTCTGGTATTGGTTTTTCCCGACACCAAATTGAACCTCTCTACTGGTTTCATAACCCTGAAAACTGAATCTTTGACCCGACCAGAACCAAATACCAGTTTGAGTCACGGCTAGGTCAGGTCAGATATCCAGGCCATGATAGTAAATTTGACACCACAACTTACAACAGCATTTACTGCTTACTCTATGTGAGTATTCAACAGTTTCTCCATGAAAGAGACAGAGATCGTAAAAACAGTGCCTCAACTCTGAAAACTGAATGCAAAAAGCTAATTGTACTCTAAAAACTGAATGTAAAAAGCTAAATGTTCTGCTGTACCTGGACTCCATGAGGGCCTATTCTGTTGCGAGAAATAAAATTAAGTATCAGGCTAGCAAATTCATCAGGCACATCTTCCTGTATATGGTCCACATTAAAAGTTTCAATTTTAGAAAGATGAATCTAGAGTAAAAGCAATTTAACATGAAGGAGTCATGTAAACCTGAATGGCATGGCCAGTATGTCTGACAACCACCATTTGAAACTTTCCTTGCATCTGACCTATTGTAAGAGATCTGTTATCACATTAACTAAAACCTCATCAACATATACCATAATGGGATTAAGCAGACTTAACAGCCACAAAATAATTTGTCAGGTTTAAACAGAGAAATAGGTATATATGGGATAATGTTGCAAATAATGAAAATGATATAAAGGAAAAAACTGCCATGTTATTAAGCCCACAACGCTACTTGGAAGAATTATCCATTGAAAAATCTATCCTGTTTGGAGAAAGGACTTAACACTCTAAGAAGCCTTGAGGTGATGAGATCACATGCGAAGCTACCTCCATATGAGTCTCGGGAGGTGTCTTTTTTGGGTAAAGAGTCTCAGGAGGTGTGTCTATTATTATCTATTGGCAATAATACACTTGCTTAACAGCAATATGCACATCTCATTTGTATACTTTGTGTGTACTTCACTGGTTATTTTCTTCAATAACATCAATGAACTAATAGAACCCAAGCAATAACAAAGAGAGCTTGTCCACTGAATACTGTTTTATAGAAGTAAAGAATGCAGATACAGAAGCTGTGATAGATATCATTAGGAATGTATTAATACTAACCTATCCAGTCTATCAGCTCCTGCTAAAAGCAAGAGTTTTGGAACTGGGCATGATAAAAATATTTCTGAAAGGCCTTCATACCTGCAACAGAATTGACAGCCTTACAAGAATGAACTTTGCTACAGGAGCAATACCAGCTAACAAAACTTGATTAGGCATAGTAAAAATTGAATAACGTAGAAAAACAAAGGACTATATTTTAGTGCTAAACACATCTATTAAAATAATGCTACTGATTAAACTAGAAGATCAAAGCATTTTTCACAATCCACCTGCCCAGAGATTGCTACAATTCTGATTGAAAAACTTATCGATAGAGTGCTAGAAACAGAAGAAGAATAAGAATAGTCTCATGTTTACAGGAAACGTGTTATTAATGAAATAAGTCAAAATAGGGTATATTGCCTACAGACTTCCATTTGACGGACACCACAAGCACCCAAGCAATCAAAAGGATTAAAACAGTGCTACAGTGTTTCCAACAAGAATCGTAGAGAAAATGATACCAGCCTCTCCAATATTGTTCTGTTTCTTCGAGCCGTGTTCTGTAAATGTAACTGCATAAAAAAATAATAATGTGACAATGCTTGTCAGGCTAGGTACCACATGAGATCTGACTAGCGAAAAGTTAAAAGGACCTAACAGCAGGGAATATGTCAATTCAGATGGTTTCACAATACCATTTCTTTGAGTCATCATACTTCAGAGTGGTGGGAACTGATACTCGAGCTGACTCGATGTTTCTTAATGAGCCGCTTTTCACACTCCATTCAACCTATTGAAAGAAAAGGAGAAATACGGTAACATATTATCACCCAATGGTATTAAACTCACAATGAGATGGTCATCTCATGGTTCAAATATGTTGGAACAAGTCAGCTCATTCAAAAAACACAGAAAAGGCAAGATTTGAGCTAAAATTGCGTGTTGGGCTGTTGAAATTTGTTAAAATCATGATTTTGGAAGTGATTTAAACAATATCATATTTGAGCCTTTTTTTAAATAATTTTCATGGGCTAGAGAGTCTAAGCCGCAAAAAGTAGAGAATGATCCTTCTGATAAATCTCTCCATGAAGCGAACTCAAAATTGAAAGACAATCTCTCTTGCATTCTTTTTTTTAATAATAATAATCTCTCTCTCTCTCTCTCTCGCGCGCGCGCTAAATCACGCTTTCCATTTCTAATTTATTACTTGAAAGTCTTAGCTCTGTTGATTTTAAACAAATGACTGTATTCTAACATCTTTTATTTGTGCTCTTAGTAGCATTCGAATATCCTGACAAAGTAATTTCATAATCTGTACCTCAGTTTCTTCACAGCATGGGTTCGATTAGTGGGTCATGAAAATAACCTCGCAATTTTTTCTAGCTTTGTTGAAGTTTTCCATCGGAGTAATTAAATAATGTATATTGTCAAATTTTAGGATTTCACCATTAGATCTTACAATGCAATTTTATGACCCTCCATTAACTTTAGATGAAAATGCGATTATGACTACCTTGAGATAACTGCATCATAACTTTTTTATATATAGCTTATGCCACTCAAATATATCTCAGGAAATGAAATTGCTCTTTCCAGGTAGATCATTTCACATACGTTGTAGCAGTTTTGAATCAGCATAAAGTATGCTGAGTATAAAAATTAGAGAAGCATTACGGCCGGGACTGAGTTTAGAGAAAATCATTACCTACTGTATTTCTCCGCTTATGTTTGCTGTTATCATTATCGTTCTTTATTCTTGCTCGACAAGCTTCAACAGTTTTATGCGGTTCACTAACTTAAATAATACAAAAGTTTCCCTCATTAACAGATTGGTCCAAGAAATATCACATGCGATAACATTTTTATAGTTAGACGTGTCCATTTCCAACTTATGCAGCACCTAGATTTCTGATCTTTTCAAGAGATACACCATTAGTTTAAGGCCACAGCTGAAAGAAGTTGGAACATATCACAAGTCACTACATGGAAAAGAGCTCTAACCTCAGCTAAATAGAATAGCATCACCAAAAAGAAACAACCAATTATAGAGGTGATAGATAAGAGGAAGCCCCAACATACTGCTTTGTCAATGCTAGAGAAATGCTGCATCCTGCTTGATAGGATTTTCTGCATGTGAATCAACGAAGCCATGGCTGTACCCTAAAACAACTCGTTATCACTCAGATGTCATTCAATAGGTAATTTAAAGGGTGGATATATTAAATTGTCCAGTTACAAACACGAAAAGCAATGAATAGTATTGTACCTCGACCACATCCACAACAACCAGCCCAGCCAAGGTAGGAAGTGCTTTCTTTGCAGCAACATGAACAGCTATGGAGCCTCCCATACTGTTTAACATGCACAAATCAGCCCACTAAGGTAAAATTGGGTGAAAGTAGAATTCTAAAGGATGCAAGCTTTTGATATTTCAAATCATATGATCAAAACAAATAACTGAAGTTGACGAGTTAGGATCATAATGCTGATTTCATGCACGGCGCGCAATAGTCTCCTATAAAAAGGCAGTGAACTAGATAGAACAAATTGACCACATGTTGATCAGGTCTTGAAGTACTGTTTCAAGACAATGAATGTACTCATGAACAGAAAACTTAGTATTAGGTTGAATTATGATGGTATGGAGAAATTGATGAAGGCTTCATTGAAAATATTGGGATTAAGGGATTTTGGAAGGAAACGGTCACAATGGGCACCCTACCCAATGTTTTGAAGTGTCACTCCACACTGAGGGTACTTAAGTATCATAATTATAAAAAAGAATTGCAACACCCAACTCGATAGCCAACAATTCTAAAAACTCAAACCTTATTTAAGTTGAACTATAGTAATCCCTTTTGAGCTGATGAAGAGTACAGGCAAGCCAGGATAATCAAAGGGCCTTAGCCCAACCATTATGATGGATCTAGCAAAATGAACGGCAACAACCCTACACCAATTTTAAAAAGGAAATTCTTGAACAGACACATAATATCTACTACTAATAAATTGGGAGAAATGCTATCTCCAAATAGGAAAAGAAGACTATTCGAATCCTAATATTATGCTAGTTCTAATTCCAGGCTAGCATGCCTTTTATAGGTCCTCAATGGAGTTGCCCAAGTTTGTCATTGAAAAGTAAACTTCCCCATAATCATTTCACAATTAATTCCACCCAAGATTCCGAGTTCTGGCTTTAAAGGTCAATGTTTATGAAAGAAATGAAAAGAAAAGAAGAGTATCTTGACCCCTTAAACTTGCTTCCATGAAGGTATTGCTCAAAAAAAAAACTAAAATATACACGTTAACCCCCATTTCTGTACAAACCTTACCCTGCTCAGACTCATCACCCCATTAACCAGAGTTTCAAGCACAACTGCACTGCAAATCCTCACTCTAGGGCATAATTTAAGTCAAAAACCAAAGGCCTCTTTGTTCCCCACACAAAATTCAAAAGATTCCATATTTATTCCCACCCAACCTGCCAGTTCTCATACTTATAGAAATGGCTAAACAATTTATAATCAGTAAAGTTTCACACTAACTAGCAACGAACAGAGTCAAACACAAGAGTACCTAGACATTATGGTGACTCAAGAGTACAGAAATAACTGAGGAATGAAGGAAATCTACAACTCAAAGCACATTGCGCTTCCACCATCAGACCATGATTTATGTAGAGTCTGAAAAAGCTAAAGAAAGAAATGAAACCTGTGGCCGACGAGCACAATTGCTGGTGGGGACTCCCCATACATTCTCTTTAAAATAGTGAGAACATCATTGCATAAAGTCTGGAAAATCGAATGCATCACATTCAAAAGAAAGATATACACAATATTTATATATAGGGAACTTTAGAATTTAACAAGCTAGTAGATGAACTGAAAACGGTCCTCATCAAAAACTCCAGGAGACAATCTATACCTCAATTGATAGGTCAAGTTCATTTTCTGTGCAGGACTTGCCATGTCCTCGCAAGTCCACTGCTACCACACGGGCTTTCTCCTTGATTTTACTAGCAGATAATGCAAATGAAAGCCTAGACAAGCCACGAAACCAAAATCAATACACAGTACACACGAGCAAAAAGAATGAGCTACATTTACTGAAAATTCAATGCTGTGAACAAACACCGAAAATCAATAGACAATGGGAAAAGGTCTAGACAATAAGAGAAGAATGCCCGGTTCTATGCACACCATCAATCCACCCCACAAACGTAGCTGTGATCCTCAGCACAATAGCAGGAAATCAGACGTACGTATGACTCGATCATGCAGAGAACGATTCAACTCTTTTCAAGAAAAGAAAAAAGTTCATCTGCGGACTAAGTTAAGTAGCAATCTATTGGGGGGAACCAGAGGGGAGCTTACCCAGAGTAGCCACCTCCATGAAGGCAAAACACCACCGGTCCTTCTTCCCCGGCCGTATAAACATGGAAGCTCTAAAATCCAAAGCGCAAATAGAAACAAGAACCAATCAACAACACATTTAAAAAGAAAAAGAAGAAAGATCTCGAATCTGATATGAACCGACGGACCACTCACGTCATTCGATTCTGGGATGACAAGATCCTCCTCTCTGTCGAAATACTCGTTCCAATCGACAGGCGAGTACTTCTTCTGAGAACTCCTGTAAATCATAACCCCCCCCAAAAAAAAAACAAACAAGAAGAAGACCCACTTCAGCACCTCCTGAGACCAATCCAATTCATAAGGAAGGCCGACGCGATGATCGAAGTGCAGAGCGCGCGCGAAGGAGAGTCGGAAGAAGCGCTCACTGAGAAGGAGGGCGGTGCGGGAGAGAAGCGAAAGCGGATTGCTGGCCTTGAGGCTGGCCTCGCTCTTCCGCGGCGGCATCGTCCTCAGCAACAGCACCGAGGCGCGACGAATCCATTGGGCTGATCTCTCTCGATCTATATGGCTCGACGAGGAAGAGAAGCCGATCAGCTTTGGATGCAGAGCTTCGAGGGTCTCCTGGAGAAGTGCGCTCGCGCATTTCAGGAGGGCCTCTTCGAAGGGGAAGGTTAATATACCTTGCGGTGACATTAGCTTTTGTCACCCTCGCAAGATATAGACATAAATGTCCTTCAAACTTTCATCCAATGTAAAATATAATTCTCAAACTTTGGATTTACGTTCTTTAAACTTTACCTCAAAATACAATATCATCCATAAATTTATAATTTATTTAATATAATTTTTAATTTTTTTTACTTGTTCAAACTCGTCCCCATATTATAAGAAAATGTCAAACAATGTCATTCTACTAATTTGAATTTAGAGAAAATATTGAATATACTGATAAAATACCGTGACCATTTCAAAAACATATAAAAAAATCAATTATCATATTGAACAGATTAAAATTTTATAAACACCATTACATATTCACTTAAAATTTAAAAATCACATTGGATAAATTTTAAGTTTATAAATCATATGCACATTGAATAAAATTTTATGAATTATTTATCTCGTTATTTCTCGAGACAAATATATTTAAGCGGTTAAGGAAATAAGAGGTTTAAGTATTAAAATTCTTTAGGTGGTAGCGAAAGAAAGAAGTGGCGCGTGTAATGCAAGGGTTCGCCTAGCATAGCCGTCGCGTTATTTTTCGAGATCGACGGTCCATTATTTAGATTTATAATTGGAAAAAAAAGCAAAATCTGAAGCATGGTGTCTGACATTAAACCGTCAATCATGTAAAATAAAAGTTTGGTCGACGTTAGATCGTCGATTTTGAGAATTAACGGGGACGATTACGTTAGCCTTAGCCTATAGAATATCAGGATGGTCCCACCGCTCACCGATTCTTTTACAAAAGTCGTATGTAAGAATCCCGAACGAGACCAATTCTTATTCTGTGGATTGGATGAGATTAGACCATAGGAAAGGCACTTTTATCCATGGTCCGAGCACGCAGACACATGAATGCCAGCTTTCCCAGTGGTCTCATCTTACTTTAGAGTTTAGATATATTAATCAACGGTCCATTTCGGCTTAAGACCGATGGAGGAGCGATCCCGATTTGGTCAACTATAGGTCGAATCCGCACGATTAGAATGTATTGCCAGAAAGCTACTTTCTCTCGTGGAGAAAAATGAATTTCGAAGAGAAGCAAATCCGTACATACATGTACATGGGAACGAAGGGATGAAAGAGAAGACACGGAATCATTTGTCTACTTTCAGATGAATAACTTTTGCGATCATGGCCAACCAAGAGATTTTCGACATATGCGTTTTGTAGATTGCGAATCACATTAATTAGTCAATATTCTCAATTTAGGACAAATTGGAGGAGCTATCGAGATTCGGTATATCGTAGGTCTAATTTCCATATTTCCATTCAAGCGAAGGACGAATCGAAAAATTAAGATCGATATTATCTCCCACAAAAAAAAATTTAGTGGGTACTGTTGCGGAACAAAACACAAAATTTAAGAACTCGAAAATGTAATTAAGTGCATGTCTAGAATGCTTTGAATATTCGGTGGTTTTAGGATTTTGTAAATTGATTAACAAATAATTGACGAAAGGGTGATGAGTCGCCGCTCCTTTTCATTACGAGAAAGTAAGTATATATTCACTAGCATCAGAATTTTAGTGTATACAATTTAGACATACGATGTTGGGTGGAGTATGCATTTAAAACAAATTGATTGACGAAATTGATTTTAGTAATAAAAAAGATACGAACAATTCAATCGAAAAATGCTACCAGTGGAAGAATCAGGTGCTTTTTATCTCTAGAATTCATTACGTCTTTTATAACGACATCAACAATTTCTTTTTAGCTCGTGCTCATATTTTTTTATGCTCATGATTGTTTATTTTTAGGTTCTTAATTTGCTGGGCCTTTTTTTTTTCTTAAATCCTCCAAATCCTTAATTAAGTCAAGAAAAAAAAACAAAAGAAACTGTTCCAAAAAAATAAAATAAAAATCTGAAACCGGCCAAGTCAGTCAAACCGCCCAGTTTCCACTATTGAAAGGAGTGGCTGACAGTTGACCGTCCATCTTGAAAAACAAGGGGACCGTTATGCTAGCTGGGCCCCACCACTCCCTGAATATTTTCCGATGGTTATACATATTAAAGTAAAAATATAACAAAAAACAACAAACGACAAACAAGGACGGATCTTTCCTCCCTATGCCTCTCCACCCCAGGCCAGCTTGTCATGACCGTCGACGGATGGATGAGATTAGCATATATAGGAAAATGAACTTCATTAATTTTCCAGTAATCTTACTTTAGATATTAATTAGCATTAATCTCAAATATAAACATAATGGGTAGCTATCGCGATTTCGTCAACGCTAGGTTCTATTCGCGTATTTAAATTTATCGCCGAAAAATCACTTTATTTCATTGACAAAAAGAACTTGAAAAGAATCAAATCCATGCCATATATATATATAGAATCGAGTAAAGTGTATAGATAAATTATTCTGCTCAGAATTAATAAATCCAATCAATTCTGTGGACGGATTGGATCAAATAACAAAGGCAAATTGGAGATAAAAAATTAGGATGACAATTTAGATTAAGAATGATGATTTACATTGATCACTCTTCTTAATTTGATATCTAAGCAAAGGACCTATCTAATAATTTATTTGTATCAGGTAAAGCGGAAAAGGAAATGATGAAAATATGTCACCGATGCACCACTTCGAACAAAAGTACTTTCATAAGGGTGGCCAATTGAAAGGCCCATTCGTGGACTAGGAGTCACATCGACTCAAAAGGTGCAATCAAATCAAAGGTACATATCTTTTTCGAATTGTAATTCTTTTATATGTATAGATAGAATATAGAGGCGACAATCTCATTACTAGCGGAATCATTTCTTGAAGTTCTATTTGGAGATACAGACTAAGAACGAATCTTCTTCTCATGCACCAGCCCGAGGCTAACATAGAGAGATTAGACCATGGAAAAGTCACATTAATTAGATATTAATTGGTCAATAATTTAGATCTAGGACTAATTTTTTTTCCTTGGGGGTGGGTGACTATGAAGATTTGATCTGCCGTAGGGCTAATCTGCATCTGAGGACGACGAATGGAAATGTCAAGGCTAATTAAAGATGGGAAGTACGATAAACAATGATGATTATTGCATAAGATAATTGCCAAAGTTAAGTTTAGTCTTACTTTACGAATAAATATCTGAGTGAAGGGCCCATCTTTCTTTATTGATTTATTATTATATGGCTGAGTTTCACATAGACCTGGTCAGCGGTGGTCTCTGGTGTGGTCACCAATCGGAGAGAGATAAATTGACAACTCAAGCTGTGATTTCTCCTCCTCCTCCTCCTCCTTCCTCCTGTCGCTGCTGCTGCTGCTGCTGCGAACGTGGTCCTCTCGCTGGATGCGAGGTGAGCGTCCGTCGTTTGTCGCTTGCGATCTTTTCCTTTTTTCGAGCCCACCTGCAATCGCCGCACTGTTCATTCCTGGAATCTCGCCTGTTGCTGGTTGGTTCACTCCGAACTGTGAGGCTTGTGAGCTGCATTCGTGTGCGCTGCCTGATGTCTCGATTGGTCGCGTCATGCTTTCATTTCAATGATCGGTGATCGATTTGAGGTTGTTGTAGCTGGCGGACTGAGCTTTGTACGTCCGATCAGGTTGATGATTCATGTGATCTGTGAGGATTGTTGTATTGCCTTTGTCCGCTCGATGCTTGTAAAAGAGGTGGGTTAGGAAGGGGGGGGGGGGGAAAAAAGAGGTCTACTGGGATGGAACATTGAATAAGGTGAAACTTGATATCTGTTTGTTGTTAGTAGAGGAGTTCAGATTCATGAAGGATTCGGACATATGGGAGAGGATTTCTGAAGTTTCGGTGATGAGGCATGTCCAGTAGTTATTATTAGGCAAAAATGGAATAATGTTTGGTCTAGACTTACTCAAGTAAGGGGTGGGCTAATCACAATGCAGGATAACGTGTGGGATCCGAGATTATAATTCTTTTTTTGGATGCAAAAAATCATCTTAGTACTGATAGCATTATAGAAGAGGCCGGTTGCCACTTAAAATTGCCATATCATTTGTTTAATTGTAGCTAAGGATGTCTGTTGACTTTTGAGGTCTTCTAGCAAGGTTGAGCAATATGTGAGTAAAAACCTGTTATGGCTTAACTTGGTGGATTTAACCTGAGTTGTTATCTTCACCCATGATTTACTGATGGAACATGATCTTAATGCTTTGATTTAAGTTTGATCCATTTCTGCTTCAGTGCCTTGCGGGGAACAGTCACTCCTCTTCTTTGCTCTCTTCATATGTCTGTTGGCCAAAGCTGAAGTGGAGAGATTTGACAAGAGCTCTTAGTTGTTCTCCCCTTAAGTTCCGTTGACAGATGGAAAATGGTATAAAAGAAAATGGAGAAAAAGAAAGGTTGGACGATTCTTCTCGACAAAAGGTATGGTCTTCATTTCATTGAGGTTCCTTTCTTTTGAATAAAGGCTATGTTTTCGTTTCACCAATTTTACAGCTGTTGTCTTTTCTATGTATATGATAAGATCATTAATATTCTCGACATTTTGTTTCCCTGTCGACCTTTGTTACAGAAAGGAAAAGGAAAAGCTAAAGCTCGCTTGCATTTCATAATTTCTTGGTCACCAGTCCTGAATATGAGATGAATTATGCATTACAAACTAGATATTCAATTATCTGAAATCTAAGCCATCTTTTAACTTAGCTTCCTGTTGAATACTGTTATTGTACATCTTTATCTCGCACAGTTAGTTCCATCTGTTCTCACTTGTTTTAGGTTCAACCTGAGCAGCCTGCTCCATTGACTTGGCACCGCAAGTTAAGTTGTGAAGGGAGAACACCTTCTTCGTTTACTTTAACATTGCAAGAGAAACTGCATTTGGTATGTCAGCAATTTTAATATGTCTATGATTTCTCTCCAATAGTGTTTAACAGACTGATCATGTGTTTAGTGGAACTGCAGCTATTGAGACTGTTTTACCTTATGTATGCCTTTTGTTGCAAAGTAAATGATTGCTATTGCTAGAACTCTGATTACCCGTGAAACGTTTTATCTGCTTAAAAGAGATGTAGGTGGTCAATAGATTAACAGCAATTCATTGAAATCAATTGTATTTTTTACCCATCCAGAATTGAGCTTTCTCCCCAAGTAAAAAAAGGAGAATAATGTTTTCCATTAGTTATGTCGTTCACAGTTCAAGTGGCCTCCTTGGATAGTGGTAATGTAAGGTTTGGTGGATCAAAATAAGTATACTGAAGCTGTATGCATCATGTTATGATATTTCTGAAGCATAGTCTTTTAGAAATCTTTTGGCTATAG
Source organism: Melaleuca alternifolia (assembly GCA_019926035.1). Classification (NCBI taxonomy): domain Eukaryota; kingdom Viridiplantae; phylum Streptophyta; class Magnoliopsida; order Myrtales; family Myrtaceae; genus Melaleuca; species Melaleuca alternifolia. The sequence continues at coordinate 112,349 of JAGKPW010002324.1, forward strand.
AGAATAATTTTCGTGCTTCAGTTTCCTGCAACTTCTGGTCTTATGAGATAAAACGATATGCTGCTATACCTTTCTATCTGTGGGACCTCTTAACAATGGACAACAACATATGCAATAAACGAAATCCCACAAACCGTGTGCAAATTGCCCTTAGGGAAAGGCTTGGACTTAACAAGTACATGGGGTTTGCTGGGTGTTTCATGGCCTTCACAGAGCCAACCCTTTGTGCTGTTTCTAAGGATTATAGAAAAAACAAAAGTGGTTGAAAATGCACTTTGAGTCATATATTCCCATGTGTTAATCAATTAAATTGACCTTGGACTCAAGGAATAGCCATTTGACTTCTAAATTCTTGAATCAATTTGTATGATACATTCTTTTGCAAGAATTGCGACCACACTTGTAAAAATTGAAATTCTTTATCAGTTTGGAATTTATTGTCTATGGTTTCTGTCATTTAGTGCAGAGACATAAAATCTGGACATAACTTCGTTTGACCTACCAAACTGTAACCATAACCCCTTTTTTTGTCTTCTAGAAATATTTTATTTTGTTAAACTGTAAATCAGTCTACAAGAGGTTGTGGAAACAGAAATCTTAGTGTGCATAGAGCTATGATCTGCAGTTGCTTGCGCTCTTTCATCTAACGATGTCTTTGTAGAACTGCTTTCACCAATTATGATGAAGCCAGCTGGTCTTATTAGTTTTATAGACATGTTAGTCTTTGAGGAGAAGCCCCATAGGGGAAGTGAAATATGATCATGTAAAAGTTAAACAGGAAGTTGTTTTGTCTTTTCATTAAGTAAAGAATAAACTTAATTACTATTCTTGAAGTTGTTCGATATTTTGATTAAGAATGTGGTACTATTTTTTCGGCCAGATTTATTACCTAATTAATTTCCTTCTTTCTTCATTTGGCGTTTGAAGGCTCCAATAGGTGTTCGGTTGTGGCGTCATTCCAAAGAAGAAGCAGTTCATGGAAGAGTATTCCAACTACAAACTTCTCTTTCTATTTATTTGGCACTCTTATGGTTCTTATACCGTCTTATGCCCTTATCTTATTGTAGGATACAATATTTGATTTCACTAAAACGCGCCACATAACTGGTCACCAGGGTGTTCCTTTGGGTGGTATTGGGTAGGCAGTCTTATTTTACAAACCACCAGATGACATCTTTATCACATGCAAAAGTACAGATGTGTTCTTCACTTGCCATCTTTTATGGGAAGCGTTTGCACAATTTGATGTCATGACACCTTCTTGCAAGACATTTAGTGCAGGAAGCATTGGGAGAAGCTACAAAGGAGAGTTTCAACGGTTTCAAATATTTCCAAAAGTATCTGAAGACGTACCAATTCTAGCAAATCAGTTCTCTGTAAGTTCAAATGGTGGTGAAGTTCAAGTTTACCTCTATGACAGCAACACTTGCATCTGTGCTTATGAAATTGTTAGCCATTGTAGGAAGCTATATGATACTTGTATTTCTTGATAAAAAAAGTTATTCTGGTGAGATACAGAGCAGTAAGCATGATAGTTCAAGGTTTACAAGAAACTCTAGCTCTTTGGCCATTATGATAGTAAACTGATCCATCTTCTCAAAAACAAAAGACTACGGCATTTGGCACTAGGAAGATGGCGGACTGAATTTATTTTCATAAGCGGGATGACGAATAAGTTGCATCCTTCTCTGAAGAATACCTGACTCAAGATCTAATAGCTTTCCTGCCTATTAAGATAGGTTCTTTTGCTTTATACTATGCGAGACTACGAAGTCTGTTGCAATTTTATATCTGGAAACCTGCTTGAACAATTTTTTGCTAATATAAAGGAGATTCTATTAAAAAAGCTTTGTTAATCTGTTGCACTTATGAATTCTTTGGAGGTAGTGATCACCCAATCAATTGTTGTCCAATTGTTGTCCAAGTTGGCTAAATGTCCACCTATTTCTGTTAATATGGATTTCTTCCTCTAAAGTCAGCTGGAACAAATTCTTTTCTGTAAGAAAACTCATATTTGATCTCTGACGAAAGCAGTGATTATGCTATTTTGATCCAATCACGATGATTTTTCCTAGCACAACTTCAATTCTCGTGACCTTTAGACTTCTGTATTTGTGTTCCTGTGAAAGTGCAACTGCCACTATAATCATTTCAAACTGTTGAAGGTCTTCCATGCTTTGGAATTATACAGGTTTTTGTTTCACGCCCGAATGGTAAAAAGTTTTCAACAGTGTTATGTCCAAAGACCACCGAGATGCGCAGGTAAGTTTGCTTGTCTTACATGTTTTTTCTTTTCCGCCAGCTTGTGGTGTTAATTTTTGATTTTATCTAGGAATAATAACTATTTCGGATGTATGTTTTTATATAGAAAATCAACAGGCTCAGGGACTGAATTTTGGGATTGGAACTTGAATGGGGATAAGTGTACATACCATGCTTTGTTTCCAAGGGCATGGACAATCTATGATGGTACTAATCGAAGAATCCTCAAATGCTAATGCAGTTAAAGATTTTTTATGATTGCAGGTAATCTTAGTTTCTTTGTAAACCAGGTGAACCTGACCCAGATCTCAACATTGTAACTCGTCAGTTATCGCCAATAATCCCCCACAATTACAAAGAGAGCAGTTTTCCTGTCTCTGTATTTACCTTTACGGTAAAACGTCTAGAAGATCTTACTTAGTTTTACAACATTCTATCGCACATGCTTTATTGGCTGCTTTTGCCTCTTCAGGTTTCCAATCAAGGAAGAACTTCTGCAGATGTCTCCTTGCTTTTTACATGGGTGGTAGGATGTAAAGCTTTATTGTGTATTCAGTAGTAGGCTTTGCACTTTTCTACACTTCTCTAGATTCCCTATTTTGATTGATACATTTTTAAATATTAAGTCAATCTCCATGGAAAGTCTTTAGTTAACATGACTTGGAGACACTATTAATGAAAAAAGATTAAGAATTATAAGCCCTTTGTGTAGCGCTCGCTATTAGCCTTTCAGATACAGGAGGTCTCTGAGTTGTCGAAGAATTGCCGATAACTATGTTTGGTTGTTTTACCCTGCAGAACTCTGTGGGAGGAGTATCAGGTTTTTCCGGTGGGCATTTCAACTCTAACATAGAGTAAGAAACGTTCAGTGTCTTGAATTTTGGTTATATATCTCATTTTCAGATATACAGGAAATAAAAGTGGTTGGCTTCCTTAAATAATAATTTTATATTTCCTTCCAGGACCGGTGATGGGATTCATGGAATTCTCTTACATCACAGGTGAATTTTGACATTCAAAATCTTAATTTAGTTGCCACTTCAATGCCACAAGTTGCCCGTCTTAGTTCTTGGTGATATTTACTTACTGTCCAGAACTGCAAATGGACATCCACCAGTAACTTTCGCTATTGCAGCCGAGGAATCTTCTGATGTACATATTTCAAAGTGTCCTCATTTCCTGATTTCTGGTACATCCCATGATTTCACGGCTAAGGATATGTGGTATGAAATTAAAAAGGTTAGTCGTATAATCCCTCTAAATCATTGGGCTTATGGAAGCTTCAGTATCTTGTCATATTGCCAACTTAAACAATGAACTTGGAACATGTAAGATGCCAGTATGTAGATATGCTTCAGTGCAATAAAGAATTCTTTTTCTTTGTTTTGTTGGATGCTTGACCATTACTGGAGCAGTACACATTGATATTTTAGGGTTTGACAAAAGAAAGTAAATTTGCAGCGTAGAAGAGTTGGAAAAGTAACTGTGACAGCAAAGCTATCCATGCTTGTGGTTACCTTTTTCCCATTAGACCACTATTTTAAATATGTGATCTTCTTAAGCATAAATGCATTTGTATTGTGATTTTCAATCTTTCTTTTGCGGGCAATTGAATCTGCATGGACTCTCTCTTCACCAGTACCTAAGAATGGCCTTGAATTACTGTATGAGTATCAATCCAGGTCACTGATTATTTGCTTCAGTCCTCTCATTCTAGTGGCATTTTGACAAACTTCTTTGGATAACTAGCATTTCAGTGCAATCAATATGCTGTAGGAAACACTCTGAGCTAGAAGAATGCATGGGATGACAACATGTAACTTATGTTTTTAACAACATCAAGAGAAAAACTAAAAGGAAATATTTTGAGATGCGGGCCTGTCTTTTGGTATTGACGAATTCGACATAATTTTGGTCCTTAGAAGTGCATGTAGCTTGCTGTTTGCCTGTAAGGCAAAAGAATAATGGAGTCTTGAAGGTGCCACTCTGTGAACACATCCTTTCGCATTGGAGTTTCTGTTCTGGCAAGCATAAATCTTTCAGAAGCAGCACTCTTTGTACTGTTGCTGGTAAAACGAAAAACAAAGCCAATTTACTGTTCACATTATATTAAACTCGTTTATGAAAAGTAGATCTCCTTGGTATTGCGTTCATTATATTATTTACAGGATGAATTGAAAGATCTTATATTCAAATGTAATGTGTGTCAATGCCTTCTCAATGCAGAGTTCTGAATTATTATGTTCTTACTGCTCTTTCATTTGTAGAATGGGTCATTTGATCATATCGACCAGAACGATATTCTTGTTGCATCAGAAGCAGGGTCGTCTATAGGTGCTGCCATAGCTGCCTCTTTAGTAGTTCCTCCAGGATCTGTTCGTACAGTTACATTTTCATTGGCATGGGATTGCCCAGATGTGAGGTTTGGTGACAATGTGTATTACAGGTGAATATTCTGGCACTTATAAGTTATGCAATTACAGCATGCCTATGTGTCTATGAAAACCAATCTGCAATAGCAGGCGTTATACAAAATTTTATGGGACTAATGGGGATGCAGCAGCAAAGATTGCACGTGATGCTATTCTAGGTAATGATTTCACAGGGTCTGTTGTATCTACTATTTACGATTGTCCTGCAACTAACTAATGTAACTTGTATCCGACCTTTTCTGCTACAAAGGTATTCGTTGGCTCCTTACTAACTCTATTTTTGCGTGCGTGCATAAGAAGACTGATTCAGATAACTAATTGTGCATGAGTCAGGGAGATATCTGCTGTATCTGCCATATTGATTGACATCCTGTCGATAAAGATATGAGGATCTGTTATAGTTGCCTATCTAAATGAGCAGGAAATTCTCTTTAAGTGTCCATTGTATGGATGTTGAGTATAGGGGTCTTCAAAAAGATAAAATGCAACTTATTTGCTACAACCGGTTGCTTCTCCAATGCAGCAGAACCTATGTACTGAGAGTGGTGGGACGAAGAACATGGATTTATTATGGGAAGGGTTTCTTTCAGTTTGCTCGTTGGCTTTGAGATGGAACATTTACATGACTATGTCAAAACAACTACCGTGTTGTATTGTTTCCATATTCAAGTTGATTGACTGTTGGTTTGGGAGGGGTAGGAGAGGACAAGCATAGCATAAGTATTAGTATTACTACAAGAAACAGAAAACACAATCCTGCTGTCTCGGTCTACATGTTGTTCAGATTCAACATGCTAAGAATTAGAACTGGAACTTTCAGGACTTCCATTGTTCTCATGACAACAAAATTAATGGAACTTGGCTGGGATCTGGAATCACATGATTCTGTACTTAGCTTTTGATCTTCTTTTGACTAGAGCATACACAGTGGGAGTCCCAGATAGACACTTGGCAAGGACCAATTCTTCATGACAGAAGGCTCCCTTCATGGTGAATCCCTTGCAGATATGGGTTATGAGATTACTTCTTATTGTTCTGCTGCCTAATGACTTTGCATCTATCATTGCTAAATAACTGTTTGGGTTGGAAACATTTCCCAGGTACCCAGTTACACTTTTCAATGAGCTCTACTATCTGAATTCAGGCGGAACCATATGGACAGGTATGCACATTTTTTCATGGAATTCTGTTAATGATTATCTTTCCACTCCAATTACTAGAGCATATTTTCTCTTTTGTAGATGGTTCGCCTCCTGTGCGGAACTTATTGAGCGGACCTGTTAAATTTTCACTTGACCAGGCCAAGTTAAATCTGAAAAATGTGGTGGGCAATGACACGGCTGTTGAAATAATTGAGAGAATGGCATCGACCTTATCCCGAATCCATGGTCCTGTGACAGCAAATACTGCTTTCGGAACTGGTTTGCTCCAGGATGGGGAAGAAAATATCGGACAGTTCCTTTACCTAGAAGGAAATGAATACCTCATGTGGAATACATATGATGTCCATTTTTATTCATCTTTTGCACTTATCATGCTATACCCAAAGCTTGAACTCAGCATCCAACGGGACTTTGCAGCAGCAGTGATGCTACATGATCCTCAAAAGAGGAAAATCATGAGTGATGGAAAGTGGGTTCCTCGCAAGGTTCTTGGAGCTGTTCCCCATGATATTGGACTAAACAATCCGTGGTTTGAAGTTAATGCTTATAACCTGTTCAATACAGATAGATGGAAGGACTTAAACCCAAAATTTGTCCTTCAAGTTTACAGGGACTTTGTTGCAACTGGTGATATCAACTTTGCAAAAGCTGTTTGGCCTTCAGTTTATATTGCAATGGCCTTTATGGATCAGTTTGACAAAGATGGGGATGGGATGATAGAAAATGAGGGCTTTCCAGATCAAACTTACGATGCATGGTCTGTTACTGGAGTAAGTGCATACTGTGGTGGGCTCTGGGTAGCTGCCCTCCAGGCTGCTTCAGCCATGGCACATGAAGTTGGTGATATTGCTTGTGGAAACTATTTTTGGGTGAAGTACCAAAAGGCAAAAGTGGTCTATGACAAGTTATGGAATGGTTGCTACTATAACTATGACAACAGTGGAAGTTGTGCAAGTGCATCAATTCACGCGGATCAATTAGCTGGACAGTGGTTAGTGGAATCATCTTTAGGCTACTTTTTTCCTCTAATGAAGTGCCATAGCATTGATAACTGTCATCTTATATGACGCATGCCATGGTCTATTGGTTCAAAATATTGCTGAAGGGGAAGAATTGTACATCAATGCAAAAATAAAATAAAATAAAATAAAATAAAATGATTAAGAGTTCAAAAGAAAAACAGAACTGAAATTGATCTTATGCGAACTGAATATGCACCTTCGGTGAAATTAATGGCTAGTTTGTTTTCCTGATTATGTTAGAATTGAATAAATGAACTGAATGTTTGACGGATTTTTAGGATTGCCAGAGCATGTGGTCTTCTCCCAATTGCTGATAATGACAAAGTCCGAAGTGCGCTTGAAAAAGTCTTTGAGTTTAATGTCTCAAAGATGAAAGGAGGGACTCGTGGAGCAGTCAATGGAATGCTGCCTGATGGAAGAATTGATATGTCGGCAATGCAATCAAGGGAAGTATGGCCAGGAGTTACATATTCTTTGGCTGCTTCCATGATCCAAGAGGGAATGATGGACATGGCATTTCAGACTGCAGCTGGCATCTATGAAGCGGCATGGTCAGAAAAAAGTCTTGGGTGCGTGAACCTTTTATGCAAGCTTTGAATCAGCCACTGGGTTTCCCATTGAATATGATTATGCATGTGTCATTATCTACCTGCTAGCTAAGATGCTGATAAACAGTTAAGAAATTACAAGCAAAAGGGCTTCTTTTTTTTTCGGCTGAGGGTGCGGCAAGGAAGCCGTAAATGATATAGAGAATTGAAGTTTTGCATGACATTATTTAGGTCTCTGCCAATGTCAATGTTTTGCGTGTGATTATATTAGATCTGTTAGAATGCCTAGTATCCCTTCAAATGCAGATGAGTCTTAAAAGAGAAACAATTTTGTTATTTGCCTTGTTGCAGCTTTTCTTTTCAGACTCCAGAAGCATGGAATGAAAATGATGAATTCAGATCACTTTGTTACATGAGGCCACTGGCTATTTGGGCAATGCAGTGGGCCTTGTCCAAACCCAAACTTTATGGACAGGGAATCAAAAATCAAGAAAGTGAAGAATCGCTGTACGTCAGCCATCACGCCAGTTTTTCGAAAATCGCAGGTCTCCTGAAGTTGCAGGACGAGCCACCCAAGGGCTTTTTTCAGATTCTTTATGAGTGCACTTGCAGGAGACTCGCATCCTGATTATTGTTAGTAGACATGCTCAATTACTTGCTATGGGGGGTTGATTATGCAAAGTAAGCTTAATCCGAACAGCATTGCGGTCATGTTGGTATTTTTCCTGGGAGACTCACTAACCTGTCCAAGCAGAAATTCTAACAGCTTCGACCTTGAGACCTGGCACTAAAAATTGTCCAGAGTGATTTCTTCGAGGGATTAGTCCATGTAGTTTGAATGAAGCATTTCATTGTCCTAAAGAAACATGCTTGGCGGCTTGGTCCATTCATTATGATGTTTTATATGTATAGTATCTATGTTCGAATGATTGCAGCATATTGGTTTCATTTGTCCTTGCTGGTGTAGGCTTGGTTTGAATGATTGACGTGTTTGAAACAAAGCTTAAAGACATCCGCATACTCAGGATCTTCCTCAAAGCATGAGTATGAATGGCCTGAATTTTTAACAGACAAAAGCTTTTCCTTCCTGGACGACCGTTTTCTCGCACTCGTGGGTGGTCTTTTTCTCTGTGACGTGAAGGAAGAGAGACATTGTACGAGTCGTTGGAGCTTTCTGTTTTTGCGAAGGCTTTTGTGTGGAGTGAAGGAGGGAGCCGGAGTGGGGTTTTATAACATCTTAATCGGCGTGGACACGACGCGAATAAGGATGAGGAGTCTCTGAAAGTGAAGGTAGCACTGAATCCGGTCGACCTGGTCCTGTTTTGTGTAATCGGTGCGTGCATTAAAATAGGGCACGGCTAATCCAGCAAGGGAGCGCGACACGCAGAGGCAAATGCTCGCCGGAACTGCTCGGCCTCTGGTCGGGCGAGGCTTTTCAAGAAGCGAGTCACTTGAGTGCCTTGCGGTTGTCGTTTTCGAGTTTTTCATATAACCATGTTAAAAGTCTTCCGTGGAGAATGGTGTAGATCTTGCTTTTCAAAGCAATTTTCTTCCCTTCCTATTCCTTGGACCACAAGATCACCTCAATAAGGAGGAAGTTTCCTTCCTTTTCCTTGTGGGGGTTCGCGTTGGGGACTTCTGGACCCCCATCAACATGGGTCCCCAATCCTCAATATCCCATCATTCACCGCATTAGAAAGAAAACGTTAACCAGCTCTACTTCAGTCAGTCGTTAAAACTTAAAAGTAATTTGTCTGCGTATATGAAAATTACCCAAGCGAAAGTTCAAGCAAAACCCATGTCAAATTTGGAATTCTATCTATCTAGCATCGCCTTACAATATGGACGCACACGCGCACCACGAACCTGAAGGGCCTCAATTTGCAATGAACGTGTTTTTTCATCTCATCTGATCTTAGGTCACCATGAGGGTAGAATCATCCCCAATTTTATCATAATTCTTCCTTTTGCTCTTCTGTCTAATGGCCAGGTGGTATGGGTTTTACTCGTCAAGTACTCCCAATAAAACTTGAACCCAAGATCACAACTAAAGGCACAAGTTCCCTAATCATCCAAGTCAATACCCCGTTGGTTAACAGAAATGCTATTGCTTTGCATTTCGGCACATAGTGACTAACCTGTCAATCTAGCCCAGTTGGGAAGAGTGAGAAAACTAAATCCAGCACGATACAAAAGAGGCAAAAACAAATTACTCGGGAGTATAAATTGTTATTCTAGTGAATATTCTTTATGACGTTGAATAATTTCCGATTTGACCATTGCAAGATGCAAGTTCTATTGTTAGTGCTCAAAATGAGTCGAGTGCTCAAAAAGTCATGTCTCTCGTGAGCAAAAGTCAAATATTGAAATTGAGATCGGGCACAAAATGACCAAAAATGACAAAGTAATAATCTATTTGGATTGTCAAATTATTTTGAGTAAATTATATGCTTCATCACTTTGAAATGTCAACGCACAACGCTAACCAATCGAACCTGTATATGACTTTGATCTTGTAAGAAACTAGGAGCACGTTACCGCACTTCTTACATTACTTAATTAGTCATTTCTTCGAGAGTGAGTTGCATTAATTCTCAGCTTAGTAAAGGTTTCTTGATGGGACAATTGTCCAAAAAATCCTAAACATATTAATCGACGATCAATTCAGTACTAAACTTTTTAATTATATCAATTTAGTCCTAAACCTATTGATGATTTATCAATTTAGTCTTAAACCTTTCAATTGTGTCAATTTAATCGTGTATATTTTGAAAGTTTACTGATGTGTCATAAACCTATTGTTTAGATAATTAGTCCAAAGATCTAGATTGGCGGCAAATTGTCAAAATATTTAAAACTAAATTAGAAAATTATCAAAATATTTAGACTAAATTGGCACAATTGAAAGGTTTAAGACATTAGCTACTGCAAAATATGTTTAGAACTTTTTGAATATTTTTCCCTTCCTTGGTGGCGCTGTGACTTCAATAGGACCATGGTTCACTAATTCAATGGTGGAATACGTAGTTAGGGATTACTCGTCCTCCAATCGAAGGCGAATGTTTAGGTAGGCCTGAGTTTGTTCAATATTAGGTGGTCCATCCATTCACGCCTGTCTTCACCAAGGAAAATGAGTTGATTTTCGAATCAGATGGTCCAATTTTGCTTCGAATTGCCCGCAGTAAATAACCACATAAGTGCCGTCGCAAGGGGTTCGGCTTGTTTTCTCGGACCGAGTACCATTTATCCCCTCGCCGGATTCTATTAGGAGAAAGAAGAAAAGTACTAACTTCTTATAAAGCACGTATCGCTTCTCTTCTCCACCTCCAGTTGTGTTCGGCATCGCTTCGTTCCTAATGACTGATCCAGCAAACCTCTGCGATCAAGCTCGTTGTCTTGGATCTTTCCGTCTAAAACTTTGTCCTCTCTCTCTCTCTCTCTCTTCAGACATCAGAAGGAAAATCTCAACACCCACGTAGAAAAAACAGCGATGGATTCCACTTCTTCCTCCGCGGATGCACACACAGCAAAGAGTACTTTTAAGGCCGTCTGTGATATTTTCCAATGATTACAATTTCTTCTAATCTTCTACTTTCAATTTTGTGACTTCCAAGTCCCACACTAGATGGGAGAAGGCTTTTGAGGTGATTAACAAGTAAATAAGCTATCCCAAAAGGCCATCAAGATAATCTTGATTGCTTCTTCTGGGACTTGGCTCACATAAAATATGTCATGTCCTAACAGATTATATTAGAGTAAAACTCTTCCAGTCAATGTGGAGCTTGGATTCGTCCTCAAACTAATCTGAAGATGTCAAGGAGTAATTGTAAGTGTGAAAGGACTCGGAGGAGGAACAACTCTCAGACAAGTTTCTTTAATCACAAAGGGAACAAGAATGGATTGGATCACTCATGGAATAGTGTAAAAGTTGTGGATGACATGACCGTTCGATATTGATTGAGATATTAGTAATACGAGTGAGGAGTTTGTGACATCCCGAATATCATGTTGGGAGAAGGCTTGGGTTTTGATGAGATTAACTCGAGGAAGATCACCATCTCGAGTACTCATTTTGGTGGCTTGACCTTCGTGACCTAGATTGGGTTGAAATGAAGAGCTTGCGCATGCTAGGTATCCTTCTTAATATTTATGTACTAAATTTGTTTATTAAAATGACGTGGCACTTTGTAAGTGTTTCATTAAATTAGCGGGTCCATTTCAACAGCTAATATACACAACCCATTTACTGAATAAGAAAGTTGGTAATAACTCTTAACGTGTATATATACTATTATTTGGAAAAAATAACATCGGAAGCGCCCATGCTGTCAAGCCTTGGGGCACAAGCTTGCACATCTACATGCATACATACCTCCCATGAAACACAAGTCACATCAATCGGGCAGCTGATTGATATTAGTTCATTATGTACACCATCAAGTAAACAAAGTACTTGAATATGTACACCACCAAGTGAACAAATTAATGTGACAAAAGGAGTAGAGAGACTGCACGCATCTTATCCAAACAAACTGTCACGATTGCAACAAACATAGTCGGTTCTTGTCGCAATGCCTTCTTCAGCTTGTGTTTTGAGAGAGCGATGTGATTAGGGTTCTTCGGGAATCTGATATGAACAACATCATTGGAGCCCCATTTCTGACGAGAACCGCGAAAAAGTCAAGCTGCCCCCCACTTATAGAGGAACACCAAGCCACATTTACAGATGGAGCAAGCAAGGAAGCGCATCGTGAGACTGATCCATAAACTTTGTTTACTTTAGATCTTTCCTTCACTCTCTCTATAGTGCAAGTGTACGTGGAAGTCACCCAACTTAATATTCAAGACATTCTCACAACCTCAGAATCATGCAACATAATCTCTCCTTGTTTTCTTTTCTCCGCATGTTTCGTCTAATCAGAATAGACCAGATCATCGTCATCTTCTTTCGTTCCCCATGAAATTGGGTGGTAGCATGCGGTGGAAATTAACGTGTAATGGCTAGATACTTGGGGAGGGCAAAATATGTTAAGTTGGCGAATACTTTGGTCGGGCATGCTCACATGAGTTTAGGAAAATCAAAATATGAACCAACGACTTATAAACTCTACGCATGGAATAACAGGGATTCCGCTCATCTTATGCAAGGATGGATTTAGGTTTTGCGCCCATTAATAAGTGTTATATATTATATTCGTATAAGAGATTATTGTACGTTTGAGCTGTCACAAAACATAATAAAATTCTTTACAGAACATAGCTCTATTCTAGGGAATTTGAGTAAATTTTTACGTTGTCTTATTTTTCTTTCTCTATAATATTTATGATGATTCGGTTTGTGATACATTCTTTCAAACTAGTCGGGAAATGATGATTACTATCAATATTATGGGCCTCCCATTGAAGAAGGCAATTAAGAGATGAACAAGATGTTTGCGGTAAATGGTGAGAATTCACACCTGTAAAGCTCTTCCATTCGCTATAACTCGCAACGTCTCTTATGGGTTTTCGGCAAAGAACCATTCCCTTCTCTCTCTCTCTCCCTCTCTCTCTCTCTCTCTCAGCGCCAGAAGGGGAAAACAAAAAGAAAATGGACAAAGAAAGAAACAGCCCATAAATAGAATGGAGAGAGAGAAGTAGGAGCAGTAGCTTGCTCACTTTGGTTTTCCATCTCCATCTCTCTCGCTCTCTCTCTCTTTGGGACTCGTGTGTTCTTTCTTCTTTTTTGCACCACCCGAGATTTTCCGAAAGCTGAAGTGGCCGGAGAGTGAAGCTTGAGAGAGAGAGAGAGAGAGAGAGAGAGGGAGGGAGCCATCACCCAAAGCCCGAAGGTCAGTCCTTGTTTTGATGGTCTTTTATAGGAAAGAAATTATACGATTGTAATTTGACCGGAGATCTGTCTATCTTCACCACCCATGTCGTTCTTTTTTCTTAATTCATGAATTGCAATTTTTGGTCCTTCAGAGATCTTTACCTTAGATCCATGGCCATTGGCCTGCGGATGGAAGAGAATCTTCTTGCCATCATCTCCAAGATCTTCTCTCTCTCTCTCTCTCTCTCTCTCTCTCATCTTCATTCTGATCTATTAATAGACTTATTTTCTGAGATTATTCGAAGCCTTCATTCTATTTTTGATCTTCTTCGTTTATTCTCAAGTGAAAAAAAGGAAAGTCATGGGCTTGAGCAATCCAACAAGCGTTTTCTCCGAAACCCTCGCCCAAAAAATCATATAATTTACTTAATTAAGGATTGTTGTCGTCATAAAATCTGTATCCATCCTCATAATTTCTTGTCTTGCCGAAGTTCTGTGAGCTAATTCTCGACACGCAATGTTTGTACGAATTTCTTTGTACTCTCTTGTAACCAAAAGCTAGCAGATGCATGCAACAGCAGACGAACTGGCAGTGAAGAGAGAGAGAGAGAGAGAGAGAGAGCCAGACGACATGGAATTGGAGCAAGCATATGGAATGAGAAAATCTTTGCTTCTTTTTCACTCATTCTTGAAATGTTCCGACATGGGTTTGAGGAAAAAAATTATTTCCCTCAAGATCTTACACAAAGTCGTGTTACAAGTCGTACGCCCTTCTTGGGTTTCTCCATGAGTTGAACATGAACACAACAGGCGTCAACTTTTCAGTTTTTCCACATCTTTCATGGGCTAAAAGAAAAACCCTCAAGCGTGAGTCTTCGCAAGAAGAAATCGTTTGATATAAAAGGAAGAATGGTTAAACCAAATGCCTAGTGGCTTAGATCCGTTAGTTTCTCGACATATATTATCGGTTTTCCTTGTTCTTCATGTACTTGCATAAGCATAGGCTCACAAAGTTAACCCTTTTCATCGAAGCAGTCATACATAATAAGAACTCACGAACGAACACTTCCCTAAACCATACGCTCCTAGATGAGGCTGATTATCTGATGAGCTTGATCATCAGATCATGGGGAGAGGAAAGATCGAGATCAAGAGGATCGAGAACACGACGAACCGTCAGGTCACCTTCTGCAAGAGAAGGAACGGACTGTTGAAGAAGGCCTACGAGCTCTCCGTCCTCTGTGACGCCGAAGTCGCCCTCATCGTCTTCTCCAGCAGAGGGCGCCTCTACGAGTACTCCAACAACAAGTAAGTTTGTAGCTTTTCTTTTTGTTTTTTGGGTGTTATATACTAGATGCATTCATCTGCATATATATTCATATATTCTTCAAGTTGGGTCTATTTGCAGGTTCCTAAGGAACAAAAGATGCATAGATTTGCATAAAATTTTGTGTTACGTGTTGTGCATGTATAGATAATATAGTCACTGAAATATCAATCTAATTCATTTTCATTATCCACAAACTGTACTTACATATGTATTTATCTTTGTAAGTAGAAGACACAAAAAGAAAAGAAAAAGAAACAATGTATCAGTCAAAATAATCGAGTTGATCGTTGAAGTGTACTGTTCATGTCGAGAATAGTTGTTCCAAGAGTTGTAAAGAACAACCTCTTTTTCTAAAGCTTACAATATATCAAAATGTTTTAATTGTGAAACATCGGGAAGATGCAACATTTCCAGTTTAATTTAAAGAGTTGTGACTCTAATAAATTAACCCACTCGTAATTTGTATTTTCTTTTTAGTCCATACAATACATCAAAAGAAGGTTGTTAAGAAAAAAAGACACATCCATATACGCGACTTTCATTTTTCTTCTTCACCATACTTATCTCTTTTGAACTTGTGGATTTGGGTCTATGGTTGAAGAGCACTTGAAGTTCATCATATGTTGTTTATATAGGCATTATATCAAAGAGTTGGTAATACACCTGTTTTGAATTTGTAGCCTTTTTTTTTTCTCTTTCACAAGATCACGTGCAATTATCAAGTGACCGACCCATTAAAATAAATTTTGGGTACATGAGTTGATTGATGGTTTAAGGTATAAGTTTGGCTCTCTAGTTTGGCTTTCTTGATTTTGGACTTTCGTTTTGTCCTTCGACCGTTGACTGTTTCTATCTTCGGAAAAGGGTGGAATGAGCACGGAGTTCCATCGATTTCTCACGTCGCTCAGCATTTTCTCATTGTCACAACATAATCTCCAATTAATTGATTCTGCGGCCATAAGGACATGACACGACGGGGAAGAAAAGGACGATAATGGCACAGTGATTTGTACTTGTCTGCCATAAACAACTACATCATTCTATCTTTCTCTACATCCTAAAATTCTCTTAATTTATAATATACATGTGAAACAATCTACATCTTACTTTAAAACTAATTACATAAAAAAATTTGATCATTATGTTTTGTATATAATTCATTATTATATGTTTGTTATAGTCGTATGTACTTTAGCTTTGAGTTTGCCTAACGACCAAATATTCAATGATATACAAGATTAGAGCCGTAGAAACATCATTATGTAAGGGAGAAAAGAGAAAAAGTTGAATGTTACCATGTGCTTGGAATTGATAAAGATTGAGTTGCATTTCCCTCCCTTTATTTTTTTGGGAGTCATTAATGATTTAGGAAATAATTAGCAATGCCACTTATGTGTATCTTATATTGTTAGTAACTTCATCCAACCCTCGGACAAAAAAAAAAAAAAACACTTTATCCGACCCCAGACGAAGACAATTTCTCTTTGCATGATCAAAGTGCTATCAGTTGTTGGTGAATAGAAAGAAGGATTCCGAATTTATTTGCTATTACATTCTTTTTAGTTAAGGCACGTAGATTCCAAGGTCGATAGAACTAAAAAGGGCTGTCTTTTATTATTATTATTATTATTATTATTATCAAACAACTCAAATTATATAATGTTCTGTGTCGCCTATTGAGCCATAATGGATTTGCGAGTTCCAAATTCACTTTTGACACACCATTCTTGCTCATATATATCCTTTGACTTCTGTTATATCACTTTAGAGATATGTAATTGTTGTGTTTTGTCCAGTGTTTAACGTTTGCTATGAACCACAATCTCTCCTAGGTTCATATATTTACACACTTATACATGTTATAGGGCTCACGTCCTCAAGATATGGATGTCTTCTATTTCTCTTCTCTTTCGGATTGTAATTTAACTGGTGTTGTCTTAAGAGATATGACTTGATGGAAAGAAGGTGATAGTCTACTCATTACCGCTAATCATGTCTTTCTGAGCATTTCAGAGATATTAGGGTTACTGTAGTGCAGTCCATTGATAAACATAAATTCTATGTATTAGTGACTAATGATATTGTGGTTGCCTGGTATGTGCTGCACGATTATATGCTAGTTCCTCTCTCTCACCAAAAAGCTAAATAGGCTCGACGAATCCTTATAGATCTTTCGGGTACATTTACCATACTTCACTTTCGGAGTGCCCTTTCTTCCCTCAATTTCTCGAAGATATAAGCATTGGGACCATTGTATGTATTAAACAGTAAATTGTCAGGATAGTCATGTCTAAATATTGATCATAGCGGGGAAAATTTTGATCTAGGGTACCATTTTGGGTATAGTAAGTTTTATCACGGTTTAGTATTAACACCCACGTGATCAATCACTATGATCATTAGTTGAATTTACATAGAGTGAGTCAATGTAAGATCTTTTAGAATGATTGTGTGCGAGTTCGGCTTACTTTTGTTTTCTAGGTGTTGTTATGTTAGTTTTGTGAAAAAAGTGAAGCCATTTCTATGTATTGTTTTTCATTTTATTTTATATTTTGAAAATCTCTAGACTGAACCTTTTGTGATGGGACTCGATGACTATGCCAGTCCATCATCGAAGTCCCCTCCGGGTGGAATGATAGCCGGTCCAAGTAGGAAAGAGAAAAGGTGATTGCATGGAATGGGGTTCTGATCTTTTTGCCTCCTGCAAATTCCGATGCTTGCAAAAATACAGAGGGAGAAATATCAAGTCTTTTGAGGGGTCATACCATTTCCATTCTCGTCTCTCAGAACAACAATATCTGCTCATTGTTCACTCACCGGAAGATTTTGCCCCTCCATTTTTCAGCTCTCGCCACATTAATTGTGTCAGTGAGCTCAATGGCATCGTACGTGTGGACTATGGGGGCATATGTAATGTCTCTGATCGAGACAAATAAGGAGGGCCTGCCTATATCATAATCTGATGTAGCTTTGAGTCTCATAAACCCTTGTACATTAGTTTCTCAATGTTATATGGCATGCATTTCTGAGTAGGGTTGGTACTGGGTAATAAATCAAACTAATTTTTTTGCTAGTGTTAACACATATTAAAAAAAATTAGTCGAGCAAATGGATGAAAAACATACCTAGAAATTGACGAGTAATGCTCATTTAATTACGCCAAAGGGAACATGTGTAATTAATTTAACGTCCTTGGCATCGTATCCCTCACCATGATTCAAATCATTTAGTGTCGTTGTTGTCCTCTTATTCCACTTGGGCATGTTTCTTTGGAGTCGATTAGTGCAAAAACCAACATATGCCCTACAACAGGCATTTATGAATTTTTCATGGACAAGTTGGACCTATCGATCCGCTAGTTAGTATTGAGAGTGGACTCTAGTGACACTGTAGATGCAGGTGGGGTCAGCCAGTCACAAGCCATGGTAGAGAGTATGGAAAATTGGTGGCCAGCCTCTTCCACCTTTTCAGAATGTCGACATTGTCTTCATCAACTCTATTAATGTGTTTAGAGTAGTATGTTCCGAAGTAATCTCGCAACTCATAGGTAAATATGGATGAAGGCCTAGTGGAAGTCTGTGGGGGTGTTCTTATGAAGTAGAGGACATAATTGTTTGTGGGCATAGATCCCAGTGAGGGCATCATCTTCATTCGTGGAATGCAACTTGTCATATCCAATTGATTGGCGTATGCCAAATACACATTTCAAAACCAACTCATGATCATTGCCAATATCTATTTTACTTGGACTTCCACACCCAGTTTTTCCTAGAATATTTTGATCCCCTTTAACTTGAATCTTGGATCCAAGATGTGGATGTCATGAAAGTCGACGAAATGTCATTATAAGGTTTATGGAATTTCGCTTTCATGGCCACTGCTATTTTTTTAAGAAGGGATCACCCTCCTTAATCGCCAATTGAACAGCATAACCTGTTAGAAATCCCTAGATACTTCATCAACCCTCCAACTTTGTTGGGGGAACAGCTAGCGAGAGACCACTTTTTCACTGTGAATGGTGGAGTATAACGTCAACACACCCATCTCCTTGCATGTCTTCTTCACTGTCTACTACGTTGAATTCCACCTAGTTCTTATGTCCCGAGCGAGTTTTTTAGCTTGTCTTTCCAGTGTCATATACCGGACCTCCAACTCTTGATGCCTCACTGGGGTGGGTCTAATGTATTGAACCCACCCAGGTATCTTGGCCATAAAATTACAAAACTGGCGAAGGCTGCCCTGCACACACAAATTAATGTAGTGGCACACACACCGCACATGGAAGAAAATCCCATTGCCAATGGGATTTAGCTGTTGGATTAGAGGACTGATGAGGGAGGTCTGCACCCTAGCATTATCTAACGGGATGCTGAAGAAATTATTGGAGATGCCTTACTCACTAACAATAATCATTATTTAGGTAAACACATTTCAAGATTCATGCAAGAATATTAACTTCTTAAATATAAGGGTTTAAAACATAATTCTTTTTCCTCATTGACCCGATGGCTAGTTACTATATGGTATGTGTTTCATAGGAGTAGTGCATGAATCAAAAGTCAAAGAGACTGGAAAATTACATGTCGATAGCAAATGCAAAAATGCCGCCTTTTTCTCTTGTACAACAACTTGCAATTTTTAAAACTTGTTCCTCACGAAAGAGGCTTGAATTGAGGTTGAAGAATTGTCTGCTAGTGAACGAAATGAGCATATTTGGTGAAGCTAAATGGTTGCTCGGTGGCAAGGCAATAATATGCAAGCTCTGCTGATTCCTCAACTTTGTCTTAAACGGGCTTCCGATATGCGGCATTATTCTTGAAGAGCTCTCTGTGGCCTCAGACATCTTTTCCTCACGTCCACGTTCTGCCTTCTCAAGTGGCCCTGTCCCACTTGACAGTTCACCAATCGGTTCTTTGTCACATATAGGGCAAATGGCCTTCTTAAGACTGTTGGCGTGGATCTCAAGCCAGAATATTTTCCAGATACTAGATTATCTTCTTCATGAAGCTGGCATCCCAGTTTCTTCTGGCTCTTTGTGGGTACGGGTATCATCTGGACAATTGTTTGGACAAGGACTAGATTTCAGAGTTTGCCCCTAACAGTTCCACTTAATCATGGGGTTATTGTGTCTTGTCATCATCAGATTCATCTTATATACATTGTTGTTGTGTTACTCATTGAATGAGTCTCGCAGCAACTACGAGATGAAGTTCGGATTGGGATAAGATGAATGGACGAGGTAGTAGTAGTTGTTGTTGTTCTCCATTCTGAGATTTAAGCCGCAATTAAATTGTTGCAAGGAGAGAGAAAATAATGAGTTGGGCCTAAGTTGACCCATTGGGGCGGATAGCCTAACTTGACCTTTAAGATAGGGCACGACCCATTTTCCCTTGACATTTTTATGAGTTTTGCTTGAAGAATTAATATATTTACTTGGTTCATAACTTAATGCGCTTTCGTTGTTGAAAGAGATTGTATTGAATTAATTTGGTTCACGCATCATCAAATGTAAACGGCAGTAGCCACTTGTATTTCCAGCTCTTTTATTTTATTTGTCCATGAGATTAGTAATTTAAGTTTCGGATTTAGGGTTTTGAGGGGTGAGGGCTACAAGAGTTGTAGAGGTGTTTTGGGAAGAGAAAAAACATTGGCATGTAATAATCTAGCATATCGACAAATGGTAGGTGCAATAATGAATCTACTAATCTTATGGAGTGGAGTGGTGATTTGGAAAAGTAGAGTATGCGAACGAGTATTAGGACATATATGAAGGCTCATTTGCATTTTTCAACAAAGAAATCATGTTACTTCTCTAGTACTATGTAGTGGTGTTATGGTTTCAGTATGGAAAGCATAAAGCAGACTCGATTTCTTTCACCGTGCTTGTGATTTCTTTCTATTTGTACTGATCTCGTCTATCCAAGCATCCTCCTTTCTTCTTGTGAACCCAACTAATTATACCTTGATTGAGCTACTCCTAAGTTATGTGGAAGATTGCTAAGCCAAAGATTAAGCTTCCTTAAAATTCTATGCAAGCTGGTTGGTTGTTGCCTGATACTTGATATTGTTGTTGAATTCTTTGTGTGGATCATTGAAATGGCTTACGTGAATATCAGCAGAAGGGACAAACAAAAAGTTGGCTCCTGTAAATGAGAGGCTCTATGGTAGCACGAGTTGATTAAATCATAATTCATTATATGTGCTAAGTATGTTTAACCTGATTTAGAAATCGATATACTCCTTCATTAAATTCATGGCAGGGATTTGGGATCGTCCTGATTTGTCAGTTAACTCATTCTTTCTGCTGTGTCTTCTGCAATTTTTCTTTCCATTTGAAATGCTTGAATAAAAGTGAAAAGCAGAAGCTTCACGATGGTTTGGACAACTATCTCTATTCTGGCCATTTGCTTCTTCCATTTTCCGATGCATCTTATGAATGTTTGTGCATATTTCCATCCATTAGCTTCGAGCGCAATTGAGGGTCTCCTCTCGTTTGCTCCCTTCAGTGAAAATGGATCCTCGAATATCGGAAAGTGTCTTTAACAAGTCAAAGAGAATGTCTGAGTCCCGTCCTTTTCCTTCCTGAACTTTTCCCTACTTTCATGTTAGAAAGTGAATGAAGCAGAAAGTCTGTGAGCATCGTTTCATGACAGGAGTTCCTGTTTAATTTGTGTCCCGGAAAGACCCACTTACATTGTGGGTATTTCTAGGGAGCTTTCACGAGTAATTTTTGGGAAGTTCCTCTCACTGCATATTCTTTCTGCTCATATTTTTCCACAGAATTGATTCAGGAGAGATTTTGCATGGTCTGTCCAATATATATGTGAACTATGTCCGTTAAAAAAGAAGGGTAAGAAGTGTATAAGGCAATGACGCAGATAATATGTTTGGAATGCAGCCCAATAACTTTATCTATGAAAACCCTAGAAAACCACATAATATGCACTTAGTGGCCAACTCTTAAAGTGCGCACGGATTCAACTCAAGTCTAGTCTAGCTAGTCCCTATTCTAGGAAAGAACTTGTCAAATGGTCACCGTCATGGATTCAAACCACGTTAAGTACACACTTAAGATATTCATATTATGTAAATATATTATATAATATTCATTCTATGAACTATTTGACTTTGTAAATGAACCAATCATGATATAAAATTACTTTTTTGGAAGAATTGCTTATCATGATATTGTCTGTGAGGACAATTTCTTTCTTCATATGACTAGGAAGACTAGAATCTTACAAATTTTTTTTTTTTACATAGGATATTTGAATGATTAGTGAAACGGTGAACATGATATTATGGTTGTTTTGTCAATTTCAGAATAAGAAGTTTCACATTACTTAAAATGTGACATTCATTAGAGAAATTGTAGTACTTGTACTTTGCATTTTCCTTTCTTACATTTGAGCTGTTTGAACCAGAGCTCCAAAGGATTAATTGAATATGAATTTGCTCTTCAGTGCCTACTATTCTGGCTAAGTTCATTGTGCTTCCTCGCGCCGGCATATGCTGGTCTTGCCGTCAATGTCACGTTGTCACAAAGGCCACCAACTTCACTTGTATCGTGCTTTCCAGCTTCTATAGGTTTGGTTTCCTCCTGGGAAGTTTTCCCCAATTCCTTCCGAATGCGTAAGGATTGCCTCAGACGGCAGTTCACTAGCTTCTCAGTGTCTCATCCTGGCAATATCACAACGTCACATTCCACGCAAGCTAAGGGTGGTTGTCATTATCGCCTCGTCATGACATATCACATTCTAGTAATATAATTGAGTCGGGCCGTGCCAATATATTAAAGGGGATCGCTCTTTAATCAAATGCTCTTATTTAGTTTTTAGACAAAAAAAGAATTTAGCAATAAAAAAATGACGATAATAGAGTCCACTTTAGTGGTTCAAAATCTTGATACCTTAACCACCCACAGTAATTGTTTTGTGTGCTTGGTTTGAGTTACCGCATCCGTCATTTCTTGAAGCTATCATCAGGAGCCGAGCACTGTGAGTCTTTGATAAATACATGGTGTCTGGAACAAGGGATTAGTGCATCTGGCGAGGATTAGTTGGGTACTCAAAGAGTCCTAGATATTCCCCTTAATAAAAAAAAGTAAATATTTTGTATTTCATCTATTCGTTAATGCGGTTGTGTGTTTTTTTTTTTTTTTATAAGGGTTAATGTGGTCGCGTTGTTCTGCATTTATTTCAATAAAGCAACTAATGTATTTTCATCAGTTGCGTTATATGAATGTTGCCAAGATGCAACTTGTAACATGCATGGTCCTCTCAGAAGGAAGGAAAACTTTTTCTTATCGAATCTTGTGCGTCAAACTCTATTGGGTGTAGCTGCAGACGTCTACAAGCTGGAGCTGACAATTACTTTAACGTTTAAGTAATTTCATGCTGAAATGCAGTGGCGCTTTTGTGGTGAAAGTATCGAATACTGACCAACTTTTGCCTATATGTGCAGCATAAGGTCAACTATAGAGAGGTACAAAAAGGCTAATTCAGATAGTTCGAACACAAGCTCTGTCACAGAAATCAATGCTCAGGTGGGCTACTTTCTCTTCTCTTAAAGTTACTGTCAGCTTGTTTAATTATTAACTTAGTAGGGCATGGATCCTTCACACGAAGAAGGTGAAGTGCCACCATCAATCTCCTCTCTTGAAAAGCATGATATATCAACCCACTCAAAAATCAACGTTTTAGATTTATTTAGCAACCAAAAGCCTGATTCTCTATTTATTTTAAGTGGGTTTATGCGCCATCCAAGATACTCTTCCGATGAAGCAGATTCTGGTGATTATTGCTGCTGTTTCCTACAAAGAGATCATGTTATTACTAATTATTTTCAGAAGATATTTCTGCAACATTCATTATGTTTGAACTTTAGCTGAGAATCCTGGCATTTCTACATAGGCTAATGGTAGGTATACTAAAACTAGTCACGTGGTATACTAAGTGATACTGTAAAGTGCACAATGGGCACTTTAAACAAATGGAACACGCTCTACAATGGCGAAAATTCCTGCATCACTTAACATACATAATGTATGTATGTATTATTTTCAAAATATGGTTGTGAATTCTTCTAAAAATAGTCTCTTTTCTTACACCGACATGTTCTCACAGTATTTTACTTGAAAAAGAATTTCTCTAAATTAGAAGTTCCATCGCGCAAGATCCTTTTATCTTAAAAAGATTAAAAGAATGAGCACTGTTAGATACATTAAAATTGATTGATAAAAACTTATGTATGAAGTGATACGATAGATTGTAATTGTATACTTAAATTGATGGCCAGTTACATTTGGCACCAAATAAAATTCTCACATCTACATAAATATTTAATAATGGTATATACCTAAGGATTGCCTCTGGTAGAATGATATTGAAGACGATAAATTTACGTATTGGCCTTCATGTTGATATTAATTCTTCTTTCGATTGCTTGTGAAAAATGTGCTGCTTTCCTTAAATTTGGCAAATTGTTTCCTAAATCAATGGGTTATACTTTTTAAGATTATAGATTTCACATTCATCAAAGAGACCGGTAATTTCTCTTCATCGTTTCATTTATAAGGAAGCACCTAGATCATAATTTCTCTGCACAATAATCTCATAAGTATAATGTCATGCTTGTTGTAAGTATTGAATTGTTCTTGAGAAAATCGACTTCTCATGCTTAGCAACTATTATCACTAAGAAATCCGCCGATGCCCATGCCATAGACTAGTGCATTTTTATAAGTTGGTTTTTGTGTATTTAGCATTAATCTTATGTAGCAGGGTTAGCCTCCTCCTTTCCACGAGTTCATTCCAAATAGTATAACAACCTGTGAATTTTCACGCTCGAGAATTTTTTTACTTTTGTTGTTGATTATCATTCGAATTGTAAGGGTGGACATAATTAAACTGTCGATGCATCAGGATCATATTGTTTCTTGCCATTTTTTTCATGTTCCTGATACAGTAGTTAATGTTTTTTTTTTCTTTTGGTTTTTGCCATAACAATTCACTCGACATAGTATTACCAACAAGAATCTGCAAAGTTGAGGCAGCAGATCCAAATGCTGCAAAACTCCAACAGGTAAATTTTCCTTGATCCATCTATATATCAGCTTATGCGTTCGATACTGGCTGAGATTCGAGATTGGTGTGGATGTAATCAGTTCGGAGGAAAGCCAATGACCAACTGATTCTCTCTCAATTCATTAGTAAATTTGAAAGAAATTCTTTTCAAATAAATAGATTGCTTTATTTGGTGCTCCGGACATTCTAATGTCGTCATGTTTTCTAGGCACTTGATGGGGGATTCCTTAAGTTCACTCTCTGTTAAGGAGCTGAAGCAGCTGGAGAATAGGCTCGAACGTGGCATCACAAGGATCAGATCAAAGAAGGTACAAGTTCTAGTACCACATGTTCTTGATTTATTGAAGAGTCTGATTCTTTGTAAATGGCGTCATGTTTTATGAATAGATCAACTGTGCACGTGCGTAAATGCTGCTTGTACTAATGCTCTCGCACATAAACACATACTTTGTCACACTAGGCTGGTTCTTCAGCATCGATACTCTTCGGATTGAATCGCTCCTTTCCAACTAGAAGATATTCCTGGTTTACATGTAATTTAGCAATGTCATGTTCTATAGTCATTTAGATCGATCATCATGTTCTATTGTCTGACAAGTTTTCTTTTTCCCTTGTCGCATTTGTGTTACTAATAATTACTCCTTTCGACAGCATGAGATGTTACTGACTGAGATTGAGTACCTGCAGAAAAGGGTAAGATCAATTCTGATCCACCTTCTGGGGGCCATGTCATTCATTTATTCACCATAGTAATGCATGAAGTTTGGATATTCTTTCTTGTCAGGAGATTGAGCTCGAAAATGAAAGCGTGTTCCTCCGCACGAAGGTACACACATTGTCATATTGTTGCAATCAGTTCAATGATCTTTTGGAAGAGACTACGTTTAATTAATATGGTCTACAGAGTCTTAGTTGAGTTCACGATCAGAAGTTACAGACGTTATCAGAATTTGTTCTGCAAAATCTCGTAATGTCAATGTAAATACATGCTTGATGCAGCAACTTTTGTATCAGCTGCCCCAGCGGGGATCTTAAATTAATTTCCTCGATCTTCTTTGAAAACGATTTAATTTCCTTGCACATTGCTTATTTGGTTTCTTTCAGATTGCCGAGGTGGAAAGGATTCAAGGAAACATGGTTGCTGGCCCTCAGCTTAATGCAATGGAAGCATTAGCTTCTCACAATTTCTTCCCCGCTAACATGGTCGAGGGCGGAACTGCCTACTCACACTCCGACAAAAAAGTTCTCCATCTCGGGTACTCGATTTTACCGTGTTGAAAAGGTTCATTGTGATTTCCTCATTCATACTTAGTTTTCCAATCCGGTATTCATTTAGACACTGCTGGGCAAGTGTACTTGTAACCGGTCTGTCTCTCTGTGAAGTGCCTCCATGCTGAATTAATCTGCATTTCATTCAACAGAATTGCTTGTTAACTGTGCAGGTAAGTCACCAGGCTGGTTTGGGTTGAAGCGTATCAGCTATTTCTCAAGAACAATAATTGTGGTTTACAAACCTACAGTAATGTATGCGTGCGTACTCGTTTCTATTACGACCGTACAGAAGCAGCACTTCCGTATCTTCTCGTCCTTGGAACTATTACGATAACTATGCTGTCGTGTATCATGTCGTCCTGCAGTTATCATTAAAGGGTATTTGGTGAACAATATGCAGATGAACCTGTAATTTAGGGTGTATCGAGCGATCTGGACAACAAGCACCGTATCGTATCCCAATTGACAGAGTATAGAAGTAAAAATGATGTTATATAATTTGAGCACCGCTTCCTGGCGGAAATAAACATTAAAGTAAAACTTTGTTGGGCGTGTTACTGAAAGTTAAAAGGAGAGATTGATGGTTTAGATGGTCTGTTTATAGGCCAATAAACCATGAATCAAGGGTATCTAAAGTAGTTATAATAAGATAGGCGAAGACTAATACCCAATTTAAGTGGCTTCCAGCACGTACATGTTCATCCCGAGATACGAGTCATCAAATTTATTGGGGCATCGATCTATCAGAATTTATTTAAAATTTGGTACTTTTTTCATATGCCCCAATTTTAAGCGGGTCATCTTATGTATTTGGTATGTCATGATGTTTACATTTTTATATCTTGAAATATATTCACCGTTGAGAAATGCAGTCATTTTCTTTGGTCTTTTTTAATAAGGAAAATCGGAACTTCAAATCTAATTCTTAAAGATAATCTAATTTTTAAAGATAAGACGTCCTTTTGAATTACCTTTTTTAAAGATTGGATCTCACACGATATTGCGGTATCCGATGAATTTCAAATTACTATGGAAGTTTCATTGTAATGAAGTTTTTAAGATGTCACAATCACCATATAATCGTAAAAATTCAAATTAATTCTAAACTACATTTCGAATTTCTTAACTCATCACAAAAAAAGATCGACATGATTTCTTCAAAAGAAATATCAAAATATATAGTATTTCTCTTAATTAAATACGAGAAATTGCGGCAAAAGAGGGTCCAGCATAATAGTTGGAAAACAACCAATTATTTTTCTAGCAATGGATTGAACGAATCCGATGAAGAATTCCTTGCTTCATAGGACTCGAGATTGCAAATCGAAGGAGAAATATCAATGCATCAAATGTGGGGGGCCCTCCATTCTGCATAAATGGGCTATAAATGAAATTGTTCCTCCGTTACCATATTGATTAATGCATGATTAATGAACAACGCGCATCATAAGTAACCTAACAAGGCATGTGTGGGAATTGAGACAAATTACATTAACTGCATATTTATGTCTCTTCTTCCACGCTTTTGCTCGTTAAGCCCCTTTCATAAGAACACATTACACACGCCGATGCATAAACAATACCTCTTGACAAAAGATGTGTACTTGCCACAATTATCCATCAAATGAACTACACAACAAAAGCAAGACATGATTAGAAAACTGAGTTGCTTGATACATAATAACGTCAGTATATATAAACATGATGTATAACAATATGTACCATAAGAACTTATAAGTTACCATTGTGGATACCCAGCTAAAAGAAATGTAAGAGACAATATCCGACCAATATATAGGCCAGAACGTTTTCACAGTTAGGTCATAATATAGCACATCGGCTTTCGGCTTGCTTACGGAGCTCCTGGGTCTCCCTCTGCGCATTTTCTAGACTCTCCCTCAGAAGACGGATTTCATCGTTCGACTTCTTTTGAGCAAACTGCACGAGCTCTTCTGCCCTCATTCGAGCAGCTTGCTCCTCTGCCAGCTTTTGCTCCAGTCTAGTTGTTGTCTCTCTAAGCTTTGCTTCAACCTAGATACAAGAATCATTCATCAGCTAAATGACAAACCAACCCAGTCAAAAAGCTTCATTTTCACAGAACAGAATTATCAAGCACCCTCCACTATTTCAGTTAGTATGTATGGTTCCACCATTTCCTTAGCAACCGACTTTCAAGGTTGAAAACATATCTATACAACCTGCAATGAACTATATAGAAAAAGGAAGCAAGGAGTTCGAAACCTCTCAGCATAAAAATTTGAGCTACTAACATGAAAATTGTAAGTTCCAGAAGAGGACAAATGCAGAAGAACAGATAGGCATAAGCTATTATTCTGGGAAAAAACCCCTTCCTAGTTTCTCCACTGACAAAGAGTTCGACCGTATAACTCTGAATCAATGAAAGCTGATATACGAGTGTGATGGAATTTATACCATCTCAGTGATTCGCTGCAGCTGCTCTTCATAAGATTTATGCATTTGCTCCTCCAACTTCGTGAGTTCTCCTTTAGTGTATCCTTCCAAGGAACCAACAACTTGTTGCTGCTCATGGAGCTTCATTGCCCCTTTCTGTTGATAGACATATATGTCTCAAAATTGAGCCAAAAGTGACACTGGCACACATTAATTAACATGCTTCGACACTTACAATCAATGTTATTTTCTTACCTTCATTTCAACAAATAAATCATCTGTATAGGGTTTTCCATCATTCTGCACCATGACCATGTTTACAAGGGATAACAGATGCTGAACCTGTTCAGTCCTCTTGGTTTCATCCTTGGTCTTGTTGTCAAAAAGTACCCTTCGATTCTCACAGAGAATTAAAATGTCCTATGGAAAAAGGATGATGGTGTATTAAGCAGAATTTAAGATATAACACACTAAAGAGAGACAAAGGTTCATGCAGAGAGTTTCACATCCTATGTACGTTGGGTTAACCAATAAGAAAAGTAACATCACTAATCGAATATTGAGGACACATGCATGTCCCCATTAATTTCACAAGAGAATTTTAAGGCATGCTCACAGACACGTCTGGCTGCTTCAATACTTTAACTTCCAAAATCAACAATGCTTACCAAAGATTTAGGAATAAGACAGTGTCTGACAACACAGGCAATATTAAGCATAGTTGAACACAATGTGGTTTCTGGTAACCCAGCTCAACATTCAAAATCTTAAGTTCATCTAGCATTCCATGATAACTCATACTACGTATGGTTGAACACAATATGGTTTATGGGACCCCAGATCAGCATTCAAAATCTTAAGTCCATCTAGTATTCCATGATAACTTACCTCATCAAAAAGTTTAAGTATATAATATTTTCAGCAACAACCAAATCTCAGATCGAAAAGTGCATTATTGCTGGCGTTAAGTGAAGATTAATTCTCGAACAAAGAGTTGTAGACAGGATTAAAAGAACAACCAGAAAAGAATATGGAGTTCATGAAGCATCAAATATATAGCGAAGAGAGCTGTGTAAAATACTTAGTTGGTGAACTCTTCTTTGATAGAGCAATAAATAGTGGAATTCATTGCAAACAGCAGAAAAGTGAGAGACCTCTGTCTTTTATTGTGCAATAACCTAATCAAATGAAAGACAAGAAAGAAACGTCTACTTATATCATGCAATAACCGAAAAATATGGAAGATAAGAGAGAAAACCTAAGCTTTTCTTAATAAGAAATCTCTATTTTGATTGTGCAATAAGAAGTAAAGCAGGCAGAAAATAAACCTTCAAAGGCTGTGGGCACTCACGGCCCAAATAGTCCTCCAATGTCTCATCATTATCATCAAGCTCATCTCCTCCAGTAAATACCACAATCATGTAGTTAATTATTTTACTGCCAAATAAAGTTCTCAAGCTACGGAGAGCAGCTTCTTCTTCCTCTGAAAACCGTGTTCTGACAGAGAACACTACAAGTACAGCATGAATTCCATCTTTTGCCAGATCGATACATTTTACTATTTCTTTGCCAACAAAATCTATTCCAGCAGAGATATCAAATAGACCTGCCACAATATGCGATATCAGAGTCACTATCTGCCAAATAAATGTCTACTGGACTAACCAATAAGCAAAAGCTTGAAGACGAAATTTTTTTCTCTTCCATTTAATGTAGTATGATCTCATGAACAAGATTGATACCATATCATACCTGGAGTATCTATCACATTCACAATTTGGCCATCCTGCAGGACAGTTCTCTGCAATTCGCAGGTGCTTGTGACGCCAGAAGAGCTAGCCCTTGACTTATAGGCCTTTCTTCCAAGAATGGTGTTCCCTGTAGCACTTTTGCCATTGCCAGTACGGCCAACAAGTACGAGTGTCTTAATCCCATTACTTGGGGAGGTAAACTCCCAGTCATCAGCAATTGCACTTCCCCCCATCATGTACCTTGCACGTATACATACACTCACAATTATGTTTAAAATTATATATAATTATCACATCCATCTATTGCTATGTCATGACCGCACTTCGACACAACTTCAAAGAATTATGTCAAAGCTTTGATTCTCCTTTCTAGCAGATCATTTTCCATTTGTTTCGTATCCCCCCCTATTTCCGTATCTCTTGCCATTACCAAATTAAGACATCCATAGAGACTCGTCTGTTATCAAAGATAATCCAGACAATTATGCTTCCCAATTTCACTTTGACAGACATCATGCTCTGGTGTTTGTGAAAGTTCCCCAGAGATTTGTTCTTAAATTCGCAAACCCATCAGTTTTCCTTTGGAATTTCCTGCCAGTCCCGGGTCCCTCAACGGGCCCTCGCGGACAAGTAACGAGTCAAATACACGAATTCTCACACTCGCTCCCTGCAGTCAATATTACGAGCAAAACTGAGCGCATCGGAAACAAAGCAGAATAGCCGACGATACAAGGTACTCGCTACATGAAGAACCCAACATCATCACGACAGTCGCGTTTGACAACGACCCACATCCTCAAACGGTGGATAATAATCAAATAAACATACAATTGATGAGCCGGAGAAAGAAGGAGAGGTTTTGATCATCAGATCAACATACAAAATCAAGAACAAACCAAGAGGCACGGAACCACTGATCACACAGGAAACAGGGAGAAGGGTCGCAAGATTAGCTTACTGAAAGCCCAATAACAGGAGGACACAGAGAGGGACGAACTCCAAGCCCAGGGAGATCAGGAAGATAGGAATCAAGCGGCGCAACGATCAAGAAAGAGATGGCCTTTTCTTCACACCGCTCGGACTGGGAGGAAAGAACGCCTCCTAGATTGGGATTCGATTGCTTGTCTCGGATGTTCAAAGGAGGGGCAAGTATCTAGTGCAATCATCCGCAGCATATGAAGAAGAAGAAGAAGAAGAAGAGTCGTCGGCAACTGGGTCCTACCTTCGGCTCCAACCATCTTTATCTTCGTCGAACAGGGAAACGATCAAAACCCCCTCAAATATAAAATGAATCAAATCTAAATCGTTTGTTTTGGAGATTATACAGTAATCTCCCTACGATATCTCTTTTTAAAATTTCAAAAACTGGAGTATTTTATTTAAATCTAAAAAAATCCTGCTTAAAAAGATAAGAAAAAGATAAGAAATAGGTGCATTGGAAATATAAAACTTATCATGAAAGTATAATTGAATTTTAAGACTTTCAAAAAGTGTAACCAAATTCTAAGTCTTACTAAATTAGTCCAACTAAGTCCTCTCTTTAGTTATCCTTATTGAAAGTCTTACAAATCATTTTGTATTTTCTTGATAAATTTTATGACTCGGTTGTATTTTTGTAACAAACTTTAGGGCTCGATTGTATCTTTGAAAATTTCGCTAGCTTGATTGCACGTTCGATATAAGTTTTAGGTTTTTTAATACATTTATCCCAAAAAGATAATAATGAGATAGTACATATCAATATTTGAATTATTTGAAAGACTTCCTTATCTAGCAAATGTAGCAAAGACTATCAAAGAAAATACTGGAGAGTGGCCTTCCCTTCTCCTTGAAAGGTCCGTTGAGGTTCAAATAAAAAAAAAAGTTCAATGGCATGGACGTGTTCGGTTCAAGCCAAACAAACGGTCCAAAGCATGGAATCATTGTTTGATCAGCAATTTCGAATCCACGTCCCCTAAATTTTCATTCGCTTGTCCATGAGTATAATATATATATAAAATAAATAAAGTGAAGATATTTACAAAAGAAAATAATGATTAGTATTTCCATTCCATAAACTTTCGATGTCCTCTTTGCTTTATATCGTATATGATCATCGAAAAGAGAGAAAGAGAGAGAGCTAAACTATGAGTTATATTTCAAAACTAAAAATCATCTCAAATGATGGTTGTGGAAATTAAGACACCAAATTTGGCTCGAGATCATTTTGACTCAACAAATAAAGAAAGGTTAGGGCCTAATTACTTCATTCTGGCTCTTTCTTTAAGTAAGGGAAGACCACATTAATAGTCTTTAAACGTTGGCTCGAGTTTTTTTTATATTCAATATGATTTTTAAAGAATTTATAAATGTTCAATCTAATCCTTAAACTTTTAATTTGTTTAAAAAATTCTAATCTAGCCCTTGAAATATAAAAAAATTCCATATTTTAGTATGTGATTTTTATAATATAAAAAGTAAAGTTTCACTTAGAATTGTATTGGGTTGATATTTCTGCTCTTTCAATTTTCTCATTTATAGATTTAACTAAATTATAAAATAATACAACACAAAGCTTGTAATTTTATTTACTTAAAAGATTAGGAAGACGGTTTTGATTAACACAAAGCGATCCTCTATAGATATAACGTTTGTAAATATCTTTTGAAAGACACTTATTTTTAAATATAACGGGGATGTTAACTTGGCATGATTGTAAATGAGGATCTACTTTATCATTATAGGAATTTATAAGCTGGATGGTACTATTGTAATATTTGTAAAGGCTAAAAAGACAAAAGGCATTGAAAAAATAGCATTTTTTTTTGTGAATGGGGAATTTAATTGAAAATTTCCAGAATACGATTAATAGTGTAATTATGGAAAACTTGTGAATAGTATTGGAGGATTCGAGTTAGATGGAATTCAAGAAAGAAACTGAATTGTACATTTAGTAATAGTTCAAAAATCATATTATTGATTGATTGAGAGAGAGGGAGGGAGGGAGAAGGTGACTACAAACTAATAGTCTAATAGCCCAACTAATAGTTGATTAGCTTCTAATGGTTCATGAATAAATATTGACCTTGACCTTATGATTGTATGTTATAATCAATTTTATTTTTCGATTGTGTGCTCCTTATATTATTTATGTTCGCTTTTGGTTTCAGCTTTAGTACAACGAGAATTTTGTGTTGTCAAGGAACCTAAATATTCTCTCAATCTCAAAATGTGACTTAGACCTGTCCTTAGAATAAGGAGAATCTATAGAAACAAATGCTTCTTTCAACATGGTGATCCATCAAAATCATCATTGTCCTTGCAAGTCAAAAAGAGGGGGAATCAATTGAGACATATACATGTATTTCGGGTTGAATTTGGAAACAGCCTAAAAGTCTGGTGATTTAATTACAATTCAAACTTGGTTTCTCGATTGGATGGAGTGAGTAGTGACAGGGGGCTAGACAGCGATCCTAGATTTTCCATCATATTTCTTGACCCTCTAAATTGTAGGGATGCTCACTTCACCCGGATACAATCAAACGTTATATCTTGTGTAAGTCAGTAATCTCCAGCAGCGAATGGCCACACATCAGTTGAATTTTGTACTACAATTCACCAAATATTCTTGATCATAAGGACGCGTCGCCTTTTCCCGATCCAAGAGACCCACATGGTATCCCCTGTCACGACTCTATAACCCGCGTTCGCGTACAATGTGCGAGCGCCGCAATCGTCCTCATGGGCTCGGAGCACCAAATGCTGGTAGCCCCACCTAATGCAGAGCTCGTCGTAGGCCTGGAGCAGCGCAGTTGCCACTTTCCGCGTCCTGTTTAGAATTAGAACCACAATACATTCGACTTGTCCCGATCGAACAACTGCTAGTGAAAAAGGTGAAGCAGATGTTGACCTGAAGCTCTCGGACACTGCAATGCCAGACACATAGAGGTATTCTTCTGCCCCCACGTGCCGAAGCACGACATCCTCCCTCAACACCGTGACATTGACCACTTCGACCACTCCATCGTCGAGCTTGGGAGTGCTCGTCGAGGGCTCAGCCACTAAGCAGGCGTACCTGTTTTGATCAATGTCAGATTCTCTTTTTGCTCGCATTGTTGATGAATTAGTTATATTAAGCTTGCTTGTTTGAAGGGGAGTTTCGGAGTTTGTAAAGGAGCCCCACGAGCACTTCTGCCTAAGACAAGTTGTGTTAGAGCAGGATCTGTTAGACTCTTGACACTTAATCGCGTCGAGATTACACAATTGCGTCCATGCCGTAATTCGCTGACCTGAGGCGAAGATCACTCCCGCAAGCGAAATGGGGAGGATTCCTAGGCATTACCGGACCACTTAATAGACAATCAATCAAAGAACGAACTTTTTCCTGAAGAAGTTCTGGTTTGCTTCCTAAACAAAATTCAAGTGCATTCATGGCTAATGGGCACGTCGAAAGAGATGCGAACCTGGAAAAACTGGAAGAAGATATCGTTGAAGAGAACCACCGGTTCATGGAAGGCTTCGGCCTGGATTTGAGATACTGCCTCATTTTGACTCCGTCTTTGATCAACCTCCTCACTCCCCACCCGTGCGCCTTCGCCAGATACTCGGACCGTCCGTCGCCGTCGTCTCTCTGCTCTGTAATTAACCTTGTCATTCCTCCGAATTCTGCTTCCTCTGGCGATGAAAAGGTGCACCATAACGTTGGAATTTTGCCTCTCTCCTTGTGCTGCCATCTTTTTCTCTGCCGGAACTCTCTGCAGCGAACGACCCGGTAGACAAGATCGTCGCCAGTGCTTTGTTTAATGCTTAGTGTCACCGGACAAGCCCGGAGCGAAGCAGCTGCTCGAAATGATGTGACAATTCAGAGCTATCAGCTGAACCATGCTATGTGAGAGCACGAGCGGGGTGATCAAATGGCTTCCGAGTGCGTGTGCGCAATTGGATATTCATTATCCTTCGAAACTCTTGCTCGAGCAAGGTGGACCATCGGTTTTCTGTTCAGTATCTTTTGAGAGGCCATGG
This sequence comes from Melaleuca alternifolia, assembly GCA_019926035.1. Lineage (NCBI taxonomy): Eukaryota > Viridiplantae > Streptophyta > Magnoliopsida > Myrtales > Myrtaceae > Melaleuca > Melaleuca alternifolia. The sequence goes on from JAGKPW010002324.1 coordinate 147,438, forward strand.
GTGGACGCCTCAAGGAGTGATCCGTGGTCACCATCATCTATGTTGTCCCTGAGCCTCAAAGGAAAGGAAATGCCACGTGGATGTAAGGAGAGCCTAACATTATTTCTCAAATATTTTTTTGGTGAAGATTCTTGGTAAATAATGTTAGTGGTCTGCCATAAGAACCAATTAATAATGATACTCTAACAATAATTGTGGTTTAGGTTGTGTCGGTAATATCAATATTCACTATGCTTAGGTAGTCATAATGTCTTGCTAAAGACCGCTTATGATTTGTGGGCTAAAAGAGTTTTAGCACGCAGCTAATGTCTAGTGAACCTACAGGGTCGCACACAATATATCGAACTGATTTATATTATTCGATGGATAATGACCCAACGACTTAAGTGGTCCCGCCCTTTTTGCTTGATGATATATATACTCTTTTTGTGGAAGAAATCCTAGAGGTTTTTCGTGAGAGTCACACATTAAGGAGAAAACATACAGAGGCGTCTGTACTCATTGATCTGCGAGACAGTCCTGAGGATTACAGGTGATCAAGAAAAATGAACTCCATAATCTGCAAGCTAACACTTGGGTTTGGAGATCTCAGTTCGTGTGTATGGATACCGGTAGAGGCGCAACACTTGGGGCGTTAATCCAGACACATCCAAGCGCGAATTTGTCTGCATGCAGCAAAAGGTATGTCTAGAAAACTTACTTCGATTTTAATATACACATGAATCCTATTTGGGTTTCGTTTTTCTGCTGCGTTTAAGAAACCAAGAAACCCAACAAATAACGCGAACCTTCTTCATCTCAACCATTAATTAGTGTATGTTCCTATTGGACCCACACGATTCGATGGCCGAGGAGGATACGCAAGACGTATTAATGCTTACGCCTAGGTGGATCGCTACCACTTAAAAAAGTGTCTATGGATCTAGCAAAGCTTGATGGTCAACCGTGATGAGTCAATCAAGTGGTTGAATATAATAGCCTTCATGTCCTAATTACATATCTTACTCCAAATAAATAAATAAATAACCTTGAGAGCTACTTGTGGATGGAGCCTTAATTGATGCGGCGGTCAGCTCGCATATGGCCATGGAGATTAACAGAGTCAATTGTTTAGATACTTGTTATTACTTAAAATGAAAGTTCTAGACGAGAGGTAGAACCAACCATCACAGTTTACATTTGTATTTTCATGAGGAAAGTTGTCAAAAAAGTTTTAAACCTAATGTGTAGTAATCAATTTAATCTTAAATCTTTTAATTATGTCAATCAAGTTATAAACTTTTAATTATACTCATTTATTCTTACATTTTTTAACAATTTGTCAATTTAATTCTATTTTTTAATGATATATCAATTTAATCCTAAATTCTTTTAATCCTAAATCTATCAATTCCTAAAAAAATAGGAATTCAGCATTGCCACATGGGTTACGAGACAAATCTCGCAAGCAATCGGGCAAACTCACATGCCCCGACAGCCAAAAAACATTAAATCATTTCTTGCGATTTAGATTTTAGTTAAATATGTAATATGATTTACGATTTTATAATTCATTGATGCATATTCAATTACATAAATGGTCTATAAATTTTGATTTAACATATAATACGGGATAAACTTTTAATTTATTTAAGAGAAAATAACACAAATAATCTATGAACTTTGACATATTATATAATGTGACCCTTGAACTTTCAATTTTTTTAATATAGTCTTGCAAATATAGCCAAATGTACAATGTCATCTCTAGATTTATGATTTGAATTTTTTGGTAGATATTCAACTATATATAACATTATTCATTATAGTCCTTCTAGTAATTCAAGTTTAGTTACAACATCAAACATTGTCATCTAATCTAGGCATTAGGTTGAACTCTATTAAAAATTTAAAGATCGCATTGAACGAATTAAAAATGCATTGACAACATTGATACTACATTAAATTTCATGAATTATATATATAATCGTCCATTCGTTCAATTTGATATATAATCTAATGGGTAATGTGACCCAAAATAATTACTCAGTACTAAGTTGAATAAGGGACTAAGTTGAACATGCATAAAAAATTTAAGGATCATATTGAACGAGGAGATCACATTACAAATGAAGTCAAAGTTCGAAAATAATATTGAATAATTTAACTATATAAATATTACATTATTATTCATTTAATATTTGAAGTATAAAAATTATTTATATATAATTGATATATTTAACTCATCATGAAAAAGGATTGATGTGATTTCTTAAAAAAAACCCAAAATAAATAATATTTTTTAATTAAATATGATAAATTGCGGCAAAAAAGGGGCCAGTATAATAGTTGGAAAACAACCAAATGTTTATTTTGCAATGGCTTGAATGGATCCGATGAAGAATTCCTTGCTTCATAGGACTTGAGATTGCAAATCGAAGAAGAAATATCAATGCATCAAATGTGGGGCCCTGCATTCCGTATATATGGGCTGTAAATGAAATTGTTCCTCCATTACCATATTGATTAATGCATGATTAGTGAAGAACGCACATCATAAGTAACCTAACAAGGCATGTATGAGAATTGAGATAAATTACATTAACTGCAAATATGTCTCTCTTCTTCCACGCTTTTGCTTGTTAAGCCCTTTTCATAAGAACACATTACACATGCCGACGCATAAACAATACTTCTTGACAAAGAGATGTATACTTGCAATAATTATCCATCAAATGAACTACACAAGAAAAGCAAGACATGATTAGAAAACTGAGTCGCTTGATACATAATAATGTCGAAGTATATATAAACATGACGTTTGACGATATGTACAATAAGAATTTATAAGTTACCATTGTGGATACCCAGCAAAAAGAAATGTAAGTGACAATATCTGACCAATATATAGGCCAGAACATTTTCACAGTTAGGTCATAATACAGGGCATGGGCTTTTGGTTTGCTTACGGAGCTCCTGGGTCTCCCTCTGCGCTTTTTCTAGACTCTTTTGCTTACGGAGCTCCTGGGTCTCCCTCTGCGCTTTTTCTAGACTCTCCCTTAGAAGACGGATTTCATCGGTTGACTTCTTTTGAGCAAACTGCACGAGCTGTTCTGCCCTCCTTCGAGCAACTTGCTCCTCTGCTAGCTTTTGCTCCATCCTCGTTATTGTCTCTCTAAGATTTGCTTGAACCTAGATACAAGAATCATTCATCAGCTAAAAAACAAACCAACCTAGTTAAAAAGCTTCAATTTCATGGAACATAATATTATCAAGAACCCTCCACTATTTCAATTAGTATGTATGGTTCCACCATTTCCTTAGCAATCGACATTCGAGGTTGAAAACATATCTATACGATTTGCAATGAACTATATAGAAAAAAGAAGCATGGAGTTCGGAATCTCTCAGCATTAAAATTTGAGCTACTACCATGAAAATTGTAAGTTCCAGAAGAGGACAAATGTAGAAGAACAGATAGGCATAAGCTATTATTCTGGGAAACAGCCCCTTCCTAGTTTCTCCACTGACAAAGAGTTCGACCATATAACTCGATCAATGAAAGCTGATATACAAGTGTGATAGAATTTATACCATCTCAGATATTCGATACAGCTGCGCTTCATAAGATTTATGCATTTGCTCCTCAGACTTCATGAGCTCTCCTTTAGTGTATCCTTCCAAGGAACCAACAAGTTCTGTATAGGGTTTTCCATCGTTCTGCACCATGACCACGTTTACAAGGGATAACAGATGATGAACCTGTTCAATCCTCTTGGTTTCATCCTTGGTCTTGTTGTCAAAAAGTACCCTTCGATTCTCACAGAGAATTAACGTGTCCTATGAAAAAAGGATGATGAAGCAGAATTTAAGATATAACACACCAAAGAGAGACAAAGCTTCATGCAAAGAGTTTCACACCTATGTACGTTGGGTTAACCAATAAGAAAAGTACCATCACTAATCGAATTTTGAGGACACATGCATGTCCAACCATTCATTTCACAAAAAAATCTTAAAGGTATGCTGACAGACACATTTGGCTGCTTTAATACTTTAACTTCCAAAATCAACAATGCTTACCAAAGATTTAAGAATAAGACAGTGTCTGACAATGCATGCAATATTAAGCATGGTTGAACGCAATGTGGTTTCTAGGAACCCAGATCAACATTTAAAATCTTAAGTTCATCTAGCATTCCATGATAACTCATATTATGTGTGGTTGAACACAGTATGGTTTATGGGACCCCAGATCAGCGTTCAAAATCTTAAGTCCATCTAGTATTCCATGATAACTTACCTCATCAAAATGTTTAAGTATATAATATTCTCAGGGACAACCAAATCTCAGATCGAAAAGCACATTATTGCTGGGGTTAAGTGAAGATTAATTCTCGAACAAAGAGTTGTAGACAGGATTTAAAGAACAACCAGAAAAGAATATGAAGTTCATGAAGCATCAAATATATAGTGAAGAGAGTTGTTTAATTGCTCTGATGTAATTATATAGTTGGTGAACTCTTCTTTGATGGAGCAATAAATTGGGGAATTCATCGCAAACAACAGAAAAGTGAGAGACCTCTATCTTTTATTGTGCAATAACCTAATCAAATGAAAGATAAGAAAGAAATGTCTACTTATATCATGCGATAACCGAAAATATGGAAGATAAGAGAGAAACCATATGCTTTTCTTAATAAGAAATCTCTACTATGATTGTGCAATAAGAAATAAAGTAGGCAGAAAATAAACCTTCAAAGGCTGTGGGCACTCATGACCCAAATAGTCATCCAATGTCTCATCATTATCATCCAGCTCATCTCCTCCGGTAAATACCACAATCATGTAGTTATATATTTTACTGCCAAATAAAGTTCTCAAGCTACGGAGAGTAGCTGCTTCTTCCTCTGAAAACGGTGTTATGACAGATAATACTAAAAGTACAGCATGAATTCCATCTTTTGCCAGATCAATACATTTTGCTATTTCTTTGCAAACGAAATCTATTCCAGCAGAGATATCAAATAGACCTGCCACAATATGTGATATCAGAGCCACTATCTACCAAATAAATGTCTACTGGACTAACCAATAAGCAAAAGCTTGAGCACGAAATTTTTTCCTCTTCCATCGATGTAGTATGATCTCATGTACAATATTGATCCCATATCATACCTGGAGTATCTATCACATTCACGATTTGGCCATCCTGCAGGACAGTTCTCTGCAATTCGCAGGAGCTTGTGACGCCAGAAGAGCTAGCCTTTGACTTAAAGGCCTTTCTTCCAAGAATGGTGTTCCCTGTAGCACTTTTGCCATTGCCAGTACGGCCAATAAGTACCAATGTCTTACTCCCATTACTTGGGGAGGTAGACTCCCCGTCATCGGCAATTGCAATTCTCTTCATCTTGTACCTTGCACGTATACATACACTCACAATTATGTTCAAAATTATATATAATTATCACATCCATCTATTGCTACATCATGACCGCGCTTCAACACAACTTCAAAGAATTTTGTCAAAGCTTTTACTCTCCTTTCTAGCATATCATTTCCCATTTGTTTCGTTTCCTCCCCTATTTCTGTATCTCTTGCCATTACCAAATTAAAACATCCATAGAGACACGTCAGCTATCAACATACAAAGATTATCCGGATAGTTATGCTTCCCAATTTGACTATGACAGATATCATGCCCTGGTATTTGTGAAAGTTCTCTAGAGATTTGTTCTTAAATTCACAAACCCTTCAATTTTCCTTTGGAATTTCTTACCAATCCCAAGTCGCTCACTGGGCCCACGCGGACAAGTAAACGAGTCAAATACGAGAATTCTCACCCTCGCTCTCCGCAGTCAATATTAAGAGCAAAATTGAGTGCATTGGAAAAAAAAATAGAGTAACCGACAATACAAGGTCCTCGCTACGAGAAGAACTCAATATCATCACGATGGTCGAGTTTGACAATGACCCACATCCTCAAACGGTGGATAATAATAATCAAACAAACATACAATTAACGAGCCGGAGAAAGAAGGAGAGATTTTGATCATCAGATCAACTTACAAAATCAAGAGCAAACCAAGAGGCACGGAGCCACCAATCACACAGGAAACAGGGAGAAGGGTCGCGAGATTAGCTTTACTGAAAGGCCGATAACAGGAGGACGCAGAGAGGGACGAACTTTATCAGCCCAAGGATATCAGGGAGACGGGAATAAAGCAGCGCAAGGATCAAGAAAGAGATGGCCTTTTCTTCACCGCTCGGATTGGTATTCGATTGCTTGTCTCGGGTGTTCACAGGAGGGGCAAGTAAGTATCTCGTGCATTCATCCGCAGCAACCGAAGAAGAAGAAGAAAGAGTCGTCAGCAACTGGGTCCTAACCTTCGGCTCTAACCTTCTTATCTTCGTCGAACGGGGAAACGATAACCCCCTCAAACGAGAAATGAATCAAATTGTAGGGTGCGTATGAATCGCACCTGTTTCTGTTCAAGAATGAGCTCATTCTTTGGTGGAGAAAATGGGAAATCGTTTCTCTTATCTCCCTTCACAATCGTTCTTTCCCTTGCCCTAATAGCCTCTCCTCTGGTCTCCTCCACGTTCTCTGCTTTCCCTCACCGAAGACCGTTCCCTCTCTGTTCAGAGCAAAAGAGATCAAAGACTCTGCCTTCGTTGAGAAAGGCTGGATCTTCAACCTCGATTCTCGGTGGAAGAAGCCCTATAAAACAAGTCTTCTCGCGTCGTTTAGGCATTTCGCTCTCCGATCTCCGCCACCTCTCTTTGCGCCTCGGCTCGCGGAAGGTAACCGCCTTTCACATCCCTCGTTAGCGTGTACTTTCAGCTGATTCTCCGCCTTGTTATCGGAATGACCGGCTGAATTACAGTGTTTTGGACCCCTTTTTGGGTCTATTGGTGATTTGGGTGGTTGATGAATCGCTGGGTAGGGTTTTATTTTGGCCCTCTCTTTCAAATAGGTCTTACCTGCTAACGGGGAACTTCGCCAGCCCAGAATTGAGTTTTATCTAAAAGGAAAGCCTTTTGTTTCTGACTCCAGATGTGACTAATCCTATGGCCTTTCCGTCTGATTGTTCCTTTGCATCCTAATTCAGTGCTGATCTTTTGTTAAAACTAGCATGAGTTGGTGCGCAAATATGCTGGGTTATCTATGCTCGCGAAATTGATGGAGTTCGGCATTGGAATTTACTGATTGGTCACGCCCTCAGCTTTGCTATTTGCGCGCCCTCACCAGGAGATGCTTTCACTGTCCCTGCGCTTAGCTGTTGTTGGATTTGCCCAACAGCAAGTATTTTTGCCCTCTTTTCTTCAGTTTTAGGAATTTTCGTCCATTCGTGCATTCCATTCCCTCTTGTGGAAAAAGCCTGGCATTGCAATGCTTTTAGGTTTCTGAAATATGCTTGTGCATTTATCTGCGAGATTTAAGTTCATTCTCGCTCATTGATGGTCATTGCTCCAATGGAATTTAACTTATTACGAGGCTGCTTGCATTGATGCTTCTTGAATTTTGCCTGACCACAAGATTGTTTTCAGACGTGATCTTTGAAATGCACTAAATTATGTTATGCATGATAATCTCTAGGTAGCACAACGACATGGGCGGTCATGGTGGTCTGAACATCCTTCCCCAGAAACGTCGGAATGTGTACAATTACGAGAACAGAGAGAAGGCCCGGCAAAGATGAAGAGGCTGCTGCTAAAGAGGAGCAGCTCAAGCAAGAGCAAGCAAGGAAGCATGATGCTGAATTTCTTCTTGAGCGGCTTCGTATGGCCCGCGGCTTGGCTCCTGCCAGTCAACCTGCGGAGGCTCCTTCTAATCAGCCTGAGGAGCCAGCTGAGACAGAAAAGAAGTCTGGCCATATCAATCTCTTTGAGGGAATTAAGATTCTTGACCCAGTTGAAGCACCAAAAACTGAGGCAGGAGATGACAGGGATGGATTCAAGAGGAAGAAGATGAAGAAAGAAGAGGCGCCGAAGGTGGTAACTGCAGAGGATGAGAAATATAGATTGGGATATGGGCTTGCTGGAAAATGAGTTAAATTGTCGTGGTATCTTGAGAAGTGGGTGATCACGATGATGGCGAGAAATTTGGGGATGAAGGGTCACATCGAGATGTGAAGACAAGTAACATTCTGCTAGATATGCACATGAGAGCAAAAGTATCAGATTTTGGACTTTCATGGCAAGCAGAGGAGGATTTGACCCGTGTGTCGAGTGTTGCATGAGGAACTGTCGGGTATATGGATCCAGAGTACGCCGTACATAAGCATTTGCTAACAATCTGTCTTACTTGTTCTCCTGGACATGATCGGATAGCCTGTTATATTGTAACACAGGTATTATGGAAATCAACAGTTAACAGAGAAAAGCGATGTGTACAGCTTTGGAGTTGTCCTCTTGGAACTGATCTCTGGAAGAAAGCCCGTGTCCCCAAAAGATTATGGTTCTGACTGGAACATTATCATTGGGTATAAGATTTACTGCTTCATTAGTTCTCTAGCTAAAAGCTTTAGGCATTGTCAATTAAAACTGCTGGGATTATATTACCTTCTTCTGCATACTCCTGTAAAACACCGAGAACATCAAATACATGCTGCAAAATGAGAGATCAGGAGGCCAATGTAATGTTTGGAATTCACGCAAGCTATAAAGAAGAACTTAGTTGAGACAACTGGTGCTAGTATGTCGCATTTTGGTCAAGAGAAACATGGGCTTGTACTTCTAACTTGCCATATATGCTTTTAGAAAAAGTCAATCGGTGTCCTAAGAGCAAATTTTAACCTATAATAAATGGGCTATGGAGGTGAAGGAAAATATGATTATTTACTTTAATGAGACATGTAAAATCGTTGCGCTTACTCTGCATGAGGCACGTCCCCATTAATGGACAGAAGGACACAACCCTGAAGGAGAAGATGCAAAGTTATAAATGCACCTCTATATTCACTAGTGACAAGACATGATATTGGTGTTTACTTTAGATTGATCATGAAATGCTTTAAGTAGATCAGCCCAACCTCATCTAGTGTTAATGGTATTGCACCAAGTTCAGAAACCAGTGATTAGAAAAAATTGGTTACTGCACTTTGAGACATATTTGGAACATTACTCTGTCCCCTGCTGTGGGCTCGGTCTTCAGCAAACATGAAAGACATCTAGGTCCGGATATAAGCAATGTTTGTTTGGAGAATCGTATCCATGTTGCTTACACTCCTTTTGCAGGCGAGATCTTTGATTCGCAAAGGGGATGTGATGAGCATAGTCGATCCGATACTCACTGGGAGCTTCAAGATCCAGTCGGTGTGGAGAGTTGCAGAAGTCGCACTCCAATGCATCGAACAGCATGGAGTTTCGCGACCTAGGATGCAGGAGATCATATTGGCCATACAAGATGCTATCAAGATCGAGAAAGACCCGGAAAGCCGCCTGAAACTATCTCCCAGAAGTTCAAAAGCTCAAACCTCTCGCAAGACCTTGCTGATGAGCTTTGTTGAAATCGAGAGCCCTGACTTGTCGAATGGTTGCATAGTCCCATCCGCTAGATGATGATGAGTGAGCGACGGAAATCGTCCGGGCAACTTTTGTTAGTTTACATACCGATGGTCTGACAAGGATAGTGCAGGGAACCTTTGAGATTTGTCTTACATCTCTGTGTAATGATTTTAACAGCACTTTTAAAGTGATACACTCAGATTTGATACTACATTGAAGAGATAATAGAGCAGCCACAACAGTAAAGTACCAAGTATATGTTAGGAAATGGCAAGGAAATTTCTTGCTGAACGGTTCATCATCTCTCATTTTTTCTCCCTTGAAATTAGATCATTCATCTTGAATGTCTTATAACTTAATTGCATTATGTGGGTATATGTCATGAAATGGCTTGTACTTACTCATGAAAGGAACACGTCACCAGCTATGTGGGTATATGTTTCACTTTACATTTTCTGTTAAAGATAGCTCAGACATGTCTTAATAAGTCCATCGTGTTTAAAATTAATACCTCTAATCTATTGGATAACCCTTTTGTTACGCAAGCCGAGTCCATCATCGTTTATTTGGGTAGTTATGACCGAAAAAATCAATTGGCTATTCAAATCAATGATGACTATTTTAATTGTGTAAAAAAGCCACGATCTAAAGTATGATATATGTCATCGTTAGTCAGTCATTTCGTACATAATCTCAAATATGTAACAGTTGGAGCAATTTATTTGGAACTTTTTAAGTTTTCTCTTTAGGATAAGTGCATTAGAAATCCTAAATTATTATGAAAGTGCAATGGAATCATAATTTTTTTTAAATAGATATAATTAAAGTAGGGATTGTGTTGGATCAATTTGATAAGTTTAGGACTTCATATTTTGAATGTCTTATAACTTAATTGCATTATCATGACAAGTTTTAGGATTTTTTAGTATACTTATCTCATTTTTTATATATTTTAAATCATGTAACTCTTACAACTTAATTGCATTATCATGACAAGTTTTAGGATATTTTAGTATACTTATCTCATTTTTATATATATTTTAAATCATGCAACTCTTATAACTTAAGCCTTATTATAGAGTGAGGTCTTCAAAACATGTCAATACTGACACATAGACACATTGAGTCAATATTTAATCCTTAAGTAGAAATTAAGGATTTGTACACTAAATTAGTATTTGATATTTATTGGAATAAACATCTCGCAAAATCAAAAATGAAAAATGCATTTTCAAATGAAACAAAAACAGAAACAAATATGTTTTACCATATTTCAAAAACTGAAATATCTTATTTAAATATAAAACATCCTGCTTAACAAGATAAGGAATGGGTGCATTGGAAATTTAAAACTTATCATGAAAGTATAATTGAATTTTAAGACTTCCAAAAAGTGTAACCAAAATTTTAAAACTTACTATATCAGTCCAACTAAGTCCTCTCTTTCGTTGTACTTTTTGAAAGTCTTACAGATTATTTTGTACTTTCTTGACAAATTTTATAACTCGGTTGCATTTTTGTAACAAACTTTTGGGCTGAATTGTATCTTTGAAAATTTCGCTGGCTTGATTACACGTTCGATATAAGTTTTAAGATTTTTAATACATTTATCACAAAAAGATAATAATGGGATAGTACATGTCAATATTTAAACTATTTGGAAGACTTCATTATTTAGCAAATGTAGCAAAGACTATCAAAGAAAATACTTGAGAGTGGCCTTCCCATACTTGAAAGGCCAATTGAGGTTCAACTAAAAATAGTTCAATGGCATGGACGTGTTGGGTTTAAGCCAAACAAATGTTCCAAAGCATGGAATCATTGTTTGATCAGTAATTTAGAATACACGTCGCGAAAATGTTTACTCACTTGTTCATAAATATAATATATGTAAAATCAATGTAGTGAAGATATTTACGAAGGAAATAATGATTAAAAAATTATTATTATCTCCATTATATATAACTTTCGATATCCTCTTTGCTTTATATCGTATATGATTTTCGACAAGAGAGAAAGAGAGAGAGCTAAACTATGAGTTATATCTCAAAACTATAAACCACTCAAATGATGGTTTTGGAAATTAGGACGTCTCATTTGGCTCGAGATCATGCTGACTCATTTGGCCCAGTTATTTCATTCTGGCTCTTTCTTTAAGTAAGGGAAGACCACATCAATAGTCTTTAAACTTAATCTTGAGTTTTTTATTTATTCAATATGATTTTCAAACTATTTACAAATGTTCAATATAATCCTTAAACTTTTAATTTGTTAAAAAAGAAACCAATCTAACCCTTGAAATATAAAAAAAATTATATTTTAGTTTGTGATTTTTACAATTGAAAAAGTCAAGTTTCACTAAGAATTGTATTGGGTCGATATTTATGCTCTTTCAATTTTCTAATTTATAGATTTTACTAAATTATAAAATAACATAACAACAAAGCTTGTTATTTTAGTCATTTAAAAGATTAGGAAGAAGATTTTGATTAACACAAATGTGATCCTCTATAGATATAACGTTTGTAAATATCTTTTTGAAAAACACTTATTTTTAAATAGGGGGGATGTTAACTTGGCATGATTGTAAATGAGGATCTACTTTATCATTATAGGAATTTATAGGCTGGATGGTACTATTGTAATATTTGTAAAGGCTAAAAAGACAAAAGGCAATGATAAAATAGCACATATATATATATATATTGTGATTGTGGAATTTGATTGAAAATATATTCCAGAATACGAGTAATAGCGTAATTATGAAAACTTGTGAATAGTATTGAAGGATTTGAGCTAGATGGAATTTAGGAAAGAAATTAAATTGTACATTTAATAATAGTTCAAAAATCATATTATTGATTGATTGGAGGGAGGGAGGGAGAAGGTGACTACAACTAATAGTCTAATATCCCAACTATTAGTTTTTTAGCTTCTATGGGTTCATGAATAAATATTGACCTTGACCTTATGATTGTATGTCATAATCAATTTTATTTTTTGAGTGGATGCTCCTTATATTATTAATGTTCGCTTTTGGTTTCGGCTTTTGTACAACGAGAATTTTATGTTGTGAAAAAACCTAAATATTCTCTCAATTTCAAAATGTGACTTAGACCTATCCTTAGGATAAGGGGAAACTATAGAAACAAATGCGCCTTTCAACATGATGATATATCAAAACCATCATCGTCCTTGCAAGTCAAAAATAGGGCGAATCAATCGAGACATATACATGTTTTTCGGGTCAAATTCGGAAATAGTCTAAAAGTTCATGCTGATTTTCCAATTCAAACTTGGTTTCTCGACTGGATGGAGCGAGTAATGATAGGGGGCTAGACAACGATCCTAGAGTTTCCATCCTGTTTCTTGACCCTCTAAATTGTAAAGATGCTCACTGCACCAGATACAACCAAACGTAATCTCAAGCTATGTCTTGTGTTCTCCAAGTTGTACTGCAATTCACCCGATTTTCTTGATCATAAGGACACAGTCGCCTTTTCCCGATCCAAGAGACCCCATGGGATCCCCTGTCACGACTCTATACACTGTGTTCGTGTGCAATGTGCGACCGCCGCAATCGTCTTCATGGGCTTGGAGCACCTGATGCCGGTAGCCCCACCTAACGCAGAGCTCATTGCAGTCCTAGACTTGCCACTTTCCGCCTCCTGTTTAGAATTAGAATCACAATACATTCGACTTGTCCCGATCGAACAACTGCTGGTGAAAAGGTGAAATAGATGTTGACCTGAATCTCTCGGACACTGCAATGCCAGACACATAGAGGTATTCTTCGGGCCCTGATATGTGCCGTAGCACCGCATCCTCCCTCAACACCGTGACATCGACCACTCCATCGTCGAGCTTGGGAGTGCTCATCGAGGGCTCGGCCACTAAGCAGGCGTACCTGTTTTGATCATTGTCATATTCTCTGTTTGCTCGCATTGTAGTTGAATTAGTTATATTAAGCTTGCCTGTTTAAAGGCGAGTTTCGGAGTTTGTAAAGGAGCCCCGTGAGCACTTCTGCCTAAGACAAGTTGTGATAAAGTAGGATCTGTTAGACTCTTGACACTTAATCGCATCGTGATTACACAATCGCGTCCGCACCGTAATTCGCTGACCTGAGGCGAAGATCACTCCCGCAAGCGAAATGGGGAGGATTAGGCACTACCGGACTTAATAGACAATCAGTCAAAGAACGAACTTTTTCCAGAAGAGAATCTGGTTTGCTTCCTGACCAAAATTCAAGTGCATTCATGGCTAATGGGCGCGTCGAAAGAGATGCGAACCTGGAAAAACTGGAAGAATATATCATTGAAGAGAACCACGGGTTCATGGAAGGCTTCGGCCTAGATTTGAGATACTGCCCTCATTTGGACTCCGTCTTCGATCAACCTCACTCACTCCCCACCCGTGCGCCTTCACCAGATACTCGGACCGTCCGTCTCGGTTGTCTCTCTGCTCTGTTCTCAACCCTGTCATTCCTCCGAATTCTGCTTCCTCTGGCGATGAAAAGGTGCGCCGCAACGTGGCAATTCCACCTCTCTCCTTGTGCTGCCATCTTTTTCTCCGCCGGAACTCTCTGCAGCGAACGATCCGGTGGACAAGATGGTTGCCGGTGCTTTGTTTAACGCTAGTGTCGCAGGACAAGCCCCGAGCGAAGCAGCTGCTCGAAATGAGGCGACAATTCAGAGCTATCAGATGAACCATGCTATGTTAGAGCACGGGCGGGGTGATCAAATGGCTTCTGTGTGCGTGTGCGCATGAGTTTGCGCAGTTGGATATTCATTATCCTTCGAAGGTCTTGCTCGAGCACGGTGGACCATCGGTTATCTGATCAGAATCTTTTGAGAGGCCATGGGTGGACGACTCAAGGAGTGGTCCGAGGTCACCATCATCTGTGTTGTCCCTGAGCCTCAAAGGAAATGCCACGTGGATGTAAGGAGAGCCTAACATCATTTCTCAATATATATGGGAAGATTTTTCGTAAATCACACGGACCTTCTTCATCTCAACCATTAATTAGCGTATGCCCCTATTAGACCCACACGATTAGATGGCTGAGGAGGATACGCAAGACGTATTTATACTTATGCCTAGTTGCATCGCTACCACTTAAGAAAGGACCTATGGATCCAGCAAAGCTTGATGGTCAACCTTGATGAGTCAATCAAGTGGTTAAATACTTAATTTGAATATAATAACTTTCATATCCTAATCACATATCTTACTCTAAATAAATAAATAAATAATATTGAGGGCTACTTGCGGATGTAGCCTTAATTGATGCAGCGGTCAACTCGTGTATAGCCATGGAGATTAAGGGAGCCAATCGTTTAGATACTCGTTATTACTTAAAAAGAAAGTTCCGAACGAGAGGTAGAACCAACCATTGCAATTTACATTTGTATTTTCATGAGGAAAGTTATCAAAAAAGTTTTAAACCTAGTGTACAGTAATTAATTTAATCTTAAACCTTTTAATTATGTCAATTAACTTATAAATTGTTAATTATACTAATTTATTCTTAACATTTTATAACAATCTTTCAATTTAGTTCTAATCTTTTTAATGATCTATCAATTTAATCCTAAATTCTTTTACTCCTAAATCTATCAATTCCTTAAAAAAATAGGAATTCAGCATTGCCACACGGGTTACGAGACAAAGCTCACAAGCAATCGAGCAAATTCACATGCCCCGACAGAACAAGGAACATTAAATCATCTCTTGTGATTTAGATTTTGGTTAAATATGTAATATGATTTGCGAATTTATAATTTATTGATGCATATTCAATTACATAAATGGTCTATAAATTTTGATTTAACATATAATATACCAATAAAATTTTAATTTATTTAAGAGAAAAAAACACAAATAATCTAATGAACTTTGACACATTATATAATGGGGCCCATGAATTTTTAATTTTTCCAATATAGTCTTACAAATGTAGCCAAATGTACAATGTCATCTCTAGATTTATGGTTTGAATTTTTTGGTAGATATTCAACTATATATAACAATATTCGCTATAGTCCTTCTAGTAATTCAAGTTTAGCTACAACATCGAATATAGTCATCTAATCTAGGCATTAGGTTGAAAATTATTAAAAATTTAAAGATTGCATTGAACGACATTGATATTGCATTAAATTTCATGAATTATATATATAATTGTCCATTCGTTCAATCTAATATATAATGTAATGTGTAATGTGATCCAAAAATACTTACTTAGCACTAAGTTGAATAAGGGACTAAGTTGAACATGCATAAAAAATTTAAGGATCATATCGAACGAGGAGATCACATTACAAATGAAGTCAAAGTTCAAATATATAAACATGATGCGTGACGATATGTACCCTAAGAACTTGCAAGTTACCATTGTGGATACCCATCTAAAAGAAATGTAAGAGACAATATCCGATAGGTATATAGGCTAGAACATTTTCACAGTCAGGTCATAATATAGCGCATGTGCTATCATCAGTTGGCTCATCGACCTTCGGGGTCTCCTTTTTCGGGGTCTCCCTCTTTTCTTCTAGACTCTCCCTCAGCCGACGGATTTCATCATTTGACTTCATTTGAGCAATCTGCGTGAGCTCTTCTGCCCTCATTTGAGCAGCTTGCATCTCTGCCAGCTTTAGCTCTAGTCTCACTGTTGTCTCTCTAAGATTTGCTCCAACCTAGATACAAGAATCATTCATCAGCTAAAAAAAAAACCAACCCAGTTAAAAAGCTTCATTTTCACGGTTTTGAACATTATCAAGAACCCTCCACTATTTCAGTTAGTATGTAAGGTTCCACCATTTCCTTAGCAACTGACTTTCAAGGTTGAAAACATATATATACGATTTGCAATGAACTATATAGAAAAAGGAAGCATGGAGTTCGGAATCTCTCAACATAACAATTTGAGCTACTACCATGAAAATTGTAAGTTCCAGAAGAGCTCAAATGCAGAAGAACAGATTGGCATAAGCTATTATTCTGGGAAACAACCCATTCCTAGTTTCTCCACTGACAAAGAGTTCAACCATATAACTCTGAATCAATGAAAGCTGATATACAAGTGTAATGGAATTTCTACCTTCTCCGTGACTTGCTGCAGCTCCGCTACATAAGATTTATGCATTTCCTCCTCCAACTTCTTGAGGTCTCCTTCGGTGTATCCTTCCAAGGAACCAACAAGTTCTGTATAGGGTTTTCCATCGTTCTGCATCATGACCATGTTTACAAGGGAGAACAGATGTTGAACCTGTTCAATCCTCTTGGTTGCATCCTTGGTCTTGTTGTCAAAAAGTACCTTTCGATTCTCACAGAGAATTAAAAGCTCCTATGAAAAAAGGATGATGGTGCATTAAGCAGAATTTTAGATATAACACACTAAAGAGAGACAAAGCTTCATGCTGAGAATTTCACATCCTATGTACGTTGGGTTAACCAATAAGAAAAGTACCATCACTAATCGAATTTCGAGGACACATGCATGTCCAACCATTCATTTCACAAGAAAATCTTAAAGGCATGCCGACAGACACATCTGGCTGCTTCAATACTTTAATTTCCAAAATCAACAATGCTTACCAAAGATTCAAGAATAAAACAGTGTCTGACAATGCATGCAATATTAAGCATGGTTGAACACAATGTGGTTTATGGGAACCCAGATCAACATTTAAAATCTTATGTTCATCTAGCATTCCATGATAACTCATTATGTATGGTTGAACACAATATGGTTTATGGGACCCCAGATCAGCGTTCAAAATCTTAAGTCCATCTAGTATTCCATGATATCTTGCCTCATCAAAAAGTTTAAATATATAATATTCTTAGCGACAACCAAATCTCAGATCGAAAAGTACATTATTGCTGGCGTTAAGTGAAGATTAATTCTCGAACAAAGAGTTGTAGACACGATTTAAAGAACAACCAGAAAAAAATATGGAGTTCATGAAGCATCAAATATATAGTGCAGAGAGCTGTTTAATTGCTCTGATGTTAATACTTAGCTGGTAAAGTCTTCTTTGATAGAGTAATAAATTGGGGAATTCATCACAAACAGCAGAAAAGTGAGAGACCTCTATCTTTTATTGTGCAAGAACCTAATCAAATGAAAGACAAGAAAGAAACGTCTACTTATATCATGCAATAACCGAAAATATGGAAGATAAGAGAGAAAACCTTTGCTTTTCTTAATAAGAAATCTCTACTTTGATTGTGCAATAACAAGTAAAGCAGGTAGAAAATAAACCTTTAAAGGCTGTGGGCACTCACGACCCAAATAGTCATCCATTGTCTCATCATCATCCAACTCATCTCCTCCGGTAAATACCACAATCATGTACTTAAATATTTTACTGCCAAATAAAGTTCTCAAGCTACGGATAGCAGCTGCTTCTTCCTCTGAAAACCGTGTTCTGACAGATAACACTAAAAGTACAGCATCAATTCCATCTTTCGCCAGATCCATACATTTTGCTATTTCTTTGCTAACAAAATCTATTCCAGCATTGATATCAAATAGACCTGCCACAATATGCGATATCAGAGCCACTATTTGCCAAATAAATGTCTACTGGACTAACCAATAAGCAAAATCTTGAGCACGAAATTTTTGCCTCTTCCATCGATGTAGTATGATCTCATGTACAAGATTCATCCCATATCATACCTGGAGTATCTATGACATTCACGATTTGGCCATCCTCCAGGACAGTTTTCTGCAATTCGCAAGAGTTTGTGACGCCAGAAGAGCTAGCCCTTGACTTAAAGGCCTTTCTTCCCAGAATGGTGTTCCCTGTAGCACTTTTGCCATTGCCAGTACGGCCAACAAGTACCAATGTCTTAATCCCATTACTTGGGATTGCAGTTCTCCTCATCATGTGCCTTGCACGTATACATACATTCACAATTAATACATTCCTTTCTAGCATATCATTTTCCATTTGTTTCGTTTCCTCCCCTATTTCCGTATCTCTTGCCATTACCATTTTAAGACATCCATAGAGACACGCCAGTTATCAACATACAAAGATTGTCCGGATAGTTATGCTCCCCAATTTGACAATGATAGATATCATGCCCTGGTGTTTGGGAAAGTTCCCCAGAAATTTGTTCTTAAATTTGCAAACCCTTCAATTTTTCTTTGGAATTTCCTGTCAATCTCGGGTAACTCACAAGTAAACAAGTCAAACACGAGAATTCTCACACTCGCTCCCCGTAGTCAATATTACAAGCAAAACTGAGCGCATCGAAAAAAAAAATAGAGTAGCAATATAAGGTCCTCGCTATGAGAAGAACTCAATATCATCACGATGGTCGAGTTTGACAACGACCCACGTCCTCAAACGGTGGATAATAATAATCAAACAAGCATACAATTAACGGGCCGGAGAAAGAAGGAGAGATTTTGATAATCAGATCAACTTACAAAATCAAGAGCAAACCAAGAGGCACGGAGCCACCAATCACACAGGAAACAGGGAGAAGGGTCGCGAGATTAGCTTTGCTGAAAGGCCGATAACAGGAGGACGCAGAGAGGGACGAACTTTATAAGCCCAAGGATATCAGGGAGACGGGAATAAAGCAGCGCAAGGATCAAGAAAGAGATGGCCTTTTCTTCACCGCTCGGATTGGCATTCGATTGCTTGTCTCGGGTGTTCACAGGAGGGGCAAGTAAGTATCTCGTGCATTCATCCGCAGCATCCGAAGAAGAAGAAAGAGTCGTCAGCAACTGGGTCCTAACCATCGACTCCAACCTTCTTATCTTCGTCGAACGGGGAAATGATAACCCCCTCAAATGAGAAATGAATCAAATTTTAGGGTGCGTATGAATCGCACCTGTTTCTGTTCAAGAATGAGCTCATTCTTTGGTGGAGAAAATGGGAAATCGTTTCTCTTATCTCCCTTCACAATCGTTCTTTCCCTTGCCCTAATCGCCTCTCCTCTGGTCTCCTCCACGTTCTCTGCTCTCCCTCACCGAAGACCGTTCCCTCTCTGTTCAGAGCAAAGAGATCAAAGACTCTGCCTTCGTTAAGAAAGGCTGGATCTTCAACCTCGATTCTCGGTGGAAGAAGCCCGATAAAACAAGTCTTCTCGCCTTAGTCTCGTTTATGCTTTTCGCTCTCCGATCTCCGCCGCCTCTCTTTGCGCCTCGGTTCAGGCAAATGTGCTGGATTCTCTATTGCTCGCGAACTTGCTGGAGTTCGCCATTGGAATTTACTGATTGGTCACGCCACTCAGCTTTGCTATTTGCGCGTCCTCACCCGGAGATGCTTTCATTGTCCCTGCGCTTAGCTGTTGTTGGATTTGCCCAACAGCAAGTATTTTTTTTGCCCTCTTTTCTTCAGTTTTAGGAATTTTCGTCCATTCGTGCATTCCATTCCCTCTTGTGGAAAAAGCCTGGTATTGCAATGCTTTTAGGTTTCTGAAATATGCTTGTGCTTTTATCTGCGAGATTTAAGTTCATTCTCGCTAATTGATGGTCATTGCTCCAATGGAATTTAACTTATGACGAGGCTGCTTGCATGATGCTTCTTATATTTTGCCTGACCACAAGATTGTTTTCAGACTTGATCTTTGAAATGCACTAAATTATGTCATGCATGATAATCTCTAGATAGCACAACGACATGGGCGGTCATGGTGGTCAGAACATCCTTCCCCAGAAACGTCGGAATGTGTACGATTACGAGAACAGAGAGAAGGTCCAGCAAGATGAAGAGGCTGCTGCAAAAGAGGAGCAGCTTAAGCAACAGCGAGCAAGGAAGCATGATGCTGAATTTCATCTCGAGCGAAAACTTATGATAGCGTAATAGCGTAATTATGAAAAATAGCGTAATTATGAGTGAAAATATATTCCAGATTACGAGTAATAACATAATTATGAAAACTTGTGAACAGTATTGAAGGATTCTAGCTAGATGGAATTCAAGAAAGAAACTAAATTGTACATTTAGTAATAGTTCAAAAATCATATTATTGATTGATTGAGAGAGAGAGAGAGAGAGAGAGAGAGAGAGAGAAGCGGGCGATAGGGAGAAGGTGACTACAACTAATAGTCTAATATCCCAACTAATAGTTTATTAGCTTCTAATTGTTCATGAATAAATATTGACCTTGACCTTATGATTGTATGCTATGATCAATTTTATCTCTCAAGTGGGTGCTCGTTTGCTTTTGGTTTCGGCTTCGGTACAATGAGATTACCTAAATATTTTATCGATTTCAAAATGTGACTTAGACCTATCTTTTGGATAAGGGGAAACTATAGAAACAAATGCGTCTTCCAACATGGTGATCCATCAAAACCATCATTGTCCTTGCAAGTCAAAAATTGCTTGAAGCAATCTAGACATATACTTGTTTTTCGAGTTGAATTCGGAAATAGTCTAAAAGTTCGTGGTGATTTTCAAATTCAAACTTGATTTCTCGACTGGATGGAGTGAGTATTGATAGGGGGCTAGACAGCAATCCTAGATTTTCCATCCTGTTTCTTGACCCTGCAAATTGTAAGGATGCTCACTGCACCCTGATACAACCATATGTAATCTCCATCTATGTCTTGTGTTACTCTGAAATCTTCAGCATGGAGTGGCGCACATAGGAGTCACATCTTGTACTACGATTCGCCCGATTTTCTTGATCATAAGGACGCGTCGCCTTTTTCCGATCCAAGAGACCCACATGGGATTCCCTGTCGCGACTTTATACCCCGCGTTCGCGTACAACATGCGAGCGCCGAAATCGTCCTCATGGGCTCGGAGCACCAGATGCTGGTAGCCCCACCTAATGCAGAGCTCGTCGCAGGCCTGGAGCAGCGTGGTTACCACTTTCCGCCTCCTGTTTAAAATTAGAATGACAATACATTCGACTTGTCCAAATCGAACAACTACTGGTGAAAAGGTCAAACAGATGTTGACCTGAAGCTCTCGGACACTGCAATGCCAGACACATAGAGGTATTCTTCGGCCCCTGGTACGTGCCGAAGCACGGCATCCTCCCTCAACACCATGACATCGACCACTCCGACCACTCCATCGTCGAGCTTGGGAGTGCTCGTCAAGGGCTCAGCCACTAAGCAGGCGTACCTGTTTTGATCAATGTCAGATTCTCTTTTTGCTCGCATTGTCGATGAATTAGTTATATTAAGCTTGCCTATTTGAAGGGGAGTTTTGGAGTTTATAAAGGAGCCCTGCGAGCACTTCTGCCTAAAACAAGTTGTGTTAAAGCAGGATCTGTTAGATTTTTGACATTTAATCACGTCGAGATTACACAATTGCGTCCATGCCATAATTCGCTGACGCAAGGCGAAGATCACTCCCGCAAGGGAAATGGGGTGGATTCCTAGGCATTACCGGACCACTTAATAGACAATCAATCAAAGAACGAACTTTTTCCTGAAGAAGTTCTGGTTTGCTTCCTAAACAAAATTCAAGTGCATTAATGGCTAATGGGCGCGTCGAAAGAGATGCGAACCTGGAAAAACTGGAAGAAGATATAGTTGAAGAGAAACACCGGTTCATGGAAGGCTTCGGCCTGGATTTGAGATACTGCCCTCATTTTGACTCCGTCTTCGATCAATCTCCTCACTCCCCACCCGTGCGCCTTCGCCAGATACTCGGACCGTCCGTCACCGTCGTCTCTCTGCTCTGTTCTTAACCCTGTCATTCCTCATTCTGCTTCGTCTGGCGATGAAAAGGTGCACCATAACGTTGGAATTCCGCCTCTCTCCTTGTGCTGCCATCTTTTTCTCTGCCGGAACTCTCTGCAGGGAACGACCCGGTAAACAAGATGGTCGCCGGTGCTTTGTTTAATGCTAGTGTCGCCGGACAAGCCCGGAGCGAAGCAGCTGCTCGAAATGAGGTGACAATTCAGAGCTATCAGCTGAACCATGCTATGTGAAAGCACGAGCGGGTGATCAAATGGCTTCCGTGTGCGTGTGCGCAGTTGGATATTCATTATCCTTCGAAACTCTTGCTCGAGCAAGGTGGACCGTCGGTTTTCTGATCAGTATCTTTTGAGAGGCCATGGGTGGACGCCTCAAGGAGTGATCCGTGGTCACCATCATCTATGTTGTCCCTGAGCCTCAAAGGAAAGGAAATGCCACGTGGATGTAAGGAGTGCCTAACATTATTTTTCAAATATTTTTTTGGTGAAGATTTCTGGTAAACAGCGCCAACCTTCTTCATCTCAACCATTAATTAGTGTATGCTCCTAATGGACCCACACGATTCGACAGCCGAGGAGGATACAAAAGATGTATTTATGCTTAAAAGTGTCTATGGATCTAGCAAAGCTTGATGGTCAACCGTGATGAGTCAATCAAGTGGTTAGATACTTGATTTGAATATAAGAGCCTTCATATCCTAATTACATATCTTACTCCAAATAAATAAATAAATAACCTCGAAGACTACTTGTGGATGAGCCTTAATTGATGCGGCGGTCAGCTTGCATATGGCCATGGAGATTAACGGAGCCAATTGTTTAGATACTTGTTATTACTTAAAAGAAAGTTCTGGACGAGAGGTAGAACCAACCATCACAATTTACATTTGTATTTTCATGAGGAAAGTTGTCAAAAAAGTTTTAAACCTAATGTGTAGTAATCAATTTAATCTTAAATCATTTAATTATGTTAATCAAGTTATAAACTTTTAATTATACTCATTTATTCTTAAAATTTTTAACAATTTGTCAATTTAATTATATTTTTTTAATGATATATAAATTTAATCCTAAATTCTTTTAATCCTAAATCTATCAATTCCTAAAAAAATGGAATTCAGCATTACCACACGGGTTACGAGACAAATCTCACAAGCAATCGGGCAAACTCACATGCCCTGACAGCCAAAAAACATTAAATCATTTCTTGCGATTTAGATTTAAGTTAAATATGTAAAATGATTTATAAATTAATAATTTATTGATGCATATTCAATTACATAAATGGTCTATCAATTTTGATTTAACATATAATACGGGATAAAATTTTAATTTATTTAAGAAAAAATAACACAAATAATCTATGAACTTTGACATATTATATAATGTGACCCTTGAACTTTCAATTTTTTTAATATAGTCTTGCAAATGTAGCCAAATGTACAATGTCATCTCTAGATTTATGGTTTGAATTTTTTGGTAGATATTCAACTATATATAACATTATTCGCTATAGTCCTTCTAGTAATTCAAGTTTAGTTACAACATCAAACATTGTCATCAAATCTAGGCATTAGGTTAAACATGTATTAAAAATTTAAAAATCGCATTGAACGAGTTAAAAATGCATTGACAACATTGATACTGCATTAAATTTCATGAATTATATATATATATATATATAATCATCCATTCGTTCAATCTAATATATAATCTAATGTATAATGCGATCTAGAAATAATTAATCAGTACTAAGTTGAATAAGGGACTAAGTTGAACATGCATAAAAAATTTGAGGATCATATTGAACGAGGAGATCACATTATAAATGAAGTCAAAGTTCGAAAATAATATTGAATAATTTAACTATATAAATATTACATTATATATTTATTTAATATTTGAAATATAAAAATTATTTATATATAATTGAAATATTATTGATATATTTAACTCATCATGAAAAAGGATTGATGTGATTTCTTAAAAAAAACCCAAAATATATAATATTTTTCTTAATTAAATATGATAAATTGTGTAAAAAAAAGGGGCCAATATAATAGTTGGAAAACAACCAAATGTGTATTTCGCAATGGCTTGAACGGATCCGATGAAGAATTCCTTGCTTCATAGGACTCGAGATTGCAAATCGAAGAAGAAATATCAATGCATCAAATGTGGGGGCCCAACATTCCCCATATATGGGGTGTAAATGAAATTGTTCCTCCATTACCATATTGATTAATGCATGATTAGCGACGAACGCGCATCATGTAACCTAACAAGGCATGTATGGGAATTGAGATAAATTACATTAACTGCATATAAATCTCTCTTCTTCCACGCTTTTGCTTGTTAAGCCCTTTTCATAAGAACACATTACACATGCCGATGCATAAACAATAACAAAGAGATGTACACTTGCCATAATTATCCATCAAATGAACTACACAACAAAAGCAAGACATGATTAGAAAACAGAGTTGCTTGATACATAATAATGTCGAAATATATATAAACATGACGTTTGACGATATGTACCATAAGAACTTATAAGTTACCATTGCAGATACCCAGGAAAAGGAAATGTAAGAGACAATATCCGGCCAATATATAGGCCAGAACATTTTCATAGTTAGGTCATAATAAAGCGCATGGGATTTTGGTTCGCTTACGGAGCTCCTCGATCTCCCTCTGCGCTTTTTCTAAACTCTCCCTCATAAGACGGACTTCATCTTTTGACTTCTTTTGAGCAAACTGCACGAGCTGTTCTGCCCTCGTTCGAGCAACTCGCTCCTCTGCCAGCTTTTGCTCCATCCTCGTTATTGTCTCCCTAAGATTTGCTTGAACCTAGATACAAGAATCATTCATCAGCTAAAAAACAAACCAACCCAGTTAAAAAGCTTCAATTTCACGGAACATAATATTATCAAGAACCCTCCACTATTTCAGGTAGTATGTATGGTTCCACCATTTCCTTAGCAACCGACATTCGAGGTTGAAAACATATCTATACGATTTGCAATGAACTATATAGAAAAAAGAAGCATGGAGTTCGGAATCTCTCAGCATTAAAATTTGAGCTACTACCATGAAAATTGTAAGTTCCAGAAGAGGACAAATGCAGAAGAACAGATAGGCATAAGCTATTATTCTGGGAAATAGCCCCTTCCTAGTTTCTCCACTGACAAAGAGTTCGACCATATAACTCGATCAATGAAAGCTGATATACAAGTGTGATGGAATTTATACCATCTCAGATATTCGATAGAGCTGCGCTTCATAAGATTTATGCATTTGCTCCTCAGACTTCATGAGCTCTCCTTTAGTGTATCCTTCCAAGGAACCAACAAGTTCTGTATAGGGTTTTCCATCGTTCTGCACCATGACCATGTTTACAAGGGATAACAGATGATGAACCTGTTCAATCCTCTTGGTTGCATCCTTGGTCTTGTTGTCAAAAAGTACCCTTCGATTCTCACAGAGAATTAACGTGTCCTATGAAAAAAGGATGATGAAAGCAGAATTTAGATATAACACACCAAAGAGAGACAAAGCTTCCTATGAAAAAAGGATGATGAAGCAGAATTTAAGATATAACACACCAAAGAGAGACAAAGCTTCATGCAGAGTTTCACACCTATGTACGTTGGGTTAACCAATAAGAAAAGTACCATCACTAATCGAATTTTGAGGACCCATGCATGTCCAACCATTCATTTCACAAAAAAATCTTAAAGGTATGCTGACAGACACATTTGGCTGCTTGAATTCTTTAACTTCCAAAATCAACAATGCTTACTAAAGATTTAAGAATAAGACAGTGTATGACAATGCATGCAATATTAAGCATGGTTGAACGCAATGTGGTTTCTAGGAACCCGGATCAACATTTAAAATCTTAAGTTCATCTAGCATTCCATGATAACTCATATTATGTGTGGTTGAACACAATATGGTTTATGGGACTCCAGATCAGCGTTCAAAATCTTAAGTCCATCTAGTAGTCCATGATCACTTACCTCATCAAAATGTTTAAGTATATAATATTCTCAGGGACAACCAAATCTCAGATCGAAAAGCACATTATTGCTGGGGTTAAGTGAAGATTAATTCTCGAACAAAGAGTTGTAGACAGGATTTAAAGAACAACCAGAAAAGAATATGAAGTTCATGAAGCATCAAATATATAGTGAAGAGAGCTGTTTAATTGCTCTGATGTAATTATATAGTTGGTGAACTCTTCTTTGATGGAGCAATAAATTGGGGAATTCATCGCAAACAGCAGAAAAGTGAGAGACCTCTATCTTTTATTGTGCAAGAACCTAATCAAATGAAAGAAAAGAAAGAAATGTCTACTTATATCATGGGATAATCGAAAATATGGAAGATAAGAGAGAAACCATATGCTTTTCTTAATAAGAAATCTCTACTATGATTGTGAATAAGAAATAAAGTAGGCAGAAAATAAACCTTCAAAGGCTGTGGGCACTCATGACCCAAATAGTCATCCAATGTCTCATCATTATCATCCAGCTCATCTCCTCCGGTAAATACCACAATCATGTAGTTATATATTTTACTGCCAAATAGAGTTCTCAAGCTACGGAGAGTAGCTGCTTCTTCCTCTGAAAACGGTGTTATGACAGATAATACTAAAAGTACAGCATGAATTCCATCTTTCGCCAGATCAATACATTTTGCTATTTCTTTGCAAACGAAATCTATTCCAGCAGAGATATCAAATAGACCTGCCATAATATGTGATATCAAAGCCACTATCTGCCAAATAAATGTCTACTGGACTAACCAATAAGCAAAAGCTTGAGCACGAAATTTTTTCCTCTTCCATCGATGTAGTATGATCTCATGTACAATATTGATTCCATATCATACCTGGAGTATCTATCACATTCACGATTTGGCCATCCTGCAGGACAGTTCTCTGCGATTCGCAGGAGCTTGTGATGCCAGAAGAGCTAGCCTTTGACTTAAAGGCCTTTCTTCCAAGAATGGTGTTCCCTGTAGCACTTTTGCCATTGCCAGTACGGCCAACAAGTACCAATGTCTTACTCCCATTACTTGGGGAGGTAGACTCCCCGTCATCGGCAATTGCAATTCTCTTCATCTTGTACCTTGCACGTATACATACACTCACAATTATGTTCAAAATTATATATAATTATCACATCCATCTATTGCTATATCATGACCGCGCCTCAACACAACTTCAAAGAATTTTGTCAAAGCTTTTATTCTCCTTTCTAGCATATGATTTCCCATTTGTTTCGTTTCCTCCCCTATTTCTATATCTCTTGCCATTACCAAATTAAGACATCCATAGAGACACGTCAGCTATCAACATACAAAGATTATCCGGATAGTTATGCTTCCCAATTTGACTATCACAGATATCATGCCCTGGTATTTGTTAAAGTTCTCTAGAGATTTGTTCTTAAATTCGCAAACCCTTCAATTTTCCTTTGGAATTTCTTACCAATCCCAAGTCGCTCACTGGGCCCTCGCGGACAAGTAAACGAGTCAAATACGAGAATTCTCACCCTCGCTCCCCGCAATCAATATTAAGAGCAAAATTGAGTGTATTGGAAAAAAAATAGAGTAGCCGACAATACAAGGTTTTCGCTACGAGAAGAATTCAATATCATCACGATGGTCAAGTTTGACAACGACCCACATCCTCAAACGGTGGATAATAATAATCAAACAAACATACAATTAACGAGCCGGAGAAAGAAGGAGAGATTTTGATCATCAGATCAACTTACAAAATCAAGAGCAAACCAAGAGGCACGGAGCCACCAATCACACAGGAAACAGGGAGAAGGGTCGCGAGATTAGCTTTACTGAAAGGCCGATAACAGGAGGACGCAGAGAGGGACGAACTTTATCAGCCCAAGGATATCAGGGAGACGGGAATAAAGCAGCGCAAGGATCAAGAAAGAGATGGCCTTTTCTTGACCGCTCGGATTGGTATTCGATTGCTTGTCTCGGGTGTTCACAGGAGGGGCAAGTAAGTATCTCGTGCATTCATCCGCAGCAACCGAAGAAGAAGAAGAAAGAGTCGTCAGCAACTGGGTCCTAACCTTCGGCTCCAACCTTCTTATCTTCGTCGAACGGGGAAACGATAACCCCCTCAAACGAGAAATGAATCAAATTTTAGGGTGCGTATGAATCGCACCTGTTTCTGTTCAAGAATGAGCTCATTCTTTGGTGGAGAAAATGGGAAATCGTTTCTCTTATCTCCCTTCACAATCGTTCTTTCCCTTGCCCTACTCGCCTCTCCTCTGGTCTCCTCCACGTTCTCTGCTCTCCCTCACCGAAGACCGTTCCCTCTCTGTTCAGAGCAAAAGAGATCAAAGACTCTGCCTTCGTTAAGAAAGGCTGGATCTTCAACCTCGATTCTCGGTGGAAGAAGCCCGATAAAACAAGTCTTCTCGCGTCGTTTAGGCTTTTCGCTCTCCGATCTCCGCCACCTCTCTTTGCTGGATTATCTATGCTCGCGAAATTTCTGGAGTTCGGCATCCGAATTTGCTGATTGGTCACGCCACTCAGCTTTGCTATTTGCGCGCCCTCACCAGGAGATGCTTTCATTGTCCCTGCGCTTGGCTGTTGTTGGATTTGCCCAACAGCAAGTATTTTTGCCCTCCTTTCTTCAGTTTTAGGAATTTTCGTCCATTCGTGCATTCCATTTCCTCTTGTGGAAAAAGCCTGGCATTGCAATGCTTTTAGGTTTCTGAAATATGCTTGTGCATTTATCTGCGAGATTTAAGTTCATTCTCGCTCATTGATGGTCATTGCTCCAATGGAATTTAACTTACTACGAGGCTGCTTGCATTGATGCTTCTTGAATTTTGCCTGACCACAAGATTGTTTTCAGACGTGATCTTTGAAATGCACTAAATTATGTCATGCATGATAATCTCTAGGTAGCACAACGACATGGGCGGTCATGGTGGTCTGAACATCCTTCCCCAGAAACGTCGGAATGTGTACGATTAGGAGAACAGAGAGAAGGTCCGGCAAGATGAAGAGGCTGCTGCTAAAGAGGAGCAGCTCAAGCAAGAGCAAGCAAGGAAGCATGATGCTGAATTTCTTCTTGAGCGGCTTCGTACGGCCCGTGGCTTGGCTCCTGCCAGTCAACCTGCGGAGGCTCCTTCTAATCAGCCTGAGGAGCCAGCTGAGACAGAAAAGAAGTCTGGCCATATCAATCTCTTTGAGGGAATTAAGATTTTTGACCCAGTTGAAGCACCGAAAACTGAGGCAGGAGATGACAGGGATGGATTCAAGAGGAAGAAGATGAAGAAAGAAGAGGCGCCGAAGGTGGTAACTGCAGAGGATGAGAAATGTAGATTGGGATATGGGCTTGCTGGAAAATGAGTTAAATTGTCGTGGTATCTTGAGAAGTGGGTGATCACGATGATGGCGAGAAATTTGGGGATGAAGGGTCACATCGAGATGTGAAGACAAGTAACATTCTGCTAGATATGCACATGAGAGCAAAAGTATCAGATTTTGGACTTTCAAGGCAAGCAGAGGAGGATTTGGCCCATGTGTCGAGTGTCGTACGAGGAACTGTCGGGTATATGGATCCAGAGTATGCCGTACATAAGCATTTGCTAACAATCTGTCTTGTTCTCCTGGACATGATCGGATAGCCTGTTATATTGTACCACAGGTATTATGGAAATCAACAGTTAACAGAGAAAAGCGATGTGTACAGCTTTGGAGTTGTCCTCTTGGAACTGATCTCTGGAAGAAAGCCCGTGTCCCCAAAAGATTATGGTTCTGACTGGAACATTATCCATTGGGTATAAGATTTACTGCTTCATTAGTTCTCTAGCTAAAAGCTTTAGGCATTGTCAGTTAAAACTGCTGGGATTACATTACCTTCTTCTGCATACTCCTGTAAAACACCGAGAACATCAAATACATGCTGCAAAATGAGAGACCAGGAGGCCAATGTAATGTTTGGAATTCACGCAAGCTATAAAGAAGAACTTAGTTGAGACGACTGGTGCTAGTATGTCGCATTTTGGTCAAGAGAAGGATGAGCTTGTACTTCTAACTTGCCATATATGCTTTTAGAAAAAGTCAATCGGTGTCCTAAGAGCAAATTTTAACCTATAATAATTGTGCTATGGAGGTGAAGGAAAAGATGGTTTTTTACTTTAATGAGACATGTAAAATGGTTGCGCTTACTCTGCATGAGGCACGTCCCCATTAATGGACAGAAGGACACAACCCTGAAGGAGAAGATGCAAAGTTATAAATGCACCTCTAGTGACAAGACATGATATTGGTGTTCACTTTAGATTGATCATGAAATGCTTTAAGTAGATCAGCCCAACCTCATCTAGTGTTAATGGTATTGCACCAAGTTCAGAAACCAGTGATTAGAAAAAATTGGTTACTGCACTTTGAGACATATATTTGGAACATTACCCTGTCCCCTGCTGTGGGCTCGGTCTTCAGCAAACATGAAAGACATCTAGGTCTGGATATAAGCAATGTTTGTTTGGAGAATCGTATCCATGTTGCTTACACTCCTTTTGCAGGCGAGATCTTTGATTCGCAAAGGGGATGTGATAAGCATAGTCGATCCGATACTCACAGGGAGCTTCAACATTCAGTCGGTCTGGAGAGTTGCAGAAGTCGCACTCCAATGCATCGAACAGCATGGAGTTTCGCGACCTAGGATGCAGGAGATCATATTGGCCATACAAGATGCTATCAAGATCGAGAAAGACACGGAAAGCCGCCTGAAACTATCTCCCAGAAGTTCAAAAGCTCAAACCACTCGCAAGACCTTGCTGATGAGCTTTGTTGAAATCGAGAGCCCTGACTTGTCGAATGGTTGCATAGTCCCATCCGCTAGATGACGATGAGTGAGCGACGGAAATCGTCCGGGCAACTTTTGTTAGTTTACATACCGATGGTCTGACAAGGATAGTGCAGGGAACCTTTGAGATTTGTCTTACATCTCTGTATAATGATTTTAACAGCACTTTTAAAGTGATACACTCAGATTTGATACTACATTGAAGAGATAATAGAGCAGCCACAACAGTAAAGTACCAAGTATATGTTAGGAAATGGCAAGGAAATTTCTTGCTGAACGGTTCATCATCTCTCATTTTTTCTCCCTTGAAATTAGTTCATTCATCTTGAATGTCTTATAACTTAATTGCATTATGTGGGTATATGTCATGAATTGGCTTGTACTTACTCATGAAAGGAACACGTCACCAGCTATGTGGGTATATGTTTCACTTTACATTTTCTGTTAAAGATAGCTCATACATATGTCTTAATAAGTCCATCGTGTTTAAAATTAATACCTCTAATCTATTGGATAACCCGTTTGTTACGCAATCCTAGTCCATCATCGTTTATTTGGGTAGTTATGACCGAAAAAATCAATTGGCTATTCAAATCAAAGATGACTATTTTAATTGTGTAAAAAAGCCACGATCTAAAGTATGATATATGTCATCGTTAGTCAGTCATTTCGTACATAATCTCAAATATGTAACAGTTGGAGCAATTTATTTGGAACTTTTTAAGTTTTCTCTTTAGGATAAGTGCATTAGAAATCCTAAATTATTATGAAAGTGCAATGGAATCGTAATTTTTTTTAAATAGATATAATTAAAGTAGGGATTGTGTTGGATCAATTTGATAAGTTGAGGACTTCATATTTTGAATGTCTTATAACTTAATTGCATTATCATGACAAGTTTTAGGATTTTTTAGTATATTTATCTCATTTTTTATATATTTTAAATCATGCAACTCTTACAACTTAATTGCATTATCATGACAAGTTTTAGGATATTTTAGTATACTTATGTCATTTTTATATATATTTTAAATCATGCAACTCTTATAACTTAAGCCTTATTATAGAGTGAGGTCTTCAAAACATGTCAATACTGACACATAGACACATTGAGTCAATATTTAATCCTTAAGTAGAAATTAAGTATTTGCACACTAAATTAGTTTTGATATTTATTGGAATGAACATCTTGCAAAATAATCTTTACCAAAAAAAAAAAACATCTTGCAAAATAAAAAATGAAAATGCATTGTCAAATGAAACAAAAACAGAAACAAATATGTTTTACCATATTTCAAAAACTGAAATATTTTATTTAAATATAAATCATCCTGCTTAACAAGATAAGGAATAGGTGCATTGGAAATTTAAAACTTATCATGAAAGCATAATTGAATTTTAAGACTTCCAAAAAGTGTAGCCAAAATTTTAAAACTTACTATATCAGTCCAACTAAGTCCTCTCTTTCGTTGTACTTTTTGAAAGTCTTACTGAATAAATTTTGTACTTTCTTAACAAATTTTATGACTCGGTTGCATTTTTGTAATAAACCTTTGGGTTGGATTGTATCTTTGAAAATTTCACTGGCTTGATTACACGTTCGATATAAGTTTTAAGATTTTTAATACATTTATCACAAAAAGATAATAATGGGATAGTACATGTCAATATTTAAACTATTTGGAAGACTTCATTATTTAGCATATGTAGCAAAGACTATCAAAGAGAATACTCGAGAGTGACCTTCCCATACTTGAAAGGCCAGTTGAGGTTCAACTAAAAATAGTTCAATGGCATGGACGTGTTGGGTTTAAGCCAAACAAATGTTCCAAAGCATGGAATCATTGTTTGATCAGTAATTTAGAATACACGTCGCGAAAATTTTTACTCACTTGTTCATGAATATAATATATGTAAAATCAATGTAGTGAAGATCTTTGCGAAAGGAAATAATGATTAAATAATAATTATTATCTCCATTATATATAATTTTCGATGTCCTCTTTGCTTTATATCGTATATGATTTTCGACAAGAGAGAAAGAGAGAGAGCTAAACTATGAGTTATATCTCAAAACTAAAAACCATCTCAAATGATGGTTTTGGAAATTAGGACGCCTCATTTGGCTCGAGATCATGCTGACTCATTTGGCCCAGTTATTTCATTCTGGCTCTTTCTTTAAGTAAGGGAAGACCACATTAATAGTCTTTAAACTTTAGCTTGAGTTAGTTATTTATTTATTTAACATGATTTTTAAAATATTTATAAATATTCAATATAATCTTTAAACTTTTAATTTGTTTAAAGAAAACCAATCTAACCCTTGAAATATAAAAAATTCTATATTTTAGTTTGTGATTTTTACAATAGAAAAAGTCAAGTTTCACTAAGAATTGTATTGGGTCGATATTTATGCTCTTTCAATTTTCTAATTTATAGATCTTACTAAATTATAAAATAACACAACAACAAAGCTTGTTATTTTAGTCATTTAAAAGATTAGGAAGAAGATTTTGATTAACACAAATGCGATCCTCTATAGATATAACGTTTGTAAATATCTTTTTGAAAAACACTTATTTTTAAATATGGGGGGATGTTAACTTGGCATGATTGTAAATGAGGATCTACTTTAACATTATGGGAATTTATAGGCTGGATGGTACTATTGTAATATTTGTAAAGGCTCAAAAGACAAAAGGCAATGAAAAAAATAGCATATATATATATATATATTTTGATTGGGGAATTTGATTGAAAATATATTCCAGAATACGAGTAATAGCGTAATTATGAAGACTTGTGAATAGTATTGAAGGATTCGAGCTAGATGAAATTTAGGAAAGAAATTAAATTGTACATTTAATAATAGTTCATAAATCATATTATTGATTGATTGATTGAGAGAGAGGAGGAGGGGGAGGGAGGGAGAAGGTGACTACAACTAATAGTCTGATATCCCAACTAATAGTTTTTTAGCTTCTCATGGTTCATGAATAAATATTGACCTTGACCTTATGATTGTATGTCATAATCAATTTTATTTCTTGAGTGGGTGCTCCTTATATTACTTATGTTCGCTTTTGGTTTCGGCTTTGGTACAAATGCTCCTTAAATACTCTCTCGATTTCAAAATGTGACTTAGACCTACCCTTAGGATAAGGGGAACTATAGAAACAAATGTGCCTTACAACATGATAATATATGAAAACCATCATTGTCCTTGCAAGTCAAAAATAGGGCGAATCAATCGAGACATATAGATGTTTTTTGGGTCAAATTCGGAAATAGTCTAAAAGTTCGTGCTGATTTTCCAATTCAAACTTGGTCTCTCAACTGGATGGAGCGAGTAATGATAGGGGGCTGGACAACGATCCTAGAGTTTCCATCCTATTTCTTGACCCTCCAAATTGTAAAGATGCTCACTGCACCCAGATACAACCAAACGTAATTTCAAGCTATGTCTTGTGTTCTCCAAGTTGTACTGCGATTCACTCGATTTTCTTGATCATAAGGACACAGTCGCCTTTTCCCGATCCAAGAGACCCACATGGGATCCCCTATCACGACTCTATACACTGCGTTCGTGTACAATGTCCGACCGCCGCAATCGTCTTCATGGGCTCGGATCACCAGATGCCGGTAGCCCCACCTAATGCAGAGCTCATTGCAGTCCTAGACTTGCCACTTTCTGCCTCCTGTTTAGAATTAGAATCACAATACACTCGACTTGTCCCGATCGAACAACTACTGGTGAAAAGGTGAAATAGATGTTGACCTGAAGCTCTCGGACACTGCAATGCCAGACATAGAGGTATTCTTCGGGCTCTGGTATGTGCCGTAGCACGACATCCTCCCTCAACACCGTGACATCGACCACTCCATCGTCGAGCTTGGGAGTGCTCATCGAGGGCTCGGCCACTAAGCAGGCGTACCTGTTTTGATCATTGTCATATTCTCTTTTTGCTCGCATTGTAGTTGAATTAGTTATATTAAGCTTGCCTGTTTAAAGGCGAGTTTCGGAGTTTGTAAAAGAGCCCCGTGAGCACTTCTGCCTAAGACAAGTTGTGATAAAGTAGGATCTGTTAGACTCTTGACACTTAATCGCATCGTGATTACACAATCGCGTCCGCACCGTAATTCGCTGACCTGAGGCGAAGATCACTCTCGCAAGCGAAATGGGGAGGATTAGGCTCTACCGGACTTAATAGACAATCAGTCAAAGAACGAACTTTTTCCAGAAGAGAATCTGGTTTGCTTCCTGACCAAAATTCAAGTGCATTCATGGCTAATGGGCACGTCGAAAGAGATGCGAACCTGGAAAAACTGGAAGAATATATCATTGAAGAGAACCACGGGTTCATGGAAGGCTTCGGCCTAGATTTGAGATACTGCCCTCATTTCGACTCCGTCTTCGATCAACCTCACTCACTCCCCACCCGTGCGCCTTCACCAGATACTCGGACCGTCCGTCGCGGTTGTCTCTCTGCTCTGTTCTCAACCCTGTCATTCCTCCGAATTCCGCTTCCTCTGGCGATGAAAAGGTGCGCCGCAACGTGGGAATTCCACCTCTCTCCTTGTGCTGCCATCTTTTTCTCCGCCGGAACTCTCTGCAGCGAACGATCCGGTGGACAAGATGGTTGCCGGTGCTTTGTTTAACGCTAGTGTCGCAGGACAAGCCCCGAGCGAAGCAGCTGCTCGAAATGAGGTGACAATTCAGAGCTATCAGATGAACCATGCTATGTTAGAGCACGGGCGGGGTGATCAAATGGCTTCTGTGTGCGTGTGCGCATGAGTTTGCGCAGTTGGATATTCATTATCCTTCGAAGGCCTTGCTCGAGCACGGTGGACCATCGGTTATCTGATCAGAATCTTTTGAGAGGCCATGGGTGGACGACTCAAGGAGTGGTCCGAGGTCACCATCATCTGTGTTGTCCCTGAGCCTCAAAGGAAATGCCACGTGGATGTAAGGAGAGCCTAACATCATTTCTCAATATATATGGGAAGATTTTTCGTAAATCACACGGACCTTCTTCATCTCAACCATTAATTAGCGTATGCCCCTATTAGACCCACACGATTAGATGGCTGAGGAGGAAACGCAAGACGTATTTATACTTATGCCTAGTTGCATCGCTACCACTTAAGAAAGGACCTATGGATCCAGCAAAGCTTGATGGTCAACCTTGATGAGTCAATCAAGTGGTTAAATACTTAATTTGAATATAATAACTTTCATATCCTAATCACATATCTTACTCTAAATAAATAAATAAATAATATTGAGGGCTACTTGCGGATGTAGCCTTAATTGATGCAGCGGTCAACTCGTGTATAGCCATGGAGATTAAGGGAGCCAATCGTTTAGATACTCGTTATTACTTAAAAAGAAAGTTTCGGACGAGAGGTAGAACCAACCATTGCAATTTACATTTGTATTTTCATGAGGAAAGTTATCAAAAAAGTTTTAAACCTAGTGTACAGTAATTAATTTAATCTTAAACCTTTTAATTATGTCAATCAAGTTATAAACTGTTAATTATACTAATTTATTCTTAACATTTTATAACAATCTTTCAATTTTGTTCTAATCTTTTTAATGATCTATCAATTTAATCCTAAATTCTTTTACTCCTAAATCTATCAATTCCTTAAAAAAATAGGAATTCAGCATTGCCACACGGGTTACGAGACAAAGCTCACAAGCTATCGAGCAAATTCACATGCCCCGACAGAACAAGGAACATTAAATCATCTCTTGTGATTTAGATTTTGGTTAAATATGTAATATGATTTGCGAATTTATAATTTATTGATGCATATTCAATTACATAAATGGTCTATAAATTTTGATTTAACATATAATATACCAATAAAATTTTAATTTATTTAAGAGAAAAAAACACAAATAATCTAATGAACTTTGACACATTATATAATGGGGCCCATGAATTTTTAATTTTTCCAATATAGTCTTACAAATGTAGCCAAATGTACAATGTCATCTCTAGATTTATGGTTTGAATTTTTTGGTAGATATTCAACTATATATAACAATATTCGCTATAGTCCTTCTAGTAATTCAAGTTTAGCTACAACATCGAATATAGTCATCTAATCTAGGCATTAGGTTGAAAATTATTAAAAATTTAAAGATTGCATTGAACGACATTGATATTGCATTAAATTTCATGAATTATATATATATAATTGTCCATTCGTTCAATCTAATATATAATGTAATGTGTAATGTGATCCAAAAATAATTACTTAGCACTAAGTTGAATAAGGGACTAAGTTGAACATGCATAAAAAATTTAAGGATCATATCGAACGAGGAGATCACATTACAAATGAAGTCAAAGTTCAAAAATAATAGTGAATAATTTAAATATCACAATATTTGAAATATAAAAATTATTTTTATATAATTGAAATATTATTGATATATTTTACTCATCATGAAAAAGGATTGATGTGATTTCTTTAAAAAAACCCAAAATATATAATATTTTTCTTAATTAAATATGATAAATTGCGGCAAAAAAGGGGCAAGTATAATA
Source organism: Melaleuca alternifolia (assembly GCA_019926035.1). NCBI lineage: Eukaryota > Viridiplantae > Streptophyta > Magnoliopsida > Myrtales > Myrtaceae > Melaleuca > Melaleuca alternifolia. The sequence goes on from JAGKPW010002324.1 coordinate 185,034, forward strand.
GTTGGAAAACAACCAAATGTTTATTTCGCAGTGGCTTGAATGGATCCGATGAAGAATTCCTTACTTCATAGGACTCGAGATTGCAAAGCGAAGAAGAAATATCAATGCATCAAATGTGGGGGCCCCGCATTCTGTATATATGCTATAAATGAAATTGTTCCTCCATTACCATATTGATTAATGCATGACTAGTGAAGAACGCGCATCATAAGTAACCTAACAAGGCATGTATGAGAATTGAGATAAATTACATCAAGTGCATAATATCTCTCTTCTTCCATGCTTTTGCTTGTTAAGCCCCTTTCATAAGAATACATTACACACGCCGATGCATAAACAATACCTCTTGACAAAGAGATCTATACTTGCCATAATTATCCATCAAATGAACTACACAACAAAAGCCATACATGATTAGAACATTTTGTTGCTTGATACCAAATAATGTCAAGAGTATATATAAACATGATGCGTGATGATATGTACCGTAAGAACTTGCAAGTTACCATTGTGGATACCCAGCTAAAAGAAATGTAAGAGATAATATCCGATAGGTATATAGGCTAGAACATTTTCACAGTCAGGTCATAATATAGCGCATGAGCTTTCATCGGCCTTCGGGGTCTCCTTCTTCGGGGTCTCCCTCGTTTCTTCTACACTATTCCTTAGACGACGGATTTCATCATTTGACTCCTTTTGAGCAGACCGTGTGAGTTCTTCTGCCCTCATTTGAGCAACTTGCATCTCTGCCAGCTTTAGCTCCAGTCTCGTTGTTGTCTCTCTAAGATTTGCTTCAACCTAGATACAAGAATCATTCATCAGCTAAAAAACAAACCAACCCAGTTAAAAAGCTTCATTTTCACGGTACTGAACATTTTCAAGAACCCTCCACTATTTCAGTTAGTATGTATGGTTCCACCATTTCCTTAGCAACTGACTTTCAAGGTTGAAAATATATCTATACGATTTGCAATGAACTATATAAAAAAAGGAAGCATGGAGTTCCGAATCTCTCAACATAACAATTTGAGCTACTACCATGAAAATTGTAAGTTCCAGAAGAGCTCAAATGCAGAAGAACAGATTGGCATAAGCTATTATTTTGGGAAACAATCCATTCCTAGTTTCTCCACTGACAAAGAGTTCAACCATATAACTCTGAATCAATGAAAGCTTATATACAAGTGTAATGGAATTTCTACCTTGTCCGTGACTTGCTGCAGCTCTGCTACATAAGATTTATGCATTTCCTCCTCCAACTTCTTGAGGTCTCCTTTAGTGTATCCTTCCAAGGAACCAACAAGTTCTGTATAGGGTTTCCCATCGTTCTGCATCACGACCATGTTAACAAGGGATAACAGATGCTGAACCTGTTCAATCCTCTTGGTTGCATCCTTGGTCTTGTTGTCAAAAAGTACCCTTCGATTCTCACAGAGAATTAAAAGCTCCTATGAAAAAAGGATGATATCGCATTAAGCAGAATTTAAGATATAACACACTAAAGAGAGACAAAGCTTCATGCAGAGAATTTCACATCCTATGTACGTTGGGTTAACCAATAAAAAAAGCACCATCACTAATCGAATTTCGAGGACACATGCATGTCCAACCATTCATTTCACAAGAAAATCTTAAAGGCATGCCGACAGACACATCTGGCTGCTTCAATACTTTAACTTCCAAAATCAACAATGCTTACCAAAGATTCAAGAACAAGACAGTGTCTGACAATGCATGCAATATTAAGCATGGTTGAACACAATGTGGTTTCTGGGAACCCAGATCAACATTTAAAATCTTAAGTTCATATAGCATTCCATGATAACTCATATTATGTATGGTTGAACACAATATGGTTTATGGGACCCCAGATCAGCGTTCAAAATCTTAAGTCCATCTAGTATTCCATGATATCTTGCCTCATCAAAAAGTTTAAGTATATAATATTCTTAGCGACAACCAAATCTCATATCAAAAAGTACATTATTGCTGGCGTTAAGTGAAGATTAATTCTCGAACAAAGAGTTGTAGACATGATTTAAAGAACAACCAAAAAAAAATATGGAGTTCATGAAGCATCAAATATATAGTGCAGAGAGTTGTTTAATTACTCTGATGTAAATACTTAGTTGGTGAAGTCTTCTTTGATAGAGCAATAAATTGGGGAATTCATCACAAACAGCAAAAAAGTGAGAGACCTCTATCTTTTATTGTGCAAGAACCTAATCAAATGAAAGACAAGAAAGAAACGTCTACTTATATCATGCAATAACCGAAAATATGGAAGATAAGAGAGAAAACCTTTGCTTTTCTTAATAAGAAATCTCTACTTTGATTGTACAATAACAAGTAAAGCAGGCAGAAAATAAACCTTTAAAGGCTGTGGGCACTCACGACCCAAATAGTCATCCAATGTCTCATCATCATCCAACTCATCTCCTCCGGTAAATACCACAATCATGTACTTAAATATTTTACTGCCAAATAAAGTTCTCAAGCTACGGAGAGCAGCTGCTTCTTCCTCTGAAAACCGTGTTCTGACGGATAACACTAAAAGTACAGCATCAATTCCATCTTTCGCCAGATCCAGACATTTTGCTATTTCTTTGTTAACAAAATCTATTCCAGCATTGATATCAAATAGACCTGCCACAATGTGTGATATCAGAGCCACTATTTGCCAAATAAATGTCTACTGGACTAACCAATAAGCAAAAGCTTGAAGACGGATTTTTTTTTCTCTTCCATCGTTGTAGTATGATCTCATGTACAAGATCCATCCCATATCATACCTGGAGTATCTATGACATTCACGATTTGACCATCCTCCAGGACAGTATTCTGCAATTCGCAGGAGTTTGTGACGCCAGAAGAGCTAGCCCTTGACTTAAAGGCCTTTCTTCCCAGAATGGTGTTCCCTGTAGCACTTTTGCCATTGCCAGTACGGCCAACAAGTACCAATGTCTTAATCCTATTACTCGGGATTGCAATTCTCCTCATCATGTTCCTTGCACGTATACATACATTCAAAATTAATACGTTCCTTTCTAGCATATCATTTTCCATTTGTTTTGTTTCCTCCCCTATTTCCGTATCTCTTGCCATTACCATTTTAAGACATCCATAGAGACATGCCAGTTATCAATATACAAAGATTATCCGGATAGTTATGCTTCCCAATTTGACAATGACAGATATCATGCCCTGGTGTTTGTGAAAGTTCCCAAAAGATTTGTTCTTAAATTTGCAAACCCTTCAATTTTTCTTTGGAATTTCCTGTCGATCTCGGGTAACTCACAAGTAAACGAGTCAAACACGAGAATTCTCACACTCGCTCCCCGCAGTCAATATTACGAGCAAAACTGATCGCATCGGAAAAAAAAACAGAGTAGCAGTACAAGGTCCTCGCTACGAGAAGAACTCAATATCATCGCGATGGTCGAGTTTGACAACGACTCAGGTCCTCAAGTGGTGGATAATAATAATCAAACAAACATACAATTAATGAGCCGGAGAAAGAAGGAGAGATTTTGATAATCAGATCAACTTACAAAATCAAGAGCAAACTAAGAGGCACGGAGCCACCAATCACACAGGAAACAGGGAGAAGGGTCGCGAGATTAGCTTTACTGAAAGGCCGATAACAGGAGGACGCAGAGAGGGACGAACTTTATAAGCCCAAGGATATCAGGGAGACGGGAATAAAGCAGCGCAAGGATCAAGAAAGAGATGGCCTTTTCTTCACCGCTCGGATTGGTATTCGATTGCTTGTCTCGGGTGTTCACAGGAGGGGCAAGTAAGTATCTCGTGCATTCATCCGCAGCATCCGAAGAAGAAGAAGAAGAAAGAGTCGTCAGCAACTGGGTCCTAACCATCGGCTCCAACCTTCTTATCTTCGTCGAACGGGGAAACGATAACCCCCTCAAATGAGAAATGAATCAAATTTTAGGGTGCGTATGAATCGCACCTGTTTCTGTTCAAGAATGAGCTCATTCTTTGGTGGAGAAAATGGGAAATCGTTTCTCTTATCTCCCTTCACAATCGTTCTTTCCCTTGCCCTAATCGCCTCTCCTCTGGTCTCCTCCACGTTCTCTGCTCTCCCTCACCGAAGACCGTTCCCTCTCTGTTCAGAGCAAAAGAGAACAAAGACCCTGCCTTCGTTAAGAAAGGCGGGATCTTCAACCTCGATTCTCGGTGGAAGAAGCCCGATAAAACAAGTCTTCTCGCCTTAGTCTCGTTTATGCTTTTCGCTCTCCGATCTCCGCCGCCTCTCTTTGCGCCTCGGTTCAGGCAAATGTGCTGGATTCTCTATTGCTCGCGAACTTGCTGGAGTTCGCCATTGGAATTTACTGATTGGTCACGCCACTCAGCTTTGCTATTTGCGCGTCCTCACCCGGAGATGCTTTCATTGTCCCTGCGCTTAGCTGTTGTTGGATTTGCCCTACAGCAAGTATTTTTGCCCTCTTTTCTTCAGTTTTAGGAATTTTCGTCCATTCGTGCATTCCATTCCCTCTTGTGGAAAAAGCCTGGCATTGCAATGCTTTTAGGTTTTTGAAATATGCTTGTGCATTTATCTGCAAGATTTAAGTTCATTCTCACTCATTGATGGTCATTGCTCCAATGGAATTTAACTTATTACGATACTGCTTGCATGATGCTTCTTATATTTTGCCTGACCACAAGATTGTTTTCAGACTTGATCTTTGAAATGCACTAAATTATGTCATGCATGATAATCTCTAGGCAGCACAACGACATGGGCGGTCATGGTGGTATGAACATCCTTCCCCAGAAACGTCGGAATGTGTACGATTACAAGAACAGATAGAAGGTTCGGCAAGATGAAAAGAGGCTGCTGCAAAAGAAGAGCAGCTTAAGCAAGAGCAAGCAAGGAAGCATGATGCTGAATTTCATCTCGAGCGAAAATTTGTGATAGGGTAGTAGCATAATTATGAGTAATAGCGTAATCATGAGTGAAAATATATTCCAGATTACAAGTAATAGCGTAATTATGAAAATTTGTGAATAGTATTGAAGGATTCTAGCTAGATGGAATTCAAGAAAGAAACTAAATTGTACATTTAGTAATAGTTCAAAAATCATATTATTGATTGATTGAGAGAGAGAGAGAGGGCAAGCGGGAGGGAGAAGATGACTACAACTAATAGTCTAATATCCCAACTAATAGTTTATTAGCTTCTAATGGTTCATGAATAAATATTGACCTTGACCTTATGATTGTATGCTATGATCAATTTTATTTCTCAAGTGGGTGCTCCTTATATTACTTATGTTCGCTTTTGGTTTCGGGTTCGGTATAAGGGGAAACTATAGAAACAAATGCGTCTTCCAACATGGTGATCCATCAAAACCGTCATCATCCTTGCAAGTCAAAAATTGCTCGAAGCAATCTAGACATATACATGTTCTTCGAGTTGAATTCGGAAATAGTCTAAAAGGTCGTGGTGATTTTCAAATTCAAACTTGGTTTCTCGACTGGATGGAGTGAGTATTGATAGGGGGCTGGACAACAATCCTAGATTTTCCATCCTGTTTCTTGACCCTCCAAATTGTAAGGATGCTCACTGCACTCAGATACAACCAAATGTAATCTCCATCTATGTCTTGTGTTACTCTGAAATCTTCAGCATGGAGTGGCGCACATAAGAGTCGAATCTTGTACTACGATTCACCCTATTTTCTTGATCATAAGGACGCGTCGCCTTTTTCCGATCCAAGAGACCCACATGGGATCCCCTGTTACAACTTTATACCCCGCGTTCGCGTACAACATGCGAGCGCCGAAATCGTCCTCATGGGCTCGGAGCGCCAGATGCTGGTAGCCCCACCTAATGCAGAGCTCGTCGCAGGCCTGGAGCAGCGCGGTTGCCACTTTCCGCCTCCTGTTTAAAATTATAATTTCAATACATTCGACTTGTCCCGATCGAACAACTACTGGTGAAAAGGTGAAACAGATGTTGACCTGAAGCTCTCGGACACTGCAATGCCAGACACAAAGAGGTATTCTTCGGCCCCTGGTATGTGCCGAAGCACGGCATCCTCCCTCAACACCGTGACATCAACCACTCCGACCACTCTATCATCGAGCTTGGGAGTGCTTGTTGAGGGCTCAGCCACTAAGCAGGCGTACCTGTTTTGATCAATGTCAGATTCTCTTTTCGCTCGCACTGTCGATGAATTAGTTATATTGAGCTTGCCTGTTTGAAGGCGAGTTTCGGAGTTTGTAAAGGAGCCCCGCGAGCACTTCTGCCTGAGACAAGTTGTGTTAAAGTAGGATCTGTTAAGACTCTTGACACTTGATCGCGTCGAGATTACACAATAGCGTCCATGCAGTAATTCGCTGACGTGAGGCGAAGATCACTCCCGCAAGCGAAATGGGGAGGACTCCTAGGCATTACCGAACCACTTAATAGACAATCAATCAAAGAACGAACTTTTTCCTGAAGAAGTTCTAGTTTGCTTCCTAAACAAAATTCAGGTGCATTCATGGCTCTATGGGCGCGTCGAAAGAGATGCGAACCTGGAAAAACTGTAAGAAGATATCGTTGAAAAGAACCACCGGTTCATGGAAGGCTTCGGCCTGGATTTGAGATACTGCCCTCATTTCGACTCCGTCTTCGATCAACCTCCTCACTCCCCACCCATGCGCCTTCACCAGATACTCGGACCGTCCGTTGCCTTCGTCTCTCTGCTCTGTTCTCAACCCTGTCAGTCCGTCGAATTCTGCTTCCTCTGGCGATGAAATGGTGCACCGCAACGTGGGAATTCCGCCTCTCTCCTTGTGCCGCCATCTTTTTCTCAGCCGGAACTCTCTGCAGCGAACGACCCAGAAGACAAGATCGTCGCCGGTGCTTTGTTTAACGCCAGTGCCGTGGCACAAGCCCCGAGCGAAGCAGCTGCTCGAAATGAGGTGACAATTCAGAGCTATCAGATGAACCATGCTATGTTAGAGCACGAGCGGGGTGATCAAATGGCTTCCGTGTGCGTGTGCGCAGTTGGGGCTATCCATTATCCTTCGAAGCTCTTGCTCGAGCACGGTGGACCATCGGTTTTCTGATCAAAATCTTTTGAGAGGCCATGGTTGGACGCCTCAAGGAGTGGTCCGCGATCACAATCGTCTATGTTGTCCCTGAGCCTCAAAGGAAAGGAAATGCCACGTGGATGTAAGGAGAGCCTAACATTATTTCTCAAATATTTCTCTTTTGGAAGGTTTCTGGTAAACCACGCGTGAATCTTCTTCATCTCAACCGTTAATCCCTATTGAACCCACAGGATCGAATGGCCGAGGAGGATACGCGGGACATACTTATGATTATACCGTGATGAGTTGACTGAGTGGTTGAATATTTTATTTGAATATGGTAGCCTTGATATCCTAATCATATATCTTACTCCAGGAAAAAAAAAAAAAAAACCTTCAGGGCTACTCGTGGATGGAGCCTTAATTGATGCGCATGAGTGATCAGCTTGCCTTTAGCCATGAAGATTGACGGAGCCAAAAATCTTTAGATACTCGTTATTATTTAAAAAGAAAGTTCCGAACGAGAGGTAGAACATTCATCACAACTTACATATGTGTTTTAATGAGTAAAGTTGTCTAAATAGTAATCAATTTACCTTAAATATTTTAATTATGTCAATCAAGTTATGAACTTTCAATTGTACTAATTTTAGTCCTAATTTTTTTGACGATGTGTCAATTCAGTTCTAAATTTTTTAATAATCTATCAATTTACTCATATAAATTTTAATGGAATGTTATTTGGCCTTTTATTTTCTAACCATCCATTCAATTTTGCACACAAGGTTCAACGCAAAACTTCATAAACGAATTATGTAATAGTCGTTTTCTCGATATTCCATGAGCTGGACATGGACCGAAGCCGGGACTCGAAGACAAAACAACCCCCTCCCTGTCGAAGTCGAACGCATTCTCAGCTGTTTTCTGTAAGCTGGGCTTGGGACATCACGACTCCTATGAAGAGCCCCAAAAAGAAAGAGGAATTCAGCATTGCCAAAGCTCGCAAGTCGCAAGCAATTGGGCAAATTCGCATGACCCAACAGCCGATAAACATTACTTCATCTTAAGCGTTTTAAATTTTAATCAAATATGTAATGTAATTTTCAAATTTCTAAATTATCGATGCACATTCAATTATGTCAATGATTCCCGAATTTTTAATCTAAAGCATGGCTCGTAAACTTTTAATTTGTTTAAGAGAAAATAACACAAATAGTCTATGAGCTTTGACACATTATGTAATGTGATATAAGTTTAGCCAAATGTACAATATCATATCTAAATTTCTCATTTGAATTTTTTGGTAGATATCCAATTTATAAGTAAGAAATGTCAAATATAGTCCTTTCAAAAATTCAAGTTTAGCTACAATATCGAATATTTTCATATAATCTAGGCATAAAGCTGAATACGTACTAAAAGTTTAGAGATTATATTGAACAGATTAAAAGCGCGTGGACGAAAGTTCATGAATCATCTAGTTCGAAGTAATCTAATGTGTAACGTGATTTATGAACAATTATTCTGCATCAAATTGAATAAAGGACTAAGTTGAGCATGCATAAGAAAATAAATCTAAGTACCATATTGAACGATGAGATCACACTACGAATTAAATTAAAGTTCTAAAATAATATCGAATAAAATTAAACTTTTGAATAATACATCATGTATTATTTAAAAATTAAAAATATAAAAAAAGTATTTATGTCGTGACCCACAGCTTGGACAACACGATAGCTACGAGGAGCTGAAAAAGAAGACGGGAAATCGGCAAAGCGCGCGGGCGGGGGTTTGGGAGTGGGGGAAGAAATCGGGCAAAGTTCCGCATGCCCCCCGACACCGACAGCTAAGAGACATTAAATGACCTCAATTACCGCTCGTCCCTCACTCGTGGGACCCACATGCGACTGCCTACGCCGTCGTATGGTCTCCCGAATACATAGATGTTCTCGAAACTGGACAAATTGGGGGCTTGACCACCCGTCAAATTTGGGAGACGAATTTCGATCTGCTTTTGATCCGCCAAAAAGCGAAAAAAAAAAATAATAAAATCATCCCCCAGTATTGTACCCTACGCACAAGAAACAAATCGATTGATTTATACGGGACGTTGCTTACGCTGTTTCGAGATAAATTATTTAAGTGTATTTTCGTACGTAATAGTCTCATTTTTTAGACTAAAAAAATAACATAAATTAAATTTTACTAATTGGTCCGTCTACAAAATTTTTGGTCTGCATCCTAGAAAATTTCTTACACTTCGGAGAAAACGTAAACCAGGATTTTAACCGGGGGGGAGGGAACAGAAGGAGGAGGAGGAGGAGGAGCAGCAGCAGAGAGTATTCTTCGTAGTAGTTCGTCGTCCCCCTCAGCATTTCGCACGACTCATCATCAGCCATTACCTGCCCCCCCTCCCCCCGCGAAAAAAGTCAAATGCTCCTCCTGCCATTCTCCGCCGGGGCTTCTTCACTTTCCGGGAGAAGCTCGTGAAAGATTCTTCTCGCCCCGAAGCTCTCCCATCGTCGCGGCCCCGCTTCCCCGAAGCAATCGAAGCACGAGGAGGAGCAGTAGCGGCGGCGGCATGGGGAATTTCGTGTGCATGACGAAGAAGGACGCCAAGGAGAGCGGGAATGTGTCTCGGAGCAAGAGGATGGCCAGCGGTCGGTCCCAGAGGAAGCTGGGGATGGAGGAGGAGCTCCTCCATCGCCAGGCTCTCTCCATGGCCCTGCATCAGTCCCAGAGGTTTGACGGATCCATGTCCCGCCGCATCAACGGCAACACCAGCTCTCGCAGACGCGCTGTCTCCGATCATTCCCCCAACGGAAAGCCGGTGAGTTCCAGTTCCAGTTCCAGTTCCAGTTCTGGTCGATTTCTTCTGCTGGATTTTTGCTCGTTTCTGAGCGGATCTTGCGTGAATTGCGCTTTCCCTAGTAAGATCTGAAAGGTTAGCGACAGCAGTAGGGGGATGGTAGTGGCCAATTCGATTAGAATCAGTAACGGTCGATGGTCGGTTGCTGAGTCCCAGAACGATGCTTGCGCGCGGAAAAAAGGGGGAGTCCCAGAAAAAAAGGAGGAAAGACATCGTCTTTCTTCTTTCAGAGCTTCAAAAAGTGCAATCATTGATCCACACTCGCTTTCCTCCTTTTTTATTTATTTAAATATTTTACTTTGTCTGCTGCTATGCGAAGCTTTTGAAGAGGAGATGATCTGCTCTTCTTTTTGCCCCCTTTTACCGAGCAGAAATTGTGGGACCGATTATATGTGATTTGTCATGAGAAAGTTTCCGATCTTTTGAGTAAAGCGTCATTAGTGCAAATCTAGAGAGCTTAACCCTGAGTTGACGCTGCATCTTTCTTATATTTTCTTTGACTCTTTCTTTAAGTGAAGCAAGATGCAAAGTAAAATTTGCAAGAAAAGTACTGATTTTGTTATGTAAATTGCTTTTTGGTATTCGATCGTGATTTTTTTCTCCTCGTAGTTGTGTCATTAGGCCCAAACTTCAGTTACATGGTTTATACTTCCTCTTCTGTTCTTCATATGAAAATCAGATGCGCAGGGGCATGGCTTGATCCAACTAATGAAGGATGCTTTGAACTAGCTTTTCATTATTCTAGATATGAAAAAATTATCGAGCAGAGGTTCCATTCTCTGGCAAAACATGTTTTAGCTGCTATACCTTCTGTAAATTTCGATTATTTTTTTTCAAATATAGATATAACTAGAATGTCCTTCCACAGGTAGCAGACTTTTTAGAAGGTGTAAAGTGGAAGAAAGTTGTCCTGATACATGGAGAAGGATTTGGAGCTTGGTGCTGGTATAAGACGATAGTGCTTTTAGAGGAAGCGGGACTCATCCCCACAGCCGTCGATCTCACAGGTTCTGGTATTGATACGACTGATACTAATAGTGTCAGTACGCTGGCAGAATATTCGAAACCACTGATTGACTATCTGCAGAACCTCGCAGAGGATGAAAAGGTCTAAAGATGCATCATTAGGGTCATGTCTTGAACAACCTCCTTTCTTGTTTTTCCAGTAATAGAGTGATACTGCTGTTTCATGCAGGTAATATTGGTTGGTCACAGCATTGGAGGTGCATGTGTTTCTTATGCTTTGGAGCAGTTCCCAGAAAAAATAGCTAAAGCAATTTATATTTGTGGTACAATGGTGGCTAATGGTCAGAGGCCTTTTGATGTATTTTCTGAAGAGGTATGCACCAATATGGTTCATGGGGGGCAAGGGGTGGTTCCCCAGATGAATGAAATCTTGTATGTCTCTGCTTTGCAAATAACGATATCCCCTTTTTGCAGCCTTATCTGTTGAAGATGCAACAAATCTTTTTCTTTAATTCTTCTAGTTTTTTCAACTTTTTGTCAATTGATATGCAATATCTGCTGTTCCTAACTTGGCATATTCATGATTTTCTTGCTGTAATGCCTTGTGCTTTGTTTCATACGATTTGGTAACGTTGTGATTGGATGTTGCTTGCAGCTTGGCTCTGCAGAACTCTTCATGCGAGAATCGAAGTACTTAATACATGGGAATGGAAAGGACAAGACTCCTACGGGATTTCAGTTTGAGAAAAACCAAATGAAGGGACTATACTTTAATCAATCCCCTGCTAAGGTTAGTTGTATTCTTAGAAGCACTTATTCTTTTATTCATCTCACTAAAAGGAGTTGCTGCATACTAGTGAGCTACTGCTATATACAGCAAATGTACTCGCTAATTCGCTGTCTCAATTCCGTGACCGGACACCACCAGCAAGAAAATATTGCTGCATGTTAGGAGTTGTGATGCAAACAAAGTCTGACATGATGGTGGAGATGTTCACCTGACATATCCATATTAGGGACAGTGCCTATTGAGTTTTGTTATCATTGTTTTCAGTGCGTGTACACTCAAGCAATGTCTGAGTGTGCTTCTGTGCTTGTGCTTACACCAACATATGTTCTCTCGCGCGAGAGACTCTTGGAATACCTCATTGATTTTGTTCTATATCTATTTTACATGACTTACTGTGCAAATATGTACTATGGGAATTAACAGCCAAAAGCTGGCGAGCCTTACTCTAGGTGGATATTATACCATACTATGGACAACTTTCAACTTACATTGGCCAAAAAGTGGAGTTGGGTAGGAAAACATGTTCCCATTGGTTTCATGAGCTTTTAGGGGCAGAAGAGAGTTCTCTGTCTCTCTCTTTGACCTCGAAATAAAAATGGGCCTCTATTTGCTTCGGATTCCTCTCAGAAGTAAATGTGCCATCAGTTATGTGAGTTGAATACAGTAGAATAATAATTCCTCACTAGGGGGATGCATGATGTTTCTTATTGTTCACTCTGTTTCAACCTCCTATGTCCGATCAGATTGACGCATACATTTTTTATTTGCACTGGTCTGGTTCTATCATTAGCCTTTACTTATGACTTTGCTCTGAGTGATTAGTGTTTTTATGCGGCAAATCCTTCTGTCCACCTTATTCTATTTTTCACTGTCCAGACTCTGGACCAACAAATACAGTCAGAAAGATGAGTTACAGAATTTTCCTCAAACTACTTTAAAGCCTTTCCACTTGCACACTCACGTCTCCCGTGGCCTTTTCTGCTGCCCAATTAACGTGTAGTCTATAATTATCGGTGAAGTCATATCCATAAGATCTTAATCCAGGAAAGAAATCAGCGAAAATCTATTACAGGATGTTTAACACCTTTCAAAGAGGAAAAATAGATGAGCAGATATCTTCTTTACTCTGAAGAATGTCTTAGAGTCCAAATACTGCTTCAAAGAGCTTTCTGTGGAGCTTCTGCTTGTTCAGGACATGACCAACTATCACCTAAGGAATTTCCATTATATATTTCATTTGCCTATTTAAGAACTAATGCAAAGATTCCAGTGTATTTCTGGCCTCATGCTGCACATCCACCAAATTGAGTCGTCCTTTCCTTCATTTACCAGTTTTGTGCTTGCATCATTTACTCCTTTGATCATCATTGACTCTCCAAAAGTGAATCCAAGCCATTCCGAACCACTTTTGGAATTCCATACTGTAAGCTGGCTACCAGATCTCTAATTTTTTAACTCCACTAACTAATCCATACTTGCCATCAGTTACACTTCGTAAGTGCAATTCTTCGCAGATGTCATGGCATAACTGATGCAGCCAATTAGAACTGAATAGGAAGTGTTTTGGCGTCTTCTTTCTTGCAAGCTTCACAGTACTGGTTAGTTGGTTTTACCAGCATTTATATATAGACAAGACTCATGCTTACTAAACCCTTCATCTTACAGTGGTTTGAAGTAGGATGTTCCTAATCAAATTAGCTTTGGTTTAAAAAGTTCCCGGGCTGAAGACTGTGTTTTATAGTGGATGAAGGATTACTGTTGTGATCAAAGTCTTTCTTTGAAATCTGCTTGAGTTTGAAACTTTTGCACTCACTTTCGCCTAATCAGAGCATGGTTTAATTTCATAATTTATCAGTCTGTTTCTTCATGAGCCGTCCTGAGTGGTAGGGAAAACTGCTGTTGATTGCAGATGCTCTCATGCCTCTATACAGAGCTATGTTTCTAAATTTGGTTTGTAATATCAAGTACGAACATTGCATAAAATGTTTTTTTGCTCTACTGCCCCCTGATTATTGACTGTGTGACTACCATTAATCTTGTAATTGTAACTGATAATTTTATTTAGTGCGTGCTCGGTCTAACTATTTTTGAATGAACATTCTTTTCAGGATGTTGCATTGGCCATGGTTTCTATGAGACCTATTCCGCTTGGGCCTATAATGCAAGAATTATCATTGTCCCCTGAAAAGTACGGTTCTTGTCGTCGGTTTTATGTTCAGACGCTGGATGATCGAGCCCTTTCTCCGGATGTGCAAGAGAAGCTGCTGCGAGAAAACCCCCCAGAAGGCGTCTTCAAGATTAAAGGCAGCGATCACTGCCCGTTCTTCTCAAAACCACAGTCGCTGCACAAAATATTGGTGGAAATTGCTCAAATTCCATAACTTGAGCTATGTGGTGCCTTTAATATGTTGCGTTTATCTAGATGGTTGGAACCATCCAGTCATCTAATTCTAATTCGTCCAGCACCATCGAGCTACATATACAGAGGGGTGAGTTCTATTGTACCGCGTTTAGAAAGAATGTCATAGGTTCGAGCGGACATCGTCTAGGCTGATTAGTGTGACGAATCTAGTTGGCATTTATACTATGTAAATGTGCATAATCAATTTGATTAATTTAGCTGGCTCTTTCTTGTTTTTCGGCCTTTGGTTTAGCTGTAAGTTGAGTTTGTATACTGTGCCTTCTCTTTTATGAAAGCTTATGATTTCTTCTACTGTGGAAAAGGCTTGCAAATTGTAAAACACAAAGCTTTGGCCTTGTTAAGGTGGGGACCAAATGGGCGTAGAGGGATCGAATTTGCTATTGGAAAACTCAAAGATCTTGCCATTAATTCTTTTGTCCTCCGGAATTCTCACATGGCGTTCAATAACTAATCAAACCATTCTCATGAATGGCTTATCTATTCCATATGCTACTATATTTAATGTTTTGGAGTCCGTAGATGTTGGAAGGCAGCCTAGTTGTCATTTCTCTACTGTCTCAATAGTTCACGTGAGATATTACGTGGAGTTCATCAAATAGCCTCTTTAGCCTCTCTACGGTACCCTTGACGACATGCCATTTCAGGTTGACTGTCTTTCCACTTTCTTAGCGGCTACCAACGTAGATTCAACTTTATTCACAAAAACCGACATGGCGCAGCGCGTTGAGCATCTTTTGAGTTGTCCAATTCAATTGAATAGTCCGCTAAGGATGATGTGGCTTGCAACATATGTAATGTCTCTTCTTTTATCTTGAGAAAGGTACGCATCCTTCCCTCTGGGCCGTCCACCACTCCGTTTTCAAGCGGTTTCAACCGCCTCCGTCAACTCCGGTTGGTAAACTTTTAGCTGATATTTGACTCTATTCATGAACATGTGGCGTGCAACTTCTTGGGTAGGTAAAATCATCTGAACTTTTTGCTATGGTATCGGTGTGAGATACCATCCCAAAGCGTGCTGTCGGAGATTACATTCACAGAATTTTGTGTTCCGATGTTATAATCCATTATTTCAGATGCATCAAAGCATGGTAATTACTCGTTTTACTGAGAAAAAAATTTCATACGAAGAGTGCATAATTGGATAGATAAACTCACACCAACCAATGAATCTGGTATTATATTCGATTTTTTCCCATCGAGTATTGCCCAATCTCAACAAAATAATTCACCAGATAGTTCTATTTTTTATTATTATTTATCAATGGGTATTTTGAACCCTTTGAACATCTATTCTCTCGTCCCATACATATTGGGTAATCCCCGAAAGAATATAGATTTATACTCCCAAGATCACCCTAAGAGAATGCACAGTGTGTGATAGTTTAACTCTATATTTTCGACGAGAAAGATGAACACGCTTATCATTTGAGCAGATTTGTTTTTTAATTTCAGTTGTATGATGTGGGGGAAAATAAGGGAAAATGCAAATGATAAGTCTGATAAAATATGATAAAGAAATAAGAAAAAAAAAAGCATGAGAAGAAGAGAATTTTCTTGTTCATCTCCCATTCCATTCACTAGAAAGTTTAGGGAGGTTTACCCATTCACTAAAAAGCCGGTGGAAGGTAATACCTATTGTCTACCATCGCCATTCGCCAACTCCAAGAATATCCTCTTCCATACCCACCAAAGAATGGCAAGGTGATACCACCAACTTCTTCCCCCTGTCTCAGAGAGAGAGAGAGAGAGAGAGAGAGATGGCTATGGCTTGCTCTGGGCACATGCCAGTAGTGGCCGAGCCACAGCCCCGTACTCACTCTCTTAGTTGTCATTCTCCTTCAAATTCCTGCAAGATTTTCTCTTCCAGTTTGCATTTTCTCGGTAAAGAACCCCGCCCACCTCGTCATTTCCACGCGTCCCCCATCAAGAACGCCCCTTTCGCGCGACGTTCCAGACTCGCGGTAAGCAGAAGCGATTCGATTTAGGACTATGGTCTCGAGATCGTGAAAAGCTTATTCCCGATGTCTGAATATGTGAGTTTTGAGAATCTTTGTTGTTTCTGCGTTTAAAAATTTTCATCTTTGGGTTTAATGTGGCAGTTGGTGGCAATGGCCAAGCCCGACCCAGTGAGGATAATGATATCCGGAGCGCCCGCTTCGGGGAAAGGGACTCAATGTGAGCTCATCACCAAGAAAGTAAGAATTTTTCTTTGGCTGAACTCTTGATCATTGTTGGGTGACTTTCTCTTTTCGCAAATCCTATTGCGTTCCATGTGTTTGGTCATATGTCGGACACGTTGATATTGTTCCTTGTAATAAAATTACTTACAAAAAGGGAAAGAACACCAGAAGGGAAAAAAATGGTGCTCATTAATCTGGATAGCGGATATGATTATTGTTGACTGAGCTGGAGACTCAGCAGTGAAACACCGTTTCACTGGAGTTTTTTCACGTCCATTTGTTCAGTTGGTTGGTGGAGTTAATTTGGTATGATTCTTTAAAAGCCATGAGCGCTGGCTTTACATATTTATGGAATCCTTTTGAAGTATTGGTGCTTAGCTTGAATCCGCTTCTGAGCAATGAGCAAAAGGGGAATAACCTCGCAATCTGTTCTTATGACATGCCGAACTGGTAATACTGAATTCAGCATACATGGTGGCCTTCTCCAGGCACTCAGAGGTCTCTATATATCTTCTTCTTCCTTTCTTAATTCACCATGCATAGTCAACAATTTCTACCATCTGATTTGATTAATCAAGCATGAACTTGGCAGCTGCATACGCAATCTGAGTGTGTTTCCAAAGAAAGCAAGAAAAGCTATTCATTTAAGGCTTGTCAAGTTTGTGTCTTCTTTAATGAGAGAATACTCTCTTAACTGGTCGAAGTAATGGCCACAGTGAGATACTTTTGTCTAAGTTCTTTCCCCCCCAATCTGCTTCTCAAATCTGAGTTTGCATTTCCTTAAAGACCATTTGATAATAGGCGAAAGGGATGGGAAAATTAATATTAAAAATTCTCGTATCATACTTACTCTAGTGGTGGCGGAATACCTGATCATACATTTTGATGCAATCCCCTGTTTCATTCTTTCATGAGAAGTGGTGAAAAGTAATCATAGAAAGTAGGTCAGGCAGATTGATTATCAAATTTTAAGGCGAGCTAAATTTTTAGATGATATCATTTTCAAGATGAACCTCCTTACTGCAGTTATATGAAGGATTTCCTTGGACCGATTTACTTCAGTAAGTTGCTCAGAGGAGTTTGGTGATAGCTTCTTTTAGTTTTTTTTTTAACTAGATTTCCTTCAATTTAATGGACCCATCATTAAGCTTGTTTTACTTGAGAAACTTTTTCTTGCCTTGTCAAGTAGTATGAAGATGTTAGGAAAATGAATCTAACATTAATTATAAAAACCCTGAGAGTATAAGAATGAGAAGGTACACAATAAAAATACTGAGAGGACACTGTTGCTTGAAATTTTAGCTCATTAAGTTGAAGGAAAAGGTAAGCGGAAATTAGTCGATTCGTGTCTTGCGGCTGTCCTTCATTTTATTACCTGTGTGTGGATTGTCCACTTCTTTGGTCTATTTATTCGAATGAATTAATTTATCTATATAAGAGTTGGCAATATTGCTCGACAGCCATGTAATTTTACAGCATAAGGTTGATTATTAGATTCCTATAAGCATCCAATGAGTGCACAACTAGAGGGATTTTAACTCCTTATATGTGCTTTTTGTCATGGCTCAACTCTAGCTGTAATAGAGATGTTTCAGCAGGAACTGTTCTTGAATCTGGCGCATGTAGCCTCAGCCAAGAAACATATATTTTGGCTACTAGCCATTGGATAATATGTTGTTGTAGTGGCAATAGTTCTTATATCGACATTACAGGAAACTTTATTATATTCTCTCCTTCATTTTAACACGTAACTTCCTCCCTTTGAAAGATATAATGTCATTGTCTCTATAAGTTACTGCTTTTATCTCACTTTGGGGTTGCCCATGAGAAAAAGCAGATTGATTCAAGTCATCCTCATATATGCAGTACAATTTGGTGCATGTTGCCGCTGGGGATCTGTTACGGGCAGAAGTTGCAGCTGGTAGTGAAAATGGAAACCGAGCAAAGGAGTATATGGAGAAAGGGAAACTGGTCCCCGACGAAATAGTTGTAATGGTAGGGACAGTACATTCTTTTGAAATACACCTGACAAAATATTTGTAATAGTAGGGACAGCACATTCTTTTCTAAACACACTTAGTGAAATAGCTTGTATATATTTGACCCTTAGATGGTTAAGGAGCGGCTGTTGCAATCAGATTCTCTAGAAAATGGTTGGCTTTTAGATGGATATCCCAGGAGCTTATCGCAAGCCACAGCTCTGCAAGAATTTGGGCTCCGGGCGGATCTTTTCATTCTTTTGCAAGTAAGAATCTTTAGTTTCTATCTTCTGTTGTTATTTCACATTTAGCCTTTGGATGGACCTTAAGCTCCTGTTTAAAAGGGTTGATGTATTGTTTTTCACGATCATCTCATTTTGAAAGGCTGGATTGGTTGGAAATATATTTTTTCGGGATATAAAATGGTAACTGGGGGGAATTTACTTTACGTATCTATTGTTAGGTGTTGGATGAGAACAATTGAGAATGGGAAATTCATAAGTCTTACATGGAATAACCACTGTATTTGCTAGGTCCCTGAAGAGATTCTTGTGGACAGAGTTGTTGGTAGACGGTTAGATCCTGTTACTGGTAAGATATATCACTTGAAGTATTCTCCTCCAGAGAATGAAGAGATTGCTGCCAGATTGACACAAAGGTTTGATGATACTGAAGAAAAGGTATGCCATGTACACATGACAAATGTCAAGGGAATACATATTTAGAGCTATGCTATCGATTAACTTAAGCTATGATCTTAAAGATCTTTGGGGGCCATTATGTGCTTCTTTGACTGTGTTTTCTGATTTCTTTTAGGTGAAGTTGCGGTTGCGCACTCATCATCAAAATGTGGAAGCAGTGCTTTCAATGTATAAAGACATAACAATTGAGGCAAGCACTCTGTCTCTCTTTCTGTCGCTCTCTATTTAGACTAGGCGTCTGGCTAGACAGTTTGCCAGTTACCTGACATTTACTAACACGATATACATATTATGGTCATGTATTATCTGTTACTTATCAATGCCATTTCAATAGCACATCACTAGAATTTGGCTTATATCACCCTCCAAAACCGTCAATCTGTGTCAGTATGACAGTAGTTCTAAATAAATCACATTGCCCACTTCTTCCTATAGCAAAAACAGCCAGACGTAGTCAAGATGCCAATTTGAAAGCTACACATTCCTTCACCTATGATGGGAAGATGTGGAAAGGACAGCATTTTGACCTATGAATTCGTAACCTTGCATTTGAGGATGCAAAGAGGATTGCATTTTGACCTTTGAAGCGGAGTGTGGGAGATATGTTAGCCCGGAAAATTTGCTAAAGACATTTTAATTTGTCATTGGTCGAATGTGAATTCTGTCTCCGAGTAGTCTTACCTTGATGCTTGGATTTTCTGAGGTCCCCACCGTAATCTGCATAGAACCCCTGTCTAATGTGAGATCTCAGGCTTTTAATCATACCTATCATACATGCTCGATGTATACATATATAGCACTTATTTACATTCGTACACATGAAAGTGTCTGGAAAATTTTCTATAAAATGATTAATTAATCTAATCAGGTAAATGGAGACGCTCCAAAGGAGGACGTGTTTGCCCAAATTGACAATGCTCTCTCGAACCTTCTTGAACAAAGGAAAGCTACTTCGGGATCTCTTGCATCATAGCAGATGAAGAATGACTGAACAATTGTTGAGACGACGTTTTTGAATGGTTCTCCATCACTGCTATGGAAAAAGCAACGGCGAAGCTTGAATTTGTCGGGCACTTACAAATTTCAGCTCCTTATAGTGTAAGTATTTGGAGAAAAAAAGTAGTTTG
The DNA here is from genome assembly GCA_019926035.1 of Melaleuca alternifolia. NCBI lineage: Eukaryota > Viridiplantae > Streptophyta > Magnoliopsida > Myrtales > Myrtaceae > Melaleuca > Melaleuca alternifolia. The sequence continues at coordinate 205,113 of JAGKPW010002324.1, forward strand.
GCCTATATGATATTATTAATCCTTCATTCATATATTACCGATTACTTGAAGGGATGCTTGTCATTTATGATTCTATAATGGAAAATGAAGGTCAAGGTGCCAGTCAAAGTATAGCCTACATAGGGCTCGTTCCATCTTGTCAGTATGTCGTTGAGACTTCATATTATGTCCATTCTTTTACTATCAACTGTGAGGTGTACTTAAAGTTTTGAATGAGAAATGCAGTTTGTTTTCTTTGCTTTTTACATGATGATACACCCCAGAAGAAATCTGCCAGTTATTTCACTCATATCCGAGAAGGATCTACCAAGAGATTGAAGTCTTGAACAGAGATTGAGAGAAGCTCTCGTAGGCTCCGTTCGTTTCACGAAAAATATTCTTTCGAAAAATATTTTCCGGAAATTGTGGTGTTCGGGAGGCCGAAAACAAGATAGTCAGGGAAAATATTTTCTACTAATGGAGAAAACACCTTCAAAAGTGGGGAAAATATTTTTCACTTTTTTGAAAGTAAAAAACATTTTCCCTCCTCTTTGCTTATCTTTAAATATTGCAACCTCTAACAATGTGCATCGACCTTGCTCGAGGCCGGTGAGTCGGCGGCCTTTGACAAATGAACACCATAAAATATTATCATTTTTCAGGAAAATGATTTCTTAAAAAATATTTTCCAGATTGCTATATTTTCCGTGAAACGAACGGAGCCTTAGATTAAGCCCGTCTTTCTACACAAGAATCCTTTCGTATAGTGCTCTAGACAGAAATATTGATGGAATCAGGTGAGGTGGTTTGCATGACCGGCTCAATCGCTTATCAGCACAAGAAATGGCTGAACAATCCGTGTTATTATGACCGGGCTGTCACTGAACGTTCATATCTGTTTTCTAGTTCCTTTAGTTTCCACCTACAAACTCTTTTTAATTCCATGCTCTCGTTTGTATTCTGTGATCGTTGACGGGGAGAAGTTTCACGTTTAATATCAAAGATATTTGCATTTCGAATGTTTTGAAGATGCTGCCAAAGGTAAAAGTGCCGTTTTAGATGGAACTGGAAGATTAATCTGAGAATTAATGGGATCATATCTAATCCAAAAAGCAGGGTTAACTCATGGAAATGGAACCTTTTATCGCACGCTAGTTTGTTCTTTCTTGCAGTCCAAATTAAGGTTAAGCTTTCGATGACGCTGGTCATCTATGCTTCAGAAATGGAGACTCAAGAGTCTGTAGATACCATTCTGCTTTCCACATACATTCTTGGCTTCATCTTCCAGATCTAACCACAAATTTGTGGGAGCAAGATGCATTAGAATCGGCATCAAATGCGACATGCTATTCATTCAATTATAAAGCAGGACATAAGAAGGGAGTGTGCGGATGACAGAGATCCCCCGTTGAGCGAAATGTCAACTTATATGATTTCACTGACGGATGAAATGAACAATAACTGTCCATACGGTTCCAGCATTCTGTGTGAACGCCTACACCATCCAAATCGATTATTTTGCAGACGTCTGTTTTTCGGTTGTGCTCACAAAGGTGGATAGGAACGACTGCTTTAAGTAGAGCATGGTGAGACGAAAGTTTATTGAAGGTATCAGCACAAGCTATGTACATAGACAGTTTTGAGATACCAAAATAATCGCACCGAAACAGGCTATCCGGAAAACCTATATCCCAGAAAATTGCATTCACTTCATGTGATGGTAAAACTACTGCTGCTATTAACCACCGAAAACTTACCATTACCACACATATGGAATAACTGAGAAGCGTTTTCGGCACCCACATTTACATAAGAGCTTACAGCTTGACCTTAGCTTATGCTTGTGATAGAGAAGTTAACCAAAGACAGACTTTCCATTCTTATCAGCGTCATTCTCCGTACACCTTAATGTGCATGGTTCGGCATCACTTAGCATGCTTACCACCTCTCTCATAGTTGGACGCAGAGATGGGAGTTTGGTGGTGCATAGAACTGCAACTTTCAACACTTTAATCATGTCATCTTCACTGGAGTCGGATACCAATTTGTCATCTAGTACTTTAAAGACATTTTCGCGGTCGCTCAGATGAGTTAGAGTCCAGTGAACGATGTCTCTTCCCTCACCATACTCGTCCTCGACCGGTTGTCTACCGGTGACAATTTCTAGCAGAACGACTCCAAAACTGTATACGTCAGTCTTTTCACTCACTTTAAGTGTATAAGCAAGCTCTGCAAAGGCAAAAAAAGAGATTGATGTGAAGAAAGTGTAGCAATGTGTCCGGTATTGATGTGAAGAAAGTGTTAGCAATGTGTTCAGAACGAACTTTAACTAACATTACAGAAGCAAAAGCTCAAAAACTAATTGAAGAAAAGCCAAATGAATGGGGTCTGCTGTATATGAAAAGGTTTAAAACTCACCTGGAGCAATATAGCCATGAGTTCCAGCTAGACAGCTACAATTAGGTCCCTTATGGGACTTCTCAACAGTCTTGGCAACTCCAAAATCAGCAATTTTCGGTTCATAATCTTCATCGAGCAGAATATTTGTGGACTTAATGTCGCGATGAATAATCGCAGGTGAACAATCGTGATGCAGATAAGCAATTCCCTTTGCTGCTCCAAGAGCAATTCTGTATCTCTGAAACCAATCCAGTTCTGGCTGTCCATCTTTGATCTGTCGGTGAAGTGCTTGAAACAGATTACCATTTGCCATGTATTCAAAGACTAAGAAACTTGAACCTCCTTTCGTCAGACAAGCATACAATTTGAGTATATTTCTATGCCTGATATTCCCCAAAGTCCCTATTTCAGCAAGCAATAATTTTGCGCTATCTGCTCTCCACAGTCGCTTCACGGCAACCATCCCGTCACTTTTCTTCAACTCCACGCGATATACTTTTCCTGTCCCCCCAATTCCTATCAGGTTTTCTTCGTCCAAGTTACATATTTCATCTGCGTCGATTTCCACTTGATGGAAAGACGCAAGTTTCCATTTCGGATGTGTCTCCTTCTCTTCCTCCATAGAATTCACTGGATCAGCCTCCACATATTTGAAGTTCTTATAACTTACAAGGAGGAGACCAACTAGGATGACAACCAGAGCCGATAATATGATGCTGAACAGAACCAGCTTGTCTGTAAAAATTCCCTTCCGAGTGTGCTTTACACTGCAAATCTTGATATCTGAATTCACCTGCAGCCTTGAATTTTGGTCGACACAAAATCCCCTGTTTCCAAGAAATGCTTTGGTCCCTCCTATCCTCAATAGATCGGAAGGAATTTCACCGGACAACTGGTTTCCGGACACATCAACAGAACTTAGCTTCAATTTTGCCAAACTCTCTGGTATTGAACCTGTCAACTTATTTCCCGATACATTTAAAGAGTTCAGGGAGCTCATCTGTGAAAGGGAGTTGGGGATATTACCACTCAGAGCATTCGAGGCAAGATTCAAGTCAACCAATCTACTGCACTCACCCAGCTCCGCTGGAATTGGTCCCATCAGTGAATTTTCTTCCAAATGCAAGGATCCGAGTTGCTTGAGATTGCCAATTTCGGGTGGTATATTTCCAGAAAAACTGTTATCCATCAGATAAAGTTTCTCCAAGTTCCCAAGTTTGCCCAGTTCGGATGGAACCTCGCCTGAAAACATGTTATTCTGCAGCAACAATTGTTTCAAACTGGTAGAGTTGCCAATGTCTGATGATACAATTCCACTGAAATCATTATCGCTGAAATCAATCATTTCTGCATAGGGTAACGCCCACACCCCGTTTGGAATTGGCCCCGATAGTTGATTCTGGTTTATTCTTAATCTCAAAAGGGACTTACATTCAGCATAAGAATCGGGCAGGGCGCCTGAAAAGTTGTTTCCCAGAGCAAGCAAAAACCGCAGGGTCCCGTTTTCACACAGGAACCTCGGGAACTCACCTGAAAACTGGTTTTCTGATATGTCGATGCTGATTAGAGGAGAAAATCGACCAAGATTAGCCGGAAAATTGCCAGAGAAACTGTTCCTGTAGATCGAAAACCCAATGAGGTGACGTAAGTCCCCCAACCCCTCAGGAAGCACCCCCGAGAAATTGTTATCATATAGCTCAAAAACCGTCAAGTTCTTAAGGTTAACAATTCCTGGAGGTAATTCACCGTGCAAGTTATTAGCAGATGCGTCGAATTGCTGCAGGTTCTTGAGCCCCGAGAGCTCAGGCGGGAGTTCTCCAGTCAAGTTGTTCCTAAAGAGCTCAATCTGTTTAAGATTCTGCAATTTGGCAAATGATTTCGACACAGTCCCCGAGATCTTGTTTGCTGATAAATCCAACGTCTCGAGGGCAGTGAGTTCGAAGATGGATTCTGGGATCTCTCCTATCAAGTGGGATCGGCCCAAGTAGAGCCAAGTCAAGTTCTTGAGATTCCCAAGATTGTCAGGGACTTCGCCCTCATCATAATCGTTGTCACCAAGACCCAGAGATACCAGCCCTGTCAAATTCCCCACCCACCCCGGCAGTTTACCGGACAGATGATTCGCTGAAAAATCAAGAACCTCGAGGCTTTTCAGGGAAGAAAGGTCCGGCACCCTTCCGACCATTTGATTGCCAGTGAGGTTCAAGACTTTGAGATTGCTACAATCGGCAAGCTCTCCAGGGATCACCCCGGAAATGGAATTGAAAGGCAGCAAAAGAGAGGCCAGGCTCCTGAGCTTCGAAATGGAGGGTGATATCGCCCCGGAGAGGGACTTGTTTTGCAGTGATATCCCCACGACTTGTCCAGAAACAGAGTCACAAGTCACCCCGAAGAAGTCGCACGGAGACCCCGATTCTTTCCAGGACTCGAGGACGTTCAGGGGGTCTTTCAGCTGCGCCTTGATTTCAAGGAGCGCCCGGGTCTCGACCATCAGGGGAGTGCATGGCGGGACGTGGCAGCACAACAAAACGAGGGAAACCACGACGAACTGCAACAACGGCGAACAGAGGAGGGAGGCTCTGGCTCTGGCCATTGTGAAGATGCCCAGGGGGGGAGAAGTCATGTGGCATAAGGGAACAGCAGAGAAGGCAGTCTCTCCGATCAAAGTCCAAGAACCAAGGTGCTGCTATACGCGTTGATTATGAACACCATCCTACGAAAAGAGCCCGAAGATCAGACCTCATTTCTACTACCCAACAATTATTCTTACGAAGCACATGGATTAAGATAATGAGACACACACAGAGACAAGAACAATACGATAATCTATTCAGCTAATTAACAGACGCGATGGCGACGCGAGCGAGCGGGAGATGACGTTAATACGTCAATTTGTTTGTAGCTGTGGATTCTTACAAATACGGAAAAGCAACAGAGATCACTCCGCTTTGAAGTCACTCATTAGTCCACGACCCACCTAATACATAAATCCATTTTTTAAATTCTCGAGCTTTTCCCTCCAAATCATTCATCAATCAGTCACGTACGACCAGCCATAATTGCAGAATCATCGGCTAATCCATCCATGGTGCGAGCTAGTGAAAAGCAATGGAAGAAAGACTTGCCTTTTTGACAAAACGGACATACATGGACAAAGCTAATAAAAAGCGAAGAGGATCGCCCGTAGGTCGTACCATCAAATCGGACCTAACACCACCTAATTTTCATATTATATTGTTTTATCTACTGTAATGATAATTAAGTTCGTGATCACTTCAATGAGTGAGGGCAAAGCATATCCCGAGCGAGCTCTTCGCATCGCCGTAGAAGCGACGACATTAAGCTTCTTTCAAATCCCAGAAGAACGACAGATAGGTATGAGGGGACAAGACAGGAGGAACCTGAAAGCAAAAGCTTGATCCTCCACGTGTTCTGCGCTAGAGGCCGCACCGCAGCCCGCCGCTCGCCGTGACCCTTTCACCGAGAGAGCCGCTACGCTCGATCGGAATTTCCTCGAACGCTCGGGGAAGAGGTCATTTATATAGGGCCGGGCGCCGGGGAACCCGACGATGGGGCCGTCGAGTCTCGGAAGACGGGGAGGAGCGGCGATTCCCGAGGACGCTCGCTCGAGCCGCAAAACGAACGGGAGTCGGTTACCTCGAGGGCGGGGATCGATCCTTAAATGGGCAATGGGGTTTCCCGAAGAAAGGAAGCACGGGCGAGCGGAGCAGTAACTAAGAACCCATCAATGCCTCCTTATCACTCCCATCACCTCGCTCCCGCGCGCCTCGTTTCTCCATGGTTCGAGCACGGGAAGCTCGCGGGAGAAGACGAAGCACGAACGAACTAAGCACAGTGACACTAATATATATACATATTCAAACTGGGTGAATGCACGTTAGGATCTTCTTTGTCTGGACCATGAGCTTTCGACAGTGAAGACACGGACGGAGGGAGAAAGAGAGAGAAATCCGAGAATGATTGGAGAAGGTGAATTATTACGGATGGAGGCTTCGAAAGCGGCAGCGAGGGACCCCACTCCTGACGAGACATTGCTGTCGAGGCCCCGCCTCGTCGCCATTAAAGCACGAGCTTGCCATTTTTTCCTTCACTAACTCGCCAGTTTTAGTGGTTTCCGCGTGCGTCATTAGGTATTGTCCTTACTTGCACTTCCCTTATTTCTTCGGACACACTACGCAATGCCGCATTAAGAAGATTGTGGCAGCAAAATCTTTCGGGTCCGATCGATCCGACGACGTCCCGTCGAGAGCCCATCTCAACCGTCGGATCGCTGGCACGTCGGCACGTTCCGTGAGAATAAAACATGATTCCAAATGAATATTAATGTGTTAATACTGCAATTTGGCTATGTATATCCTCTTCGCTTTTGGTATGGAAAGGATGGGGATGAAGACAAAGATAGTAGGCAGGTAGAGGGAAGGACATTAAAGGGAAAAAAAATTGAAAAGCATATTACCAACATAATAATAATAATAATGATGATAATAATAGTAAGAACATAAAAAAGGGGACGTGCTTTTATCGCGGGATTTGGGACTTGTTGAAATCGGGGGTTAGACAAGAGTCGTGTCTGGTCATAACACATTGAGGAAAAACGAGGTTCGTCCATCTTGGCGCCACGTGATGGGAAAATTCCTCGGACGATCCCGATGTGTTTCGAGCTCAATCGTAACTATTATGTTTGGCAAGATGGCTATGGTGGATGAAGTCGATGGAATCAAACGGATGGCCTTACGAAATAGAATCGCACTTTTGCTCTATTAATTACCGCAAAACTCGAGATATGACTACTTTTCGGGATAATTGAATGCAATTCAAGAATAGGAAAAGAAAGAGAAAGAATCGCCAAGAATTCATTAATCACATGGATATCCGTTTGAAGAACTCGACGGCGTCTTCAACCGGTCGTTATCGTCGGCGAGATCGAGCCGTGCCCAAAGAGAAGATAAGGAAAGCACCGACGCGGGGGACATGATCTTGTGGTGGGGGCTCGGGGGAGGATTGATAAGGAGAGAAATGGCATCGTGGCCCGGAAGAAGATGCCGGGGACGAGCGTGCGAAAATTCCAAACAGAGGTCGGTCCAAACACGGTACTGAGCGAGCGAGCCTCGGCCATTCGTCGGGACCTCGTCCGTCCATGTCCACGTCCACGTCCACGTCCACGTCCACGTCCTTGGCAGACGGAGATACATGTATGAGTCGAGACTCGTTCTTCTTCACGCACTCGTTCTACATCCTTTGCGTGATGCTCTCTTCCTGCCCCAAGCTGGAAGTGCGCCAAAGCGCCACTGTTGCTTTCTGAGGGCGACGCATTTTCTCAGCAGAGGGGGGTGATGGTGATGCTGGTGGTCGAGTCGTATCATTGACTCGGTGGCTAATGACTGATGACTGATGACTGATGACTGATGAGTGATGAGTGATGAGTGATGAGTGATGAGTGGTGAGTGGTGACTGGTGAGTGCGCTCTTCCTCCTTCCCATCTTGGATTTCGTGAAAGGGCGGGCTAGCGTTAATGGACAAATTTAGAGGGGGGAAGGAAAAGTCCATGCTATCATGTCAAATGTACTTGTCACGGAGGCAATTTGCGTGCTTCCGTCATTTGCATAGAAGACTCCCCCGCGGATGACTATGAATCAAAATTTCCAAGCGGATTCTACGGATAACTATCAACGTTTTAGATCTTTTTGAGCATTTATCGATGTAATCTTTTCGGTTGATTTCGACTGAACGTTAATAATGTGAATGCTGATTGCCTTCCTTGAAGCTATTGATGCTGGCATGTGATATATATATTTTTAAATTTATATTGATAATTTTCCTCTTTTTTTTCTTCTTCTTCAGTTGGGCGGATAAGAGTTGTTAGAATGGCTGAGAATAGTCACTGGCCTACCAAGCCTTCATCGGCTATTGGTGGGGCTTCACAACCCGCTCCCAACCTCACCTAGTTTCGGGCTAAAGCCATCTATCCCACTGCTGCTGGACCTTCGTCGACCATAATGAAAAAACAAAATACAAAATAAATGGAAAAAAAATTATATATTAGCGTCAATTGTGTCACGTAAAATGAGTGGTCTTCGCATCACCAACTTTCCGGTGAAAATTAATCAAAAAATTATATGGGTAGATAATAAAAAAAAATTCTGATTAAATTGATTAGAATTTATAAAAAATTTATGACTGAATCGATATACATACAATATATTTATAACTTTTTTTATAATATTTCCGAAGTTTCCATAAAGTGATTCATTATGAATAGTAGCATACGCGCTTTACTGTCATTTCTTCGAGGTCAACTATAAGTCACTCGCCCGACCGATTGGTGCCGTCGACAATAAGTCGCAAGAAAATATGTCAATAAAATCTTTTCCAATTTATAAACCCTTAGATTTTCACATAACTTCCTTCGCTACTTCAGTCTCTAAGTTGTAAGCTCGCATTTAGGTCTCAAGCTGCTAGTATTGCACGGCTTAAATTTATTAGATCTACTCTATCGCATGTTAAGAATACGGGGGATCTAAATTGGGTCTCACTCGAAGAAACAACTTTCCTTACGAATTCTGCATTGTGATCGATTCTATGTGCGACATCATCCTCGCTATGTAATAGATTCGCACTTGTTTCAACAGATTGAGCATGGAAAGCCTGATGGCCCATACAAGATGGAAAATGGAAAAGGGAAAGCGGGGGTATATTCATTGGATGGGAAACGAAGACGAAGGAAGAACAAATGTTGGCATCAGAAGGCAATTAGTCACCCCTGACCATTAAGATCATTATTGACCCCCGAAATAGATGGATAACGAAGGGTATGCAGATAGCATTCACGTGTAAGAGATCTATGTGACTGAGCTGCTCTCACGGGCTTGAGGGTTGGAGATGGATTGTAAATTATCTTTTCGTCGCATCAGTCTTTACCCCTTAAACTTCGTGGCGAGATCGTTTATGGAAACTAGTATTTGAAGGCGACCGTATTCCTCGCCAAGGCATATCAGAGGGTCACCGCCGAATCGTCTGAATGTGATGGATGGCGAACTGTTTCCTTCAAATCTCGACGGGTCGATCTTTTCCGGTTCGGAATATACTTGGGAGTTCTTGTGCGTCGAATGTGCTGTTTAGTATGCCTGCATAACATGCCAACCAAGGAAGTTAAACATGATTTTCAGTGATGACCTTTGCCCTTGTTGAAATGCTTTGGCAATGTCCTGAAGGGTGTTCGGCTCAAAACAACTAAATAGAACATGCGCTGGGCTTCTTTTAAGTCTCTTTTTCCTACACCGAGAGGGTCGATCGGTCCATTTCATTCTAAGCAAAGCTCTGCAAAGCCACACGATGCCACGTGTCGATGGGTTATTATTCTAATGAAGATTGGGAGCTATATGGTTGTGCAAAGATATATTATGTACCTTCCATCCCTTTTGAAATAGTGAAATCCGCGAAGTCAAACTCGGCCGTGGCCTCTCGCAATGCCTGTTGATGAAACCCTGTTGTAGCCTTTCATGGAGGTGGATTCCTTTTTATGCTTGCCCCATAGGCTTCATCGCACAGTAATATTTTCCAGGCCAGCCATATAGGCTGCTTGATATTACGATGCTGGTCGTATAGGCTACAACGCTCTGCAAGCTAGCCGTATCGTGCGCTTGCTATTGCCTCTCCAATTCTCGCCTATTTTTTATTATTTTGAGAAGTCAATATCACCACCAGACTCGTCGCTCTCAGACCAACTATATATGGAAGTTTTACTATGAACAGCTGCCGCATGAAATTTTATTCACATCTGTCAAGTCTCAGCTGCTGAACACGGTTGCACTTGATTTTAAACTCAAATTGACTTAGTCACCTTAAGTTTAAAAATGTATGTAAGAGATAATTAAATATTTCTCTAGGATAATTTCACATTTGATTATTCTATTGATAATCTATATCTCTCAAAATTGTACATACACGTATATAGCACGTATAATATACGACTATACATATCTTGATTGAGATATTGTCTTAGAATAATTATTTAATTAAGCCTATAAATAGGTTTATTGTTCGAAATACGTCAAATATATAGAAACTCGATCTTTTACGCTATCCTCCACCATCGCGACGTGCTCTTCATGGATCAGTCACTCCTTTGATGGCTCGGTGGAAAAGTCATACCGGAAAAGTCGATTGGCAGGGACATGAGCCACGACAAAACCGGGCTACGGTGTCGGGATCTTAATTCAACGCTCACGAGCAAGTGCAAAGGTATATTTCTTGGATAGAGGGAAGACCTTGACGTAGGGAGACCATTCTTTCTCCAAGTGTTCCCCAGTCATGGAGTCCATGATACGGACGTGATGCCAGAGAGTCTCCGGCTTGAGGTGTTCGGTAAGGAAGATGTGGAGCTCCGTCGACCCTTCAATGGAGGAATTGTTGACTGGGATAGGGAACATTTAGGCCTTCTCCATGGAGACGTACTTGTTCTGCCCCGGGAAGAGAAACTTGTTGGCGCAGGCACCGCAGAAGACGGCCAGGTTCTCGCCGAGCAATGAGGTGCGGAAGACATTGGGAGAGTACTTGCTCATCCGGTCGCATATGAACTTCTCCGGCTTCCCTTTCCTCGCCGCCACGGGGTTTCACTGGTGACGTGCCGACCTCAACTGCCCGGCGGGAGGAGAATTGTGCCCGCCGATTAGGAAGATGATGCATGATAAATATAGAAGAATTCGATGTAAAGATCATATGATAAGAAAAGGTCCATGATGCTGAGGAAGTTATAGGTAAATGGTAGAAATAATGTGAGAATGGTGATGGTATTAGCACACTATATAAGCAACGTGTATAATTAGATAAGGAATGGTGAAAAGTTCTAAGTTCGTGTTCCCAAAACTATATGCTTTTGGTCAAGTTTAAGCACATATATGCTTGTCTTCTTTTTTAGAAAAATTATCAAAAAATCCTAAACCCAATTTAGTCATAAACTTTTTAATTGTGTTAATTAAATTATAAACATTTTCAAATTTTATCAATCAAATTCATTCGATTAATTTTGGTTAGGAATTACCGACGACCATTCTACATAGTATAACCAATGAGAACACATTTTTAATGTTTTAAAATTTGAATCTCTTTTTACCTTGTTTTATCTTATCTTTCTTTTCTAACCTTAGGGGCACGGATTGCTCTCATCCTCACTAGCCCCAATAAAAAAAAATAAAGAAGGAGAAAAAAAAGAAACGGGAAATAAAATATCATTAAAAATAATTTATTTTAACATTGACTAATGACTATACCATATAAGATGATCGAAATTTTTTTAAGACATTAAGGTCTATTTGGAGAATGGGCACAAGGGAACATGTCTAGTCTATCTTATTTTAGAATTAGGTTGCTCGGGGAGTGAATGCGTTACTTCTAAAACATAAGGAGCATATGATGGGCAAGAAATGAAATTGGTAATCATGTAGCTGAATATTTAAATTTCCAAATACCATATTCTTATTGTTATATGAATGATTCCTGAAAGGCTATTAGGCTCGAGTTGGACCTGCCAAAATACATCATCGCCTCATTTCCTAATCTATAAATGGTAAGCCAAATGGTTATATGAATTAATAATAATAAATAGATCATAATTAAGCATAATATGAATATTAATTAGGTCATAGTGATTCATAAATAAATTTATAATTTACTTAATCCAATTCACCTTTATGACTCTCTTTTCATTCTATCTCATCATCACTTAACCTTTGCTCCCTCAATCCACTCTTTCATCTCAATTTGAATAAGAATTTTCCTAAATTGAGTTAATATGAAAGTATTTTGACAGTATGATCAATTATAAGTCAAATTAAATGTAGTTCACTGAATTTGCATTAGATAAAAATGAATCAAAATAAATCATATAGATATATTTAAGTCAGGCCACTTTCTACTCGACCCAAATCCGACTCGATCCGTCTATTTAATTGATCTAGGCTCGAGTTTGGCAAAAGATGAGAACTGGAACCGCATTGGCAGTCGGAAACATCACAAAGGAAACTGGCTGAACCAAAACTATCATCCACAGCAGTCAGATATGATCTAGACTTTCCATGTGGGTCACGCTACAAAAGACAGCCTCTTACATCAGACTTTACATCGGCACAGCCGCACAGGAGTCCCCACTGCACCAGTAAGCAATGATATCCGGACCAAGTCGAATACGTTGCTCTTAGCATCTCTCGAAGATCTTGTAAAGCTTCTCCAATGAAGCCACCTGAAGAACAGAAGAGTCGCCAACTAAATTAACTACATTGTTCCTTTTCCCTTTTTAAGTTAATCTCTACGTTGAACAAATGGGGAGGCGGGGAAAAGCTGCAGTCGGCTCGGCCCAACCACTTTGATGAAGAAAGTTCGAAGGCACAACTCAGCACAGAAAGCATCCATGATTACACCATGTGTTAAGATCCACCTCCACATGTGACGTGGAGAGGAGTATTTACACACAAAAACTCGAATAAGAGTAGATGACTTGCTTTTCCTACAACGAAATAAACGATCCCAATAGTTTAGAAATGTAGAGTACCTGGACAAATGTTCCATTTGCAGCCATAGAAGGTGATGGCTTCAAAAATAGTCTCAGGGAGGGAAACAAGACATGCTGAATTGACCATTCTCGCTGCGACCAGGCCATCTGAGCCTCCGCCAGTAGTTCATGATCAATCTCATCATCCATCTTATCGTCACTTCCTGGAAAGAAAGGAACGCGCGCATGAATATTCCACCCTTCACCTTTCTTGTTTCTGAAGCAAAAACTAAATTGTATCTCGGCAGACAGCTTGTTGGTGGCAGATAAAAGGGTGAAATTTTAAGGGTAATGTGCACAGAGCCATATTAATCCATCCCTCTTCAAAGCAAGTCATCCCACCTATCATACTCTTCTGAAAGGACTATCATCTCGTTTCTTCTGTACACAATCCCAAGGATGAAAATAGTAAAATGCAAATTCATCAAGATGACAGAGTCCATAAGGTGGGAACATGGTATTTTAACTACAACATATTGAAATAACAATGAGCTTCTGCAAGTGTTTTAATAAACAACTCAGCAAACAAATTAATAAATAATATTGTAGTAAATCAATTTTCAATCATCTAATTGGTTCATCTACATCTGCAGATACACAAGTGACTTTTTACCAGTCCTAGTGCATATATCTATGTAATAGATGGCAATAAGACAAATCTCTAGTGTGGAAGATACAATCATGTAAGCCAAGCATGCAACTTATATGTCACAAGCCATGAGAAATAAAACAATAAGTAAAAATACAAACTGAAAGAAGAATTGGTTAATGATGCGGGTAGATCAATGATGCAGGAATCCTATCCATCTTCCCCACTGGAGAAAAAAGGCTTCCACGAGCTTCTTGGATGCCTTTTCCATCCAACTAGCTAGTAGAAATACTTCAAACCCCAAGTATTGTCAGGGCATATATTTCACGATTAGTTCATTCAGTGACCAAGATGAATGCTATAATCAGAGACTTGAGTGAGCAGACAGCAACCAAGGAGTAGGATTTATGACAGCAATAAAATATACCTCCACCATCAGAAAAATCAATCCCATTGTCAGAAGCACCAAGATGTTTGCTCCTTTTGTAAAATTGCAAACCTTCACCAGAGGGATTGGGTAGCAGAGGTGGATGCATAGCATAGAAGTTTCCCAAAGCAGCTGAAATTCCTTGTAGACAATTCTTCTCATCCTCCCAATCAACCTATGAGAACAGTTTTTATTGCAATTTAAGCAAAAAATCCATTCAGAGAAGAGCAGTGTTAGAGCCAGGATATAAATTCTGTCTTCCTGCTGTAAAGAAATGCATGTGGCATTAAAAGGGGAAAGAAAAATGTTCAATGATAAAAGCATTACACCGCTCTTCCAAATTGTCTGAGGGAAGAAACATCCATCTTAATGATGTATTTTCTTCGGAGAAGCTAATCCATCACTTGGTTTAGGATATATAATTTAGCTTTAGCCATCTTCTCCTGGTCTCTCTCTCAGAAACACCTCCATCATAGAGTTTCCATGCATCTATGGGTTTTGTGAATTTGAAAAGATTGAATGTTCCATCGGGTTGCAAAAGAGCATGAACCACAAGTCTAGAGTTAAAACAAAGGTTTTTATTTTTATTTTTCAAGGGGACTCTTCTGAAGTTTGGACAGAATTTTATTCCAATAATTTGGAGACTTTTTTACTGAACAATGATGATGCAGCACCGTTAATTAAAAGAATTTCACAGACCATATCGATAGTAAGATTCCTCATGGACAAAACAATGACATGATATGGGAGAAAATGAACAAAGGTTGTGATTCCCTTGGTGATATGTGAAGATGAAAGGGAACCAGTACACAGATTTTAGCACATATGCTCTATAAGAAAGAAGAACACAACAGGAAAAAAGTATAGAAACAGCTTGGAGATGAGGAAAAATGACAACACATACGTCATTTCCCAAACAAAGGACAAACTCAGGGAGACGATCCATGTCAGGTGTATATTGGTCAAGAATGACAGGAAGCCAGCACAACTTGCCATCTTCATTTACATGAACACAAAAATACTCATCCAGCAATTCGGCCTTTTGCTTGAGCAGGTTGGTGTTCAACTGAACCCAAAAAGAAGAAAAAAAAAGAGGATCAGAAGTAAGAGCACCCATAAAACCAAGTAAGACACGTGGCTTAGCTAGCAAAATAGTATGATCATTAGACTATTCTATTCTCCCCTACCAATAAGAGACACATAAAACAGTGTCTGAACTGAAAAAGGGTGAAACATTGATAGATAAATATTATAAGCAGAGTAAGGAACTTCACAATCTTCAATAATATTGTTAAGGAGTAATGAGAAAGTTAGCAAACTTGAAGTTGTAACCTCAAAAACAACCCAATAATCCTGTTATCCACTCAAATGCACCAGAAGTTACTAAGAGAAATGCAGTAAGAGAATAAAAAAACACAACAGGTAAGCTCTTATTCATAGTTTATTTCACTTGGATCAATACAAGAACCATGTCAGTCATTTTTTCTTTGAGGTAACAGGTGCAAGGCTTATCAAACTTAAATCAATGGGAACTGCAACGCCCTTTGAGTATGGTTATTTCTTTCAAGTCAGCAATCAAGAAGGTAGTTCATGGTCCACACCACCTTAGATTCTCAATTTATGGAAGAGAAGTATTCCTCAGTAGCAATGTAGATGTCAAACTTTGGAATAGTGTTTTCCTGTCAAGAATGCTCCAAAGCATTTGGTTAAAGCATTTCATGAAACATTGCCATGCAAAACTTGTGGTGTCTGATGACATTGCAGAGATAATACGTGCAAATACTTTGCTAAATAAAGTTTTGTCTGATTGTATATTTCAGATGCTACTCTAATCAACTTGAAGACGAAACACACTTTGCAGACTTAGATGTATTGAGGTCAGATTTAGTTTTCTGGAAAAACATTGCAAATTTAAAGAGGAAAGTTACAGAGTTTTCAAGCCTGTGTGTTTGGACTTCAAATGAAAGCAGATTTTTCTATTACTTATTTCAGCAAATTACGAAAATTTTATATGTAATCTATAGGTTATCATTCAAGTGTCATAAAAGTTTCAGGAGTTTCCTATATGGAAAAAAGTCAAAGTGCACGGCAGCAGGATTTAATTAAGTAAAAGCAAATAAAGCTAACCCAAACAGTGGGCACTTCAATGGATATGCAAACTAAATTCTTAATCTCATGTTTCGCATTACACATTACAAATCATCAAAGATGAACTTGATTAGATTAAATACAAGAGCAATGCCTATAAAATGAAAAATCTAGACTAGCCTTATAGCTTGTTGTGCAAGAAGATTCAGCTATTCCATGTTAAAAAGAACAACTATTCCAAGATTATAGAAAACAACCATTAGATGTTAATGTTTAAGGAGAAAGGAGGAGCTTAAGGCAATTGATGTACTACATTTTTGAACAAAAATTAGGTAAATATTACAGAATGGCTACTGAAGAAGTTCATTAAGGATATAAGGCTGAAAGAGAAGATTAAAAAAGAAACGCGGACGCAATCACAGAGGCAGTGGCAACGTAGCATTGCTTCAGTGATTCACCACCCCATCATGTTTCACTACCACAAGGGTTATTTAGAATTTTCTGGTATCTCTCACACCACCAGTCAATAAATCGTTCTTAGCCATGATGCCAATCCACTTATAGTTCTAAACTTGACTCAAGAGCTGATGGCAAGAATCAGAATGGCTAGCAGAACCCTAAGTATCTGTCTCTTTACTAATTTGATGATGGAGACCAAAATGTGTGCATTGGTTAATATATCAGCAGAATCTTCGAAATGATATATAAATTTTCATTTGAGGGTATAACTTAAAGTCTCCCAACAACAGCTACCGCTTCAAAGGATGACATCATAGTGATGTTAAGAAAGAGAATGGCAAAGTTCCTTAAAAAAGAACGCAAAATGGAAGCTTAATCAACCTGATTTACACCTCAAGTCCACGAAGTTTGAGGTTTCTCGGCGATCTTTTAGAAAATTCACACCACCCATATGACTTTGACTTGTTTCTATGATCCTTTGTTGTTTGCACCAATGACAGAGTTATCTATCAAATCATTAGCATTTTGACAAGGCTGTCAACTACATTGTCTATAGATTAGTACAGAGAGCAAAGTTACATATTCAAACTTTTCTCTAAATGATGCACTATTGGCTCCAGTGATGTGATGGGAATTCAATTATTTATTATGAATAACGTAACACTAATTCTCAAAAATCTAGCATAAAAGATACAGAACCAACTGAACTTACAACAAGTCAATTTACCCACGTAATCTTGTTACTTTGGCTGACCCTTCCCTAAATAGCGATTATTTGAGATAGACTGAAACGATATTTGACTACTTTTATATTACTCAAGGTAAAAACTAGGTTACACATTATGGATTTGAAAAGCTACTTCTTGGTCGACAAAAAAGTACATCAAATGAAGTTTATAATGCTCATCTATCTCAGGCATATCAACAAGCAGGGATCAAACAAAGGCAAATAACCAGGAAATAACCCACCTCTGCAATCTTCTTCTTTAAATCGTCATTCTCAGAGCATTCTGGATCCAAATCCTCCTCCTTTAGAGCCATAGTAATCAATTCTGTCAAGGGTGCAGGATCACTTAGCTTTATACCATTGAAATGTGCAAAACGGCGCAATGCTTGCTGATACATTAGCTCCTTGCTGTAATGCAGAATGTCCTAATTTCAGCACTTTGACACATTGAAAAGGCACCAAAAGGCAGCCATAAACTCTTGATTGAGAAGGAAAAGACACATTTAGCTACTTCCGAGTACCAATTTGGGACAAAAAGGTAAAATAAAAGGGCAAAAGATAGCTGAAAAGTGTGGAAGATAAAGAGGCCAAAAGAAGTAATAAATTAGTGGATCCTATAAGGCAACATATCAAACAGGAGGTACAGCATCATGGAAATTGGGGGGTTTTGATCAAGGGTCATGATTAAGAGTAAGCTCACAAGCCAATTAGTTTGCTGTCCAGAAACAGCCGTCTTAGTTTGTACAACTACGGTGCAATACAATTAACAAAAAAATCCAAGATTATAAGGGAAGAAAGAGAGAAAGATAAGGTCAAATTATGTGAATGGAGATATAAAACACCAGTTTCTATCCATCAGATATTCCTGAAGACGTAAATCAATATACCAAGCAACGACCAGTTGAAGAGAAAGCATGTCTCGGCAACGGAAAACAAGGTTTTAGCTCATTTAATCCGGGAAAAACAAATAATGGACTCAGTCACCAAGTCAACTGTAGAAAATCATTTTTTCTCAGTAAGACGAGAAAAGGGATTATGCACAAGTTACAGCAGCAGAACTAATGAAAAACAAATTACAAGGTTATGCTAATACCTCTAGAATTCAGCAAGGACAGGGCTGAAAGTACTACCTCAAATTTACAACATTTACAAGGTAAAGATTAGTATTATGCTGAAGTAATGCATAAACATCATCTGCCATTCCAACATATGTGCAGTGTCTTACAATGTCCAGCAGTCCTGCAAACAAACCAAAGCATCAGATAACCATACACACACACACAAAGTTTTGTAATTAGAAGTCAATAAGTCAATTAAGTCTCACAAGAGCTCACCAGAGTGACACTTTGTATCAATTTCATCTAAAAGCTCCTGCATACTTGTAAGATCTGCAGTTTCCTTAGGGTTTCTTCTTTGCCGAATTGAAGATCTGAATGGAGAGTTCAAACTTTCAAAAATAAGCAATCTAGCAGAAGATATGGATAATGCAAATTCAACTCAACACTGAAAGGAAACAAGATGTTTATCATGAAGTAATGAAGCTATTAATCCTTTTCTCGTACAAACTTAAAGAGTGACAGCAAATCCAGAAATACAGAGACAGTGACAGAGTAAAGCATGCAAAGTTGCTGTGAAATGTCAAATAATTATAAGCATCTTCCGATTATTCCCAAACTTTTGTCCACAAGTTTCGAGAAAGGGAAACTGCATGCAGTCAATTTTGTCAATAATGTGTTTAATACATCAATATTACATACTGACTGTGTTCCCTTCATTGGTAGATACATATTCATATTTCAAGATCATTACCTTTGTCAACCTGTAAGGATTAGAACTAAACAATTCAGTCCTTAAAGCTCAAGTCTGAAATTATTTGTTAGTTCAGCTAGCATCTGAGTCACCAATATCAGACAATACATAAAAAAATACATACTTAGAACAAAAATATATGGTCTGATCTGGTAAAGCTGTCGAACATAAAATACTTAGAAGCTGCAGAAATCCACAACTGAGAAGGTGGATAACTGAAGAGTGACATATAATGATTTATGTGCTGGCTACAGTTTTCGAAATCAGAAAAGTTTCACCAACACATTGGCCCCAACAAATTTATATGCCATACCAAACATCCGCACAGCAGCAATATAAAATGTTCCTGTCAGATGAAAGGATTTGCAGTACTAGAAATTAATCTGGGCCACTACCTGACAGCAGTCAAGCTATTACTGTTCTCCAGACTGGTAAGAGGCTTGGCCTGTAAATAGGCATGCAATCTTCCAGCAGGATCTAATGAATCCGTTCTAACCATCTTCTGCACAGGCACTTTTTGTGATTTTGGTCCTACTCACATTCAAACATCAACAAAAAGACTTAATAAACATCAGTGCGTAATTCAGTTAATGCAATGAATTGTGACAAGTTAAAACTTCAACAATTGTCAGAAAACTCTCTAAATGCTATTCCATGTAGCCACATGAGCCCCTAATAATCTTTAGATTGAGTAAGCTGAAAAGCAAATTTTTTGAAAAAAATAAATACAATAGTATAAAAGTGGACATAACCATTTCTACCCAATCAAGTACAAATAAAATGTCGATCTTAATAAAATGACACAACTACATGGTTCCATAAGTTTTATTCCAAAGACAATTTTGGAAAAAAAACACCATAAAAATGATTATTTTCCTATTTTTGACCACATAACCAGAATGTTGTAAATTGTTGCCATTGTAGAAATACTCGGGGTGCAAAAGTGTGAGTTTTGAAATTGCTAGATGCAAAGCATAATTGTTTGAAAACATCAGATGCAAATAAACTCACCACCATGCCACCCTACTGAAAGAGTGTAAACTTCACTGTAAATGATGAAAATAACTTTACCATAAGTGACGACAATGACTCATGATATTTCCAACCAAGCATTTTCCAAAGACAATGTTGCAAAATAGCATGTGGATTGGTCATGCAAGTTGGCATAGTGAAGGCAAAAGGATTGCAATTACATTGCCAAAAGTCAAAGAGAACAAATTTCTTACTGGATGAAGAGGGATTATAGTGGCGATCCTTGCTTGCAACCATAGGACTTGTAATAATAGGACAAGACACTGAAGGCTCCACTGTCTGATGCCATAATATCAGACGACAAACAAAGCAAACAAAAAAAACGAATAAATTAGCACGATCCATACAGCGATGCAAGAATAAGCCCTTAATACAGGAGAAGATTCATTACAATGCTTGAAGCACATTAGAAGCACGTGCTGATAAGTATAAGTGCCGCTTGCCAAAAAAAAAAATGCAAGAATGATGGAAGATATATCAAGTGCTAACTCTTTGAGTATTCACAATGTTTAGAGCACCCGCTGACTATGCATGACACATTTTAAGAAGGACGAATAACAATGAAGTGGTCATTGTTCTACTGTCTAGAGTTATCCTTCAGTAGAAATCTAAGATATGAGCATCAAATCCAAAATTTAATTTTCTTTAAAAGAAGACTCCGAACAACCCAAATCTTAAAAGGTTGTCCAAGAATATGAGCATTACCTGTTCTTGAAATGTCCTTGCTTCATTTGAATTTCTCAATTTTGATTCAACCACAGACTGAATCTGCCCAATTATAACTTCCTGACTCAAGAGGCTTACCTGAAAATTTAAATTTTAGCAGCATCCTGTCTAAGAATTTTCCACAGAAGCCAGTAATATGCAATTACCATTCTCTTGCATGATTGCAAGCACTATGCATGGGCATGCTTAAATAATTTTATCTGGGAGACTTCATCTGTTCTTGCTCCACTTGCAACCAACCTTTTGAAACCACAAGTTTGACCTTTCTCCTCCCTAATCCCTCTCTAAACAATGCCAATTTTTAGGCTTTACTAACCAGACAGGGAAACAATGGCATTTCTTAATTAGAAACCTGGCCTAGACCTCGAACTGCTCTTTATGAAAATGTAGAAGTGTGCAAGAAGCAGTACATAACAAGTTCCTACATCACTGCCTATTACTGACAAGATAGAGGCGCTAATAGGCTTCTTCTCATGCCACCTGCTAAAGGACAATGTACAGAGAAATGCATAGCAAAGGCACGTTGCCACATGGCAAAAACATAATGTATACACTAACTGAAAGGACATAGTGTGCAAGCATGCCGCGAATCATCAAAAGGTTGTATATAGCAAGTGAACAAGCAAAACAATTCGTCCAGCTCAGATGGTGTCATCATATTGTTATTCTAAACTAGTTATAAATAACAGAATATAGCTTTAACTGTGAAAATAACATTAAAGATTTGCATGAATAACATTAAAGACAGCTTTTATATAAACCGAAGGCATTTTAATGCATGCATTCAATATATGTTAATATTATTTGGGGAGGAACAAAAAGTATTGCCTATTAAAACCAAAATGAGATTAATTTTATACAGTAAAGAATGATCTATTATTCTTTTAAAAATTTTGCATCGAGATTAATTATTGCCCATATTTCATACTTCATTTTGACGCTTACTTTCTTTATAACCATGATATCCTAGTAAGAAAAAAATCAGATGTTCCTGCATCATCATTTCTTTCCAAAGCAGGGTCGTGCAGATCTATGATGAAGTCATAATTTTGACCACCATGAGTATGTTGAGCAAGCAACGCAAAGAGTAGTGCTTCAAGAGTAAGCATATATTTTCTTACA
Source organism: Melaleuca alternifolia (assembly GCA_019926035.1). Taxonomy (NCBI): domain Eukaryota; kingdom Viridiplantae; phylum Streptophyta; class Magnoliopsida; order Myrtales; family Myrtaceae; genus Melaleuca; species Melaleuca alternifolia. The sequence goes on from JAGKPW010002324.1 coordinate 227,038, forward strand.
TCCAACCCAATTAGAATTATCGCACTGACTAAAGATCTTATCTTCTATTATGGCTATTTTTTCAAGGTTGGCAGATATTTTAGTTAATAACTTCAAGGATTTTTCAAGGACTTTATCACATTACAATTATGTTGCAGTGAATTAACATTTTCAGCACAATTTTAATTGATTGTAAAGTGTGAGAACAGAATGAATTTGACATAGAGGCACTAGACTTTGCCTGTGCATGGCACTGGTTATTTTCTGGCAATTTTTTTTAAAGCATCATACAGAGAAACCAGAAATTGAGGCACGTGCTTTTAGTTGTTTTAACTTTCTTCAATTTCACTTGCAAAGCAGCATTTCCCTCACCATTTTAGGTAGGAATGAACAATAAGTCTGATATCCATATAAAGTATACAGATAAAACTATGCTAATATATTATGGACACAAACCTAAAGAAGTGCAGAAAGATGGAAGGAAGAATTATGGATGTCAGAATGAGAGCATTGCAGAGTTCACCTCCAACATTACATCAGCCACAATTACCACAATGGCAAAAAAAGAAGAATTTCCAAATCCCAACTATTTGAACTTTCTAAACCATCAAACTTGCAGCTTTTGTACATAAATGTACGAAATATTACCTCTCTTTTTGTCGGATGAACATTCACATCAACATGGTCAGGTGGCAAGGTAATTGACATATATATGAAGGGTTTCGATGCCTTGGGCAAGGTTGCAGCGTAAACCACTTCCATAGCTCTTTTTAATGCAGTGCATTCCACTAATCTATCTGCATGTTCATGCCACAATAACCATAAGCTAGACCCAGGACTGACCAAAAGAAGCTAGCCACCAACACGTAATAAAGAGTACTTCTAGCAAATAAGTTATTCTAATAAAACATCAAGGCAAAGAAACTGGAAAGCTCATATGCTCCATACGTTTTCCTGGAGTACTTTCCAAGTAAATATGAAAGAGCTCAAGCATCAAAAGGTTAAAATGCATTTGAGGGACATGAGTGAAAGTGATCAATCTCTATAAGTAAAGGGACTGAAAGAGACAAAGAGAGTCATCAATAGGCCAAGTACTTAGATTGAATGCATCCACACCACAAACTATTTCAAAGTAAAAAAAGAAGAATGTAGTTTCGCCTTTACATGCCTTTGGTCATCACTAACCACTAGTAAGTGGAACTGGAAGAAGGGGAGGGAAGATGGCAGCTTCATTTGGACAAACTTTCCGCAAATTATGGAAATTAATTTAGTTACATAAGGTTTTTTTGATAACCAACAGAACAGGAGATCATACAAACCGTTGATGAAAAGAACCATCGTGGTCTTCTTTGCACTGTAAGATGCATTGGAAATGAACCCATTCATCTCAAAAATAGAGCTAGAAGGATCATCATCTCGAGCTTCCACTTTCAGCAGATTGTGAGCAATGGACACACCATAAACAGACTTTATGGCGTCGAGCCTTGATGAAGTAGCAACTGTATGAACATCCGCTCTAGCTGCTCCATGCTGATGAGAGCATATGTTATCAATTTGCTCATGTAATCAATAAGTAACTCCAACCATTGAACCAATAAAGACAAGATAATGAAGATCAGTAAAGCAAAGAAGGCAAACCTTTCTGCAAGAGAAGCTCAAACCTATATGATGAATGGCAAATCTACTTAAAAGGTCCAAAATCTTTGAATAATCATCAGCTGAGTTCTGTAGGGTCTTCCTCCGAGCAACCATGTTATAGAATAGATTCTCAACCTATTAAGGAGTAAACATACAAACAAAGATTGTAAAAAGAGAAAACCACATTCTATGCAATCCATAAGGACGGATCTTGAAATCTAGTTTCTTAAAACGCAATCCATACCTTCTCAAGCATACTAAGAACCCAAACAATTTGATATGAACTCCAAACATATGAAGAGAATACATATCCTACCATTATCTGAGTTCCTTTAACAGCAGCACACGCCTTTGGTTCATGCTCCATGATACCATCTCTATACGACACCCTGAAGAAATATTGAGAAAATATAAAACATGTGTTCCTTTGAATTAAATTCCAAAAGTTGTCGCATCATTGTTTATCGCAATTCTTAAGTCTTAAAATCTATAGAACATATGTGAAGCTGACAGCCATTCACAGACCGTCTCTCTCACTCTAAGACAAATAAGAAACGGGAAAGAAAATCAGGTGCCCAGAATTTCGGTACATGAACATGGCAAATAACTAGAAAACAAGCGAAACATGTAGAGTTAACATAACTCCAACAACAGTCGAATAAGTATCTAATTTCTCTTCATCGATCTCCAACGATCCAGCAAGTAGCATAACATTGAAGCACCTGTAACCATGCAGTTGTCCTTTGGTGATAGTGGTGACGGTAACATGAGCGACATACGTCATGCTCGCCAGTGCCTCTCCTCTAAAACCCATAGACTTTATGGACTGCAGGTCCTCAAACGTGGACAGCTTGGAGGTCGTGTGTCTCTCACACAGGATGGGCAAGTCCTCATACTGCGTCCAACAAAGCCAACAGTTAACTCAAGCGCCACGCATTACAAGCTAAAAGGACTATACACACTCAAAATTTTTGAAATTGCTCGCCCCAACGAAACAAGTCCACTGGAAGCTTTCACGGGCTCCTCCTTCACAAGAAGCAAATACGAACTACTCCGATCGCTTACTGAGAAACAACATGAAAAGAATAGAGTTTTCCCCCCCTACTGCGTACGCGAATACCGTGGCCGTCGTCGGAGACTTGGATGAGCTTGAGCCCACCGTCCTTGACGGCGACGTTGATGGTTGTAGAGCGAGCGTCGAGGCTATTCTCGATGAGCTCCTTCACGGCCGACACCGGCCGCTGGATGACCTCGCCGGCGGCGATCCGGTTCACCACGGATTCGTCGAGCCGCCGGATTTTGGGAGGTTCCTTCGGTTGCCGCGGCGGCGATGGGGGTGCTTCCGACGACCCTTCGATTTCCATCTCTTCCTCAGCTCCGACTCAGAGAGCCAGGATCGGCGTCGTCCGCCTTCGACCGCCGATGAATCTTCCAGAGAACAACTTCGGACTGCGAAATTTCCCGCCAATTGAGAGGGTCGTGATTCCCGTAAATTGCCTGGCGGGGGCAGTTCTTCTAGTCTCTACTCTTTCCTCTCGGGGCGTAAAAATTGAAATAGTCTTTGTAATTTTTTAGATTTTTCTCAATTTTTTGTCGGCCCAATTCCATTAAAATACAGCTTTTTGAATTAAGATACCCCCAACAAATTATTTTTTTTATAATCAAGGTATCCGGACTAATTTACGCACACCCCGACTATTTTTCGAGAAATAGTAACACAACAATTCACCGCCTACTTAAATCACAAGCGCTTCAGTGGAGGATCGAACTAAGACCTTAGCGAAGTCCAAATTTACTTTAAGCAGCTGAGTTACCCATGAGTGAGTCCCAAATATTGAAATAAGCTTTATCAAAAGAAGATGTAATATTTGGTAACCTTCAATTCATCGTTGTTTGAAAATCAAAAGTATTTTTATAAACGAACTCGTTGATAGAATCTTTATAAGCATAGCGATGTACATAAAAATAGTGAACATTTTCCTTATTTTAGCTAATAAGTATCTTTCTAATTAGAGAAAATGAAATAAATGATTATTGAAATAATTTATGAATGTCGATTTAATGTTCAATTTAGTTCTTAAATTATATGAAATTTGAAATATAACATTTTTATATTTTTTATTGATTAAATTAAGCACGTGATAAAAATTCGAGAATTATATTATATTGGATGTAAGTGTATGGATAATATCGTTATCCATCCTAATTGCACTCTTGTGTCGCCAAAAGCTTAACCGCCGGAAGCTAACCAGCAAGTCGGAGCCACCGCCAAACCATAACCATATCACCTTCATCACCGTCGTCGTTCTCTCTCTCTCTCTCTCTCTCTCTCTCTCTCTGCCACGAGAATCTCTAAGGGTGCAGAGCTTCACTTCCCTTCCTATGTCTTTCGGTCATTGCCCCATCGCTGTTCTCTGCGTGAACCCCTCAACTCGCTGCCTTCTCATCAATATCCCCGCTCTTCTTCGCCCGGCAACTCTGACCCGAAACGTCACCCGCAACCCCCTCCCGCCGCAATTTTATCCCCCTCTTTCTCATTCCTTCGACTCGGCCAAGTTGTTCCCCGGGAGGACGCGCCCTAGACGGTGTCGCCGTCGCCGTCGTCTCTTTCCCAGTGCTTGTTCATCTGCTCTGGAGCTCCCTCTTCTTCCCTTCAGCATGAACGAGGTCAGTAGGGAACAGTATGGGGATGGTCTCTATGCTCTTCTTATGTTTTACTTCCGATTCTTTTGGCGTGTTATGGTGGACTGAGGTTGTGTTATGCCTTTGTAACTTGTGGGCAGTGTCTTTTCTGAAAGTATTCTTTTTTTTTTTACTTAAATTATGTACCTTTACGTGTATCTGTCTGTCCTTACGCATTTAGCTTGGTCGTGTAGTTGCTTGGTCTCCCTAACTTAGGGTGCTTCTGAATCTACGAGTTTCTTGTTGAATAATGTCGCTTTTGCTGCTAGAATCGAAAGAAATGTATATTTGGAACTGCTTGTTGCAAATTGTCGTTGAAGTCCTCCAGAAGCAGGGAGGATGAACATGGAAAAGTAAATGAACGGAGCTAATACATCTTTGCTTTGCGTCGGCTGAAAGTTCATGGATTAAATGGGGCCCTAATACTGAGATTTCATATAAATTTGGAATCCTGGAAAAATTATCTCCAATTTTTTTATGAAGTTAGCATGGACGACGCCCATAGAAGAATGCAGCTCTAATAAATGTTCATCATTGCAGGTCTCTCGGTTTTGTTAATTGATACAACCTCCTAAACTCCAGTCAGACACCCAATATTTTGCTTCTAGTTAAGAATGGCCTACTGCTTACCTTTGTGAGTTAAATAATTGCAGGTATTTGTTCCCTCCGAGAGTAAAGTACTACATTTGTATGAGGCTAGATATTTAGCCCTGCTGGAGGAGGTATAGTATCAGCATCATCTTCCTTGCCCTTAGTCCCTCATCCTCGTTATTAACAGGAATCTTTTCCATGTTTTCTCGCAATGGGTGCAAGTGTATTTGGAACTTTTCTTTGAGAAACATAGGGAAGCATCAGTTTCCTACAACAGTTTGTCCTCTAATCTCCAGGTTAATATCTCCTAGTTTCACTTGGTGTTAGTGGTTGTTGAAACCATGAGATAGAGCTGCCTAATGGCATCTCTACAGCTGTGATCACTTATTTATATGCATATCTTCGTGTTTCTTCTGTTTCAAATTTTCCTTCTGTTGTCCATTTCCTTCTTTTACTGCAGCAATATTGACTTCTCAAGTCCTTTGATATATTTTGTTATTTTGCATCGATAAAAGCATGCCTAGTAGGTTTGAAGGTCATCAGCATCAAACCAGTTGATACAAGTAAAACTCGAGTTTAACCTCTCTGCCAAAGAACTTCTACTGGTTAATTTTTTTATACAAGAGCTGACAGTTTCAGGATTTTACATTTTGTGGATTTGTAAATGCTAAAGATATGTTGTTATATCCTTGATCGCCTAAAAGTGAACCTATTTTATCATAGTGTGTCTGCTCATCTTAAATTTGAGATCCCCAGATCAGCGTGAGTGATCAGGCATTCACTCAAAGAAGGCGTGGCCTTCCGTACATCAAACAAAAGTGTATCATTTGGTTGTGAATGTTGTTTTAACTTTATGTATTCATATTTAAAAGTTTAATGAGGATTTTATTGCTTGCAGTCTTTGTCAAGGAAGAATCTATTTGTGCATTTCGTGCTCGAGCCCATATATATGCCTGGTTCATTGGATGGGACATCATTTGCGGCTAAATATGGTTGCCTGGTTTTGATAGAGAAAGTGAGCTTCCATTGAAAAAGGATGAAATAAATCAGACTTCTTTGATTCGCAGTATGGAAGATATGACATTTAAATAATGTTTCAGTGATCTGCAGGTTGAACAGCTAGATGTTGGAGCATTAGTTTCTATACGAGGAGTTTGCCGTGTCAAGCTTCTGAACTTTATACAGGCAAGCAGTTCGGGAATACTTCTGTTCTGTTCAGCCTGCTTTCTTTATTGTTATTTATTCTTGGATGTACCCAGCAAATTTTTTGGTTTTCGAAGTTTTTGTTTCTATTTTATTTCTTCAAGACTGTTGTGCGCAATTGCTGTTTTAACAACAACCTCCTCCTGTAATTTCAATTTCCCTCTGCAACGCTAGTCTTAGAAGGATACTCTTTTCTATCTAGTATGGTGGAAAGAAGACTGGAGGCTACCATGCCTATATTCACACCACGAGTGAAATAATAAGTTCAATGTCAAGATGGTATGGTTTAGGCTTGTCATGTGTTCATTTTCAAGACAGAAAATCTCTTGTTCTCTAGATATGTCCACTAAAGGGAATGCTGGAGCATCCTCTGCATCTAGAATGCAATGGCCATACTTCTACATTGTGTATGTTTGATTTGGAGAGGTCTGTTTGCTGATTGTGAAACCATCAATATAATTTTTGGATGTGTCTTGAGTCCTCTTTCTAATTGTTGGCCATTTTAAGGTGTCCCGAGTTAGTATAACTGGACTCTAGTTTTTCTCCATTTAACTTGTTTACATTTACTTGCAGGCAGAACCTTACTTGAAAGGTCTAGTCATACCAGTGCAGGACTCAATTGCTGAAAATTCTAGCGAGACAAGCTCAAAAGTGGATCAATTAAAGGAGTCTCTTTGCAATTTAATTAAGCTGGAAATTAAACTCAAGGTATATTACTTTCACTTGGGATATTTCAGTCAGTTTTATAATCCTTCAAGGAATCAACTAGAAGAAGGAACTGCTGGGTTGTACTCTAGGAGTATTTTCATGGTCATTGTTATCATGCTGCATGATCCATGTAAAATCATTGCTTCTTCTAACCTACCTCTCTTGTTTCATACCCTCTTGATGTGATTGGAAAGAAGTGAATCAGACGCAACAGAAGCAGAAACTGAGCATTCTGTAGGGCAGATATTAGCTAGGTTTGTCCTTCAAGAGTCAGAATTTGTCCAGAGAATTAAAAGTGCATTGATGAGAAAGGGTACCATTAGTGAGCTTTACTTTTGGACTCAGCTGCCAATTGAGTAACAGCAGACCATGTGTTTGTACTCCTACAAAAATCTAAGCCTCAATATCTATAACACCGACAATCTACTGTGAGCTGGACAAGAAGCTGGAGTACCGTGTCTGTCTCTTTGCCATTTTTGAAACATATCATGAAACTGGTGTTGCGTGTTGGTTACAAGTTAGTTTTATCCTGCTCAATCTCCTAAGTTTGTACGTGATATTGTCTTATTCTCTATCTGCATTCAGATTGACCAAGTTGCTTCAGCTACCACCCGTGGTTTCATGAAATTTATGCTCTTTAATTTTATTTCAATAGGCTCCCAAGGAGGCACTCTTGCAAACACATGCAGCAAACTCTCTAAGGTGGGCTGAAAACACACCATCAGTAGGTTGTGACGAGAGTTTCATTCCTTCATTGGCTGAGCGAGTTTCCTTTGCTGCCCTGCAGCCTGTGTCAGGCAATGTCTCTTTTTAACTTTTTACTACAGCTTTTTTATATGCAAAGTTTCCTTATTTCTTTATGGCTTTTGACATAGGAGTTACTGTTTCACTGTGCTTAAAACCTGACAAAGAGAATCATTTATTCGGCTTATTTTTTCTCTTTTCATTATATTATGTAGGAAGAAATAAACTTCCATACGATTTGACCTACTGGAACTTTAGTCTCAATCTTCACATTTGCAATATTTGACCACATTTTGAAAGTTGGGCAATATGTTTACTAATTTAGATCTCTAGTCGCTATAATTTTCCTTGAGAATGATGCTGTAGGGATTGGATGCTATTATGCAGCAAGAGTGTTGCACAAAAGTTAGACAATTCCAATGCTGAAAGGTGTGATTAGGAATTCTTTGTCTGAGAATTGATGGCACTGCCTACTTTTAGTTCAAAAAGAGATCTTATGGGCCAGTGAGCTAAAATGCATAAGACCCAAATGTATTCCCTTGAAGCGTGCTGAAATGGATCTTTACAAAAGAAAAGTCGATCCAAACCACATTCATGCAGGGAATTTCTCCCTTTTCTTGAAGGTATTAAGTAGTGTTTCTTTTGGAAACAGAAGTTGCAGACTCAAATTAAGTATTGCATAGAGAATGTTATTATCTTATTTGTTTTGTATTTGGAGTATTTGATTGCTTTATCAAGTTGTACTTAGAATAGTAGAAAACCCTTACCTAACATGCAATTGGCAAATCATGAAAAAGTGCTGGGTTTTTAACTTTTGGCAGGATCGACTGAATCGGAGCTGCTTAATCTGCAACAGAAGAAATTAAGGGCAATGGATACTAAAGAAACACTTGAGAGGCTGGAAGACTCACTAGCGTTAGTGAAAGAGAACATCTCAATGGTTGCGGCAAAGCTAGCGATCCAGTCTCTCGAGATGTAGAAAGTTTAATACCTTTCCACTGGCCCTTCTTGGTGTCCTGGTGGAGGACAGCAGCAATATATTGATTTCAAGAGCCATTAATTTTTTGACATCAGCATATCTAGGGATAGATAAAAGTGCTTGTGTTCATTACAATGCAACATTGGGCGGTCTCAACCATACAAGGTTCGAGCGACTTTCATAAATACACTCATGGTGAACTTCTGGCAGTGGCGGGATGGCCGACGCTTTTCGTACTTTATAGTTTGGACGTAACTAACAAGATGAAAAGAGTTTGTGACATTCTTTTGATCTGAGTTGCGAGATGGGGATGGATTCAGGATTCCAGGATCGGGTACCACTTTGCCACTCAAGGTTGATCTGGACGTCACTGCCAATTTATCTCCAAACTGTTGCTATCAGCATGTTTTTGTAGCGGAAGATTGGCCTAACGCAGCATGCTAGAGTGGGCCGTGTTGAGTGAGAGTAGCAAGTCGCGGTGAGTTTCAGAACTCTGAAGAAAGCCGAGCTGAAATGCAGCTATGAATATGATGGTATTCAGAATAGCAAAAGGAGAGTGCAGCATAAGCTTCACTCTCCTTGGAATTCCGTGTTTCTTTAAATTGGTAACTTAGCTGTCAGCTTAATGTTCAGTTCAGTTCAGTATATCTATATCTTATCTATATTGATACGTAGTATTCTCAATGAATAGTACCTGAACTTTTAATTTGTAAAATCTAGGTTGTTGTTCTCGTAAGGAGTACTTTTCTTGCACTCGCGGCTCATTTTTTCCCTCTCCTAATTTGTTGCCTCATTCAATACATTAGTTTTGGTGAGAGTTGGTGGCTGAAGATAATGAGAAATTCTAGTATTTTTCCAAACTCTTCTTATTAAGCATTTTCTTAGAAGAGTTTATACATCATTTTCTATCATTAATATATGGACGTGATTAGCTACTTATAAAATTTCTCTAATCAAACCTTCTCCCATTTAGTCCAAGTTTGGAGGGATCTAAAAGTATGTCTCGCTTCCTAAATAGCTCCTTTTATGAAAGCTTATCCTACGAATCCTAAATTGTAAGAACTGATCTCATTTTTTTAGGATTAAGTTCCATTTATTTCACGAAACATTTATTTAAAAATGAAAATAAAGAAAGAATAGCTCATATCACTAAAAATATTTGGACAGTAGAAAATGTTTACATTATAAATAACAATTTATATCCAAAAAATTTCATGAATGAAGATGATGGTTTTAGTCAATTCTTTATAAGCTATATAAACAATCATTTGTTGAAAAATACTGCTTAAATCATTCATTTTTTGCAAAACAGAGCCTAGTTTTCCTATAAATTACATTCAGTTATGTAAAGAGGCGAATCAAAACTACCACAATTTTGTGGCAAAGAGGCCAGATTGGCTCTAACAAAGCTTAAACCCTCATACGTTGCGCAAATACCTTAAGACTCTAAAGAGGCAACAACTGCTTATCGAGTGTCCCTTCTAATTTCCATATTTTGGCTTTCTCGATTTCCTTATGAGATTCGCTTTGCTTAGAAAATCTTCATAGCCATTTGGTTTTCGTGTCAGCCTTTTCATTTATGTAATCCGGACAATTTATTTATTATTTCTTCACCCTAAACTTTCGTAGTGAGCAAGTGATTTCTTTCTAATGAAAACTGCTACTGCAAATTAATTGGTCTCTTACCTTGATTATAACTTTAGTTGTTATTACTGTTGTTGCAAGCATTGTTCATATACAGTTAGAGGTTCACGAGCTAAAAATAATTTTATTTCATGATTTTCCTTAGTGAATTTAATTTGGCAAGTCTTCTTTGATTAACTAAACACGAACATTTAGGGTCAACTTAAGAGAGAGTTCCAATAGAACATGATTTTTAGTTGGCAACTTTACGAGTCAATTTGTGCAATCTGTTCTATATGTCAAGCCGCATTAGTTCTGAAGTTTTAAGAGAGGGAAGAGGGACATTTACTGCTGCCGTCACCGCCGCCATTTATGATTGACGGCAAACGGCTTACCCTTGTCAAGTGCAGGTGAGAGAGTTGGCCGACCCGCGCTCGGTAGTGCTCGGCGATGGGACGACGGCAGCCCTTGACCACCTCAGTGTCCGGAGAGGGCAGACATTTTTGTGTTAATTCTTTTCGTAGCTTTTTCCTGTTTTGTTTGCACCAAAGGTATTCTCAATATTTAAAGAAGAAAGTCGAGATGTTTTTGCATGACAAGAGGGGCCATGAGAAGAGAGAAGAGGAGGTGGTGGTGGTGAGTATCTTGGGATATTTTTCATTACCGGTGACCAGATCTAATGTGGACCCACAGCAAGATATTCCCAATACTCTCCGGTTCAATTCAAATAGAAAGCTTTGGCTATCAGCGCATCTCGCACAGAGAGAGAGAGAGAGAGAGAGATGGCTTCCTCAGTAAACGTCCCTCGCTTCCATGCATCGGTTAGCGCCATCAGTTCTCACAAGAACCTCGTCTTCTGCCTTCAGAGCTCCTTGTTTCGGTTTCGATCCTTCTGCAAAGCCTCGTCTCTTCTCTCTCCTGTAAGTTCGGCCACTTCACCCCTGTTTCTTCGGTCGTTGTTCTTGCTACTGTTTGTTCCTTTGCTTTTACTTCTGCTCGTCAGTTCCTTTTTCTTTCTCGGGAACCCCTTTATCATGTTCTTTCAGTTTGTAATTGGTATAGAAACATCTCGGCCGTATACACTCTTTGACAGATTTTTTAGGAAGCAGCAGTGCCAGATGATCAGCGAATCTGAGTTATTGTAATAGACCCGGGGGTTGGGCGGTCTTGATAAGACCCTTTTTGTTCACGAGGTGGGAGACACTTTTATCTGAACTCCTATGACATGATAACTGCTGAAACTCGAGCATTCATCGATGGAAAGGCTCAAGGAAGAGAGTTCAATCCAATCTAATTATTGACATGGTTGTTTCAAATAAAAGGTCTAGCTGGAAGCATGAGCGGTAGTCACTTTTATACAAACTTTAGATAAAACTGATTCTGCACTTGGTTTCCCCCTAAATCTGGTTAATGACGTTATTGTCTTCAAAAGAGGTGTTGGGTTGGTGATATTAGCTCAGAACCTAAACAAAGCATCGGAGTCGAGCGCTGCTTTACAGGATAGAAATACATATATCAGGAGAGTTTCCAATGAATTATATTTACCTTTTCCAGATGCTAGATACCAATCTTCTTTCAATTCAATGCGTGAAGGCATTCTACATGTAGCGGTCAAACCCACTTTTGAGATTAAAAGACTGTCTGGCTCTGCCCCTCCTTTTTGGTTGCTGAAACACAGACATAGAGAGCTGATCTTTAAGTTGGGAAGAGCTATGATTTGTAGGATTCTGATTAAGTGCTTGATTCAAAAGTTGTCTTGTTGTTCAGCATTTATCTCATGATCGGCACTCCATGATTCCACATATTTGAACTTCAGATCAGTTTTGTCTTCATCGATGACTTATGCTGCATACTGTTTTGCTTGCATACCTCATTTGAATTTACTGCCGCTTTTGCCTAGCCATGTGCATTTTAGCTTTCACGGGGTAGGAGATAACCACAAGAGCTAAAAAGGCAACCAAGTGATCATACATATGCCTATAGGATCAAATGCTGGAACACTGATATTTCCTTCGATGACTGGCTTATGCGAGATAATGACTTGTCCTGTAAAGATATATAAATTTCATTTCTTATGCCTTAGAAGCAAGATATCGCAGCAGCATTCCTTGAGACTATCATGAGGAACAGCAGCGTTCAAATCTTCTAAAATATTTAATTTTCTGAGATTTGTGCTCAACTGCTCATGCTGATCTAAATTCACAATTTATCTGTGCAATGAGATGTTGAGAAATTTTAATGGCGCAATGCACTGATGGATGTTGCATCACACTTTCATTATAAGAGTACTAGTTATTGTAGATATAAAACTTAAAAACAATAATCGAAGTAAAAGAAAGACCTTTCCTCATTGGAGATTGATTATCTGTGTTTTTTATGCAGTTGCTTTGTAGCATCGTCTGCATGTTACAGGTTTTAGTTTTCTTGGTGAAACCTTGAACTTATCTACGCCTCTATGGGCCTTTTCTATCTTAGAACAGTTGACTTTTTGCTTCAAAATGCTTGTTTACAGAGGGAACTGCATATTTATCAGCTGACAGAGTGTGCAAGACGTTCCTTAATTTACTCATATTTTATTCAAGATTGCCACAGCTTTACTTACATTATTGCTTGTGTTTGAGTAGCGCCAGGAACTTTTATCCCTGGCAGGTGATGGTAAAATCCTACTACAATTTATTAAGCTGTGTGTGCATTGTCTTCTCTGCATGGTGGCAATTTCTTAACTCTGAAGCTTCAGTCTGTGTTCAGATTGCTTCCAAGTTGAATGCTTGGAAATCAGGAGTACAAAGTACCTCGAACAAGATCTACAGTGGTCAAGTGGAGCTCAAAAGTGAAAATGATGAGGCGTGTGAGTTGGTCAATGGGACGGAACTTTCCATAGGTGAGGGTGATGATCTCATCCACGCTTACCTTTTCAAGGCAGTGAAAAACAACAATGGCACTGGGATACTGCTTTTGTCCGATATATATGGATTTGAAGATTCTTCCACGAGGGAGTTTGCGTACCGAGTTGCCTGTAATGGTTACAAGTATGTCCAGTCCCCTTGCTATTGCTGCTGGAACTATCATTTTTATGATCCGACTAGCAGAGTCTTTATTAAATGGGTGTACTTGAACTGTAAAATAACAGTTTACGTTGTGAAATTCCCACAAAGAGGAAGCCAAGTGTAATATGGCCTGCAGCTTTCATTCTTTCATTGATCTTCTTTTGTTAGTCCTCTATCTCAACCTCCCAACTGATGTGAACTTTGTTGGTTTACCACAGCGTGCTGGTTCCAGACTTATTTCGTGGAGATCCGTGGACAAAAGACAGGCCAAAGAACCTGTTTGAGCAATGGTATGCTAGACAACAACCTGACAGGGTCGCGAAGGACATTGGAACGGCGAAAGATTGGCTGGTTGATGAACTTTTATCCGCAGGGATCTCCAAAAAGCTTGGTGTTATCGGATTCTGCTTTGGTGGTGGCCGAGTAATAGACATTCTGGCCAAAGACCACTCCAATAATTTCGGTGCTGGAGTCTCTTTCTACGGTACAAGGATCAACGGATCAGTGGCTCGCGATATAAATGTGCCGGTCTTGTTTATTACGGGGGATGAGGATCCACTTTGTCCCGTGAGTTTGTTGAGGGATATTGAGAAAAGTATTGGCAGAGGATCGAGGGTAGTGATTTTTGAAGGCAGAGGTCATGGATTTGCTCACCGGCCCAATTCTCCGGACGAAGATGAAGAGGCAGAACAGGCATTTCTGGTCATGAGGAGCTGGTTGCATGATGAGTTAGTCGCGGGTAACTCATCTTAGAAGCGTGTATAGATTTCTCTGTGCTTGCTCGTTACGGTGGTAAGACAATGTGAGGTTGATAAGATGACATACAGTGAAAGTCCCAAGGGGCTAGCGAGGGCCATCAGTCTCATTGGCCACTTCGTTCTCGATGTAACTTTCAGTAATGGATCAATCCATGAAATTACTCGTGTAGATTAACTCTCTCCTCAAGTAAATGATGATATGCCCCTCATGAGAGGACCTAATACTTGCTCGCGCAACTAAAGTCCTAGTTTCCAAATAACAGGACCAACGGGAGTTGCTCAAAACATTGGAAGGGGAACACCTGTAACGTATCAGAGAGGGGAAAGACGCAAAATCCAAAGCATTGATGTAAAGCCATTATTTTAGTTTCTGGGTGAAAATGACAGGTACGCAATCATATCATCGAATTCGCAACGGCTTTTATCACGAAGACCATGCTAGTAGCACATAGTGAAAGCCCTTGCAGGGGAAAAAAGGCCAACAACAATCTCAATTTGAGAAAACTCCGTCTGAACAGGATCGAGTGTATTTGAGGTTGAGGATGTCCTCAGTCGTGTCCTTCCTGTAGAAGATTTGAAACAAGAACGCTCATCAACAGAGAAAATAAGAAACTTGAACATTCATACGAAATAAAATTAATATGGTTTGATAACGCCAAAGATGAGATGCTCTCACTCGCCCAATTCGAAATCAACTTAATATATGAATACAGAGTCCAATGTAAAAGGATATATACTTTATCATGAGCGTTCTTTTCACTAAAAATCAAATAAGTTTGTAGCTAGAATAAATTATCTTTTACACAGAAAATAGACAAGAATAAAGTTCTGGCTTCATAGAGGAGTTCAATCCAGGAAAAAATGGATTCAAAACCAAAATAAATTAGTTGGCTTCGTTTTCGTTTTTCCTTCCCAACGAAACCAAACCGGTCAATTATTAACAATAAATTCTGTTTTGTTGTTTAATATAGATGAACTCATTTTCCGCTTAAATCTTGGTCTGGATTCAATAAATCAAAATTGCTTGGTCAAGATTATTAGTCTCCAGATAATCTGAAGCACCCCTACTTTTAATTCCAAGTCCTCTTGATCACCTGGACACATACCCATTCTAGCTTACTTCCTAGAATGCACAAGTTAAGAGTCTAAAGTAGTTTCACAAATCGATTGATAGAAAATGAAGAACGACAACACTATAATTTAATTATCTAGGAGCATGTACAGGCAATTAAGAAGACTATAAATGTAACACCCTGAGCCTCAATTGTATAGATATTGTCCGCTCTAGACACTAAGTCCTCACGGTTTTGTTCTTCTCAGGGCAGCCCATGGCGATGTGGGACAAGGATATCACAATAAATGTCAAGACCAACTTCATATAACAGTCAACAAGTATAATGGAAGGGAACGCAAAGGACCTGGAACCCACAAAGAGTCGAAAGGAACAACATGCATTGCTATAAGATCCATGATATACACAAACAAAACAATCATGTCCCTTCCCATTACATTCATGGGCAAATAAGATGAACAGGTATGAATGATTATTACCAAAAGCATGACATGGAACCCAAAGGAAAACAAACTGAACAAAGTCAGAAAATTTCATCCCACTGATCAAGGATTTATTCTGGCATCCATAGTCAGCTTTCAGAGCATATGCCTAGGTACCGACTTTTCCGAGACAGTCTCGAAAAAGAAAATAAGGTTATTCATCTATTATGGCCCTGCTCAGTTATCAAAAGAATTCTTATTGACATTACATATGCACATGTTAACACTGATTATCCTTAAAAGATAAGGAAATGAATTTTCATCGTGTACATTGACAAAGCCTGCTATATGTACGAGAGACAGGAGAACAGTATCTTCTATGGTTGATCCTAATAAACAAAAATGACATTGATCAATCATCAATGGAAGCGGAAATCTATTCATGAGTTAAAGTTGGTCATTCCACTGGCATCAAATTTCACAGATGGGCGGTTCAGAAAGCCACATTAAAAAGCACGTTAGAAATACCACATTTTTTACATTGAAGTGGTACTCCTATACTACCCAGAAATCATAAAATCTCATCTCAATTCTGTATGGTACATATCCGGCAATTAATACTTAGCAGTAATAAAATAAGATTTGGACATCTGATGGCAGCTTAGACACACAAAGGAAAGCACAGTGATCCTACCATAGCATATCATGTAAACACCCACCCAAATATCAATGATGCTTTCTTGGTGCTAATTGCTAACTCAAACTTACACTAGATAGGCATTGCAGCAACATCCTCCATCACACTGTAATCTTTATACTATGCTCGTGTTGACCATGTCTCATAAAATTCATTTAAAGGAATAAAGAGATATAAGCAAACTAACCAAACAAACCACAACAAGAAGGCAGAAGATATGGTAAAAGAACATAACAATCTTCATCCATATATACTCTGTTTGTGGCCACCACAGCAAGGGATGATTACGTACCCACACACAACAAAAATTAACACAAACGATACCATTAAGTTCAAGAACCTTTAGACAAATTCTGTTACATGGACAAACAAGGCATATGGAAAGGAAAAACTCTTCACCCTCAAAAGACCCCATGTATCTTTCTTTCTGAGTAAACCAAGAAAAGAAAGAGGAAGAACTAATTAATGTTCCCATTTCCTCGCAACAAAAAAATACCATTTCAGACCTCAGCTCTTCTAACGCTGTCAGCTAACCACTATTGGCCATGTTAACCAAGGAACACTCATTAGCTAAAGCATCACACTCCGGGTATGACTTATCAAAGAACAGTGATGGGTGACATAACTCACATTTTAGCACTGCCTTTGCACCATAAACATCTTTCACCAAGCCATCTTCTTTCAGCAGTTATCAAAACTAGGTCTACTTTACTGGATAGCTTAAAGCAGATCTAATCTGCACTCCAAAAATCCGCTTCGCCAAATGCAGGCTCTATATTGAACTCCAATCCACACCTCCTACCATTACAAAATTACTTAATGTTCCTTTATTGCTAATCTCCATCTCCGTCTGTACTCTCATAAAAGTGTTGTCAGGTGTTGAAACCCCTACCTCAGTAATAAATCATTCTAACCACACAACTTCAAGTGAGCTGTAATGCCTATAAGAAGAGTTCATAACAATTGATAATTGACATTTCAACCAGTTATACGTTCCTTGTAGCGTAGATAAGGAGAATTTTCAAATGCTAAGCCCATAGAAGTTTGTGTCCTACAATGTGCATTTGGCTTGTTACTTGTTCTACATGTAAAGCCCAGTAAGTTCTGAACAAAAGTCAGTCGTGGATGTCATACATAATAGCACTCTGCCTATGCATGACTGCATGTGGGAAATCAAGAAAGTAATAAAACCCTTGGTATGGTAGTGTTATATTTGACCTTTGCCATAAATCCTGAGATGTTGGCATGCTACAAAAGAATGAAACTGATCATTCTATCTTACATTCCCTGATTCCATCCCTATTTCCCAACAACAGCACAGAATAAGCTGATCAAAATAACAATCAACTGTCATGCAAACAAAAAAAAAAAGCAAACAAAAGCAATTTGCATGATGTTAAAACAGTAAAAAAATTAAAAGAACAAAATGTAAAACGTTAAAATTTGAAGAATAATACCTGAGGAGATGACTCCACCACAGTCTCATGAGCAGAAACATCAGATGCCTTTGGAGGCGGCTTTGTAGGAAATCCATTGAACTTCTGCGAACACTGTGTGTAGGCAGACCCAATGCCCAAACCAGCACCAAAAGCTATTGATGACCATCTAGCCGCGGGGCTCCCTGTCACGACAAAACAGTGAGCTCTACAGAGGCAAAAGCACCCATGTACATGCTAACACAGAGCTCGCTCCATTCGATAGTGACCATTTGTCCAAGGAAATGCAATTTCACTTCGTGAAAATGCCGCTGATATAGTAAGAGCATCCTAAGTCGGGAGATGAAGAA
The DNA here is from genome assembly GCA_019926035.1 of Melaleuca alternifolia. NCBI lineage: Eukaryota > Viridiplantae > Streptophyta > Magnoliopsida > Myrtales > Myrtaceae > Melaleuca > Melaleuca alternifolia. The sequence goes on from JAGKPW010002324.1 coordinate 244,967, forward strand.
CCGAAAGTCAACCAATGAAGAAACATTTCGGACCTCAAAAATGGAAGAAAGAGCCAAACGCAGTCATGACCTCATCTATCTAAAAGAACTCCAAGTTGACCACCAAGCAATCAGTGACAGAAATGTGAACAAATTCGCGAATACTCGTAACGTGCCGGGGAAAGACACGGTGTTAGCAGACACATTACCAGCGACACACACCACTCAAACACTCGTACGAATCCGTCTCGCGCGCACAAGCTGAATCGGTCACTGCAGGTGTATGGAACGACACGAAACAGAAGAAAGCAAGAGGAGGGAGGGAAGGCACGTACTGAAGAGGAGGAGGCCACCGAAGGCGCCGGCCAAGGAAGAGTAGAAGGTTCGCCGGACGGTGAGATCGACGCACGCGTCCCACTTAGCTTCCACGTCGTACCTAGCCGGGACGATCTCTTTCTTGTCCTCCGCCATCATAGCTGTCGTCCCTCTCTGCTTTCCCCCGCTAGAACAATCGCGCGACGGATTCGACGAACCGCTGGAGAGAGTCGATCGCTATTGCAATCTCGATCTTCTTCTTCTTCTTCTTCTTCGTCCTCCTCCCCCTCCTATTCCTGTTCCTACTTTCTGCAATCTTTTTCTTCTCCTTCTTGTTCTTCGAGATTCTCTCGCGAGATTGAGACCGAGCTCTAGGGCTTGTCCGAACCGCTGCTTTTTGGGCCTTTGTCCAGCCCGAGTGACTACGGCCCTTGACGGCCCACTGGTTTAGACCTCCATCTCTATTCTCTCTCCTTTTTATTCGTTTTATTTCGATTTCAGCCCCGATAGAATCCAAATTTACCTCAATTGCCACCATTATGTAGACGAGTCGGGTCGAAAATGATCTGATTCATAGTAACCCGGTTAACCATACTTCATGTATTGCAAATTTCCAACCCAATTAAAATATTTTTATATTTAATTATAAACTCATATCTATATTATAACAAGAGTAATAAATAAATGAGAATGACGCCGAGCATGAACAAGAAAGGTTAATGGGGTGAATTGAATTCAAGTAATTTGTGAACTTTTTGAGCACATGTATTATTTTGGATCTTATTATTTAAAATATATTTATTGTGTATAATTAATTTATCGAATAAATTATATAATGACCTTATTAAATATTGATTAAGAAATTGATATATTATCCGTTTTGAGAAGTCTACGGCGTCCAACGTGCGGTTGATAAACAGCAGGCTTCTGCCACGTGACATCCCCCGGCCCCCGCATGGACCATGCCGTTCCTGCGCGGGACCCACGCGGGGCCCACACATCCAACGTTCAACGGTTCAAATGCAGTGGGACTTATGATGATCGGGCAGTATCCGATCACGTGCTTCCGGAGACACGAAGGGCGGACTTTTCTGCACCTTCCGTTGGTTCTGAAGGGAATTACGAAAAGGAGGAAAGAAAAAGGAAGAAAAACAGCGGAGGCAGCAGGACCAAGCGACGGCGGGGCTTCTGGCGGTTTCTCCGAAACATAGGATTCCAGGGTTGTCCACCGTCACCGTCACCGTCACCGTCACCGTCACCGTCTGCTCATTCGGACACAATCCTCTCTTTCTCCTACAACGCCACACTGAACCAAACCGACTCGTCCAGACGAAGGCCCACTTCACGCGCCCACGTTAGTCTGGAACCATCATCTCCTTCACCTACAAAACAAAGCCTCTCTCTCTCTCTCTCTCTTTCTCTGTGTCGTCTCGGCGCTTGCAAAATCTCCATTGCTGTTTTCGTCCATACCCATCCCCACCCCTCATCAGCCTTGGCCCCCGAAACAAGAAAAAGTGGAACCTTACCGCAATGGCCGATGTAGCCGCACAGCCGCCGCAAGCGACGGAGGAGCTCCCGCCTCCGGAGCCGCCACTGGCGGAGCCGCCGAGGGAGTATGTTCTGGGGGAGCAAGGGGAGCAGCCCCCGCCTCCGTCCGCCGTGGTGACGACGACCATGGCGGTGGAGTCCGAGCTGCTCGAGAAACCGCCGCCGGCACACGAGGAGGTCGTCGTCTCTGTCGACGCCACCAAGAAGCTGGAGCAACCAGCCGAGCCGCAGAAGGTCCCTCAGTCCTTCGCTTCCTTCAAAGAGGAGAGCAACAAGGTCGCCGATCTCTCCGATCCCGAGAGGAAGGTTCTGGAGGAGCTAAAGCAGCTCATCCAGGAAGCCCTCAACACCAACACCTTCTTCTCCAAGCAATCCCCGGAGCAAGAAGCAGAAACCGCCGAGGCCTCCGTCTCCGCTGGAGAAGTCTCTATCTGGGGGATCCCGCTGCTCAAGGACGAGCGGAGCGACGTCGTCCTGCTCAAGTTCCTCCGGGCTCGTGACTTCAAGGCCAGGGACGCGTTCGCCATGCTGCGGAACACGGTACACTGGCGAAAGCGCTTCGGCATCGACGCCCTTGTCGACGAGGACCTCGGTGACGATCTCGAGAAGGTCGTGTTCATGCACGGCCACGATCGGGAGGGCCATCCCGTGTGCTACAACGTCTATGGGGAGTTTCAGAACAAGGAGCTGTATCAGAAGACGTTCGCCGATGAGGAGAGGCGGGCTAAGTTCTTGCGGTGGCGGGTCCAGTTCTTGGAGAGGAGCATCCGGAAGCTCGATTTCAATCCGGGTGGCGTTTGCACCATTTTCCAGGTGAGCGATCTTAAGAATTCCCCAGGACCGGGGAAGCGTGAGCTCCGGATCGCCACCAAGCAGGCTCTCCAGATGCTTCAGGACAACTATCCTGAGTTCGTGGCCAAGCAGGTATATAGCGGTTACACGTTGATTTCATGGTTGAATGTTCAGCTGTCCTGTTGTTTAAATTGACGATTTTTGTGGGTGATGATGTTGTTTTTGCTTAGGTGTTTATCAATGTTCCCTGGTGGTATCTGGCGTTTTACGCAATGGTCAGCCCTTTTTTGACCCATAGAACTAAGAGCAAGTTTGTGTTCGCAAGCCCGGCAAGAACCGCGGAGACGCTTTTCAAGTAAATAGATCCAAACGCGTTTGAACGCATTAAGTTTTGACTGTTTCCTCCAAGAGCCTTTGCTATATTCAGAACATTTTGCTTGTGTGATTGTCAGGTATATTTCTCCTGAGCAAGTACCAGTGCAGTATGGTGGCTTGAGCGTCGATTATTGCGATTGCAATCCCGAATTTACTGTTTCTGACCCTGCAACCGAGATGACAGTTAAGCCAGGGACCAAACAAATTGTGGAAATTATAATCTATGAGGTATGAACAGATGTTTTCATTCAATCTTATACTTGAGTTCTGATCGTAATGGATGCTGTTTTTCTAATTTTATATTCTGTAAAATTTGTGATAAGTAAGCCAATGGATGGATTACTTGTACTAGTGTTAGTGACTAAGATTCTTCCAAATGCAGACATGCATCATTGTTTGGGAGCTGCGTGTTGTTGGGTGGGAAGTCAGTTATGGTGCCGAGTTTGTGCCTAACTCCGGTGGATTTACAGTCAACATCCAGAAGCCCAAGAAGATGTCACCCACGGATGAGCCAGTGGTGCATGGAACCTTCAAAGTTTTGGAACTCGGCAAAGTGTTGCTCACTGTTGATAACCCGACCTCAAAGAAGAAGAAGCTTCTCTACAGGTTCAGGACTGACCTATTGGGTGATTGAGCCTGCAAAATCAATCATAACTAGTCAAATGCGATGAATTCTCGGATATATTGGAGAGTGAGAAGTCTCTGGTGCTCATTTTCGTCCTCTCCTGGAGAAAGCTTGATTGGTGGTCGACCCTTGTAAATTGTGTGTCACACATTCGTTTTGTTTTAAATAATTCACTGACTCGTGGTTTGGATTTTGTGGTTTAAGTTTTAGCTTTTTTGAACCCTTTTTTTTCCAAATGGTCGTCACTTCTTGTTTTCCCCTCCTGGTGATGAGAGGCGCAATCTGGAAAAATTTGATTGTGGAGGACCAACTTGCTCCCAGTGGCTATGTTGGATGCCTCTAGGTGAGTATACGAACTTTAGGGAGGTTGGAAGATGTCAACATGGAGACCTGGTGGTATAGAATGGCATCTGTACTGGTTTTTGTTCTGTTCAGTGTTGAATATGATTTGCAATAGCTCTTGATGTAAATTATATGGAATGTGCTTGAAGTTGACATACATCAGAACTAGTTGGCGCTGGCAGATGCATTTTTTGAAGGTCAACCTTAAGAGTCAATTACAGATTTTAGTGTTCAAATCTAATTAATCAGAGTTCTAATTACAGATTTTAGTTGGAGGAATATAATGATCTCCGTGTTTAAATTTCCTGGTGGGGCGCATGATTCAGTTTTCTATCCAGAAGAGTCTTCTGGGAGCTCTTCAGGATGAATCTCTTTCAATGTAAAGCTACTTTCTATTTGATCTATTCATGCCATCATGTTGCTTTGTGTGTTTTCTACGTTTGGTTTATATAGCTTGGGGAACAAGCATTCTCCTTTGTTCTTGATGACTGAATTATATGCAGGCTTTACATCTTTCTTGCTGGTTCTGATGCTTTGAACATTTAAATTATCAACACTCTCTTTCTTGATGAGAAAGGTTTTCCTTGGTATATTTCCTTCATAGATTTGCTTGTCCAAGCTTGATTACAGCACTTCGGTGTCTTTATCAGAGTGCTTTCATGGTTCCTTCCAAGCTTCTGACTGGAGCATTTTACGTTTTCCACATTCCCCCTTGTTTTTGGAGTGTCTTCTTTCCAGTCTGTGTTGGTTCGGCATACTTGTGTTTGCTCACGGAATCTGATGATGCCGCATCTCCCCTGCCGTCTTGGTGTCCCTCAACATCAGTGATTTGAGCTGTCCAGTGGAGAATCCGAATGCAAGTGGTCAAATTATTCGAGTTGATTTGATGGAGTGTTGTTTTTACCACATTCTCCTTTTTGACAAGATGGCATCTGCTTGATGTGGCTGCAGTTCATCTGTTAGGTATGAACCGGTCTTCCATTGCTGTCATATTGTTCTTGGTTGACCTTGCTTGCTTTCGATGGTGTGCCTTCCAGGAGTTCATAGCATAATGGTAAGATTCCCTCACGACGAGCTGTGATGTCATTGGTGATTGTCTATTGTCAGTAAACATGGAAGGAATCTAGGTCACCATTTCTAGGCACCTGTTGGCTCACGTGACCTATGCCTAAGCAGTTGGAGTGTGGCAATTCACTCTTATCTGTTCAAGTGCAGGTCTGTGGGTGTATTACTCTCGTCTGTTCAAGTCCAGGGATGGATTCACTCACTAAATCGTAAACTGAACATTTCCTCGAGGGTTGAGATGTTTGGAGTAAGAAAACCGGCATTGAATAGTTAGCAACACTATGAGATGTGCTGAGATATTCCTCTCCGTTGCACTAAATTGTCGCATTTGATATTCATATCGTTTGATGCTCGACCTTCATTCAGGATTACACGGCATGATCCTCAAATTGTCGTTACTGCTGGATATTTTCTTGGGTTGGTTCGTCTGCTTCTTTGATTTTTCGCATTCGTGATTTGCCTTTTAATGAGGTTGTCTGTCTCAGCTTTTTTGAGGAAAATGAATGATCTTGATGTGTTTGAGTTGGTAGTGGTGTTTGATGTTATCGTATCAAATCATGGGAAAGTATTCCCTAATCCCTGTGATAGATGCAACGCGTGGCGGTAGTGGCGCAGTGTCACCAATGAAACGATAACGTGCCATGAATTTCACTTCTATCTCACCATGTATGTGCACATCTCGATTTGTTGACCGGTTATATCGCTAGTCGCTTCGTGTCCATCACTGAAGATGCATTCTCGTAAATCAATCTTCTTATCTGTGTTCAGCAAATATAAGTTTAGAGGTGACAACTTTATTTACAGCGAAACGATGAACTCCTTTGAATCATGATTTGGAAGGGAAGGAAGAGTGCTGTGGTGGGGTTCCGGGATCGCATGGTCATGGTAGGGAAACGCTTGCTTCTCGGGACAGACGGCTGTCCAGCATCACCTTTTAGCTTTTCTGCTTTTCCCCATTCTTGAGAATCTGCAGCTCAACAGGAGATGAAATTGTCTCCGAAGTGCTTCAAAAGCTGCCAATTGGGCCATGGCCTTGAATCTTTTCCTGCATTTTTTAAGACAAAAGGCTGACGGACGGAGCATGCCGCGACGACAATCCGTCCTGTAGAGAGGTTTATATTTATCACTGCTGATCACTCGTTCAGGAAGACGGTCCCCATTGTCCAGAACAAAAGATCAACCCACCGCGCCGCACGAGCTCGGTGGTCCTAGAAACAAAACGCTCTTCTTCTCTACTGTACACGCACCACCATCATGAGGCGCCCACATGCGCGAGCAGAGGGACCTCGGTTGGGATCATGGATGGGATCGGACGGCTGACCCCTGCACGTCCGTCCTGCCAAAAGTGACCAGGCGTCGTCGCGACCTAATCCTTTTTAATCAAATGAGTTGGTGGAGAGTATGATTACCAGCCAAACTCGGGTCTCCTCTTCTCTTATCATGAACTTCGTTGTCCGTGGCGACAACTCATGTCTGGTGTCGCCTCTGGTCGGGGCCACCAAGGGGAGAAAGCACGTCGACATCGTGCCTAACCCTTTCTTTCCTCCCACCAACTCTCCTCTTTGTATGAAACGTGAATGAACGATAGTCAATCGGGCCGGTTTATCAAGAGCGACATGATGACAACATGCATCTCGATTCCTATCGATACTCATATGGTTTATGTCAATTACAATAATCATTTCACCGAGCATAATGTTTGCGGTGGTTGCTGCAGAGTTAGGACATCAGGAGATGAGAATTGTCGAGAAGAAGACTATAGATGACTATTTGAATGCGACATGCTGAATATATTTCATCCGATGATGCAGACGCCTGTAAATAGGTATATAATAGCCTGCAATATGTGGATGAAGTATTTAGTGACGTACATTCAAATCCCGATTTGATTCGGTGAAGTAACTCTGTCTCAATTGGGTCAAAGGGTACACCAAAGTGTTCCATGTCCTTAGCCAATTTCATATTGAATTCGGAATTCGCCTTCCTATTTTGCAAATTTGTTTTCTAAGTCAATTGACAGCGCACTAGTACACCTTTAACTTGATCTCAAAACCAAATATTCTTGCTTGGTGCAGCAACATAGAAGCACAAAAGTTAATAAACATATGCTTTCTTAAGTTTTTTCCTTTAATTTTCCGAATTAATTTCCCAGGATGGAAGCTTGACCTCCCTCATCTTACCTCATGTCTCTTCGTTAAAGCTTTGAAAAACTCATGAAGGTTTTGGTCGTAGGTGGATTGAAAATAAACAGAAAAATATGGTGCAATTTGCAATGAAAGAAAAATGGTTAGTTTTCAGTTTGGCGATTTAGAAAAGGTGATTTCCATAAAGGAAATTCGTTTTCCTCAATCTAAATTTCTTTTTTTCGGCCTATGGAAAATATTTTTTTGTAAATTGACTAGTTTTCTGTCGTCCAAATGCTGAAAAGTCGAAAAATAATTTCATGGAAAACTGTTATTTGTCAAATAAACTGGATCCGTCTCTTGCATTCTCTTTGTCTCGAAAAATCAACTTACAATAGAGTCATCTACAGAACTTTCATGTGTTTGAATTTTTCTTCACTGTTAACCTATAAAGTCGCATAAGGACTGAACACCTTAGGTAGGGTTTAATCAGTGAATTTCCTTAATTGCTATCTTTGTAAATTCATCCAACAAAATCTATACTCTATCAATCTATCGGGCCACTTTGAATGGTATTGGTCTGGTCTTTTCTTATAGGAGTTCATTAAAATTATCAGCAATGTAAGCCAACACCCGTAGCATATTGTGTCAACTCTCAAATTGCACCAACGTAGTCAATCTTTCAACATCAGAAATGCACAGTGCGTCCGCCTAGTGAAAATATTTGATTGAAAAGATATTTTCTTAAAAAATGATAGTTTATAAAAAAAACAAGATATTATTTAGACATTATTATTGTCGATAATGCGAAAAAATATTGATTAATTAGAACAAACGATACAAAGTATTAATTCTAGGAAGAAAATGTTTCTCAAACGATACATTGTTTGCGAAATAAATGGAGTTATAATTTCACTCAGAAGATGATAATTCGCATGATCCGACGATCCACGTGAATCGGGATTATGGAAAAGATTGCTCGAGAATATCCCAACCCCATAATGCAAGCGGAGGACAAAAGAAAGTCAAAAGAGAAAAGCTAGGCAGCTGAAAAAGGAGCGAAGGAAGGGACGTATCAGCATCAACTGGTAAAGTCAAAAGAGAAAGCTAGGCAGAGTCTTAACACTTGTACAGTTTGGAACCATCCCTCAAGAAATCAATAATGAGAAGCAATTGGATTTACCGAATTCAGACCAAACAAAAAATGCAACATATTTGAACCAGGAATACGATTGAAATATTACAAAAATGAGGGAGAGAGAGAGAGAGAGAGAGAGAGAGAGAGAGAGAGAGAGAGAAGCTTGACTGTAAAAATTTAAAACTGATCAACAAGGGCCTTGGTCTTCTGAGCAGGCTTTGGTCTTGGACCGGTAAAGGAGCGCCTTCCTCTTGGAGGACTGATTGTCGATAGTGAGCACCACTTTGCCCGGTTCTCCGACCTTGAAGCTGCCGCAGATGATGGGCTCGTCGGCCGCAGTTATCTTCCTGGTCTTCTGCACGATCACGGTGTAGGAACCCTCGGAGCTCGGCACGAACTCGGCTCCGTAGCTCACATCACACCCCACCACTTTAGCCTCCCAGACCAGAAGGCATGTCTGCACATAACCCCGTGTTCTCATTTAACGAAACAGTTGATAACACAATGATAGAACACATCACATCAAACCAACCAGCTTTCGATCATTTCTAGGTTGTTTAGAAGGAGAAATAATACTGATGGTGACGGGAGTTTGAAATTAACGTGAAGAATAGCCTACCTCAGTAACGGGGAATTCAACAGTATGCTTGGCCGCTGGCTTGATTGTGACCTCCGTAGCCGGTTCTGCAGTAGTGAACTCCTGCTCAGCCTCCGTGCTTAACCCACCATATTGCACTGGCACTTGTTCGGGTGCTATGTATCTGTAATCATCATCAAGACTCAGATTGACAATTTTTTCTGACAGATTGTTACGAAGGTGTTTCAGATGCCCACAATGACCAAACAGCACGTGATGATCAAGAAGATGGAAAAGAAACCGAAGCAGGAGAATTACTTGAAAAGTGTCTCGGCAGTTCTTGATGGGCTTGCAAACACGAACTTGCTCTTGGTCCTCTGCGTCAAGAAAGGACTGATCATCCTATTGTAGGCCAGGTACCACCATGGAACGTTGATGAATACCTGCACTCGTATAAGAGAACGTCATCAGACTTCACCCCACAGGACAACATTTAAATCGGCATCCGTGGTTTTGCCTCTGACATAGTTGGCGCATTCTGCTGGGGAAATGGATAGGAAAACGAATCTACATTATGCTTCCTTTATTGTGTTATACGACCTTGTTATATCATTTCGCATTCTAAGACAACAGTTATGGGGCGTCGACATGTGCATATACAACTACATATATGTCTACCTGTTTGGCCACAAATTCAGGGTAGTTGTCCTGAAGAATGTGGAGAGCCTGGCCAGTGGTCTGCCTCAGCTCCCTCCTGAGAAGCCCTGGTGAGTTCTTCAGGTCGATCACCTGAACCACCGTTGAGATGCCGCTGGGGCTCATTTCGAGCTTCCTGACGCTTCTCTCCAGGAACTGGATCCTCCACTTGAGGAACTTCTTCCTCTTCTCTTCGTCCCCGAAGGCTTTGTCATACAGCTCCTTGTCCTGAAACACCCGGTACACGTTGTAGCACACCGGGTGGCCCTCCCGGTCGAGCCCGTGCATGAACACCGCCTTGTCATAGTCTGTCCCGAGGTCTTCCTCGACCAAGGCGTCGACGCCAAACTCCCTGCGCCAGCGGACAGTGCTCTTGATCATGTCCAAGGACTCCTTCACCTTGAAGTCCCTGGCTCTCAGGAACTTCAGGAGGATGACGTCGCTCCTCTCGTCGTCGCGGTGTAGCGGGACTCCCCAGAAGAACACCTCCTCTGGCTCCGCCACAGGTTCCGCTTCTTCCTTGCTTTCTATGGCCGCAGCCGGTGCCACCGCCTCCTCTGTTTTAGCAGCGGAGGCACTTGTGGACACCTCGACTATCGTCTCCTTGATCGCCTCAACGGTCTTGGCCCCATCCTCTTCTACCGCGGTCACTATCTCCACCACCTCCTGGACGGTCACCGCCGCCTCCACCTCCTCCACTGGCGCGGGTGGCGGTACTTCCACGGCTGCCTCGGCTTCAGGTTTCGGAGGCTCCTCGGCGGACGTTTTCACCTCCTCTTTGTCTTCCTTCTTCTCTTCTTCCTTAGGAGGTGGTTTTGACGGTTGAGTGGAAAACTCGCGCTTGTTCAGAGCCTCCCGGACGAGGCATTTGAGCTCGTCAAGTGCCTTCCTCTGGGCCTCGGGAAGCTCCCCGACGACATTGGTCTCTTCCTTGAAGGAAGCGAATCTGGAGGCCTTCACGACTCTCTCTTCGGCCTCCGCCTCGGTGCACTTCGCCTCATCCTCCCCGACGGCTTCCGCAGGCGGCAGCTCTTTCCCGGCTGCGGGTGCCTCGGCTGCTCGTGGCGCGTCCGGAACCACCCCCACCACAACTTCCTCAGCCGTGGCGGCGGGCGCTTCTGAAGCGGGAGGTGGGTTCTGAGAGTCCTCAGCCATGACCATCGAACTCGACACAGAGAGAGAAAGGGAGGGAGTGGGGGAGGGAGTCAATGAAGCGGAAAGAGGTTGAAGATGAAGAGGAAGAGAGGAAGGTGTCTGTATTTGTAAATGGAGTTGGTAAGCTCCGCGAGGCGAGAGACAGACTGTTTGGAGGAGGTGAGCCAACTCAGATTATCGACTTCTTTTACTTTTTGGGCCCCACACCCAATCCCCACTCCAAAAGATTTTCTTATTTGACCTGCGTTTTGGGCCTTCCACCATTTTCTGCGGGGCCCATCTAGTTCGCCACATGCATCCCTGTTCCTTCTCCTTTCCACTTTTCTCATCAACTTATGCGAATCATTCATCCCACCTTATTCAGTTTTCTTGCCGAATCCCTGTTGATTTCATCAACACTTTGGCACGTTGGGTCCTCAATCGAAATGAATTCTCTCTCCTGACCTTGATTTCACCAAAAGAGAAAAAAGTCTGTTGATAAAAATTTATGTACGTCATATCTCGTTATAAATTATGAGAACGATCTTATAATGATGAAAGAAATCGAGAATCATATGGATTCTATCCATGACTATCTCAATCTCTTCTTAAGAGCCATCATTATCCCTTCAAATGTTGGAAATTGCGATTTGAACTCATTGCAACCAAACTAAAGTCGAAATGAGAAAGTCAATGCCTATTAAAAAGTCATGGATCAACATAATTAAGTTTTGAAAATTCGTAACTACTGATGATAAAGAAGTTCCACTTCACATGTAGGGAGACATGGAACACTATATTAATGTTGGCATGTAGATGGATTATTTCAAGCTAAAGGTATACCGGGCAATAAAATTAAAAATTGTAAACTTAAAGTTATGAAAGAAAAACATCAATTCAAATTTCGAAACTTCTAAAACGGGTAATCATGATTTTATTTTTATTAACTCCAAAATCCAAAATACAAGGTATTTAGCTTGTAAAATCACTAAGTTTAATCGATGGGTTTCTTCTATATTTGAACGAAAGAGTTGGTTTCTTATTGTCAAAGAGCCTTCAAGATGTGTGCACGGTGATCATCACGACGAGTAAAATGAGAGGAGGATGACGAATTGTTAGACTACCATTTTCCCAAAAGTAATGTCCGAACACTAGTTATTTCTATTATTGCAATAACAATAAATAATGAGATTTGGTGTGTGGCAACAGGTTGTGAATAGAATCGGCATTTGCTGAAGCCAGCCTGTGGGCACATCGTGATTCATCATCATCATCATCATAGTCTATCTGTATATCAACCAAAAGGTTATGTTTAGACCCCATTTGGATTAGAATATGCAATTCGCTTTGGACTTAAAATTCAGTTTTTAAGTTTTGGAACAAAGAGAGCTAGCTTTTTAGCCTGTGATTTAAGTGGGGGGCCATGGCGGTAGGTTGCTATGCTAGTCTCTCCCGAGAAATAGTTGAAGTGCGCGCAAGCTGGCCCGGACAACTCGGTTATCAAAAAAAAAAAAAAAAACAGCTAGCTTTCCGTCCTTGGTCTTGCGAGGGCACAATAACCTCCTGCCGAACTGAAGGCTGATCTTAACTTGTAATCAACATGATTTAGTCAAGTTTCTGAAAGTTAATCAGGCACTGATCACATGCACATATCATTTGTAGGTCCTAGCACTAAGAGCAAAGAGGGTCTAATTTCATTATTAAAAAAAAAACTCTGAACTTTAGGTTTAGTTCCAATTATATCCCAATTTCTTTTTTGTCTCGAAAAAAACTTCCAACTTTAGTTTACTCCCAGATCTACTCAAACCCTTTTTCTTTTTATTTCAGAAAAAATCGCAAAGTTTAGGTTCGGTCTCAAATCTATCCAAACTCTTTATTTGTCTAAAAAAATCATTAATTTTTTAATCCTAAATTTGGTCACATTAGCCATTTATCTGAAAATCACCATTAGTTGTCACTAATTTTCATATTCTAAAACAGTCATACTTTAGAGATAATATTTCATGTCATGTTGCTAGTGAAAATTTGTTACTGATGTGAAGATACTACATCAAGTTGAAACTGGACCAGAAGAGTATATTTAAAAATAGATTGAAAAATTATAATTTTTATAGACAAAACAAATTTCAGAGCAGATCCTAAACCTAAAATTTGGAGTTTTTTTTTTTTGCCAAGACCAAAAAAAAGTTTGAGGTAGAAATCCACGCTAGACCTAAAGTTGAAGGTTTGTGAGGGAATTATGCCGTAAAAGAGGGTAAAAGCCATAATCTCTTCATTCTTCTTTTCTTCTTTAAACATTTCATGAGTACGAACATGGAGACCGTCTTCGAAGAGGATAATTAATGGTTACATCCTCCTTTCCCTTGGATAAAACTTACAGATTTTCTCTTGCATCCAATAATGACATCCCAAAGACGTGCAACGCCGCAAAATTCATCGTTAACTTAGAAAAAAAACGTGATCAGTATCTTTCATCATCGCTATAGTCTATCGCCCCGTAACATTCGTCTCTATATTCCTTTCCCTCTACGTGCCACTAGTGTCCGAATCTTCGGCTCAGATTCTATTTCGTGTCTGTCCATTATCCTTACCCAATCCATGTGTGTATCGTATATGACTTGGCCTCGACCTAATAAGGTGAGAAGCATTGCGATTTCTACGCAACATACTGTTATCAAAGTTGAGAGCGGTCGAGAAGATCGAATTGTAAGAATGATAATGGCCCACACAATATGATTATTGGTTTAACAATTCGATTTAAATACTAAAATATATATATTGATTCCGAAAAGACGCATTTTTTCGAAAAGTTACGAATTATGAAAACGCGCTTTTTAGTACATTGAAATGATGTCCGATCCTCTCTTCACTCATATACGGAACGTAGGAAGTATTCTTCTATTTTCTACGACAATCCTTATTGCGAGGTTATTGTATGAAGGAGAAAAGTATGTCTCTATCCCTTTTATTGCGCAATCATGAAAATATAGAATCATTTGATAATAAATTTCTGCATCATTGAATTACATTATCGCAACTATGGATACCCAACTGATGACCAGCCTCAACCAAAGATAAAGTCTGCCGCTTAACCATGTTTCTGGGAGCAGCCTGTCACCTAATCATATATTTCCTTGGGTCGGGGGAACTCAATAACACCCTCTTGTCCTAACTTTCAAGACGACACCCCTGCATGTGAACTTCAGATCTAGAAAGATCATTCCCGCTTTAATTTAACAAGAACGGAACAAGATTTTAGCTTTACCTAAGCAAATGAGGTTGTTGCCGGCGACAGCGGATATGCGGCGGCCTTAGAGAGGCTGTCAACGCCGTCGAGTCATGTGTGGATTCAAGGAGCCACATTCCAACTAAAACCTTGTATTATACTTTTATTGGTTGTCTAAAATGATGACCTTTTCGTTGGTTCTTGCTGTCGTTGGACCTTCATCCAGATAACTGTGCGGCTCTTCTCGTCTGTAAGATCGAAGAATAGAAATGACAGAGACAAATGGGAATGCAGCATAGGTCTGAATTCATGGCAGTATCCCTCTGAACCGTGGCTGGAATTCTCGATATAAGCATCCGGGGAATCATTAACCTTGCAGGGCAATGCAGCATCGCCATCGCGTCAAAAAGGTCTTAACGGAAAGAACCGAAAGGCGTCCGCGAGTGGAGTCGAAGAGATGGGCAGTGAATCAATGGATTGGCTTCGAGTCGAATCACGTCTCATTTAACAACACATGCAATGCTCATCGTAGAGAATATGGACAGCACAGGTCGGGGGTTAACAGTTATGCCGTTCGTGAAGGCCAAACAGATTCTCTGCTAAACTATAAGCCCCTCAGTGAATTCAGCTAATCCACGAACCAAATCATGAACTAGCGTTGACAAGTACCACTGCATAAATAAGTCTTTCGAACTATGTTTGTAATCTATGACAGCTCATAGCTACTCACATCTCTCAGGTATTAAGTGTTCAACACGATGCAAATTTGGACAGCAGTTGACAGAAGTATCTCCAAATGATGGTACATCATCCACGATAGCTTTGATGTTACAGCTGTGAAAGAAGAGCATCTCATATTGTTCTTGACCTGTTGTAGATATAAGATTTAGCAAAATACAGATAGACGACCAAGCCCAATGCACTTAGCCCGGACAGAAGCCAATAAAAGTAATCTAGATGCGCTCTGTTGAGGTTATTAGCAAACCAGCTATCTCTCCCATCACCTCCGGTCGCTTTTGCTATGGCAGACACGAGAAAGCTGCTGAGAAAGTTGCCAACACCGAAAATACTGAGATACAAGGAAAGGCCCACGCTTCTCAACTCATTGGGAACCTGGTCATAGAAGAACTCTTGCAAACCCACCATGGTGAACACATCTGAGATCCCAAACAAGATGTACTGAGGGATCAGCCACCACACACTCATCGGAACCGTCACATTAGGCATATCGACCAGCCCATGTTCTCGAGCAATTTCGAGCCTTTTCGTCTCGACTAGTGCAGCAACCACCATGGAAACAGCAGATAAGAATATCCCGATGCCTATCCTTTGAAGCATCGTGATGCCAGAGGGTCGTTGAGTAAAACCTCTCACCAGAGGGACAAACACACGGTCGTAGATAGGAATAAACAGGACAACCGAAAGACTGATGAAGGACTGAAGCGACGCGGGTGGAACGTCGAATCCAGGTGTGATGGACCGGTCCATAGTTACTCCTTGCTTGGTAAAAAAAGTAGAAGACTGAGCAAATACTATGGCGTAAACCAAGCTTGTCGCCCATATTGGAGTAAGCCTTAATACTGACTTAGCTTCTTCCACCTCACCATAGGTACAAACCTTACCGTTGCCCTTTGAACCATCTGGCGATAGCAAGGCCTTATTGAGGAACCTGTCACAGAGATTATCCATATTGAGATGTTAGTGGAACCTGTTTCAGCTCAATATCAAGCCAATATCGGTACAAAACGCAAGCATAAATTTCTGATTGCTGTTAACATCATAATTGAAGTCCTTGCACCACAAATGACCATGAAAAAGCGCCCTTACAATAGTTTTCATGGAAAGATAAAATTTCTGATCGAGGGACTAAACTACATTTTCCGACAAGACAGGTGACCAATGTACTTTTCCTAGTTATCAATCCACTGATCTAGAATCAACCACACTTCCAGATATTTAAATGACAGCTAGATGGCATTCACCGAAGATCAAGTGTCTTCGAAATTGCATGCATTCATCCTGTTGAGGCCCTCATTAGCAGAAGATGCACAAACATGGTCCCTCACTTTACAGTACATGAAACCAATGTGACTCTTCAGTTTGCACAATCTCCTATCAACATCCTTTGTGGGATGAATGTTTGAAAGTGTAAGAACAGATCGAATGACTGACATGAGTAGTCATTCAAGTTAAAAAAAAAAATTCCAAGGGTTGCAAGGTCCAACCAAAAGTTCCGGCTATTAGGTTGAGGGTAACCATATAGAAAACCAAACAACCCCATAGTCAAACAACGTGAGATAATTTAATATTGACAGTCAAAAACATCAACGATTGCTGTTAAGGATTAGAGAAGGATTCTGATTTACAAATGCTAAATCACCTCTTACTCTATGACATAGACTCGATTACCCCAGCCCACGAGGGGTAGTGGTGAGCAATACTCAAATTATGTCAAAGAACAAATTGTGTCATGTAACCAAAAGAAATGATGCTCTATTGAACAACAAACTTTTTAGATATATTGCTGGAAATCCCAGTTTAGTAAATATCCATGCCTCGTTGTATTTGAAAAATCATCCTCTTACTTGAATTGGCCAGAACCTTCATAAGGCAAGGTTCCACGAGATTCTTCTTCAGCAGCTAATGCCATTGTGGTAGTCTTCAAGTTCCTAGCTGCCGTAGCAAACACCGAACCAATTCTCAAAAAGGGGCTTCTCTCATCACTTTTGACGCTATAGCGATATGTTTTGGTGCCAAGCAGGAAAAGAACTAAAGCAGCTGCCATAGAAGCGCAAGGTACTCCAAATCCCAGACCCCAATTAAGGTTGTCCTGTATGTAGTTCACGACGAGAAGCGTTACTAACGTTCCCCCGCACATGCAAAAGTACCACCAGTTGAAGAATGAGCTTTTGGCTTTACACTCCTCTGTATTTTGCCCATCAAACTGATCAGCACCAAATGCCTGTACACAAGGCTTGTGTCCTCCTTGGGCAAATGCTACCAGATATAAAGAAAAGAAGAACAACACGACTTGGTGGAGAGGGGGGAAGCAAGACGAGATTTGAATAGTGCTCTTGCTTTGGCAGTCAGATGCACCAAGAGAAGGCATCATGGCTGAGAGAGTCAACAAGCCCAGTCCCTGCAACATATTTGAAACGGAGAAAACATTACCATTCTAGTCATTCTCCCAAATATATATTA
Source organism: Melaleuca alternifolia (assembly GCA_019926035.1). NCBI lineage: Eukaryota > Viridiplantae > Streptophyta > Magnoliopsida > Myrtales > Myrtaceae > Melaleuca > Melaleuca alternifolia. The sequence continues at coordinate 262,103 of JAGKPW010002324.1, forward strand.
AGTAAATTTATGGTGTTCCATAATTGCAGCACGTTACGGCCATATCAGAGCGTCACAGACAAAAGCCTGTTGAAGTCGAATCCGATTCTGGGTATTTTTAACTTAAGACACGGTACAGGTCAGACTGGCTCAATTGTCTGGATAGAAATAGAGAGAAATCACATCAGACGGCTTGATGAATTTGATATACTCGTGATTACATTGCTCTATTAGTGACATACGTGCTACAACGCGAGAGAAAGAAGAAGAAATTCCACTCACTCAACCACAGCGGCACAAATAGGTTACTCAACATTGCAGAAGTTATTACAGACCAAGGTCATTGCAGCCATTCATCCTATGGTACCAGTGTGGGGCATACACATTCAATAGCTATGACCAGGTTAGTCTCCATGGGCTGAGTCTATGCGATATGCTTCACTCATCGTTGGCATGCTCAAGCTTTTGGATGTCAATCACTCAAAAGAGCTGATCTTTAGTAGAGAGAGAGAGAGAGAGAGCAAGTCAAGTAAAATCACTACAATCCATTTGCTATTTCCTATGTGTTCCGAACGAACCGCCGGAGTTCTGATTAGAGATGCTAAAAAACTACTGGGAAGATTTTTTACCAGTTTCTGATCAAAGACGCCTTCTATGATTGATTTGCAGTGTAATGGTTTACACTACACATCAATAGCAATGGAAATAACATTTGGATCCGTCCATAAGAGAGAGCGACTAACCAAAATGTAGAGGAGGGAAGCAAAGACGATGGTCCTGTAGCGGCCGAAGAACGAGTCGGCGACGAAAGCCCCAATTAGAGGCGAGAGCGACGCCGTGCCCGACCAGGCGTTCACGTTCGCTGCCGCCGCAGCTGTTGACTGGCCAAGCGGCCCCGTCAAGTAACTTATCAGGTTCGAAGCGATCCCGTAGTACGCAAACCTCTCCGCCACTTCCACACCTGAACACAACACAATTAAATGGCAACCTCGATCAGCGTACGATCATCAAACACTCATCGTTCGTCGCTAGAAGAAGGGTACGGCGACAAGAAAGCCGAGCTACCGATGATGAAACCAGCGGATCTCCAGCCGCCCGAGGAGGATCTCGCGACGGGTCGGCCCCTGTAGTCGACGGCGCCGTCGACGGCGTCCCGGAGCAGGGGAGTCTCGGCATCATCAGAGTGGGCGGCGAAGAAGGTGGGTGCGGTTGCCATTGTCCAGCTACAGCAGCCGAGGACTCGCCATCGATCAAGTTGAAGACTTTTCAATGGTTCACGTTCGTTTGTTCTTCTTGAGAACTTGTCCGGACATTTTGGATGTCGCTGTCATCCGAAAAGGTTGCGTGCTCTAACACGACGATAACCCGTTACTGTAGTCATGCGGAACACTGTCAAAAATCTCTCAAAAAACAAAAGATGTAAGAGACAGCAACCTATGACGTCACTAATACTATGATATTTCTTCTTCCAAGGTCCGAAATGTTCACCTTCTATTTCAAGTAGGAAATTCAGAAGGAAACAAGCTGGTGGGCCGCTGGGGCGCTCACTGTCATTTGGGAAGACAATTGTTAGCCACAGAACGGTGTGTTATTTCAGTGGGAGAGAGCAATCGGTGGAATTGGATTGAATGATGTTGGACATTTGTATTTGTTGTTTCTTAGGAATCCCAAAGATGCTCACATCTAAATTCTCAAATCATTGAATTAGATTAGATCAGAACTAATACGAGGACGAGGAATGCTGAACCGGGTTGTGCAGTTTGCTCGAGACAAATGTACAGCATCAGTACAGCTTCTCTGCAGATCTTACAACCCAAATTCGACAGTAGCAAGATCGTCACAAAATACTTACAGAGAGGTCCGTTTGAATTCAGTCCTATAAGCTCAGACACAGCGCTTGCTATCCTACCTTACATCGAGCGGGCCCTGAGTGAGCCGACACAATGCGGCGGTTGACATTTATTCAGCTCATGTTCTTGGGTGAACCAGCTCAATGTCCTGCTAACCCGAACTCATGCCAGGAAGTCACTCTTATACAGTAATAGAGAATTGCCGACTTATACAACCCAACTTCATCATCATATGACTCTTCTTCAGGACTGCACCAACTCATGCGCTGAAGAAAATAATGTCCAATTAAAACTACACTGAGGCAACTGAAAATTCGAGATGAAAAGAGGAAAGAGGGAAAAAGCATTCCTTTCTATCTATTACGATTTATCATTGTATACGGATCATCAGGTTGCCCTCCGCCGATATATGTAAGTCATCGAGCAACAGGAAAATAAGGCTAATGCAACTGTACCCATCCCAGCAAGCAGCCAATAGAAGTAATTGAGATGTGCCTTATTCAGATTATTCGAAAACCAATCGTCACTACCGGTCGCTGCTTCGATGATTGAGATAAGGATGCTACTTAGAATGCTCCCTATACCAATAACACTAAGGTAAAGCGACAGCCCCATGCTCCTTAACTCAGAGGGGACCTCATTATAGAAGAACTCTTGCAGACCAACCATGGTCAAAGCCTCAGCAAGCCCGAAAAGCACATATTGGGGAACCAACCACCACACGCTCATCGGAATCGTGGCATTCGGTATATCCACCAGCCCGTATTCTCGGGCAACTTCCAGTCTTTTTGTTTCAACTAGGGCTGCAGTGACCATACCAAGAACCGAGAAGAACATCCCGGCTCCTATTCGTTGCAGCGTTGTGATTCCAGAGGGTTTGTTGGTAAAACTTCTTGCTATAGGGACAAAAACCCGATCATATATCGGGATAGTGATAACAATGGCGAGCCCAATAAATACTTGGAGTGATGCAGCTGGTATTTCGAAGCCTGGGACGATGGTCCTGTCCATTGTGGCACCTTGCTTCGTAAAGAAGGTTGAAATTTGCGCATATACAATTGCAAATACCAGACTTGTCAGCCATATTGGAACAAGCCGTAGTATGGACTTTGCTTCTTCAACATCGTCAACATTAGTTTGGTTTTCTTTCAAGTCATCTGCTATTATTAAAGCTTTGTTTAGAAACCTGCAAGATTGAAAAATCCGATTGAGTCTTGCAAATGTAGGGTATGAAGTGACCTAAAGCTAATGCAAGTAACGAAAAAGAAAAAAAAAATGCCTGCAGCATTAGTTCCTACTTTGGTCACTGCTTAATCAAAGGCAAAACAGATTTTAATTGGACAACTGGTCAGCCGAGCTTTCTAAGACGAATATTTACATTATGCCTTGAAGCCTCCACCATTTTCAAGTCTTTGAACAATGAGCTAAGAAGATGCTGCAGTCTGTGCTACCAGGATATGCAGAGAACCGGCAAAGTAAAAAGAAAAAAGAAAAAAAACGAAAGAAAGGTGTCAATGAATTTCTTACTTGAATTGCTTGTAATTCTCTGGAGGCAATTTTAGAGCTTCCTCTACAGTAGGCAACAACGGAGCACTCTTCCTCCAATTTTTAGCTGCAGCAACATAAACACGACCCATTCTTACAAATGGGCTCCTTCCATCACTTCGGTCACTGAATCTGTAAGTCCTCGTCCCCATCAAGAAAATGACCAAAGCAACGACCATTACAATACAAGGAATTCCAAATCCAAGGCTCCAGTTAAAGTTGTCTTGAATGTAAACTAAGACCACAAGTGTCACCGTGACTCCTGCACATAAGCCAAAATACCACCAATTGAAGAAAGAGCTTTTAGCTTTGGTCTCCACTGGGTCTCGTTCGTCAAACTGATCTGCCCCAAAAGCTTGCACACATGGTTTATGGCCAGCTTGTCCAATGGCCACCATATAGAGAGAGAAGAAAAACAAGACCACATGAAGTTTAGAGGATGAACAGGATGATATCTCAGTGGTCTTTTGGCATTCAGATGTGCCAAGAGAAGTGAGGATAGCTGATAGAGTCAGCAAAGCCAGTCCCTGCCATAAATTTCATAAAAGAATCTCAGCCCGCTACAATTTGAACATGACAGAAGATCCGAAAATAAAAGATTAAACATGTATCTGCAAGCATTGATTACAAAGGGTCATCATCACTTTGTGAAATCTGGGGTTCCAAAACTTCTTTAAACAGCAGCCACCTCAAAAAGATTGCAAGTAAGACATGTAATGCAAGGCTAGTTTCAGTAACTCAAGCAGGTTTCCAGCTATGTGCTCAACTGGGACCAAACTCTCCCTATCAGACAGTATCTGAACACAGTTGAGTTCATGCAGTTGTCTCCTAATCTTCCCCCCCTTTTCCTTCCATTTCTAGGTAGAATTTGTGTCCATAAGAAAGAACTTCTACTTGACTTCCTGGTTTCCTGCTTCTCAATTCTTTAAAGCACGCGCCCACAAAAGAAAAGTTACTTCTTTTCTGCAGTTCATAGTTTCAGCAAAATGAATTGGGCCTGCCTGCTTGTTAAGTTTCAAGTACTGTTCCAACAGTATTCCCTCGTGTTCAATTAAGATAATTTCATTCAAGCAATTGCTTCTCTTAAAAATTGTTCGGGAGTTTTCGTTTCAATTTCAAGAAGCATTGCTATCACTGCCAAAAAGGAAGGATCAATTGCACGGTTATCTAAACAACCATATCTCGGCTACATTCACCCAATTCCTCTCACGCTTTCCACAAACTCCAAATTGACAGTCGACGTCAATCTCGATGCGATGATCACGACAAGAAATGAGTAAGCGTGGAACGAACCAAAATATAGAGAACCGAAGCAATAATGATGGTTCGGTAACGTCCCAGGTAAGAATCGGCGACGAAGGCACCGAGAAGAGGCAACAGAGACGCCGTCCCCGACCACGCGTTGACGTTCTCCGCCGCCGTTGCCGTCGACTCTCCCAGTGGCCCCGTCAAATAGCTGATCAGGTTCGCCGCTATCCCATAATACGCAAATCTCTCGGCAACTTCCACGCCTGGCAATCAGACATGGCATCAAAAGAGTCGAATTTGACCGACACCCACGTGGCGTAATCACGCCTCTCATGCGAATCAGGGCAACAAAACTTTTTTTAACTTTTACCGATGATGAAGGACGCAGATCTCCACCCGCCGGAGCAGGATCTCAGAGCCGGACGATCTTTGTAGTCGACGGCGCCGTCCACGATGTCGTCTCCCAGGAGCAGGCGCTCTCCCTCCGGCGAGCCCGCGCCGGAAGAATCGGGTCGGCCCATCGGGGTTGCTTCAGCGGAGAGGACTCTTGCTTTCTTTGCAACCGGGCCGTGCGTCCTCGTCCGGGTCCTGAACGATTATCGTTCTCTAGTAGCATGCCCGTGACGCTGTTCATTGACGGGGAATGATTGAAGCGAGTCCACGGCGAGGGCAGCAATCGTTCGTCTTCTTTTGCACGTTTGGAGTGCCACGAGTGACGCTGGAAGCGCCATCAACGTCTGCTCCAGGAAAGGAATGGCCGTGGAAATCAGGTCTGCATTCACGGGGCGTTTCTTTCCTGAATTAGAATGCTACGTCCATTGCACGCCTCCATCGCGAGATTCGTCCGACGGAAATGAGATCAACATTCTGCGACGGAACCGATCGACGGACTCGGATTCAAGCAAGAACTTCTCTTCTCTCCGATCGGTTTTAGCGTAGCCGATCCGTTTTCAAGATGAATATAATTTCGTCCTTACTCTCTAAACAATAAAAAATAAATTATTTAAAAATAATCGTTAATATCTCTTGTGATAATTAATTTATTAATAATGAATAATAAATTATGTTCAATTTTTTTTTGTGAATTATGAGAACATTATTGTGTTCATTATTTTTCTAAACGATACAAACGATTATTTTCCAAGTAATAATCATCCAAATTATTAATTTTTCTTTTCAAAACATATGCACTAATAGAAAGTCAAAACTGGCCTAAGTTAGTTTTGGTTCGCATTTTTAGCGTCATAGTTTAATTTAGGACTAAGGTTAGTTTCTCGACTATGTAACTTATTTCAAACCCAATAGCTACCACAATATATATAGTACTACTTTTTGACAAGACATCAATTTATAAAAAAAATAATGAAAGCCACCCTACCTACCATGGTGGCAAGATCGTTGGTTACATATATTTTATGTGGGAAAATTTTCTAAAAAAATATTAGGTAAAGGCGGATAAATTGCGCATCCAATTATTGATAAGTCATAAACTTTGACATAAGCTGAGTAACTATAAATATACATATATACACATTAAAAGAGTTTGCTTAAGACCTCGTAAAATCTGCAGTTTATTCGATTTTTGCGCGTATTCACTTTTTCATTCTCAAATTTTAGAGTCTCTAATGCGTGCCTGCAATCCATAATTTGAACGATTGAATCTACCATGTCCAATAATAAACACCAAAACCTTTCAATTTTGCATCATCACAAATAGGAGACCCAAAAGTAGCTGTCATCGATGTCTCGCCTATCATGTACACTTGGTAATTAAGTAGCGAATCTGTCTACGCCTTTGACGGGAGCCGACGCAAATATGATAGCTCAAACCTTAGACTTCGAGTTGCGAAATACGAAAGCTCGAACCTTGCGAATCCATCCCATAGGATTCCCCCGCTGCTAATACATCGAAAGAAAAGACTCCACGCAACATCATGAAAGTCGGCTTCTTCTTCGTGAAGGGAAGTGGGTGCTCCTGCCCAGTCCTCCTCACATCTTCCCATTGTTCGTTTCCAATTTAAGTGGGTATGAACCGCATTAGGATCTGATCCTTTCCATCTCGATGGCCTCCCTCGTTTTTAAGCATCATCGCCTCCTGATTTCTATGGGCGCGGAACAAATTCGTGATGTTTCGATTGCGTCTTGGCTCCCTCTTTCCTCTTTCGCTTAACGAGGGCTAGGGAGCCGTAGAAGTTTCCAAACTAGGCGAAGCAAAGTGACAGAATAGACCGGAAATTCGGAAAGCATCTGTCTTTTTTGCTCACGAACGACGGGAAGGAACATGACCACTTCTGATTGGACTTGCAGAGAGAAAGCAGGGAAGAGAACAAAGATACTTGAGTCAAAAAAAAGTTCAAGAATGGTCGATAATGCATTTCACATCCAATCAATGGAAAAAAGAAGAGCAAAGCAGAACAGAGGAGCCGCTCTGATCAAAGGGCAACCTCGCTTCTTCTTCTTCTTTCCTTTTTGGGGTGATTAGCCGCTGTTAATTAGCATTTCATCATGTACACAGGTAAAAATTCATGGCCAAACAAAACAAAATCGAAATACCCAGAAAAAAGAAGAAGAAGAAGAAAGGAAATATAGCCCCACCAAATCAAATCCCATCTACCAATCAAACTTGGGCTAAAAGAGGACTCCGACAACTCTCTAGAAACCCCACATCCCCGTCGTTGTCGTCGCCATCGCCGTCGTCTCCGCACTCGTACACAGATCCCACCAGACTCAGCTGATCTTCCAAGTACCTCTGGAGCAACAGCCCCACCTCGCTCTCCCCACCGCCGCCGCCGCAGCAGCGCCCCTCTTCGCATCTCCGCAGCCTCTCGGCCGCCTCCTCCTCCTCCTCCTCCTCCTCCTCCCCCTCCTCGCCGCCACCCTCATCCCCGGATCTCCTCTTCCGGCAGCAGAGCCGGAGGCAGAGCTCGGCGGCGCAGAGCAGGGGGAAGGTGGCGCAGAGCAGGGGGACGAGCAGCGGGGAGCAGAGCACCAGCAGCAGGCAGCGGCGGCTCCGGTGGCGCCCCCCAAGCCACGTGGCGACGGCTAGCATGACCCTCGCCGTGGGCGACATGGGCGGGCGGCGGATCGGGGCCGGGGAGCGGCGGTGGCGGGGGGATCCATGGGGCGACCGAGAGCCATGGTGGTGGGGATGTGGATGGGGATGGGGAGGCGTGGTTTTGGGTTGGGAGAGAAGCATTCGAAGCCCCGCATGAGCCCAAACTGTACTTTTATAAGCGGACGGACATATGAACGAGGCTTCGCTGTGTTCGTCGATTCTATTCTATTCACATCGATCTTCCCCTTTCCTTAATCAATTGATTAGACTAATTAATCTATTAGGAGGACGCTCTATGCCCCGTATTATACTCGAATCTCGTTCTTCTCGAGAAAATACAAAGGGCATACCCACTTGAAAAAAAAAAAAAAACACACTGCCAGTCTCAACAATTTTACACGTCATGTACATAGGACGGCTTCTCGACACAACTTTCTCTGCCGGAATGAGCATGAAGTTCGGTTCAAGCCAAAAAGTCGTTTGGTCGGTTCAATTTATGATATTCGGATTGCTCAATTCAAATTCCTGATTCTAAATCAAAATCAGGATATTTTAGTGGAACAATTGGTATGGCTACAACTCAGACGCATGAAATATGGGTGAATTGGAGGAGCAATCCGATCCTTTTAACTATTGACTTTGAGGGTATTTAAGTTGAATTTGGATTTCTCTGACCTCTTCTACTATTCTAGATTGATGATGGTTAATTGATTAGTAATATATATATATATATATATTCTTTTTTCCTGATGAATTTAAGAATCGTGTTTTTCTGACATGGTCAATGTCACGCCCCGATTCAAGGGGGACGAAGCAATGTCTTCAGGATCCAAAATATACACTTCGCTCCATGAAACAAGATACCGGTACTTCCATAAAAATCACAAGTCGACATCCAAATACAAAAGAGGTAAGACGAAATGGTAAATCCTAACATCAGTCTAAGGACACAACGTCGCACGGCTATACGATAAAATAAAATAAGAAAAACGCGACTAGGGGAAGGGAGGGCGAGTACTAGCCCTAAGGGGTAGTCGCCAGCTTAGGCCAAGTCCGCTCCAGCTGCAGCTCCCAGTTAGGTCCTCCAGATGCTCCAGCTCCACTGGTCCCTGAACTTCCTCCCCGTAAAGGTCCTCCTCCATAGGCTCCTCCTCCACTGACTGGTCCTCCGAGTCTGAGAGTTTCGGGTCCATGCTGGGGTCCTGGGATGGTGGGGTGGTGGGATGAGATTCAACTATCTCAGTGAACGAACCCTAACCTTAGATTAGGAATACCCCTGTCCTAGGGTCCCTGGTCGTCCCTCCCCACTCTCAAGTCTCTGTAGCCTAAGTGGAACACCTCACATACCAATCCCCGGTTATCGCAGAGAACACACAACCCATGCCAAGCCTAGGGCTCCCTACCTCTAGTTATCTGCACTGAGAGTTACTAGAAGGTCCGAAGGGGTCTTAGGGTTTTCAGGGGACAGGTCAGCTGACTGGTAGGGGATCTAAACAACACTATTCACGAAAATATAATAGCAGAACTAATAATTAAATGCAATTCTAAAATAATTAAATAATTAAATGCAATTTCTAAAGTAATTAAATAATTAAATGAAATTAAGATCTACAAGCTTAATAATAAATAAAGCGTAAATAAATAAACTTTACAACCTTTTGGTGTCCAACCACACCACTCTTGACCCGATGGGTCTGACCCCTCGCGGGTCCCGAGAACATACGAGGGCATTTCTCGTATCGCGTGAGATGCCAAGCCCTAATCATAACTAAACCATCGAAAGGTTTATCATCCATTGACTAACCAAATACAACTAATGGTCTAATCGATCGGCATATAAGCTATGCAATTTCAAGATTCTAGCCATTCTACTTGCTCTAGCCATTCTACCCGATTTCTACTAAAACAGTGAATACGCCTAATAAAAAGTTAGAATCCACTCACATGATTTCCTCGCAAATAAGCGGCTCACGGCGAACTCCGGCGAACTTCCGGCGAGACTCCGATGGCCGGGGACGTTCCTTGGTGCTGCTGGGAGGTTGAGGGACTCACGAGTGGCTGTGGGTGGCGACGGAACGGCTCGGACATGCCTCAAAGGCGCGCGACCAGCAAGCCCTAAAATTGGGTTCGGCGAGCACTAGTTGGTTTAAGACCAAATTCGAGCAAATGGTGCCAAATTGGTGAACCAAACCTATTGGGCTTTGAAAAGGGGACTTACACGAGTCCAATGGTGGTGGCGGCGTCGCTTGAGGTGGCCGGAACGGCGAGTAATCGCCCGTTGAATGTGCTGGCCGGAATCTGGGTTCAAGAGGGAGGGGTTGTGCTTTGGAGGTTGATTTCTCTCAAATGGCTCAACACCAAAGGCCGAAATCGGTGCCATTGTGTTCATAAGACTCCCACCTATCGATTGAAGGTGGTAGGGAGGAGTGGGTGTCGCCGGAAAGGGCACGGTGGCCGGCGAACAGCAGCTCCGGCGGAAACAGGGGTACTCGGTGGTTTGGGGGTAGAATGGGTGATTTTCGACCAAATCGATCCCAACCAAAGGCTAGATTAGGGTAAAGGAGTATCCACAAACCCATTGGAAGCAACGGAAAGGGCTTTAGATCGAAGGATTGGGAGAAAATGCGACTTGAAGCTCAGACCAAGAATCTGGAAATTCCAGAAAACAGTTCTGGGAAGGCTTCTTTGGGGGCTTCCCGACGGCGAACCAGGTGGAATCATGAGAGGAGGTTGGTATCTATGGAAAGCTAGTTTTTCAAGGATTCCAACGCCACCAACGGCGCGTCAAACGGAGGTCGGAGCTGAAAGTTATGGGCTTCCAAAGATGGGGTGTCGCTCGGGTCCGAATCTGGAAAAACTCGAACCCAGAAAAAGTGTTCCGTGAGGGCTTCTTTCGGGGCCTCTAAAATTGAATCTAGATGGAGTCTTGGGGTGTGGTTGGTCTCTTTGGAAACTAGATGTTACGAGGAAGACAATGGAGCAAACGGTACCCAAAACGGAGGTCGGAGCAAGAAGTTACGGCTCTCCAAAGATGAGGGTTGCACTGTTCAAACCCAGAAAACTGTTCCGTGGAGGCTTCTTTCGGGGCCTCCCGACGGCGAACCAGGTGGAGTTACGGGCTGTGGTTGGTGTCTATGGAAAGAGGGTGTTTCAAGCTTTCCAATGCCACCAACGGCACATCAAACGGAGATCGGAGCCGAAAGTTATGGCCCTCCAAAAATGAGGGTTTCTCTGGTCCGAATCTGAAAAATTGAAGGAGAAGAGAGGGAGAGGGAAATGCGCACGTGAGGAGGAAGGAGAGAGGGAGAGAAGACAGATTGGATGGGGGCTGACTTGTGGGTCCCTCCATGTGCTATACCACCTACCACAAGAGAGAGAGAGAGAGAGAGAGATGGGGTGGAGTGCACGCAAGAGGGGGGAGGGAAAAGAAAGAAAAGAAAGAAAAGAGAGGGAGAGGAGAGAGAGAGTCGGCTGCACGTGGTGTTGGCCGGTCAATGGTCAACGTTGACCGGTCAACCCATTAAATAATAAAATATAAAAAAAATATCAAAAATTACAAAATTCCTAAAATCTCGAAAATTATAAAAACCTCCCCAAACCTCAAATTCATGGTTTTTGGGGCCCAAAACATGATTTATAAATTTTCGGGAGACCAAAACATGATTTCCGAAAATTCGAAATCGTCCGAAACGAGATTTCACGATTTAGTCCGGGGAGTTCTCGAGGCCAACGGGCCACAAACTAAACCCGTAAATTCGCACAATTAAGCCTCGAAAAGGGGGTCGGAAGCGGGCTGTTACAATCTTCCCCCCTTAAAGGAATTTCGTCCCCGAAATTCGACTCGCCAACTTCTCAAGAAACAACCCTATGGTCGTCTCTCTTGAGATCGATTTCTCCCACTAATGACGTTTCATCATCTATCTCCAATCCTTAGAGTCAACATCGTTGTCTAACTTGGTCCACATTTCCCAAGTTAAGCTTCTCAGGGATACCCCTGGCAATCATGTGTAAACTCTTTCACAGTCGGCACCTCTACTGACATCAAATCATCATACTTCTGTTGCGCCATTCTGATGAAATACATTGAAGGTTCTGTCCCCCCGACGACTTATTCCAATTTGGTCCCTCCTGATTGGCCACTCCCATCGCATGACACCTTGTCATTGATTTCAATCAGTTCAAATTTCAACTCGAGGGGCATACCAGCCCATGTTCTCTTTCATTCTTTACGATTGTCTCATCTTCTCAAACCACGATGTCTTTATTAACGATGACACTTTGAGGAGATCGAGATCTTCCTCCAAACTTGGTACTATATTCTCTGCAACTCCAATCATAATCTTAAATTCCTTTTGGGAAACCACTTATAACTAGTATAAGTGCTTGGTGAAGATTATGTATCATCCGTCCACCTATTTGGTGCTTTTAAATGCTCTGGTAAAATTTTGCCGCAGCCTATCCCAGGCTATGCATCATGTCACATGTATCAACCACTCAAGAGACTTCACTGCCCAACAATATGGGCTACAGGTCAACTGCACTAGGTTAGTACACAATCTGGTCCTTTATACAGCGCATCACTATGAAAGCTCAGTCCATCAAGACTTAACAGAATTATTGACCCTTAAGCAGTAGTCAACTCTTACTTTAGCCCAAGAAGCTTTCCTTCACTCTTATCGGCCTACTCAAACTTCACATCTTCTTTCGGTGGTTCCCCTCAATGGCGTCACTATGCTCAAACTCTTTTTCGCAAGCCGACATTAACAATCAGTCAGTCCTAAGAGACTTCAAGTCTCAGTCAATGCTGCGTAACTCGGTCATTTCCATGACCGTCTTCATCTTAGTAGGGTCCACTAAGATCTCTTCACATGAGATCATGTGTCCTTAGAATAACACACAGCCAAGCCATGACTCGTACTTACTAGCTCCTGTACAGTGTGTATTCTCGAAAAGTCTCCATCACAATCTTACCCTTGAACATTGCTTATGTTCTAGCTAACTCTTATACCATCAGTTATTCCAACTATTGGTAGCCAACATTCAAGTGCAATTATTTGTCCTTTCACTTTGTGAAGGGGGAATCAGCACAACGCAACCCATAGTAGTGTGCTAAGACAAGTAAATCCTTTATCCTGTAGCTTATGTGTATACACCTTCAATTCCTCTCATTTCGATAATAACATCCAATAGGGTGGCTCAGAGATCGGTTCCGTGCTGTGAGTTAGCTTGATCACGACCTCAATTCCCCTTTCGTAGAACAATCCAAAAGACTTCAGAGAATCATCTCTCCGACGATATCTTCTCGCGTCGGTCCATCCACTAATCAAGTAACCACCATCGAAGCTGTATCACCACACTTGAATAGTTACTCATGGCTCACTTATTCTATCAGCTTATCTCTCCTGATGGTCATACCAACTCAGTCCTGGTTATTGTAGTCGAATCTATCCCTATTTTTACTTCGACCAATACCAAAATACACTCATGATACCCCTTGATCAATAAGATGCTATCACTTATCGAGGTTGAAACTCCAGAGTCTGTACCCAACGGCCTTACCCTTAAGTAAACCAATATTCTTCTCCAATCGTGTGAACATTCACAATGACCTACTTTCCTTTTCTGTGAAAGTGTCAACACCCTTTCATGGTGACGCATTAAGGTAGATGATTCTTTGTACAATAACTCTTCTCAGGAGGCAACCTTAGTACTCCTTTGGAGACACATCTGCGATCCTCATACCATAGTAATTCCTTCAAACGTCGATTCTTCCATGGACGCATTCACATTTCTAACGACAAAACTGTGGGAATCATTTCTCATGACTGCACTACATCTTGTGTCTAATAAGCGTCGTCGAAGTTCCTCCTTTCTTTTTCCTTCAACAACATAAGAACCTTTTCATCAGCTCTTTTATGCTCTATTAACGCCAATGGGAGGGAATTGTCTTTGACATCTCTCTTGGCAAGCACACGAAAGTAAGCACTATTATTATTCCAACATTGTGTTGTCCTTTTCTATCAGGCTCTTATTGCTTGAACAATAAAGAGAGACTGATATTTCCTTCTTTTTCCCACTCATCGCTAAGCTTCTGTTGCTCTAGCAATATCCTTTGTATATCGTCATGTTGAAGGCGTTGCACCCTCCTTGTTCCTTTTTGCAAAAGCAGAGTGAAGCTTGTCTCTAGCGGCAAGCTCTTCTCATTGTACTTGGACTGTAGTCTCTCCAAGGTTTCATTTGTCCACTCCATCTTGTTAGCTAAATGCGCGACAATTCTGCGTCTACTTTAGGTTGCTTTCTGAACAGTGTCAGAGGTCGTTCATGACTTCTCAGTCTGGCAAAGGTAGTCTCCCATTGGTCAACCTACGTCATATTCATATGACCGTGCACACCAACCACATGTACTCAACTCAAGCCTTGTCTTCTGCGCCTTCTAGCCCTTTCTTCCCATGATTCTCAGTTTCAAAATCTTTCTCAACTCTGTTGCATTAATATATCCATGCCAATCATCATTACACCTCACTACCGCTTTTGCTGAGCGACCATCTCCATTCCAAAACAGGTGGACTCCTAAAGGTTTGTACTTGTTTAACTTGGTTAGCCAATATGCATTATCTGCAGGCTCTTTCTCGTTACTTTTGTCAACAAGAATGTTGATTATGACTCCAGTCCAAGGCCAACCAAAACTAACATCATGCTGAGGTGCTCGTGTAGTAGGTTACCGCAACTGGTTAAGGTGCTAGACCTGCCTCATTGGCTAGGTCTGTCTCTAAGTACCTTGCCAAGACAAAATGGTTTGTCTTTTGTTTGCCACTTCTATTCGCAGAACCTTTGCTCATGTCTGCTAACTACTGGCTCGCTTTCTATGTACCCAATAGTCAACAACACATCAATATGTTAGGGGGTTGCAACCTTGAGGACTACGATCAATGGTTTCGTAACCAGTCCAATTAATTCCGTTTGAAAGCCTAGCAACAAAGGGCTCATAACATCCCATATGAAATTTATGGCATCTTCTGCGATAGCGACTCTAAATAATCAAGCATATCATCAACTTCGCAATACCATTTCTTTTACTGGTAGAGGTAGCATACTAAATTCCAAACATCAACTCTTGTCAGCGATTGTCTCAACTCACGACAATTCGAGGTTCAAAAGTGACATCAATCCTTTCCATGTCCTTTTCAATTTTCAAGACTTTGCCCCTCACCTCATCCTAGGTGTGGACTACCAGTGGTGCATACTGGCGTTCATCATCAAGTCTTGGGTTCAACACCGGATCTAAACATCTAATCCACCGGGTCTTCCCCGATCCTCTTGCCGTACCTAGGCAACTTAGCGAACCTCGCCACAACCTCTTTCACTGACAAGTAACTCGGGTGGAGTCTTAAAATCTAGGCCACTTTCTGCTCTCTCAGCATTGCTCAAGAATTGTTTCTTATTTAACGCTCTCACAATAGCGTCACAGATCAATTCTATTCTTTCAGGAAAACTTCATCCCCTTGATGGCCTACCACCAGTGGTCATGCTCAAGACCCAAGTAAGCTTACAAAGCCCATTATAATCAAGTGCCTTCCGAGTCGTCTCAGACCTTGCAATTGTACTCATCTCCCAGATGATGAATTGCCAAGATCACCTTATCACGACGATGCACATCATCATCGGAACACTACTTATCAACCCTCTGGAGCCAAAGCCCGGCAACTACCGTATCACACCTTCCAAAGGTCTGTGGAGGTCCCAATTTTAGAAAATCACTCCACCCAACTCTACACCACCCTTTCCCCTTTGTGGCTAGATTGGACTAGGGGCAAGGCTCACAATACTCTCAGTTGCGACACTCACAACCGTTGTCGAAAATACTGGCAGCTCTTAATGTTGTGTCACAACAGCACTTGCTGAAGCAGTATTAACTGCAACACGGCCCTTGACTCTAGGCCGACTAGGCGATCACGCCACGGAGATCCTAAAAAGTAGAGGATATTCTCAATCCTCGGGTCTCCTTGAGTGTCACACTCAAAGCAAAGCGACTCACAGTCACTCTAACCACAGAGGTCTCTAACCTCTATCCATTCACAAACAACCAAACTTGGTTTCAATATTGTAACACTCATCACCATTCGCAAGATATCTCAACAAGCATCCAGAATATCACACTATTCGTAGCTAGGATATCATTACAAATAATATTTGTCCACAGCAAGGACAACACGCGATGCATAGTTATGCTACTATTAGTGTGTCATACTCGACAATACACTAATCACATATGTTACTCAACATATTAAATGTGCAACTCAGCACAAAATAAAACATAAAAATACTCGACCCCACGGGTCCTCAGTCGAAACTCGTCGGGATCCAACTACGGTGCATCAGTGGTCACCCTCTTTCGGTACCACGCACCCTCGCCACGCAGGCGGTGACAGAACCCACACCCCCCCGTAGGGTGATCATTGTCACTGTGTTGGAAACCATCATCAACACTCGGCGTTGGAAACCACCATCAACACCCGTCCTAACCCCGTAGGACAACACGACCCCACGGGTCCAGTCGAAACCTCGTCAGGAACTCGACTTCAGTGCGTCAGTGGCCACCCTCACTCGGTGCCACGCAGGCGGTGACAGAAACACCACACCCTCTCAAAAGGGTGATCATTGTCACTGTGTTGGAAACCATCATCAACACTCGGTGTTGGAAACCACCATCAACACCCATCCTAACCCCGTAGGACAACACGACCCTACGGGTCCAGTCGAAACCTCGTCAGGAACTCGACTTCAGTGCGTCAGTGGCCACCCTCACTCGGTGCCACGCACTTTCGACACGCAGGCGGTGACAGAAACACCACACCCTCTCAAAAGGGTGATCATTGTCACAACAGCAGAGGCCCAGCCTCGCCACGCCGATCAACGGCCACGTGCCCTTCGGCACCACAAGTCCAGGTTCGGCTTTGCTGCACACGTTCTAGACCGCGCCAACCCAGCTAAACCAGACGTCACGTCACACGCCTGACCTCGTCCTGTGCGTCCCATACCGCCCAGGTCGAGTCGGGCGTAGACCAAGCCCTATGGTCTCTAGCCAATGTC
This sequence comes from Melaleuca alternifolia, assembly GCA_019926035.1. Classification (NCBI taxonomy): domain Eukaryota; kingdom Viridiplantae; phylum Streptophyta; class Magnoliopsida; order Myrtales; family Myrtaceae; genus Melaleuca; species Melaleuca alternifolia. The sequence goes on from JAGKPW010002324.1 coordinate 278,870, forward strand.
CGGCCTTGCTGCACACGTCCCCTACCGTGCCAACGCAGCTAAACAATTGACACCAAACTCAAGGTTAAGTGGGGGTCTTGAGCTAATCTCGGTCTGGTCTCTAGGTTTAACTAAGGTCCTGCGTCCAGACGTCTTATCCCAATACGTCCAGTCATTCACTCCTTATCACTCCAAGAAGGTAACCTTTCCGTGGTTACTAACCTTTCCGTGGTTACTAACCTTTGCTCTGATACCAAGCTGTCACGCCCCGATTCAAGGGGGACGAAGCAATGTCTTCAGGATCCAAAATATACATTTCGCTCCATGAAACAAGATACCGGTACTTCCATAAAAATCACAAGTCGACGTCCAAATACAAAAGAGGTAAGACGAAATGGTAAATCCTAACATCAGCCTAAGGACACAACGTCGCACAGCTATACGATAAAATAAAATAAGAAAAACGCGACTAGAGGAAGGGAGGGCGAGTATTAGCCCTAAGGGGTAGTCGCCAGCTTAGGCCAAGTCCGCTCCAGCTGCAGCTCCCAGTTAGGTCCTCCAGATGCTCCAGCTCCACTGGTCCCTGAAACTCCTCCCCGTAAAGGTCCTCCTCCATAGGCTCCTCCTCCACTGACTGGTCCTCCGAGTCTGAGAGTTTCGGGTCCATGCTGGGGTCCTGGGATGGTGGGGGTGGTGGGATGAGATTCAACTATCTCAGTGAACGAACCCTAACCTTAGATTAGGAATACCCCTGTCCTAGGGTCCCTGGTCGTCCCTCCCCACTCAAAAGTCTCTGTAGCCTAAGTGGAACACCTCACATACCAATCCCCGGTTATCGCAGAGAACACACAACCCATGCCAAGCCTAGGGCTCCCTACCTCTAGTTATCTGCACTGAGAGTTACTAGAAGGTCCGAAGGGATCTTAGGGTTTTCAGGGGATAGGTCAACTGACTGGTAGGGGATCTAAACAACACTATTCACGAAAATATAATAGCAGAACTAATAATTAAATGCAATTCTAAAATAATTAAATAATTAAATGAAATTAAGATCTACAAGCTTAATAATAAATAAAGCGTAAATAAATAAACTTTACAACCTTTTGGTGTCCAACCACACCACTCTTGACCCGATGGGTCTGACTCCTCGCGGGTCCCGAGAACATACGAGGGCATTTCTCGTATCGCGTGAGATGCCAAGCCCTAATCATAACTAAACCATCGAAAGGTTTATCATCCATTGACTAACCAAATACAACTAATGGTCTAATCGATCGGCATATAAGCTATGCAATTTCAAGATTCTAGCCATTCTACTTGCTCTAGCCGTTCTACCCGATTTCTACTAAAACAGTGAATACGCCTAATAAAAAGTTAGAATCCACTCACTTGATTTCCTCGCAAATAAGCGGCTCACGGCGAACTCCGGCTTCCGAGACTCCGATGGCCGGGGACGTTCCTTGGTGCTGCTGGGAGGTTGAGGGACTCACGAGTGGCTGTGGGTGGCGACGGAACGGCTCGGACACGCCTCAAAGGCGCGCGACCAGCAAGCCCTAAAATTGGGTTCGGCGAGCACTAGTTGGTTTAAGACCAAATTCGAGCAAATGGTGCCAAATTGGTGAACCAAACCTATTGGGCTTTGTAAAGGGGACTTACACGAGTCCAATGGTGGTGGCGGCGTCGCTTGAGGTGGTCGGAACGGCGAGTAATCGCCCGTTGAATGTGCTGGTCGGAATCTGGGTTCAAGAGGGAGGGGTTGTGCTTTGGAGGTTGATTTCTCTCAAATGGCTCAACACCAAAGGCCGAAATCGGTGCCATTGTGTTCATAAGACTCCCACCTATCGATTGAAGGTGGTAGGGAGGAGTGGGTGTCGCCGGAAAGGGCACGGTGGCCGGCGAACAGCAGCTCCGGCGGAAACAGGGGTACTCGGTGGTTTGGGGGTAGAATGGGTGATTTTCGACCAAATCGATCCCAACCAAAGGCTAGATTAGGGTAAAGGAGTACCAAAAAATCCAATGGAAGCAACGGCAAAGGCTTTAGATCGAAGGATTGGGAGAAATCGCGATTTGAAGCTCAGACCAAGAATCTGGAAATTCCAGAAAACAGTTCTGGGAAGGCTTCTTTGGGGGCTTCCCGACGGCGAACCGGGTGGAATCATGAGAGGAGGTTGGTATCTATGGAAAGCTAGTTTTTCAAGGATTCCAACGCCACCAACGGCGCGTCAAACGGAGGTCGGAGCTGAAAGTTATGGGCTTCCAAAGATGGGGCGTCGCTCGGGTCCGAATCTGGAAAAACTCGAACCCAGAAAAAGTGTTCCGTGAGGGCTTCTTTCGGGGCCTCTAAAATTGAATCTAGATGGAGTCTTGGGGTGTGGTTGGTCTCTTTGGAAACTAGATGTTACGAGGAAGACAATGGCTCAAACGGCACCCAAAACGGAGGTCGGAGCAAGAAGTTACGGCTCTCCAAAGATGAGGGTTGCACTGTTCAAACCCAGAAAACTGTTCCGTGGAGGCTTCTTTCGGGGCCTCCCGACGGCGAACCAGGTGGAGTTACGGGCTGTGGTTGGTGTCTATGGAAAGAGGGTGTTTCAAGCTTTCCAATGCCACCAACGGCACATCAAACGGAGATCGGAGCCGAAAGTTATGGCCCTCCAAAAATGAGGGTTTCTCTGGTCCGAATCTGAAAAATTGAAGGAGAAGAGAGGGAGAGGGAAATGCGCACGTGAGGAGGAAGGAGAGAGGGAGAGAAGACAGATTGGATGGGGGCTGACTTGTGGGTCCCTCCATGTGCTATACCACCTACCACAAGAGAGAGAGAGAGAGAGATGGGGTGGAGTGCACGCAAGAGGGGGGGAGGGAAAAGAAAGAAAAGAAAGAAAAGAGAGGGAGAGGAGAGAGAGAGTCGGCTGCACGTGGTGTTGGCCGGTCAATGGTCAACGTTGACCGGTCAACCCATTAAATAATAAAATATAAAAAAAATATCAAAAATTACAAAATTCCTAAAATCTCGAAAATTATAAAAACCTCCCCAAACCTCAAATTCATGGTTTTTGGGGCCCAAAACATGATTTATAAATTTTCGGGAAACCAAAACATGATTTCCGAAAATTCGAAATCGTCCGAAACGAGATTTCACGATTTAGTCCGGGGAGTTCTCGAGGCCAACGGGCCACAAACTAAACCCGTAAATTCGCACAATTAAGCCTCGAAAAGGGGGTCGGAAGCGGGCTGTTACAGTCAATTATGTAGAAACTGAAAGACCAAATTTTATAATCCTAAACAAGATAATAAATCGCTGAAATGACGTGGTGATGAGTTTTCGATGGCAAGTTCTCGAATAGGCATTGGGACGAAACCAGAAAGTAGGCCCAGAGAATTGCAGGCCCAGGCCTTTTCTAGTTCGCAATGTTTCCCCACTTTCGAGCCCAGCTTTTAGACCACTTTTGTTTTGTAATGGGCCGAGGCCTCCCACTGGACTTGAACTTGGGAAAATTTTGCACTCAAACTGAAAGCTTCTGCGCCTGTAAAAACATTCAAATAACCACTCCAACCAAAATGCAATTCGGGGTTTAGAGATTTCCAATTTTTGTGTTGATCGGATGACTTCGGCTTTTGAGATCTGACTTTTTACTGATTTTATGGAACTCGCGCGTTGATTGTTCGTGGGACCCGAAATCGAAATAGTCGAGACATTTCGAAACATTCAAACCACAACGTCCAACTTCTGATGTGATTGTCTGCTTGAAACTTAATATGATTTATTCAATTTTCGGAAGTGAATAAAAGTCATGAGGGAAAGTCAAACACGGTCGATAAGCAAGAATACCCCTCGTCCATGTTTCGCAAAAGAAAAGAAACACTGCTAGATTTCGGTAGAACCGAGAACATGTCTAACGCTGACCAATTTGAAACCTAGTCCCGAGTTAACATTAGAAAATCTGCAGTTTGTCATCGACTATTGATTGGGAAATATAGCCCACCTAGAGATCGATTATCCCGACTTTTTGTGGTACATCTTACAAAATTACAACAAGGAACACATGATTCATATGTTTTTATAGGCACTTGTTTTTATCGAAAAGTGTCGACCAAAATATTTTTCAAGAATATGAATCGATTGATATGAATCGATTGAAGTTGCGATTTGTCCTTACACTATAAAAAAACTGGAATTCAGCTACGGTTAATTAGCTACGGAAAACTATTCGTCGCAAATTGCGACAGACATAGCGGCCAAAAAAGAAGCTCGTCGCTAATTTGCGACAAAAATTACAATTTCGTCCCTAATTAATTAATTGATATTGGATAGGAATGTAAAGCACAGGAAATCGAGAGCACTCGTAGCCAGCCACATGAATTGTGGACAAGTAAAAGATAAAAGATAAATATACGAAGAGCCACATACATTGGAGGCAGGTGTAAAAAAGCAGTAATATATAAAGCTAAAGATGTGTATATTCCGAACCTCATGCAATTTCTTGTACGGGATGATGTGAAAATTATACGATAAATATACGAAGAGCCACATAAATTGGAGGCAGTTGTAAAAAAGCAGTAATATATAAAGCTAAAGATGTGTATATTCCGAACCTCATGCAATTTCTTGTACGGGATGATGTGAAAATTTTATTGTTCTTCCTTGTATTTTAACTAAAGTGAAGGTATAATTGGCAATTAACACGTGTTACACATTACGTTCTAAGATATCATATTACATATGTACTTACACATTATTTATGAGTCGGCTTTTAATATCTGTGCAACTACCATACGTCACATTGTCGAGGATCATGAATGAATTTTTTCTGGTTACCAGTCATTTTCCCTTGGTTTATTTGCATATGACTGCTTTTATAGGTTAGAGAGAAAGTGAAATAAATATGTGCAGCTCACAGTAGGACCCCATACAAACGAGAAGAGAGAGATTGTGTGTGTGTCCTTCTACTCCTCCCGGATAGAGGAGAGAAAATATTAGGAGCCAACGAGATCGGCTGAAGACCATAAACGTGGCCACCCAACCAGGCGCATAATCTACTTGTGTACGAGCCCATACGAGCCTCCTGCATCGAAATGAAAGTACACGTCTGTCTTTGTGTAGAGGGTTTGCACAAATGAACCACGTCTGTCTTTCTGCAAACGTTAGCGTTCGTATCGAGGCAACGCGAGAGAAAGTCGTGGATGCGTCAGCTTGTTATGAACTTAACTGCAAGTTTCTGTTGCTCCTTGAAGTTAATCCTTGTTCCCCTAGCAAACCAGCTACTGAGGCACATTCATGGTCTCAGTTTCGGGTATCGAGATGCACGAGAGCACCGTATATGTCGAAGGGAAACCGCCATCGGGTCGTCTGAATGATACATGCATGGGTCGGACATGCATGGCCACCGCATGAATGCAAACCGTGGACAAAGCTTAGATCGGGCGCACAATGCAGACGGTCGATTTTATCAAACGTGGCAACTAATATTAATGACACATGAACGGAAGCAGGTGCAACATCAATTGCCCCTGATTATGTTAATCTTAGGTGGAACTTACTCGCTCAAGCTCAACCGAACGAGCCAATACATGATCAAAGCAGACGCAGACAACTAATATTCTGATCGAAACTTATTACACAGATGGATAGTAGTAATATAAGACGAATCACAGACGTCGACATTGAGAGATTTAGCTTGAACCCACTCCACTTACATGCGAATCCACCCTCAAATCTATTGAGTTCGCATGCGGTGGATGCATTTGAGGATCTTTCCGCTTCGGGAGGCGGCTCCATATCTGGGCCAACTTGGCCAGAGCCTTTGTAGAAGACCCGGAGTCTCCCAGAGCCTCGGCGGCCTTCTCTCTCATCGCCCAGCTCTTCTCTCTCAGCTCTCTCCCGCGCTCCGACTCCATTAGCTCTCTCACCGCCCTCTCCACTTCGTCCCCGCTCACGAATCCATCACCGTCCCGTTGCTCCATGCCGATCGCCATCTCCATGTGCTGCACCAGGAAGTTCCTGTTCATGTGCTGCTCCGAGTACAGGGGCCACGCCACCAGCGCCACCCCTGCCGCCACAGCCTCCAGCACTGAGTTCCACCCGCAGTGTGTCACGAAACCCCCCACCGCCTCCTTCCTCAGCACCGCCACTTGTGACGCCCATGACCTCACCACCATCCCCCTCTCCTTGGTCCTGTCCAGGAAACCCTCTGGCATGAGCGCCTCCAACTCCACGTCGCTGCTGCTGCCCTCGTGGCTGGGCGGGTTCTTCACCACCCACAGGAACCGATGACCGCTATTTTCCAGCCCAACTGCCACTTCCTTGATCTGCTCTGCTGAGAACCTTCCCCGGCTTCCAAAGCACAGGAAGACCACGCTCTTCCTCGGCTGCTTCTCCAGCCAAGACAGGCAATCCTGCTGTCCGTCGACGGTGTTGTCGGCGGCACGTGACGACTCGTCCCCTATCAGGGGTCCGATGCAGTACACTGGCGGGGTCGGCGCGTCGGGGACGCACGCGCCGCTTGAAATTAGCTCCACTGCCTTTGGCTCGAGCGCTTCAAACGTGTTTACCAGAATCCCGTCCGCCTTGGCGAGGTGGTCACAGAAGTAGCACCACTCGCCGTAGGCTGGGTCGTCCCGATCAAGGGTCGGCTCCGGCATCTGGGTGGCCTTCACGGACGGCAGGCCCGGGAAGTTCAGGACGACCCCGTCCTGGTCCTTGAAGCTCTTAGTCGAGCGCTCGACAAGTCTTGGGATATAAAGGAACGCGGCAAGTGCAGACGCGCCGGAGGTGAAGAAATAGTACGTGGGGATGTTCAACTCCTTTGCTATGGGCAGCGCGGTGGTGCAGAAGATGTCGATGATGAGTGCTTTCACGGTGGAGGCGGCGGAGATGTCCCGTAGGGACTGGAGGACGTTGGTGGAGTTCTTGCGTATGAAGTCGAAAGCCACGGCGGCGTAGCTCCAAGACGGGTCGGCAGGGTCAACTGAGACGGGAGGGAGGCGGCGGAAGGAGATGGAAGGGTGGGAGTGAGAGATGGAGTCGATGTAGGAGGTGATGCTCGGGGACTCGGCGAAGCCGACGGTGAGGAGGACGGTGATGGCGAACTGGTGTCCGTGGCGGCAGAGGATGAGCTTGCCGAGCTCAACCGTGGAAATGACGTGGCCGATCTCCGGGAATGGGTACAGGACGATGGTGTCCTCCATTGTCGTCGCTCTTTGGCTTGTGTTGTGGCTACTTGGCTGGGGACTTCACGTTAACGTGGGAGGGGAGGTGGTCATGACATGATATATAACAAATCTGACAAATCTCTCCCGAATCCAAGCAACGGAGGACCCGGATCACCGGCCACCGGCTGCCGTGGGGTACGTGCTGTCGGGATATTGAGGTAATTAGTGACGTCAGGTAAGATCAGGCCCTCGCATGACTGCTCCAGTCTTCCGTAGTTTTCAACTAGGTGTAAATGCTTGACGTTCTTATGACGTAATAGCTAGAAGCTAGAATCTATAGCGCATCAAACGTTCTAAAGGTTTCGGTACTACGTTTTTAGGAAACATTACCAAAAAAATAATAATAATAAAGAAGATTTGTTACACTTGTACCCCGAATTTCTTGGTATAGTTTTGATCCCAAATTTGTCAACTTGATCATTACGGCCAATTCTGACAATAAAAATATTTTAACATATCTAATTAGATTCGAACATCTTGCATAGCATGATTAGCGCTGGCGTGGACAATTTTTTCAAAATTCCACAATATTTTTCTTAAATTATTATTTTTTACTTCGTTTATATTTCTTTGTTTTTCTCATTTTCTTCCAACCCTTGGCTGGCAAGGTTGCCACCTAGCCCTCACTTGGTTTGGGTGAGGGCATTGCTTGTGGACGACAAGGGTTGGTCGTTGACCTTGTCGATCAAGAGTTGGAGAGGGAAAAAAAAGGAAAAGAAGAAAGAAAAGAAAAAGAAGAAGATAAAAAGATTATAGAAAAATTAATAAAACACTGTATACGGAAGCACTTATTGTCATGTGCAAAATTGATGGTGCTAATTAGATGGTCACGTCAGTGTTTCCTATCTAAAATTAGACTTAATGAATAAATTAGCAAGTCGTCAAAATATTTATGACTAAATTAGCAAAATCGAGAGACATATGACTAAATTAATATAATTGAAATATTTCTAACTGAATTGATAAATTTTCAAAATGTTTAAAATAAAATTTGGTTAAATTAAAATGTTTAGGATTGAATTGGTAAAAAGTAATTCTTCCAACATTTTTATTGGGATTTAGCATTGAATTTCAAAATAATTTCCAATTGGATATGATTTTATCATGTGACAAATGCAGTTTCTCAACTAAACAGGACCACAAAAAGCCTCTCGTTCGTGTCCATTTCTCATCGTTTATAGAATAAATGACTTGAAAAGAAGATTGTTAGAATGTTGTGAAGAGTATATATGTTCTCTAAAACTATGTCAATGACAAGCTATTATCGATAATAAATTCAAAGTTGCCCCAATGTAATAGCCAAAAAGGAAAACGTGATGTTACTGAAAAACTAGAAATATTGGTCACCAGAGACTTATAATCAAATTGTTGTCCTCGTGTCCTAAAAAATCCCTAACCTTAGCTCCAATCTCAATCTATCATAAACTCTTTTTGTCTCATTAAAAACTTTTAACTTTTGGTCCAATCTCAATTCCATCTTATTTTTTTATCTCGTAAAAAACATCGATCTAGTCCTAATTTTTTCTTAAACTTTTTTTTATCATAGGAAAAACTACAAACTTTTACTTCGAGTCCTAAATCTGCCATATTGATCGTTGGTCCAAGATCACCGCTAATAATGTTGCATTTCTACACCATTTGCTCTAGTTTTTATCTAAATTTCATATCTAATAAGACGTCATTTGGGTCGACAAAGAAATTCGTCTCCAAATATCGTCATATTAGATATGAAATTTAGATAAAATTTAGAGCAATAAATGAGATTCGACAAATGCTCTTACTTTTAAGAGAGTTTTCCTCTCATTTCACTCAAGGGATCGTCAATTTTAGGCTCCTCTTTAATTTCTGGAGCTCGAGAATCTTCCAATTGTAGCATTCGAAGAGCTTTTGGTTGTTAACATGCTCAGTTCTGGACATTGAACAACTTGCTTGTAAGTTTTTTTTTTTTTTTATCTCTTAGTTATGTGGAAAAATGTTAAATGGAGGGTAAACAAGGGCAGATTTGGATAGAAAGTTGGGGATTTCGTATTGGACAAGATAAATTTAATTTATTAGGGGTGAGCACAATTGACCACCCAACTCGAGAACCGCCCGAACCGGATCGGAATGGACCGGTTGAGTTGGTCTTATTCTTCAGAGTTTTGGTCCGGTCCACGATTCCTAAAAATGAAATTGGTTCCTAGGTGATCCAGTTCTCGGTTCCTGGTAGGGTGGGACCAAACCGGACCACTTGGACCGACCCTTTCTCTTGATGGGCCTGAGAGATAGAAAAGATAAGTGACTCACCCCATTCAATTCTAGTCCAATCTTGATGGGGCCTAGTGAATATGTCTCTTCAACGTCTCACACTCAAAGCCATAAGCTCTCCACTCCCGTTCTCGTTCATGTGAAGCGAATAACTCAAAGAGTCAAAGTCGAACTCTCTCGTGAGTTTCTTTTTCTCGATCTGGTCACAAAGCTAAGAGACGACAAAGTGCTTCTAAGTCTTTGCGCGTGATTTTTATTTCCCTAACTTAGGAGAAATCGCATTGTGTGTGCTAGGTTGTGATGAAATGCTAATTTTTCTTTGAATTTGTAAGAAGCGGACCGATCCGATGGGTTCGGTCATCGGTCCTAAAAACCACAGATAAATCACATCAGTCCGGTACCCTGTTCCGGAGGGAATCAAATTCTTGGACCATGCACACCCCTAAAATTTATGGCATGGTCAGAACTGGACTTAAAGCCTTTCATGGTATTAGGCCGCATTGAATGTGCATTGAATTTACTCGTATACTCGCCCATCCTCATCCTCCTCCCTTTAGAATGGAGACTTTTAGGTACAAAAAGCATGGTGTCTCCATCATGATCTTGAAAGAAAAATGAGCTTAGCCACATGTAGGAAAAGGAAAGGAGAACCGCATAAGATTTCATAGATGCTCGGACCATCTGCGGATCCAATTCAAATTTTCTTAATCTGGGTCGAGGATGGCACTTTAATCCAGATCCGGTTTTGCTCCATAGGCTTGAACAAACATGACGAGTCAGCATGGTACAAAAGATTTGGTATGAAATTAATGAGAACTTTGACAAAAACGAGAAGATTCTGTAATACTTGTCATCGGTTTACTCCATCCTTCATAAATGCATCGGAAAATTATTGAAAAAGTCCTAAATTTATTTTCGGTCCTCAACCTTTTGATGACTTGTCAACGTAATTCTTCCGGTCAATTTAGATTAGAAGACGCTAACATGACAGTCCAGCTAGTGCCGGCAATCTTTGTGACGTTGCCAGCACTAATGTAATAATTTTTTGAATTTTTTTAGAGTCTTTTTTTATTATAAATTTTTTATGTTTCTTTTTTCCTTCTCACTGATGGCTGGACTCAAGCGATGGCTTGAGACCGGCCACAAATTACGGCTGGTGAGGGCTTGGACGAGGCTACTCTTGCCCATATTTGGCGAGGGACGTCCCCGCCCTTGCTAGCGGTCAATGAGGGCTGCGACCCTTACCAGCAGCCAAAGATTGGAGCAAATCGTCACGAACGATTCTTTCAGGAATTAAGACCACTTTCAGATAAGGATAGAGTTCCCTGCTGTGCTGAAGAAGACGAGCGAGCTCAGCATGTGATGCAGAGGGGATGCCGGTGCAACTATTTACTCCGCTACCCAAGCGCGGTGGCACGTCTGGCCGTCTCCTAGCGAGGCTCGCCGAGTGCTCGAACGATCTCGACAGCTTGCCATCGGAAAAACAAGTGCAACGCCCGTTGAATCGCTAGGGCTTTAGTCCCGAGGATCCGTCCCGAGCTGGAGCTTGAATGGGGAAAAAGGGAGGAAGAATAGCCGACCTCTTGAGATGGAATATCTTTCCTTTCGGATGTCTTTCCTTTTGCAGCATCGTTGTTTCATGTAGGTGATGCGTAATTTATTGGCATTTTCTCGTAGAAATCATTTCAATATACCATGTATTAATAGCTCCAACACTTCCACGTTGTACTCCGTTTCCCATTTTTTGCATTCAAGTCAAGTTGTGCGAGGACTTTTCGAAGACCTTAATTCAAGGTATTGGAGAATTGTCAAAATTCACGATCGACCAGGCACGACGACAATGACGAAAGCAAACTATCCAAAACAATATATGAAATAAAGAAATGATCGATTTTTTTTTTTATGGCATGATGCTGTCGGAAACCCATTACAAATGAAATATGTACATACTGATGAAAGGATGTGCCACCCTGCATGCCACCATGTGTAAGAAAAATGTGTCCACTCCGGCCGCTGGGCCTCCATAGTTCGGCCAAACATATCGCTTGAGGCCGAGTCGAAGGTCTGAACTCTCCGAAAGCCTCGGTGGCCTTCTTTCTCATCGCTCCGGTCCTCTCTCAGCTCTTTCCCGCCCTCCGACTTCATCAGCTCTCTCACCATCAATCTCTCCTCGATGCTCTCCGGCAAACCCTCCGGCAGGAGCGCGTCCTGCCCCACATTGCTGCTGCTGCCCGCATGACTGGCTGGCTTCTTCACTGCCCGCAGGAATCGATGGCCCCGCTCTAGCCCGATTTCGCCACTGCCTTGATCTGCTTGGCCGAGAGCATCCCCCTGCTTCCGAAGCATAGAAGCACCACGCTCTTACTCGGCTGCTTCTCCAACCGGGACAAGCAGTCCGGTCGCCCTCCAACGCCGCTGCCAGCACAGACCACTCTTCCACAATCAGGGGCGGGCAGGGTCGGCTTGTCTAAGAAGCATGCACCGCTCCCCATAATCTCCACCGCCTTGGGCTCAAGCTCTTCATATTGTGGCTGGCGACATGACTAAGAGAGAGGGTAAACAGGCTATTCAACAAACTTGGCAACTCTTCACGGTAATGAGTAGAAGCAAGTCTGTTTGTGCGGAACCAAACTAGGTATAAGCAGAAACCACGAGCATGTTTTTTCTATTAAATACATAATACGGCTAGTAGACTCAAAATTTCTAGTGGTTTGAAATGGAATGAGCCTATTTCCACTCTTTCAGACCAACAGCACCAATAAAAATGGAATTTCCTAATAGCTATTAAGACTCTATATATGTAGCTTGCGTTGCTTCTATCCAAAACTCGGTTGATCTCATTACTAGAAACAAACACACTATTATAGTACTCTCACACTTCTCAACTAATTAATAGACACTGCATAGTTCTCAGTAAGCAAAATCAATTGATCACAAGGTGTAAGAAGTGTTTTTTTAATAGTCGCAGTTCGTTTTTCTCTATCGAGTTATCCACATAGGCCGACATTGGTTCTTTTTGTAAACAACAATCTCCGACTTGACCATTTGATTGATCAATGTAGCCATTGTGGATGCCAACGAATTCGTCGGAGCTTTGGCTCCCCATACAATTAGATCTTCCAGCAATCTTGCCATTTCTATGAATAGAGTGTCATTGCTTTGTTTTTTCCAATCACTTTAGTGTTGCATGGTCGTTCACTTAAGTACCATTGATGACACATCTCGCTGAAACATCTGACGTGGTAAGTAATTTATCAATAAAGTCTGACGTCACTCGCCAGCAAAATGAGGTCAGCATATGAGTGGACAAAAAAACCACGTTAGTTTGCCATATTTTCTCCCAAATCAACAAATCGGGACAAAATTGCTATGTTGTTAAAAGAAAAAACCTAACCTAATTCCTCGAATCGGGACATAAAAATTTTCCTGAACTTTGCACGAGTTACGATTTCCATATCAGCTTAAAAATCCCGTGCCTGTTTCTTCAGCTCTTCGTCCAAGCTTTTGATGCGAGCGTGAAGTTCATCAATGGTGTTTCCAGATCCAGTCAGTTCATCACACTGCTTCTTGATTTCATCTTCCAAGCTCTGAAGCTTGTTTTCTAGTTCGTGCGTATTTCAAGAAGGCAAGCACTCGCGCTGCATCTTTAGTTGTTCCTGCCATTTGCTTTGCTCCGACTCATAAGAATGTTTCGTTATACCTTTGCGTCAATATCTCTTCATCCAGTGCGATTTGCTCCATCTGCATCTCAATTTCATCTCGATGCGCCTTAACGATTTCGTCTAATGCCTTCTGCTCTTCGTCTTCATCTGTTCCCATGTCGAAACACCGTCGCTTGGAAATTCCTTGTTTACATACAATCGCGACTTGCTGGAATGATCACCCATTTCCCGATTCTTCCGTTCCAGCAAATCATCAAAATCTATTATGGCAAGAACCATTTCGTTCCTTCGGTTCTGCAATTTCTGCAATTCTTCAAACGATTTTTTCTTGGGTTTTCTTCTCTAACTTTTGGGTTATTTTTGTAGGAACAATTTTGCACATTGAACTTGAAATTACGTCAAACTCAAAATTTAAATTTAAAAAGCCACGTAAGATAAATGGTCGAAGTGGGTACTCATGTGAACGATTTTTTACGAATGTAGTGCTTAATTAATTGAAAGAAAAAGTTATGACACTTATGTGAGCACCGTACAAAAGTCACTTTATAGTGTTCTTAACTCAAAATTAATAAGATTATTTAGCTCCAGTTTTAGTTAAGAGCTCAACTAGCCCAAGCCTAAAGAGTAAACAAGAGGCCCCGCCCCATTCATGGGTTTGCAAGCCCATGATGGTTCAGCCCACGTCCACCGGGACGCACAACCACTCAGATATTCTTAGATTCTCCCATCTTCTCTCATCTCTCTTAATATCCAACCAAAAGCCAAGAGTGTGATTCGTGGAATTTCGATCTTCTCGATCTAGCCAAGGTTGTCTTGCTCTGCTATCTAATCTATTTGACATCATAAATTTATCTTGAAAGAGGAATTAGGCGCTCGAGATGGGTTTTATAGCCGATGGGTAATTGATCATTTGGGTAGTAAAGTCGAGTCGATACACGAGATGATCTTAATTCTAACTTGTGGGTCAATTTCCTTTGAGTCCTTGGTTTTTGGTGAGATCCAGTTTTGTTTTCATGAATAGTAGTCCAATGCAACACCACGATAATGTCACAATAGTCATTTTGGGGGCTTTCATGATGATATAAAGTTGTCAAATGAGTAATATCCTAATCATAGTGCCTCACTTGTTTAAACGGTAAAAAAAAAAAACCACTTTCACCCTGTAATTGAAATCAAAGTAAAATAACTTAAATTGCATACAGCATCGAAGTACAATGACCATGAAAAGAACCTAAATTCAATGCTGCCAATCTCACCTTACACACCATGATGTCACCATTTCGACCCAAGAAATCGTCACGAGTAGGTTTTCAAAATGGAACCCGAATTAAATAAAGGGTTAATACAATGAAAAACCTCAAACTTTGCCCATTGTGACACATTTACTCTAATTTTTTTTTGTGATACGAAAAATCACAAATTTTCAATCTCGTGACACATTTACCCCAAACTATTTTTTTTTCTATTATTTTTGTTTTTCAACAAAAATAGTTGGTCGGTGAGCTCCGGTGGCCGGCGAAGCTCGCCGGCCATTGCCAGAGGGCGGCGAAGCCCTCGCCGGTGGCCGGCCAGGGATCACTGCCCTCTGGCCTGCGGGGGCGACGCTGCCTCGCCCAAGCCTCGCCGGCTGCAGGCGAGGCCGGCGGTGGCCTCCCCAGCCCTCGCTAGCCTCGCCCGCGGCAGGCGAGGCCCGGGCAAGGTAGGCCTCCTCGGCTGCAGGCGAGGCTGGTAAGGCTTGGGCGAGGTTAGCCTTACCCAGATCTGGGCGGGGCTGCCTCCCCCGACTGTCTGGGCGAGGTAGCCTCGCCCTCACTAGCCAGAGGGCAGTGAGCCCTAGTCGGCCGTTGGCGAGGGCTTCGCCGGCCAATTTTTTTTTTTGAAAATACAAAAAAACATAGAAAAGGAAAAAAAAATTCATTTGGGAGTAAATGTGTCACAAAATATAAAGTTTGGGATTTTTTATGTCAAAAAAAAAGTTTAGGGTAAATGTGTCACATGAGGTAAAATTTGGGATTTTTCGTTTCACAAAAAAAAATTAGGGTAAATGTTTCACAATGGGTAAAGTTTGGGGTTTTTGGTGGTATTAACCCTTAAATAAATGTTCATTTTGTAACGAATCGACTCACTTTCATCTTAGATGGAGTGACATTTTTGATGTTCAATGTATTCCCAGATTGCTTGAATACGGTATTGCAACAAGCCTCCTCCCACCTAAATGTTCGAACTTTTAGTTTGGATCTTCGGTAAGTTAGGCATTTGACATACAAGTGACATAAAACCGACAGCTCAATGGATGAAAACAGCGGTGGAAACGTAACACGACGCCGCCCCTCCCATTCACTAATGCTCCGTTCATTTAACAGAAAAATATAGTATTTTCGAAAAATATTTTTCAGGAAGTCATTTTCTCGGAAAATGACAATATTTTCCAGTGTTCGCTTGAAACTTAAAAATGGATTGAAAAATATTTTCCGCTATTCGGTAGAGAAATTATTTTTCAGACTTCCTTTATCGCCGAAGCAACGACCTCGAAGAGAGAGGAGTTCGGTTGGGAGGAGAGAGAGAGAGAGAGAGAGAGAGAGAGAGGAGAGAGAGAAGGAAGAGAGAAGATGGAGACTGTTATGATGGACTGGAAAATGTTTTCCTCTTTTCGGGAAAAGAAAACATCTTTTCCATTTTTAGAATGATACTTTTCATTGACTGAAAAACATTTTCTATGGTAAAACATTTTCCGCCCCCCGAACACCACAATTTAAGGAAAATATTTTTCAGAAAAATATTTTTCGCGAAACGAACGGAGCCTAAGTGAACCCTCGACATAATTTGACACCCTCCCCTTTTCCGAAGCTGAAGTTGGGGAGTATCCAACTCGAAAGGAATTGCACCAAATTTTCAAGCACAATACACAACATAGATCTCTCTCTCTCTCCCTCACGGCGGAGGATATTCTTTTGGAGACCTTGGACGAAGACAAAAGTTCGCTGTGTTGGTCGATTCTATTATATTAACATTGATCTTCCCCTTTCCTTAATCAATTGATTAGACTAATTAATCAATTCAGAGGACGCACTATGCCCCGATTATACTCGAATCTTGTTCTTCTCGAGAAAATACAAAGGGCGTACCCACTTAAAAAAAACAAAACAAAACATGGCTGTCCCAGCTATTTTACACGTCATGTACGTAGGATCGCTCCTCAATACAACTTTTCTCCACCGGAAAGAGCATCGAGTCAAGCCGAGAAGTTGTTTGGTCGGTTCGATTTCTGATATTCGGATTGCTAAGTTCAAATTCCTGATTCTATATCAAAATCAAGATGTTTAAGTGGAACAATCGGTATGGATATAACTTAGACGTATCGAATATGAATAAACTGGAAGAATAGTCTGATCGCATCAATTTTTGACTTTGAGGGTACTCAATTTATATATATATATATATTCGTTTAAATTCATCCACGTCCGTCTTTGTGCAAACGTTTGCGTTCGTGTCGAGGCAACGTGAGAGAGCGTCGTGGACGCGTGAGCTTGTGATGAACTTCAATTGCAAGCTCCGATGCTCCTTGACGTTAGTCCTTGTTCCCCTAGCAAACCAGCTACTGAGGCACATTCACGGTCTCAATTTCGGATATCGAGATGCACGTGAGCACCGCAAATGTCCAAGGGAAACCGGAATCGGGTGGCGCCGAAGGAGACGTTGACGAGAAGCTCCATGTCTTCCCACTTCCCCAGAGTTGATGCCATTTGCTGTCCACTCTCTTTTGCTTGCAGTACATGCATGGCCACCGCATGGATGCAAACCGTGGACAGTGCTTAGATCGGGCGCACGGTGCAGACGCCCCATTTTATCAAACGTCTCCTCGAACTGCACTTCCAATGACAGATGAATGGAAGCAGGCATAACATCAATTGCCCCTGACCATGTTAATCTTAGGTCGAACTCTCTCGCTCAAGCTCAACCGAACGAGGCAATACATGGTCAAAGCAGACGCGCACAACTAATATGCTGATCGAAACTTATTACACAGATGGACAGTTATAATATAGGACGAATCACGCACGTCGACATTGAGAGATTTAGCTTGAACCCACTCCACTTACATGCGAATCCACCCTCCCATCTATTGAGTTCGCATGCGGTGGATGCATTGGAGGATTTCTCGGCTTCGGGAGGCGGCTCCATATCTGGGCCAACTTGGCCAGAGCCTTTGTAGAAGATCCGGAGTTTCCCAGAGCCTCGGTGGCCTTCTCTCTCATCGCCCAGCTCTTCTCTCTCAGCTCTCTTCCGCGCTCCGACTCCATTAGCTCTCTCACCGCCCTCTCCACTTCGTCCCCGCTCACGAATCCATCGCCGTCCCGTTGCTCCATGCCGATCGCCATCTCCATGTGCTGCACCAGGAAGTTCCTGTTCATGTGTTGCTCCGCATACAGGGGCCACGCCACCAGCGCCACCCCTGCCGCCACAGCCTCCAGCACTGAGTTCCACCCGCAGTGTGTCACGAAACCCCCCACCGCCTCCTTCCTCAGCACCGCCACTTGTGGCGCCCATGACCTCACTACCATCCCCCTCTCCTTGGTCCTGTCCAGGAAACCCTCTGGCATGAGCGCCTCCAACTCCACGTCACTGCTGCTGCCCTCGTGGCTGGGCGGGTTCTTCACCACCCACAGAAACCGATGATCGCTATTTTCCAGCCCGACTGCCACTTCCCTGATCTGCTCGGCTGAGAACCTTCCTCGGCTCCCAAAGCACAGGAAGACCACGCTCTTCCTCGGCTGCTTTTCCAGCCAAGACAGGCAATCCTGCTGCCCGTCGACGGTGTTGTTGGCGGCACGTGACGACTCGTCCCCGATCAGGGGCCCGATGCAGTACACTGGCGGGGTCGGCCCGTCGGGGACGCACGCCCCGCTTGAAATTAGCTCCACTGCCTTTGGCTCGAGCGCTTCAAACGTGTTTACCAGAATCCCGTCCGCCTTGGTTAGGTGGTCACAGAAGTAGCACATCTCGACGTAGGCTGGGTCGTCCCGATCGAGGGTCGGCTCCGGCATCTGGGTGGCCTTCAAGGGCGGCAGGCCCGGGAAGTTCAGTAGGACCCCGTCCTGGTCCTTGAAGCTCTTAGTTGAGCGCTCGAAAAGTCTTGGGAAATAAAGGAACGCGGCAAGTGCAGACGCGCCGGAGGTGAAGAAATAGTACGTGGGGATGTTCAGCTCCTTTGCTATGGGCAGCGCGGTGGTGCAGAAGAAGTCGATGATGAGTGCTTTGACGGTGAAGGCGGCGGAGATGTCCCGTAGGGCCTGGAGGACGTTGGTGGAGTTCTTGCGTATGAAGTCGAAAGCCACAGCGGCGTGGCTCCGAGGCGGGTCGGCAGGGTCAACGGAGACGGGAGGGAGGCGGCGGAAGGAGATGGAAGTGTGGGAGTGAGAGATGGAGTCGATGTAGGAGGTGATGGTCGGGGAGCCGGCGAAGCCGACGGTGAGGAGGATGGTGATGGCGAACTGGTGTCCGTGGCGGCAGAGGATGAGCTTGCCTAGCTCGACCGCGGAAATGACGTGGCCGATCTCCGGGAATGGGTACAGGACGATGGTGTCCTCCATTGTTGTCGCTCTTTGGCTTGTGTTCGTGGCTACTTGGCTGGGGACTTCACTATAACGTGTGAGGGAGGTGGTCATGATATGGTTTAACAAATCTAACAAATCTCTCCCGAATCCGGAGAATGATTCAAGTCTCGTAAAGGAGACGTGCTGTCGGGATAGTGAGGTAATTAGTGACGTCAGGTAAGATCAGGTCCTCGGATACTCCAATTAGGAAAGTTTTAAAAATTTTACAGCCTTTCAAATTTTGTTCTTATCTTTTTTCCTTTTTCTTTGTCTTTCTCATTTATTCCAACTCTTGGCTGTCGAGGTTGCAACCCAGCCCTCGCTTGGTTTGGGCAAGGGCATTGCTTGTGGACGGCAAGGGTTGATCGTTGACACATTGGCCGATCAAGAGTTGGAGGAAAAAACAAGAGGAAAAGAAGAAAGAAAAGAAAAATAAGATGATTAAAAAATTCAGAAAAAAATAAAATATTATCCACGTCAACAGTGATCATCCTATGTAAAACTTCCTATGTTAATTAGATCGTCAAGTTAGCGTTTTCCAGTTAAAATTAAACTGAATGAATAAATTGACAAGTCATCAAAATACTTATGATTAAATTAGCAAAATAGAGAGACATATAACTAAATTGACATAATCGAAATGTTTATGATTGAATTGATAAATCTCAAAATGTTTAAAATAAAATTGGTTAAATTAAAAGGTTTAGAATTGAATTGGTAAAAGTGCAATAAATTTATTTATTTTTAATAATTCTTTCAAAAAATTTATTTTCATTTAGCAGCATTGAATTTCGAAATAATTTCTAATTGGATACTTATGTGACAAATGCTGTTTCTTAGTACTCCAAAAAAAGCCGCTCGTTTGTGTCCATTTCTCCAAGTTTATAGCAGAACATAAATGGAAAAAATGACCTGAAAAGGAGAATGTTAGAATGTTGTGAAGAGTTTATATGTTCTCTAAAACTTTGTCAATAATAAGCTATTATCGATAATGAATTGAAAGTTCCCCCAATGTAATAGCCAAAAAGGAAAAAAAGTAATGTTACTGAAAAACTAGAAATATTATTGGTCACCAAATGGGGCACTTTTAGTGAGAGACTTATAAACAATTGTCGTCTTAGATGTCCTAAAAAATCCCTAACTTTAGCTCTAATCCTAATTTGTCATAAACTCCTTTTATCTCATTAAAAACTTTTAACTTTTGGTCCAATCTCAATTTCATCCTATTTTTTTATCTCATAAAACAACACTAACTTTCGACCTAGTCCTAATTTTATCTTAATTTTTTTATCATGAGAAAAACTACAAACTTTTACTTCGTGTCCTAAATCTGCCCTGTTAACCGTTGGTCCAAGATCGGCCTTGATAACGTTGCATTTCTACGCCATTGCTCTAGTTTTTATCTAAGTTTTATATTTCTACACCAAACCACGTCTTATTAGAAATGAAATTTGAATAAAAAATTAGAGCAATGAGTGGGCTTCAACGAGTGCTCTTACTTTTAAGAGAATTGTCCTTTCATTTCACGCAGGGATCTTCAATTTTATGCTCCTCTTTAACTTCTGGAGCTCGGGAATCTTCCGATTCTAGCAGTCAAAGAGCTTTTGATGGTTACTATACTCAGTTCTGGACATTGAACAGCTTGCTTGTCAGTTTTTTTATCTCTCGATTATGGCAGAAAGCCTTTAGGGATATTGGGCCGCATTGAATGAGCTTTGAATTTACTCATATGGTCGCCCAACCCCCTCCCTTCAATGTGAAGACTTTTTAAATACATGGGGTGTCTCCAACATGATCTTGAAAGAAAAACGAGCCTAGCCATACGTGGGAAAAGGAAAGGAGAACCGCATAACATTTCATAGATGCTCGGACCATCCGCGGATGACGACGTCCAATTCGAATTCTCTTAATCTGGGTCGAGGGTGGCACTTTCATCCAGATCGGGTTTTGCTCGATAGGCTTGAACAAACACGACGAGTCAGCATGGTATAAAATGATTTGGTATGAAATTAATGAGGAATTTGACAAAAAATGAGAGGATTCTATAATACTTGCCATCGGTTTAGTCCATTCTTTACAAATGCATCGGAAAATTATTGAAAAAGTCTTAAATTTATTGCGATTGTACTAGTTCGATCCTAAACCTTTTGATGACTTGTCGATATAATTTTTCCGGCCAATTCCGATTGGAAGACGCTAACACGACAGTCTAGCTAGTGCCGACCATCTTTTGTGACGTGGCAGACATTAATGTGGATAATTTTTTGAAGTTTTTTAGAGTCTTTTTATATTATAAATTTTTTATGTTACTTTTTTTCCTTCTCGCTTGTGGCTGGACTCAAGCGATAGATAGAGACCGGCCACAAGTTACGACTGGCGAGGGGTTGGACAGGCTACTATGACACATATTTGGCGAGGGTCCCCGCCCTCGCTAGCGATCGATGATGGTTGTGACCCTTGCCAACAGCCAACGAGGGTTTGTAGTCCCTTGCCCAGTTAGTGACTCTCATTGGCCGCTAAAAAAAAAGAAGATAAAAAGCAAAAAAAAAAACTATAGAAATTGTCTACATCAGTATCAATGGTGTCATATAAGCTGA
Organism: Melaleuca alternifolia; assembly: GCA_019926035.1. Classification (NCBI taxonomy): domain Eukaryota; kingdom Viridiplantae; phylum Streptophyta; class Magnoliopsida; order Myrtales; family Myrtaceae; genus Melaleuca; species Melaleuca alternifolia. Next base: position 300,155 of record JAGKPW010002324.1, read on the forward strand.
TTAATGTCTATGTTAGTGACTTTTAGTTAAAATTGATCGGGTAGACTACAGTGACAAATCGTTATAGGGTTTATGACAAAATTGGTCATATTAAAAGGTTTATAATTGAGTTTGCACAAACAAAACATGTGCAGGATTTTTTTTTTGTTGGTAATTTTGACCAAATGCATCTATCATTCAGACGTACGTCATTTTCCAATCTATAAACATCACACTGCTGGTTTGTATCAATCTCTTAGTCATGGGCAGTTGATCAGGAAATGGCCACGGACGTCAATTGCATACGAAGTCGGACCGACCCCATAAATATTCCTTCTGGGACCATAGAAGAAGGGCGATCTGTCCTTTTATCACATTTTGCTGTCGCTCCAATGTTGGTTCTGCGATGGTGGGCCGTGACAAGATTGGAGCTGATCGTCACGAACGATTCTTTCGGGAAAATCACTTTCAGATAAGGAGAGGGTGCCCTGCTGTGCTGAAGAAGACGATCGAGCTCAACATGTGATGCAGAGGGGATGCTGATGCAACTATTTAGTCCGCTGCCGAAGCGCGGTGGCAAGTCTGGCCATCTCCGAGCGAAGCTCGCCTGAGTGCTCGAACGATCTCGACAGCTTGCCATCGGAAAAGCATGTGCAACGCACGTTGAATCGCTAGGGCTTTAGTCCCGAGGATCTGACCCGAGCTGGAGCTTGAATGGGGAAAAGGGAGGAAGAAGGGCCGACCTCTTGAGATGGAATATCTTTCCTTTTGCAGCATCGTCGTTTCATGTTGGTGATGCGTAATTTATTGGCATTTCCTCGTGGAAATTATTTCAATATACCATGTATTAATAGCTCCAACGCTTCCACGTTGTATTCCGATTCCCATTTTTTGCATTCAAGTCAAGTTGTGCGAGGACTTTTCGAAGACCTTAATTCAAGGTATTGGAAGTTTGTCAAAATTCACCATCGACCATGCATGGCGACAATGACTAAAGCAAACTATCCATAACAATATATGAATTAAAGAAATGATCGATAATCATGAAATGTGTACATTCTGATGAAAGGATGTGCCACCCTGCATGCCACCATGTGTAAGAAAAAATTTGTCCACTCCGGCGGCTCGGCCTCCATATTTCGACCAAACATCGCTTGAGGCCGAGTCGAAGGTCCGAACTCTCCGAAAGCCTCGGTGGCCTTCTTTCTCATCGCCCCGGTCCTCTCTCAGCTCTTTCCCGCGCTCCGACTCCATCAGCTCTCTCACCATCAATCTCTCCTCGATCCTCTCCGGCAAACCCTCCGGCCGGAGCGCGTCCTGCTCCACATCGCCGCCATTGCCCGCATGACTCGACGGCTTCTTCACTGCAAACAGGAATCGATGGCCCCGCTCTAGCTCGATTTAGCCACTTCCTTGATCTGCTTGGCCGGGAACATCCCCCGGCTTCCAAAGCATAGAAGCACCACGCTCTTACTCGGCTGCTTCTCCAACCGGGACAAGCAGTCTGGTTGCCCTCCAACGCCACCGCCAGCACAGACCACTCATCCACGATCAGGGGGCGGCAGGGCGGCTTGTCTGGGAGGCATGCACCGCTCCCCATAATCTCCACCGCCTTGGGCTCAAGCGCTTGGTATTGTGGCTGGCGACATGACCAAGAGAGAGGGTAAACAGGCTATTCAACAAACTTGGACACTCTTCACGGAAATGAGTAGAAGCAAGTCTGTTGTGCGGAACCAGACTAGGTATAAGCAGAAACCACGTGCGCGTGTTTTTTTCTATCAAATACATAGTATGGCTAGTAGAATAAGATAGAAATAGATGCACTCAAGTTTCTAGTGGTTTGAAACGGAAGGAGTCTGTTTCCACTCTTTTGGAACAAACTAAACTGGAATTCTCTAATAGCTATTAAGCGGAAAACAGTAGCTTGCGTTGCTTCTATCCAAAACTTGGTAGATCTCATTACTAGAAACGAACGCACTATTATAGTACCCGCGCACTTCTCAACAGATTAATAGACATTGTATGAATCTCAGTAAGTAAAATCAATTGATCACAAGGTGTATGAAGTGTTTTTGTAATAGTGGCAGTTCGTTTTTCTCTATCGTGTTATCCACATAGGCCAGCGTTGGTTCTTTTTATAGACAACAATCTCCGAGTTGACCATTTGATTGATCAACGTAAAGTCGCCGGAGATTTGGCTCCCCATACAATCAGATCTTCCAGCAATCTTGCCATTTCTATGAATAGATACTGTGAGTTAGGATATATAATCCTTGTTCAATGGTATGATGAATAATAGATTAGATTCTCATCAGAGCAAATAAATCCGTAATTTTAGACCTGTGATTGCCTATCAAATTCCTTTGAATGCGTAATAACGATCAAGGAATGTCTTGGTCTTCATCATGACACTCATGTTGAAGCCATCTTCTAAGTTTGGCATAAGCCGTAGCTTTATTAGCATTCCTTGGTTCTATCCAGTGATCTAGCCGACAATCCTAGTGTTTATCAAGACTCCATCGATTTTTTCCAAGCATGAATGTGAATTAGAATTTCATAGATCCGTTCACCTTATGATTTTTCCAAGTCCTTAGGAAACTTTTCATTCTTTTTGGCTTGTTCTCCCTTGAGGTCCTTCCAGTCTTTCTAGTCAGTCAGGTTCTTTTACATATCGTCAGGAATACGTTCACAATGGAGTTGAGTTGTGAATAGATTTGGACATATATAACACTTGCATATACAAAACAACAAATCTCATAGGATGCTTCTGTCATTATAAAATTCTCTAGAGTTTTCTCAACACTTGGCATGTGTCCACGAAATGCCATCTGCCTTGGCTAAGCGGTCCGCAGAGATAGTGCATGTCGCTGTCGCAAGGTTTTCTGTGGATTCAATGACAAGTGTGGATCCAGGATGAGTTCGGATTCCGCAGTATTTGTCGATTTGCCAGAAAAGTCCGCCTATCTCTGTCGAGTTCACAAACAAACCCGTCTATCGCACTCAAAACTGCCCATGTTACTGCTGATGAACGGTAAACCGTGATTTGTCTTTGTCACCCTATGCAGCCATGGACAATGCAGTGGCCCTCCTGGAGTAAAGCACAAAAGCATCACTGTATATGGAAACCCTAATGGCAATGGACCAGAGACATATTAGACTCTCGGGACCAGACCAGAAAAGGAAGGCTTTTATGCTTCTCCGTATCGTCAAATGGTTTATACCCCTCGAGCATTCTCTTCGACATGGGCCTAAAAGAGGTCAATCTAGAGTTGATCACTCAACGTCCGATCGATTCAGTCTGGAAAAAGGCACATTCCGAGAAAAGGAAAACATGGTTTGCTATGGGCAGCGGAGTCACCTCCAGAAAGCATCGAGCAGAGCCGATTGCTGATTCAGTTACTTTGCCAACTAGGCGAAATGGCCTCAGTGCTCGAAAGAGTGCGCACTGGGGTTTCTCTCCAAACCGAGCCGCTTTGCAACAGTGTCCACTCCATGGCCCCTGGAGATGCCTCGAGACAACGGACAGCCGTCCACAAAGCCGGCGGCCCTCGATCATCGTCAGTGACAGACGGATAAACACAACTAAACAGGAATTTGGAATACATGGAACGACTTCAACCGAGGAACCCAAATTCGCCAAAGTCTAATATTGTGAACGAGCTTTCCAAATTGGATGTTACGGGCCTTGAAACTCATCCTAATCAAAAGTAAGTAATGACCGTTTCTCGTACGTCGCAGGAGTTATTGCTCCTGTCTCTTGGACTTGCGCGTGTCCGCACGCCCTAAAAAGTTATCAGCAGCCACGTAGCCTTGCCACCTAACTACATATACAGCATATTCAATGTTACGTGATTCCTCAGACAGATCTAGGAGACGGCCGGCTCCGATCATTTTCCTCTATGGCAACTGCCACCTTAGCATTTTATAGAATGTTTGTGTCATAAAAACCTCTAGAAAGAAGTCGGCCCAATCCCCTTAAAAAGAAACCAATTTTAGCTAGGATTTCAATTCCGATTCAAGTCTTTTTTTTTCTCTGTTTGATAAAAGAATACAGACTTCATCTCGAGTCTCAATTCTGGCTTGATTCTTCTTTTCTGTTGCTCAATTTATTGAAAGAAAAAGTTGTGACACTTGTGCGAGCACCCTACAAAAGTCAATTTACAGTGTTCTTATCCCAAAATGATTGATAAGATTTTTTAGCTCCATTTTAGTTAATAGCTTAACTAGACCAAGCCTAAAGAACAAACAAGAGCCACCATTCATGGGTTTGCAAGCCCAAGATGGTTCAGCCCATGTCCACCAGGATGCACAATCTGATTGTTTCTCGACCCCTTCGTTTCAACACTCCCCTCAGATAGTCTTAGATCATCCCATCTCCTATCTTTCTCTTAACCGATCCAACTAAAAGCCAAGAGTATAATCCATGGAATTTCGACCTTCTCAATCTAGCCAAGGTTGTCTGACTCTGCTATCTAATCTATTTGACATCATAAATTTATCTTCAAAAAGGATTGAGGCACTTGAGATGCACTTTATAGCTGATGGGTAATTGATTTTCGGGGTAGTAAAGTCGAGTCGATACATGAGATGATCTTAATTTGAACTTGAGGGATCAATATCCTTTATTCCTTGGATTTGGTGAGATTTTCTGTGCATAGTGGTCCAATGCAGCACCATGATCATGCCACATTAGTCATTTGGGGGACTTTCGTGATTATATAAAGTTGTCAAATGAGTAATATCCTAGTCATAGTGCCTCACTTGTTAAAGTATGATTGAAATCAAAGTAAAATAACTTAAATTGCAAACTGCATCGAAGTACAATGACCATGAAAAGGACCTAAATCCAATGCTGCATGCCCATCTCGCCTTACACACCATTATGTAAAGATTCCGACCCCGTAAGTCGTCAGGAGTAGATTCTCAACATGGAACCCGAATTAAACATATTTTTATTTCATAACAACTCGACTCATCTTCATCTTAGATGAATTAACATTTGTGATGTTAAGTGTATTTCCACATTGCTTAAATACGCTGTTGTAATGAGCCTCCTCCCATCTAGATGTTGGAACTTTTAGGTTAGATTTTCGGTTAGATAGGCATTTGGCAGACAAGCGACATAAAACCGAAGGCTGAATGGATGGAAACAGCAGTAGAAACGTAGCACGTCGGCTCCCCTCCCATCCACTAAATGAACCCTCGACAAAATTTGACTCCCTCCCCTTTTCGAAGCTGAAGTTGGGGAGGATCCAACTCGAAAGGAAATGCACCAAAAATTCAAGCAAAATGCACAACACATCTTTCTCTCCCTCTCTCCCTCAGAACGGAGGATATTCTTTTGGAGACCTTGGACGGGACAAAAGTTCACCACTCTCACTTTTAGACAGGGGGCGGCAAAGACAGGACAACAAAGGAGAATCCGAAAGCTGGCATGTGCAATTGCATGTGGGTGCCCCCCCTCCCCCGCACCTTTGAGAAACAACAAGAAACGGTGGAGGAAGATGGCAACACATGCATGCACTCCAAACCCTTTCATCGATTACCTCCCCCTTTTCATCATCATCATCATTTAATTATTATTAATTACCATTACTACTATAATTATTATTGTTCTTTTAAATAGCATAACTAGCTACTTTTTGTCAGCTACCAGCTTTTCATAATAGGACTGATGGGGCCATGTTGGAATTTACGCCATGACGTTCGACCTCCACCTACCTCAATCATTGACGCGAAAGAAAGCAGAACACGAGCCAGAAACCCTTTAGTTTAGTGTTTTCTCTGCCCATGATGAAAACATTCGACCATGACTTCGACCGGTGTCCCACCGAGCGTCTACAGGCAATAATTGCCAACACGATGCGTGAATGATCTGTAGAAATACCATCTGGTGGCTTGAGTATGACCTTCTAACTAATCATAGACTATGCTAACATCGGTTCCACCGTAGGTTTGAAGAACGGAGAATGAGAAAATTACCCTATTCTCGTTACAATTTCGAAAACACCGCAACTTCATTTTTGACGAATCTCTAAACAACACTGCATTTCCCATAGAGCCACATCCGAGACAAGGGTGCTAAACAGAAAATCTTCAACTGAAAAAGAAAGAAAGAAAGAAAGAAATGAAATTACATTTTATTGAATGGCAAAGTCACTCCAAACGGGGCTCTTATAAAATAGGAGGAGGAGAAAAGAAATGCAAGAAACAACGAATCTGAGAGCTTTCTGAACGATTCGAATTTGACTGTACATGACAAATTTGCGGTCTTTATATTGATCAAGAGAGGACAAATTGAGTGCATAGAAAAGACAAGGGCTCACATGAAAGAGAACGAAAATATGGTGGCCAAATTTATAAAATATGTTTTCTCTCCCGAGGGGTGTACTAGGATTGGCTTCATTGGCTCTGGTTCCACGCATTTCCATTGGCAGGGCCCAAGCAAGTTCCTTGCAAGCAGCAGCAGTAACAACAACAACATCAAATGCTTTTGCTGCAAGTTGCAGTTGGGCAGATGAGTCAGGAAGTTGTCCTTTGCCATTACAGCTGAACTGAAGGGCAGATATCTACCTGAGTCTGGGTCAACATTGGGTCGAGCCCGTCGTGACCATTGATCAAGTGGGGTCGGTGGGCTCGTGTCTAAACAAGACGTGCACAAACGAAGGTTAGTTAAAGACTCGTACTGATCGCCGAATAAAAAGAGAGAGGAGGGGCTCGATTTTCTTATTGTGCACCGATTGGAGACTTGTTGTATTTGGCCTTTTTGCAAATTCAAATGCTCCCCACTGCAACACATTATTAAAAATGGCTTGAGAAGATTTTTAATTAACATTATAATGAATCCATATTTGTTTTAAATTTGGTTAGGAACGACAAGAATGTACAAGAAAGGGTGACTAGTTTTCACCCTTTGGAGAGTACTGGTCATATGTGTGCCCCAAAGCCTCGGTTCAATAATTCATATCTAGGATAATTACTGAAAAAGTCTTAAATCCATTACATGGATTTTTAGCTTAATCTAAAATTTTTAAAGCCCTAATCATTCGTCGATGGTCTGATAAGTTTTTGGCAAAAAAGTTGCTGACGTGAATATCGACGCATTCTACATGGCACAGCTGTCGCTGATTTATGCAATTCTTCCGTATATTTTTTTTTTTTGTATTTTTTTTCACTAAAGTCTAGCAAGAGCCAATGAAGGATCTGACAACTCAATGGCCCACTATAGGGGAAGAAAGAAAGAAAGAAAAAGAATAAAAAAAATTATAAAAAACATTCAGGAAATTTTTAAAAAATTGGATGACCGATGTCCACCCACGTCAACTATTTTGTCCAAAATTAGTCAGGAGGAATATATTGACAAATTATCAATATACTAAGATTAAATTGACTAAATGAACGATTTATGACTAAACTGATATCCGTACAATAAATGTATAAATTTTTTTGTTGTAATTTTCCCTTTTCAAGAGATCGCAATGTTTAAACTAATAATGTATCTTGAATTCATCTGATACTTAACGGGTCCTCCCGAAGACCCCACAAGAAAGAAAGAAAGGAAGAAAGAGATAACTCATCAGGGCGCACCATGAAGAACTTTGGTTTGCCCCCACTGCAAATAGCCAAGTGTATCACCCCACGATTGCCTCGTCTTACCAAATTATTCCTAAGACAAACCGCATAAGATAACAATTTTTCGAATTTATATATACATATATGTATATTTTTAATACTTTCTCTTGCATATTACTCTAGTTCTTACCCGCGCCACATAAGGTGTGAATAAACCACGTCAAAGAAATGATGAAATAGATGCGGAAAAGAGAAAAATATAATAAGTGTCGGATTTTGAAATCAAGAAATCAGATTGCTTTTTTTTTTTTCCTTTTAAAAACCTAAACTTTTAAGAAAGGGACCGGCGATACATACATATAATATGGTAATTAACGGATCAAATGATTGGGTCATATGAGGATCGAAAATCTCGAGATACGTTGCGAGGATATTTTTCGTCCTGAGATGTGATGCACGCATAAAACGTTAACTGACGGATGATATGGCCAGATCACATGAGCAACGAGGTCTGGAGATGTACTATTGATGGATCAGATGGTCAAATCAAGCGAGCATCGAGAGAGAGATAGAGAGAGAAATTTTACCTCGTGTAAGCTGAGTCTGGAGAATCGTGATTCGAAACGCTGTGAACTCTACACTCTACCGTCAACGTCAACGAATAAACTTACAGTAAAGAGTAGATCAAGCTCCGTCCCATTGGAAAAAAGAAGAACGATGGAGGTCGACATGACTCCCGGGTCAACAAAGTTGACAAAAACGAGGTGGAAAAAGAACGGAACAGGGGCGATCCTGGCCCGACACAAGTCACACCGTCACTCGCTTTTTCCCCCTTCCCCAGTCCTGATTCTGAAGCTGGTTTGCTCCATCCATCTTGGCTTCGATCTTCACTTCCATGTTGCGTGTTCTGTGTACTTGAAGACGGCCATCGAACGCCCTCTTCGGGTTTGAATCGATCTTTTCTTGATCTCCTCGCCAGTCTCATGGAGCTCATCCAAGGGCTTACAAAGCAATAGGGCAGAATCAACTCACTTTTGGATGGACTAACGACACAAATGATCTAATATATCATGTAGGATGGATTAAAAGTTCGGGAAATTATATAACATATTGAGTCCGAGTTTGCGGACCATTCGTGTCGATCTTTTTTCTTAATGGAATTGGTTCTGTATCATTCCTCTGAATTCGAGATCTCGAGATGCCCCCCGACTTATACGAGCTCGGCAACGCCGTTTGGAATTCACCACTTGAGGTGGGGAACGTGAATCTCTGGCTCGAGGAGTAGTTTACTCGCAAGTCCCGACAAGTAAAGAGTTGAGAAGAGTGCCTGTCATCTTTCACGTCCACTCACTCGCTGCCACCCCGCAGCTCCTCTTTTTCAGTCTTTACTCCTATAATTCTGTGTCGCACTGTTTCTGCTCCCTTCGTCTTCTTGCTCCGGCTCCCGCATGTGAGTCCTCCGTTGTTGATAGTTGCAGGACCAGGAACTTCCGGATTTGGGCATAAAATGGCAAAACTGGTGGTGGAAGTTCTCGACGCAAGTGATCTCGCGCCCAGAGATGGGAAAGGCTCGGCCGATCCATACGTGGAAGTAGGATTTGATAAGCAGCTTCAGAGGACTCAGACCAAGCCAAGAGACCTCAACCCCCAGTGGAATGAGACGCTCCTCTTCAACGTGACCAGCCCCACACAGCTTCCCAACGCCACCATTGAGGTCGTCGTGTACAATGACAAGAGAGGCGGCGGCGGCAGCGGCCACGAGCACTTCCTAGGTCGGGTCAGGATCTCTGGGGACTCCGTCCCATGGTCTGAGTCGCAGGCATTTGTCCAGAGGTACCCGCTCGACAAGCGGGGCCTCTTTTCGCACATCAGGGGCGACTTGGCACTCAGGATCTATGCAATTCAGGGCTTTTCTGGTCCGTTCCCAGCAAGTGGCGCAGCTTTTGAAGATGCAGAGAGTCCCCTGCAAAAGGTGAATACCGACAATCTTGAGGGCGATCAGGATTTGGGTGACAAGCGAAAGAAGAAGAAGAAGAAGAAGAACATGAAGGATAAAGAGTTGAGGACATTTTATTCCATTGGAAATGCCACAAATGGTCCTGCCAATCCTCCTCCTATGGCCACAGGATTTGCATTTCAGACACATCAGATGAAGGAACAGGCACCACCCAACATGCAAATGAGGGCTGATTTTGCCAGAGCATCAGCAGCTCCAGCAACTGTGATGCACATGCAGATGCAGGTGCCGAGGCCGAACCGAGAGTTTGGGCTGGTGGAGACCCGGCCTCCGGTCACAGCCTGGATGCGATTCAGAGGAGGGTATAAGAAGGCGTGTACTTATGACCTGGTAGAGCAGATGCATTATCTGTATGTGAGCGTGGTCAAGGCCAAGAACCTTCCGGCCATGGATGTTTCAGGGAGCGTTGACCCATATGTGGAGGTGAAGCAAGGGAACTACAAAGGGGAAACCAAGCACTTGGAGAAGAACCAAAACCCAGTTTGGAAACAGACTTTCGCGTTCTCGAGGGAGCAGATGCAGTCGAATTGCCTTGAAATCACTGTAAAAGACAAGAGCATCGGGAAGGACGATATTGTGGGGAGGGTCGCCTTCGACACCCATGAAGTGCCTCGTCGAGTGCCACCCGATAGCCCGTTGGCGCCTCAGTGGTACATTTTGGAGACCAAGAAAGGAGAGAAGGGCAGAGGAGAGATCATGCTCGCGGTTTGGATGGGGACGCAGGCGGATGAGGCGTTTCCTGAAGCATGGCACTCCGATGCCCACAACGTGAGCCATGTAAACCTCTCCAACACTAGATCGAAGGTCTATTTCTCACCGAACCTGTACTACCTCCGAGTCCACATCATTGGGGCTCAGGACCTCGTTCCCGCCGACAAAGGCCGGGCGCCAGACACGTACGTGAAGGTGCAGCTCGGGAATCAGCTTCGCATCACTAGGCCTTCCCTGATGAAGACCATCAATCCGGTCTGGGACGACGAACTAATGTTTGTTGCTTCCGAGCCTTTCGAGGATTATATCATCGTCTCAGTTGAAGACAGGGTGGGACCTGGAAAGGACGAGACATTGGGGAGGCTCATGATGCCGGTTAGAAACGTTCCTCAGAGGATGGATACCGTGAAGCTCCCGGACAGTTGGTTCAACCTCCTCCCACCATCCAAGGCTGAGGACGAGAAGAAGAAGGAAGCAAAGTTTTCGAGCAAGATTTGTGTCCGGTTTAGCCTGGATTCGGGGTATCATGTCCTCGACGAATCGACACATTTCAGCAGCAATCTTCAGCCGTCGTCAAAGCGTCTGAGAAAGCCGAGCATCGGATTTCTTGAACTTGGGATACGGAGTGCCAAGAATTTGGTCCCTATGAAGGGAAAGGATGGTAAGATGACTGATGCCTATTGCGTGGCCAAGTATGGGAACAAATGGGCTAGAACCCGAACACTCCTCAACACACTGGCTCCAAGGTGGCACGAGAAGTACACATGGGAAGTATACGATCCCTGCACAGTGATCACCATCGGCGTCTTTGACAACTGCCACATCAACGGAAAAGATGAGGCGAAAGACCAGAGGATTGGAAAGGTAAGAGTCCGACTCTCTACTCTGGAGACCGACCGGATGTACATCCATTACTATCCCCTCCTCGTCCTCCAACCCTCCGGCTTACAGCAACGCGGTGAGCTTGAATTGGGGTTGCGATTCACTTGCACGGCTTGGCTCAACATGGTGACTCAGTATGGCAAGCCATTGCTTCCGAAAATGCATTACGTGCAACCAATACCCGTTAAGCACATCGATGGGCTCCGCCACCAAGCAATGCAGATTGTGGCAGCGAGGCTGTCGCGAGCCGAGCCACCTCTCAGGAGGGAGGTCGTCCAATACATGCTAGATGTTGACGACCACATGTTTAGTCTGAGGAGGAGCAAAGCCAATTTTTGTCGCATAATGTCGCTTCTTTCCGGGATAACAGCAATGTGCCGATGGTACAATCAAATATGCTACTGGAAAAATCCGGTCACTACCTGTCTTGTCCACGTGCTTTTCTTGATACTGGTTTGCTACCCGGAGCTGATCTTGCCCACGATCTTTCTTTATCTTTTCGTGCTCGGGATACGGAACTATCGGTTCAGGGCGAGGCACCCGCCCCACATGGATCCTCGGCTTTCGCAGGCAGACTGCGCTCATCCGGATGAGCTGGATGAGGAATTCGATACTTTTCCAACGTCAAAACCACCAGATATTGTGAGAGCGAGGTATGATCGCCTCAGGTTCATTGCAGGAAGAGTGCAGACAGTGGTGGGAGATTTAGCGACGCAAGGAGAAAGAGTTCAAGCTTTACTGAGCTGGCGGGATCCGAGAGCGACAGCTATAGTAATCTTTCTCGCGCTGATCTCGGCAGTTGTCCTGTATGTCACGCCATTTCAGGTCGTGGCGATACTTGTGGGACTCTACTCGCTAAGACATCCCCGTTTCAGGACCAAGATGCCCTCCGTGCCAGTGAATTTCTTCAAGAGATTGCCTGCGAAGTCTGATCAGCTTCTCTGAAATCAAGAATGTGTTTCACTTCCTCTTTAGTCATTCCTTCGTAAATTGGAAGTGATCAAGTAAATAAACCCTGCATTAACACCACTTCAGGAGGGAAGAACAAACTGCACCACACTTCACAAGAGCAAGTTATCATATGCAAGTTTCTCCCTTGAAATGGTAGTTTCATTCGGTGCATGTCTTATGCATTTTTATTCAATTAAGGTGGCCGATGTACTCGTTCAGAACAGCATGGCAAAGTTTAGCTTTGAAGGAGGCCGCATTTTCGTTCCAAGAATGAATTCACGGATTATGTCAAGTCCTCCATATTTTTTTTTTTTTTTTGCATAAGGTCATCAGGCTGCGGAGGAACCGATGGGAAGCCAAAAAATGGGACATCTTTTGCCACATTAATACAAAATAACAAATTATCATGAATAATCCATCATCACGTCGAGCTCAACCTCTTACCAAAACCCTAAACTTCAAAATCTGCAATGGACACAGATATGAAAGTGAAAGCCAGTGTACTTTAATCTAAGCAGGAACCCTGGCTCCGAGATGCATTACTACAGCAACAATTGTTATTAAGCTCACCAACATTCCACCCAAAAGAGCCCTATCAATGCCACCCCATTCAACCCTTCTTTTACTGACCAATTCTTGGCTTGAATTATGTCCAGAGACAGTTTCGCTTCCTTCTCTTTTTTTCACGCCGTTCCTTCTTTTCCTCAAAAGCCATCCTATTAAACTGTTAGTTTTATCTTTCCACAAGTCGTTCCTCGTAAGAGTAGCTTCCTCCACTGTTTTCCATTCACAACTTTGTGCGCCACAAGCACAAGGATCAGCCTCATTTGAACAGGAACATGCACCACAAGTGGTGGAGCAGGCAGAGGCTTCATCCTGACAAGCTTTGTTGGTTGAAGCTGTCTCTTGATTGACACAGTTTAGAGTCTCAATCACTTCTCCAAAAACCGACCACCTTCCGACTGAAGTTATCTTCACAATGACTGATGTGCCCAGCATGCTATCTGGAGCAACCACGAGTACTTGTATGTAGCCCTTTGTATGGCCAACCTTGCAAATTGAAAAGGAACCCGCTAAGGAACATTCGATGAGAATTGAAATAGAGGGTAGAGAGCATATGCCGAAGAGCTGAGCACGTCAAACTGAGGCAAAAATGAATACTCTTTACCTAATAAAAGGCATGTAAAGTTCATTTTACCCAAAAAGCAACAAAAAATGGACGAATATTTAAATAATCATTGCCTATAAGTGGAGAGGGTGAAGGTAGGAGAGAGGTCCACTGTCTAAATTTCTAAACTTACCAAATGAATGCCATCTGTTGCAATCTCAGTTATCCATATTCTCTCCACTCTCCCCTCCATGCCACTGTAAGGTGTAAAAGCTTCAAAAACAGAAGTCAGTTCACGGCTCCGTTGCTTCACAACAGTACTAGGTACCTTCTTCATCCTTGCAGCAGGCGTTCCTATGAGATGAACAAAAGCAGAATGATCAGTCTGTTATTAAAATTGTTTTTTGCTAACTGGCAAACAGAAAAGTGCAGTTGGGCTCGCCACAGGGGCAATAAGCATATTTTGTCACAGTATTTTATCGTTGCATGTATGTACCTACACTTTTCCACTTTACTTGGTGGCATTACTTTCATATAAGACCCCAGATGCAACATTCTAGAACTTCCACCTGTCTCTTCTCGAAATGCCCAATTCTCCAGGCATCACATCATCAGGATGGACTCTGTGACTCAGAGCCTCCAAAGGTTCTGAAGTTATAAAAATAAGCATATTGAAAGATCTTTCAGGCGTTGCCACCCACTTAAACTCCACCATGAATACAGTACTCGACCCCAAATGCTTAATACAATCCTCTACATGGGGATCACATATAATCCTATGTAAGCTTCCATGTGAAAGAGTACGAAAACAGTGATACACATTCAAGCAATATGATGTTATCCTTGAATCTTGAACTTAACAGTCTGAGGGAAATTAAAAAAACAAAAGGAAAAAGGCATAATGGTGATCAGTAAATCTAGAAGCACACCTAACAATCATAGAAAACTTGTCATACACAAATATCTATACAAGTGCATTTATATATCAAAGAGAATTTGAATTTTTTTAATTAATACAACCTATTTATTCTGTGTAGTTCACACAGACAAAACTAGAAGCTGATTCCCATTCTCATTCCTTAGAAGCCGGATCCCATCCTGACAACTGTATTTGAGTGCGTTCGCTCCTTACTCCAGTAATGCGGGGTAACTTATAAATTACTGATACCCGACTGCCAGTGGGGAGACCATCGACTGAACCATGCACATTATATTATTCTTTATTTCCTCAAATTCTGGAAGTGATATGTGAAGGATTTATTTATTTGAATGCATAAAACTAACATGCCTCCCAAGTATACCTGGTCGAGGGTAAAACTGTGATATATGAACTTGAGGGAACTTGTACTCCTTGACAAGACTGATTGTTTCCAAAAAATCTTCGTCAGTTTCACCTGAAAAGGTCCAAGAGCAGAGGATTAGCATCTTAATGAATAGTTGAAGAAAAATTTAGTACTTGACCAGTGCACCCACTTTGATTAGTGAGGACCCTGCTTGTCAATGGGGTGGTAGTTTACCAAGTCACCATGAAATGCTTTCCTAGAGTAGTGAAGTGATCGATTGGTACTCATACCACACAAGAGAAATAACTCATTTTAGCTTTTTAACCATTTCATTAAGCCAATATTTCTTCACTTGCACAGACACGCACAATTGTAGATCTACAGCTTTCGAAGACCAGTTAAATTATAGATGGAGAAAGGAAAACAAAAGTTTCAAGACATCGCATGGCTTTTTATTCAGGTTGTGAGCAATTGTGGATTATTTACGGGAGGAAATTACTGACATCAAGACGTTTTTTTTTTAATTTTTATTTTTTAAGTAATGTAAGAATTTTATAGACTTTTACCAAAAATATACAAGATCATGTAGCTTGGCACCACCAAAGCTTGCACTCACAACATCATAAAGATGGATATGAGTGGAAGGGTACCCTGACATCTAGACGTTGATAGGATGATACACCAACAATAGTGGTATTTTGACTAATCAAGTGTGCAAAACATATCAGCTGCAGCCTGCTTAGGTAGGTTAGACATCTTTTCCAATCTCACTTTATCAATTTAACCCTTTTTCTTTTAAAATTCCCAATGCCTGAACATCCATTGAAAGGCTACCAGTTGGTGAGAACCAAATAAATGCACAACATTTCACCAATCAAGGCCAGAGCAGATTCACCGGAACTAGAGGCTACTGGACAGTCATTGCATACTAACAATTATATAGAAATTCAACATGTTGAGAATATTGTAAAAGAGAGACTGACCAGGAAATCCACAAATGATATCAGTCGCAATCTGCATATCTGGCACAAGTTCAGTTAAGGTATCTACCACTGTCCTGAACTCACTCACAGTGTATTCTCGGTTCATAGCCTGAAACAAGATGGCAGCCAGTTTAGCATATCACCAGAGCAATATTTACTTTAAGTAAACAATTTTACCATTGATCTAAGAAAGAAAGAAATAAGCATTATATCGCCAACTAGAGAAATAACAATGTAGTGGACTAGAATGAGAGGTTTGTAAGTAATAACAGAACTCACAGTAAGTACAGCATCACTCCCTGATTGGACTGGCACATGCAGGAAAGAGTATACACATGGATGACGCAGAACTTCTGCTATCTCTTTTAAATGCTCAAGAATAAAAGGTGGATTCGTCATCCCAACCCGAAGCATGGTGCTTCCATCAGGTGGAAGTACAGTCACAATGGCTTTCAACAAAGTGGGGAGGTTAACTCCAATATCACGACCTGCAAAAACTCAAGGCCTCAAAGACACTTAGCAGACACACTGGCAGCATTTCGTCAAGTCACAACCAAAAGGTGGCCTAAAGCTACTTCAACTAGATGAACTCACTAAGTAAAGGAAATAAAATGTCTATTTAGATGTATATACTCCTATCTTATTTATAAAAATTACACAAGAATGCTCAGACTGCAGATATACTACATCATAAAAGTTCCATATGTGAAGATGGATCGCAACACGTTTTTCCTCTTATTGACTAAAAATATAAAAAAAAAAAGTCTGTTACCAATATAAAAAAACTACCATAAGAACAATAGACACTAAAGTTCTTTGCACACTGATCCGCTATCAAGGCGAGTTACTGGACTATAAGACAAATTACTTTTGACAAGACCATGTTTTGGCAAAATTGCTAAAACATCCTATGTATTTTGCAAATTACTCTTACAACCCTAATAAGAATCTATTGGATCAACCAAATTGAATAAATAAGGCAAGAATTTAAGTGAACAAAAAAAGAAGAAGAAAAAAGAACATAAAACGTGAATCCGTTATAAGACATAATTACCAAAATGTATGGCATGTAATTATGGCTTCCAAGAAAACCTTATATTTTACTTAAACAAGAAAAAAGCATTCAAATGTCATCATGGTTAATTAAGTTGAGAAAGTAATTTACCTTCAATAATATTGATCCATCAACCAAAAAACCTTTTGAAATTTCTGATCACATTTATCACCAAAAATGGGATGACATTTGAACAAGTATGAGAATGCATGTACTTTTGCAAGTGTATTTATGCCATAAAAGTACAAGGAAATTATTGCAACCTACCATATGCCCCAGTATCTTCACTGCTCAACCATATTTCTCTAACTCCATCAGCAATGACAATTCTTACCCGTCCCACCTGCATTATTAGTACTTTATAAAGCAAAGCAATGATAATTTAAATTTTATAGGTATCTTGTACACACTAATCATACTTACAAGGCTATCAATCGTATAACTCCCCAAATGACCACGAGCATGCTTTGTTTTACAGTAAGTGCAGGCACCTAAACACCCAACATTTATTGGGAGAATCTCAATAAACTTGTTTTTCCTCACCTGTTGCAAAAGATGTTAAGACTTGAGTTCAATTCACAAAATAAAGGAAATAGGAGTAACAAAAATTCAGATTGAGGATATCAGAGCTACAAAGCACAAAACGAAGTGCGGAATACGAAGCTACTAATTTCTTATCCTCAAATAAAAAGTAATTAAGATTGCACTTAAATGTGCGAATTCCACCTTTGGAAGGTCAAGTGCTGGTAATCGCTTACGGTGCAAAAGCCGCACCTCATGCCCTTTGAGAGTCTCTTCTACAACCTCAACAACCCTGTCAATTTGTTGGACACCAACTATACTCACACCTTCAAGTTCTTTTAAATCATGACTTCCTTGAGGCACACAGCCTGCCACCACCAGTGGCCGTTTTGCACTTTTACATTTTGCTATCAGAGTTTCCATTGCAGACTGACTTGGTGATTTGACCGTGCATCTTGACAAGACAGACAAAGTATAATTCTTATAAAATTCAACCAACAAAAAGTCCAGAAAACAATGGAGGAACATGAAAAAACTTCAGGATGCCGAAGATGTCAGTCAATTTATTCTAAGGAAAACACAGTTTAACAAGAAAATATAGAAGTAATTTAGTTAGCATGAGTTGATAAGCTCATATCCCCATGAGCTTTGACCTAAATTAGAAGCCATAGAACTTGATAGGAATTTAAACAAAATGATTATCGATGAAATTCACATTTCTCAAATTCAGGATCATAACTCCATTCCACAGAAACTATCATCGAATTAAGATGTGATGGTGAATCATTTGCTTCAACAAGAATAAGGAAGTTAGACATCAAGAAATTACTTGATGTACAAAATTCACCTAGTCAAGGACTTGATTGACAAGTAGTTCTATACCATCTTACAGATTATAACATCACACATAACATCCAAATCAAAAGGAAGATACTACAACCTTGAAGTATTATGATAAAATGAGAGAGCGTAAGTCTTAAGACTCATTTTTATACTTTGAAAAGCTAAACAACGATGTATAAAAGAAGATAACTTGCCTAAAAATATCTGTCATTCAAAATGTTCACTTACAATACTAAGTTACTTGTGTTGATCTCAATTTCAACTCCAAAAATTTACACCTCCACTGACAATTGGATCTTCAGTTGATAACTATGTCCCTAGCACATCAAGTTCAGAAAATACAAAGAAGCAGCAAAACTTGTCGTGCAAAGAAGATCAAGGCAATAGGTTCTTTACGTATTGATCAGCCAGAGATCTGCTTCCTCAGGATTGTCACTTAAGCAATATCCAAAAGCTGACAGCTGACCCGCCATATATTCACTGTCACTCTAGAACAGTCATAAAGTATGTTAGAAAACTGCCAAGGCTGCAACTTACTTACAGCAGATTACATTTCATAGATTAGCATAACTTCCTCAAATTGAAAAACACAAACAGGGAATTGATGAATCATTTTCCAGTTTATATGTAGAAGACAATAAAAATTAACACAAGTAGAGAATTTCAGGAATTTGCTATATGGTGGGACGAATCTCCAAATCAAGCTCTCTTAAATGATTGTCAGCAACCACTCAAATCTGCCAATGCTGCATTTAACAGCCGCCATCGCAAACAGATCGAACAAACTAATTGCTGCGTGTTAATCACAACGATGCAATTCATAGTAATTAGCCACCATCCTTTCTCTGAAATGATATTCAAGACGGTCTCCTTCTTGTCCACATCCAAGAGTAATATATACCTGGCAACGAAGGCTCCTCTACCGTTATATTTCCAAATGTCATCCGCCACAGTGAAATGGCCACTAGACCCGCCATTAGTAACATTCAAGCACGCCAAAACGAAAATTAAAGACAGTAAAAGCACTGAATTCCAATTTTCCATTTCCATTTACGAAATTCAATAATCTTCATTTATGCAGGTCAATTCCAGTGATGGCTCATCGCTGAATTCTTCAGAACCATCTTCCAGAATGCAGACGGGCAAAGCACTTGCCTGATTGTGCGAGCACCCAAAAGTCTTGACATATATCGTCTGCGGACAAAGAAGCAGCTCGACTAAGAAGAAGAAGAAGACGGCGCGGTGGCGACAGAAAAACCGAAAGTAACAGACCCAAAAAAAAAATTTGGGGAGAAAGAGATACGAGACCTGAGTGCCGGGAATACTAGAAGAATAAGAAGCGACGTAATCCTTGACCAGAGAGCGCTTGTCATCCCCCAACTTGTCAGGCCTATTGCGGCTCCTCTTAGGTTTGACTCCGACCGCCGTCAGCGGAAGCCGGAAACCGGGAGGAGCCCCTCCGCCGCCGCCTCCTCCAGCCACCAGATCCTCAATATCCTCCATTCGCTCCCGACCTCTTACCTTGACGACGATAGCAGAGGAAGCAAATGGGGGGGGGGGGGGGGGAAGAGAGAGAGAGAGAGAGCTATTTAGCTGTGCGCAGCCGCTGGAGGCCTCGACGGAGGACCTCGACAGTTGCCCCCTTCCCTTCTTTCCGCCGGTGCACAAACCCGAGTATTGAATCTGAACCCGACCCGAATGCAACAGGATTTGGGTCCATCATCACCCCTTCCAAACCCTTTGATCGATTAAATTTTGGGTCTAATGTTAAGGTTAACAAGTATAAACAAAAATTCACTAAAATTACGCGTGTAAATAGTTTCTTAAACACATTTACAATGCGTGCGCTTCTTTCTTCAATTTAAATTAATAAAAAAAATTACGACAATGTAAAAATTACCATGTAAATTGAAAAGCAACTACAAGTGATGAGACAATTATTACTAATCATTTTAATATATAAATTCGAAATAAATTTAATTTATAGAGGAAAAATATCACTGATTATACAGTTTTTCACTTTTTCTTGAACATGTTTCTTTTTTTCTCAATCCAATGTCAAACAAACTCGAAATATTTCCTCCTGGACGAATTTTCAATTAATGATTTCCATTTCTCTGAACACATATTTTCTTGTCAATTCAGTATCAAACAAACTCACAACATTTCCTCGTGTAATCAAATGGATTAAGCTTGGAAACCTAAGAATACCGATATTCCAGAAACACCCTTCAAACATTTTGCTAAAGCATCCCCCTCGAGTATGAAGTAGCTACAATTTCTACCGCCACCCTTCAAATTTGTTTCATCTAACCCCACTCTGAGCAAATAAAAATAGTAAAAACAAAGAAAGGAATTTTTCGTCAGTGGAATCAAGAGAAAACCGCAACTAAATTCTTCCCCCACCCCTCCCAATGACGGGGAAATCCACCTCTGCGGAAAACATCCGATTTCTCTCAGATGACAATCTAAACAAGGCAAGTGTTGTGTAACTTGCAACACTTGCGTTAAGGGCATATAACATATAGTCCCATTCAACCCCATACAAGAAGAGGAACATTGATGGGAAGACATAATTACACAAGACGCGTTTGGTCGCGAGGCCATAACACTTCTCCTTTTCCCTCTTAACAGATGATTTCCTTAGACGAGTTAGCTCACATATAAACAGGAAAAAAAAAAAAGAGGGGGGGGGGGGGGGGGGGGCTCAGTGAAGGCTATATGCACACCGTGCGCGGCAGAACCATCTGTCACAAAGTGCAATGACTTCTCAGATCTTTTGCAGTTTCTCATCACCGATTATCCATCTGGTCAAATGGCTCGGGTCTTCAGCTAAGAATTTACATGACGTGGGGATAACTCCAAGAGCGGAACCGATTTGATTGTACTCTTCGAGTGCTGACGCCATCTCCTCTTTGACAGCTGGATCATCTACAAGATCAACTCTACCCATTTGCAAAACCTCAGCATAGTGGTTCTCCATCTCCACATCATTTTGGAAGGGATCTGCTGCCAATCCCTACCATTCAAATGGGAATTAGAAACGGAAATCATTAAGAAAGAGCGGCACAAGCGCGGGCCCTAAATGCCATTCTATGTACAGTCCCTTCTGAAGTCTCTACCTGACATAATTCTGCATAATGCCTGTAGATCTCACTATTCTCGTCTTGATCACCGAGCAGTGTTCCACCATACCAACCATTAGCCGCATTTACAGTTGTCATTTCAAGGTGCCTAAAGATCAAAGCTCATAATTAATCACGAGTTATCCGTATTAATTCATTTGCATATGCAGACATATGTAAGCAATCCATGCAACAAAACAAGCACATATTATCAAGTCATTTTCTCTCATCTCTGGGTTTCCGATGGTATGTAGACACATTCAAGATGAGAGTCCAAAAATTTCAACTGTAAACTAATAGGGTGTTTGATCCCTCAACAGGAAGCTATCCGCGACATGCAGGCTTGGATCTCTTTTGCTCCTTTGTTTTTTCCTTTGTACATGGTTTAATGCATTTTCCAGGGCATTCAAGTTTTCAGGAAACAGGACAGCCCCTTCTTATGATACCCATCGCCTGTGGTTTTTTGAAGTGTTAGCCAAGAGGAAGCTCTTGGTTGTGGATATGTGAAACCTCAGGATTCCCCCATTGTTGCTTGAGGTATAGAGATCAATTGTGTCATTATCCAATCGGTAAACAAACACAAAATGAAAAACAGCAGCTGTATTCTTATCATAATTGCAGTTCAATTAATAACCATCAAGAACCCACATGAAGGAATAAACGCTCACAGGAACTTTAAGTGCATGCAGGTGCCCATGATAGACTAAACAAAAAAGTTTAAAAAGAGAAAGGGGGCACCTTTGGAATATATCTTCTTCACCAACGTCGCCGAGAGAAGATAGCAAACTAAGGTCACATAGAGCATCAGCTCCAGCCTCATCTTGGGATCTTCCTTTTGAAATTTCATTTGAAGTAACTTTGGGTGCAGAGACATTTTCCTCAAATTTTCGCTGCCCAAAAAGCCAATTTGGACTTTTAAGCTGTATCTCACTGCACATAACCAGTTCATACCGTAATTAGCATCTATCAAAGTGCCAATTCTGTGGCATTCTATCTGTAGAACTATTGTCTATGGTACTCAATTCCAGCTTGACATTATAATATGACCAAAAGTTTATATCAATGAGAAAGTCAACGTCCACATCCAAATAAAAAATAACCAAACTTATTGACATAGTATCCTTGCTTATGAGATACATACGCTGCATCTGGTGCCACACCAGAAGTGCCAGAAGAACCACCTGGACGTTGATCAGGTTCACTGCATAATCTAACATTCTTGATTGAACTGCAGGTCTTTGCAATCAACTTATCAAAGGAAGTCAATTTTATCCGAGAGAAGTCTTCCTTGCAAGCAGGAATAGGCGCCAAAGAAATTCCAGCTCTGCCTCCAGGCCCCGGAAAAGCTCTTGGGCTTGCATATTGAAAGCACCACAAAGAAAGAAATTCCAATAAATAAGTGTGAGATCAACAATTCAACTATTCCTGCTGCCAAAAAGTGAATATGAAGAACTGAGATAGCAGCAAGAATCAAGAGTAGCTTGGATTAATCTTCTGGTTTTTATGGATGTGCACATAAGGTGTACTGTACATGGACCAGCAACAATACTAAAATTGTCCATCTGAGCATGCTCAATGTGCTCATGTTTTCTTTAAAAGTGCACTGTTTATTCGTAATTTAAAAATGAAATGCAGCCTAGCTTTTTTTTACCCCCTTTTAGGCAAAAGCAACATAGAGTTCACATTCTAAATATTTTACCTTTCATCAGGAAAAAGGTCATCTCCAATGCCGGAAACGTGAAGATAATAATCAGAGTCCAGCTCCCAAAGAGCTGGTTTTCCTTCTCGTGGCTGGAAATAACCTAAAAATCTGTTCCCAAAAAACCCAAAAAAACCGCTTTGAGAAAGCTAAAGTTGGGGAAAGAAAGAAAAGGCCAGCTACTTAGAAACACAAATATTAAGACAGCAAAGTCATCTAGAGATATTGAAAACAGAAACTCTCTAGAGTTCTAAAATTAAGATAGTAAATGATGCAAAGTAAAAGCCCAATAAAAAAGAATGGAGAATCAATGAAAAAAATCCTCCTTAGTTATACTTCTTATCCTCTAGTTTCAAAACCAAAGCTCTGACTTGACTACCCACTATTTTAAAGAAGATTGTGCACCCCCAGTTTTTGTGGTTTTCCTAACAACGCCTGATGGTGTTAGAGTCTGAAGTGTAAATAGGTTTTTCAACATATTATGTGTACATTGTCATATCTGGACACCATAGCGTGCAATGTGTATGAAACGGAAAGTTTAGAATCCTTTCTTCAATTTTCCTGAAATAGAGAGAATCATAACATATATAACATTTAAGAGAGAAATTAGAGAAAAGGAGCAGCAAATACAAGTTGATTGCGTCTTGCTTTTCGCTATCGGTGTAGGTATTACTGTAGTATCTTTTGATAGACTTGAGAAACTCTTTGGATTGAGTGGTAGCTTTCCACTTCCCCTGCCTCTCTGTGAACACCTGAAAAAGAAGAATTTGCATCAGTTTTCTAAATGGAATAAGAAGGCAATACATTAGCTCAAGCTCATTGATGAGATTCTGCACCAATGTAAAAATAAACTATTACAGTGTTATGAGCTTCAGAACCACCATATTGTTGCGCGAGAGCATCACCCATGCTCTGATACATATCCATTAGTGCAGTTGCAATGCTACTGTGAGGATCCAATTTGTGTATGTCTGTCAAGCCCATTGTATGAAGTTGGCGGCCTAAAGCTTCCAAACCATAAGCATATTGAGCAACATTTGTGCGATCCAAACAGTCAATGCAGTTGGTACGCAGGACACCACTTTGGAAACAGGGGTTTTCCCGTCCATAAGCATCTTCCCTGCTATTTTGATTGGACTCAGTCTCTCTATCTCGATTATTTCTGAGATCTAGATTTTCATTGCTGTTTCCGACCCTAGAATGATCTCCCAACTCTGATCTAAGATCTCCCAGAGAAGTATCTCTGCAATAAAAGCAATGAGCCATGAAAAGTCAAAAAGCACACAAGAACCTGCACAAAGAAATTTGAAACAATGAAAAGGAAAAGGGTCCCACAATTAGCTATCCATCCAACTCTACACATCTAGATGAACATGTTTAAGTTAAGCTCTTTAGCCTAGAAAAAAATAATTGTAGCAAGAACTAGAGCTACAACTCAATTTTCAACACTTGAAAAGGCCAAAGCAAACAGATGCATTCAAGCGGGCATGTCTGCACACCTTAATAGGAAAGAGAGTGTAGTCAAAGCAGCTAACTGTAACAACATAAATCCATATTCCATTCCCTCAGTAAAGGAATTCATTGAAGTGGAACCAAGGGGATGCCAATCCATTGGCAAAATCATACACAAAGAGTCCACTAGGTGGAGAATAGCATTTACATCACGACTCACTCTCCATATTACCAAAGATTGTTTGAGAAATTAATTTGTAAACTCTCACAATCTTAGAATCTAATCTAACATTTGAATTTACAGACACCTGTCAACCCATTTAAGCATGTAATTTAACTATCTTGTCTCTTCCATCCTTGAAGCATTTCGCGTATCACATAAAAAGAACATTCAAGGAATACCACACAAAAGTCTTCTAGGTGAACCTTCTCATTCCAAGAAACTGTGTTCAAACACTAGTAGCCTACAGTGATAATTGCCATCATGTATTAAATCCAAAACGCCATATAACCATGCAGCATTAAATTTGCTACTCGCAGTCAGATAATCATGCAAGGTAATTACAAAAAGCATAAGTAAAGTGCTCTAATAAATCCTCGAAAGCTCTTCATGTTAAGAAATAGATACCTCCCAACGCTTGACCGACTTAGTTGGTTCGCCCTCCTTTTGGGAATGTTAGATCTACCACTATAGTAAAAGCCTGTCAAATCAAGTGCTTCACTTGCCACGTTACCCAAGACTGCCAAGACGTTAGCTGACTTGCTTGAAAAAATCACATTAAAAGAACAAAAATTCAATTAGATAGCAATTTTGGAGTCACTTTTTATGAACTAAATTAAGAAATTTACAGGTGCATAAGCTTTTCTTAGCTTTGTGCACTTTAATACTAAAACTTTCATTTTGGGCATTTAAGTCCTAAAGTTTGTGCCTTTCCTGAAATCACACATCTGAAAAATACAATATTTCAGAACTTAAAATTTTAAAAGTTCCAAAAATTAAAAGTAAAAGTAAAGAAAATTAATCTGAAAAAATAAAAGAAGAAAGAAAAAGGAAAATTGCAAGGATTCTAAGCCTGTTGGCAGAACTGCCACACTCGTTAGCGAATCTCGTCTCGCCAGCTTAGAGGTGGCGCTTGGGACCATCCTCACCATGCCAGCAAGCATGAGGACTCACGCCCCTTTCTCAATGGTGCGTACGTCACCACCACTGAGCTGGCAAGAAAAAGCAGGTCCTCACCACAACCTCAGCAAAAGGGGGATAGTGGTGCACCTCTGACATTCTCTGACCCAAGCGAGGTTTTAATATTTTAATTTTTGCCTTCACTTAGTTTATTCTTTTAGTTTTTTAGTTATACTTATTCTCAGTTTTAAGATGTGGAGTTAAATTGACATTTTGAGTTCAAGGATTGAAAAAGTGATTAAAATAGCCACATATGGTTTTTAATGAAAAAGCCACATGGCCTCTTTCATAACTAAAAATTACAGGGTTCGTGGAAGCACTCAAATGCATGGAGTTGACAGTGCTACGACTTAAATAGATGGGATCAAAGTTTCAGGACTAAAGTGCACAAAGTTGACAAGCTTGCATTGTAGTTTTCCCTGAATTCATAATAATAATAATAATAATAATAATAATAGCTCACTTACCTCTTTGCAAATTTGTGGAAATCCCAATGGATTAAGAAAAGATGAATCTCATCAGAAAGGATGTGGTTCAAATACCCAACAGCATTTGTAAACTCGCGTCTGAGCATCATTTCCCTAGGCCTTTTCTCAAAAGTCTGCATTTTCGTACAGAAACAAGTTTTAGAAAACAGGCTGAGAAGATCAGCATACACGAGCCTCTCTGTCAAAATAAAATAAAATATAACAGATACGTCTAAGAGATGATGCATTCACACCTACTCACCATTGGAAATTTTTATTAATATGAATCTTTTTCTTCTTTTGAAGAATAAAAAAGCAGGATGTGTCAACCTCTCATACTACTGTTTGCTTAAGAGATTAGATGTAATTGAAAAAAAAAACCTATGAAATATAGGGAGCAATGCCAAAGAAACGCCATGCTTCCATGTCAATATTCACTGCTTTTGTATGTTATACATAGGAGTCAACATGAAAGCCCCCAGACAAATCCATGTATGAAATACAAACTTGCGAATAACCAAACAGGACAAGGAAGAGAAACAGTTCAGCAGAACAGCAGACTTAGGGTGAGCTTGGTTTGACTTTGAAAATGGATTTTATGTATAATGCAAATGCTGAAACCCTAAAGCCCTCTGCGAAAATGCAAATTGCATTTGTAAAAGCTTCGTTGCAAAGCAACTCTGAATTAAGTTGTGTTTGGTATTAAAAAAATTGTGAAGGATTTTGGCTGCAATTTTTCAATTTTTTATTGAAAACCCTTCACTGCCGGCAAGCCAGATCTCGCATCGGCAGCCATCAGCCTATGTCACGTGACCTCAGGGACCCCTAACAAGGGCCGCGCACTCAGGTGCCTAGTGCTAAGGTCGCACGACTCAGCAGCCATCACCAGGGGTTGCGCAACCCTGGGTGACCCTCGCCTAGGTCGGGCAACCCCAAGCGATGAGGCCTGGGTCGCCAGCAAGCCCAGTAGCCACCACCGATGTCATGCGTTGCCTGTGTCAGTGACCAGTCACAGCCACAAACCCTTAAAAATTGAGGGCAAGATAGTAATGTAAGAAAACTAGCGAAGGCATGATGGGAAGAAAAAAAATCTAGAAATAGCATTCTGCCCAATGCCAAAAGCCCAAGGCTGGTGGGAAGCCCAGCCTTCCCAATGCTAGCTTTCACCCTTGAGAATGGTTGCCAAACATCCCAAATTTTCACCAAGGTGCTTGCGAAATACTCAACCAAACACACTCTTATACAAGTTTGAACAGCTACCACATGAGCAAAGCAAACACATGGAGTGAAAAGGGGAAGACAATGAAGCAGCATGGAGAAGCAGGCAAAGATGTGAATTGACTTTCCAAATACAAGACAAACCGACTTTTGAACTCGGTCAAATTTTACGAAGGAAGGAAGGAAAGAAGAGAGGTGGTGAAAAGCTGGATACCACGACATCAAGCTCAGGCATCATAAAAATACTGCTAAGAAGGAAGGGGGAAAAAAGAATACGCAGAAGAAAGAGAGTAGAGACCTTAATTAAATTGAGCATGATTATTGGATTGCCATATCTCTTCACCAAATCCTCGAAGTGCAATCTAGTGGCCTCATAAGTAGGATCATACCTCTGTACTGCATAATAAAAATTAAGGACTTTTTAAAACTAATATCTTTTGATGCCAAAAGACAGAAAATATCAACTTCCAACTTTCTCATAAATTGAGGTCAACTTGCATCAGATTCAGCTAAAGAATTCTAAACGGAAGAAGTTACAGGACATTTATCAACTTTATACCCTTACATATGATATCAGGTTTCGGACTAAATTTTGAAGCTTCTTGCGACCAAAATAAGGGAATTGAACCACGCATCTGCACAACAGAACTCATTTTTCCTTTGCATGGCCCAGCTCCATCATCAAGGACAATCTGCTCTGTTTCCACTTCATTTGCAACTCTCCCTCGATCATTCACTCCCCTCTTCAGATAACTAAATACAATAAATACTCATATGTCAAGTGTCAACTCATCAACAACTAGAAACCAGTATGCAATTATCAACGACAATTAATATTAGATGAGAGAACCAGTGATATGACAGGCCCCTCCCATAACAAAATGAAGAGCAAATTAAACAGCATTATATAAATGACTACAGGACATTTGTAGGTTTGAGGGCATCTGCATCTTACCTAAAAGTCAATTTCAGAGCTAAATGATGCCACAAACTCACAAAGCAGAAAAGTGCATGCAACCTACCAACAGATATTTACACTTGCAACGATAAGATGCTTTTGACACAACTAGAGGTTCCTCTTGGAATCCCAGCACATGGTAACATATTTAACAATGACTAGCAGATTACAATTACCAGTCCATATTTGGTCACCGACCAATTGCTATCAAAATCAATTTGACAATTTTGAGATCAACCCAACGCCCAGCATATTAGTTAGCATGATCCCACTTCCTGAGTTAAGGTTCTAGACTCTCAAATAGGCTGGAAGTAGGCAACAGTTCCTTTTTACTCCCAAAACCATGCACTGAACTGGAGGACTATGTATGACAAGGTTAGGTAAGATGGCCAATAGAGGGTCACAAATGAGAAAGAAGACAATGAAGTACAGGAAAGTGGAGGATTCGCATCAAATAGGACATGATGAAATTCTTGAACATTGGGCAAGAAGATAGACCCATGGTGAGAAAAACTTCTTCTAGTCTGCCAGGGAAAGGTTTGATGAAATCAGCATGCACTAAGTTATGCATTTTCCCACATCCTTTTTCTTTATTTTAAATTTAACAGTAAATGGCATCAAAAGACTGCACGGCTGTGGGGCCACTTACAAAAAGAGCACAGTGGAAGACAAGAAGTCCACCAAACAACAATGCGGAACAGACCTACTTTTGACAGCCAAATCCATAAGTAATGATAAAAATTTAAAAACTTTTTGAAATTATTGTAGCCAAACATCCTAGAAGGAAAGCACAAGTATTGTGCAAAATTAATTAAAAATGATTGAAGATAATGTAAAGTAATCTTCTTCAAAAATACATTCTCCAAATCATTAGTCCTTTCCCCACAAGACAAGAAAAAAACGTTAATTGAGCTCTGGTAGTTATATTATTCCACCACAAGGGAAAATTACACATTGAATCCTACAATACAAGCATCACCACAATTTGCATCCCCTTTATATGATATGATGATCACAATTTATGTCCTGGAATGAGTTAATTTAAAGCTTCCCTCAGAGAAACTGTAAAATTCTAGAATGAGCTATTTTAATGCATCCATCAATGAAACTGTAAAACTTCCTACTTTCTCTGACCTATCGCTTTGATTGACACTTGAAGACACCACTAGAGGGGAGATAAAGAGAGAGCCACAAAAAGATGGACTGAGAAAGATAATCATCACATTTGGCAAAATAAATTCTTTTAAATGAGAAGGATCTTGTTAACAAGACATTGCTATTAAAGAATGTCCAATGATGCACATTTTAAAAGCATGCTTATACAAAAGCACCATTGATACCTTACCAAAGAAATTTATATAGGTGCCCTAGCAGCAAGCATCGACATTTTCCACAGAAGCAAGCCTCCAACAGCTATTAGAGCAATCTTAAGCCTTCCACATATTAAGAACAACATTTTTAAAGGCACTAATCTTAAAGTGGCTTTTCCTTTCGAAACGAGTGGAACTTTGCTGATGGATTATAAGACCACTGGAAGATGCAGAGTGATTTTTCATATACTAAATCAAAGATACATACTATAATTCCTATAGCAGGAAAATAACTAAAGCGGGTTTATACCAATTACAAGACACAAAGTGTAATTTTCTCAAATGTTAATCGATAAAATGGACAATACCAAGGAATGTAGATCCACAATGGAAATCTGAGGACATGTAACTTATACATTTGTAAAGAGAGAGAGAGAGAGGGGGGGGGTGGGAGTAAGGGAGGAACAGATGGAGTGAGGCTGGAGTTTTGCTTCATCCTTGGTGTAATGTCAGTAGACACGAACTGGACATGTGGAAAGCCAAAATGAAAGTGGGACAGAGGCTAACCTGGTTTCCTGTTCATCTCCCTTTTGACTTTCCCTGAACAAATTACATGAAAAAATTGCCCCCAGGTGAAACTGAATTGTAACTTTTTATGGATCCAAGCATGCATGTACCATGATGTACTTAACCAGGGGAAGCACATTATACACTTGCAACAGAGATGAAGCACTGAAATGTACAAATTCTTCTGTAACTAATGGCAACTAAGATGGATTCAACATCTGGAACTGCTGACGAGAAAATCAACTGAAGGTTCAATTCAGTGGAGCACCTACAAAGGTTTAAGGGCTACCATATCCTTTATATGGCATTCACACATCTTTCCTCCTTTCTTAATGCAGCTTACTTTATCAACCTTAACGATTCTACAGGCATGTGTAATACCATAAAAACCCAACACTCAATAAGCATGAAGCGAATATCTTTTACCCTCAGGTCATTGGCTATGGGTTTCTATTTTTAGATAATGATATAATTTTAAGTCAACTAAACTGGCAGACCACAGGACCTCCAGGAGCACATGGGTCTTCTTCATAAGCTTACTGAGACAACGAGTGAACTCGGAAGAATTTCAAAGAATCTAAGACCCAGACTATGCCATATTCACTTGGTCTACCTCAGTATTTAAAACCTAATGCTAGAAGAAGACTACAGACTATAGTCTCTGAAAATAGGAGTTCCCCTCACAGTTCCTAAAAGAAACAATACACATAGAAGAATTGTACATTCATGTAGAGAAAATGCAAGGAGTAACTCGAGACTCCTGACACATCAACAGGGCACATGTCATAACGAAATAGTAGCCACATAGGGCCCACTGTTATTGGTAGTTATTCAGCAGGTCATGGTTCCCAACTCACAACTAATATCTTCAATGGGAGACAACTAAACCCTCTACGATAACATTATCCAGTACTACAAATGCCCAACTTGGGCCCCAAAGTTCGATCTTGTAAAAGACCGATCATCACTAAGCCATATAGTTTCAAGATTCAATAAATACATTCCATCCTATTCCCGTTTCATACCATAAAATCTAATCACTGTCTAGTCTGCATTAATGCTTGCATGTCAATTAATTTACAAAATAGGAGACACAAACATTTTCATCAGTGGTTACCACAAAAAAAAAAAACATTTTCATCAGCAACACAAAGGTACAAACTTGTTCTGAGAGAATAAACATCTTGTCGTAAATGGACGAATTTAATTTCATATACTGACTGCACAATTGAAATAACGAGAAACGAAACTTTCTAGTTACAACCAAAAATAGTAAAAATCGAACATCGTGCCAACAAAGCCACTGAATATAAGAGGATAAATCAACATACCGTGTCCCGGCAAAGTGTCGTGATCGTCTAGAGATAAGTGAAACATTAAATTCCCTTCCAAAAATTGAAAGCCTAATCTGTCATTATGAGGTAATAGACATATCACAAAAGGGAAAGAAGCAGATATAACAGCAAGACTTCTTACAAAGATAAAGATGACACAACAGAGAATTTTATAAGCAATACAATGCTCTTTATACTAAATTCAAGAGAAAAACACTGCCACCCATAAGGTGATAAACAAATGGGTTCTGAGTGAAACGGTAGATATCACGACAAATAGAATGGAAATTACTCATAGAAGTAAAAACTAATCTTCAATGAGTTTTACATGCCCCATAACCTATTATAGATAGGCCTCTAAGATCCTCTAGATTGATGCAAATTGATGTCTTTCATTGGTTACTATGTGCAAAATCATATGGAACAAACATTGCCTACTAAGAGATGCTTGCTGGTTAAGATAATGACTCTTCCAACACAAATTGAGTCAACTCCAAGCCAATTTTTTCTGCTCCTTTCAAGCCATAAGATCAACAGATCAGACGAGAGAGTTTTCCAATTCAAAAAACATATATTTTATGAGGAAAAAAAACATACAAAAAAAATTGCAAGGAGCATAAGTTCCGAATAGCAAACCATCACAAACAAAGCACGTTAACAATGTCCTATAGGTTTCAGAATTGTTGGATTTGATATATATATAAACTGGGCTTCGCACCAAGAATGCATCAGAGCCGTATATAAGATCTCCATGTTTCTTCATCAAAAGAGAGCAATAGCAAAGACTGTCTGTTAGATCAGGAAAAACAAAAATAGGAAAACCACCTCCATGCACTATTTGTGTCTCCATACATCATGCTTTGAAGAAAACAAGATGCAGAGTCATATGAGAAAAGGATGTGAGAGAGAGAGAGAGAGAGAGAGAGAGAGAGAGAGAGAGACCTGCTTAAAATGCCCATGAACGAGTGCAATTGTCCAAATGGTATTATTGCATCTTGACCGTATGGCTTTCGTTAAATAGGCATTCCAAACAAACATATTATCATATAGCGTCCTTTCCTCACCACTCAATGACACATTTTTCTGCAAACTTTGCATTATAGGGTATGTGTAACTATAGTAAAAATCTTTTGTCAAGTCCACGCTGGATAAAAGTTTTTTGTACCTGCAGTTGCCACAAAGTACAAGATATGAGTTTCTACATCTTTTTATCAGTGAAAGGAAAAACGCAGCAAAGTGAATCAAATTTGAACTCAAGCCATCATATTGACAGCTCAAACCTTCAGATACATAAGTGAAAAGCAGAACCAGAATATAGAAGTACATCACAGTTGGCCAATCATTTAAGCAAAACTAATACAAGGAAGATAAAAGAGTAAGTCAATCACAGCTGGCCAAAAAGAAGCGTTAAAGCACAGAAGAATGTACCTTAGCTCCGTCTTAGAAGTCGCTAAATCACTCTGAACAGAGCTATGTGGAATAGTTATCAGTTGGCTCTCATCTATGCTATAAACTGCATGACCACATACGCATCCAATTTGCCTACGCTTGGTAACAAGAATCAAGTAGTACGACTCCAAAAATTTGATGCACCCTGAATACCCAGAAGAAGAAAGAAGTTACGCACTGAAAACTAACTATGGGCTGTGGAAACAAAGAGAAGATGTGTACAAATGATATATGCAGCAACAAGAACTTGTTTGACTTGCATATCATAAGGAATTTCGAACAACTGTTTCAAAGCCGTCAAAGATTATAATTGACTCCATTGCAATAAAGACATTTAAAAGACGGAGCTCCATGGAAAGAATAGACCAACCTGCAATCCCATAGAACTTTCCAACAAAAGTGAGCCCGCCGATCGAGCGGTTGCCCTCACTAATCCGCTGGAGCAAGTTCTTGATCTCTAGGGGAGAGTACACGACCGGGTCTTCGCTAATGTTAAGATCAGACGGCTCAGAACGATCGATCTTCAGCACCCGGAACAGCCTCTTCTGCCGATCACTCCCAACCAAATAATACCTCTGCTCCAAAAAGTTCAGAAAACATCACCGACATAATTCAACGAATCAAGAATGAAAACCCCAAAGGCAAATTGGGGGGAAAGGAAAATTAAACATCATCTGAAAATAACCGATTACTCCTGGCTCTCCACATTGCCGAATTCCTCATCACAAGTAACATCCATCGGCTAAGATTGATGCAAAAAGCTAAAGAGATACGCAGTAAACCTAACAACGAGATAAAACGAAAGGAGATCAAGGAATCGATACCGCTCGGGTTTCGTAGAGCCTGAACTTCTCTAGCGAGTAGGAGTTGGGGTCGGACTCGGGATCATTGAACGGGTGGATTTTGGCGTGGTCGGTTTTGGCCATCGCAAGCCACGATGCTCCGCTCCGGCGATGGGCGGTTGGCGCGGCGGTTTTCAATGCTTTGGCGTTCGTCGAGGGGCGTTGCGTCGCTCCTTTGGGAACCGGAGTCGAATCGGACCCGGCGAAAGGAGAGGGATAAGTACCGGTCACATTCATGCAATTTGCCCCCAAGTTTTAGGGTTGTTGCTAATTGGCCCCGATTGTTTCGATTTTCACAATTTCCCCCTGCATCTTGGAAACTGACTGCAATATACCTCCTAGCGTTGACTTTGACCAAATTTTGTATTGAGCTCCGGTCACGTGATGGTAGGGTGAGCATTGGGTCCAATTTAATTTGGGAGTTGGCTAGAACCGACTTGACCAATTCAGTTCTGAGCTAATTCTAAGGAGAATCCGTTCAGTTCTCGTTTCAAGCTAGAGTCATTGGCTTTTTTTTCCAAAAACTATATGACTAGACCAACTTTAAATTAGGTTGAGATGATTTAAAAGTCTCTTTTGAGAAAATAAATTATTTTGCAACCATCAAGATTTGAGCCATTGTTTTCAATATGATCAAACAGCCGCATGACCAATTGGCCAAAGAATTTTTTTGTAATAAAATAGTGCAACCTTTTGTATTTTGATGAGAAAAAAAATGGAAAGCCGATTCTACACCCCACTGGTTCAAGTTCTAATTTCAATCATTTGGACTTGGGAATGACAACTTTGGTGCCTGACGGGAACCAACTCATTTTGAAATCTATTACTTTTAGTGATAGCTTATAACTGATTATGGAAGACGAATTCATCATATATCAAAAAGTAGAAAAACAATTCAAAAAGTGTATTATATGTGAAAACATTTGACTAAAGTTTATGTGAGAATTTACTTCGAATCAATGCTAGATACACATTAATATGTAGTTGTGAAATATATTT
Source organism: Melaleuca alternifolia (assembly GCA_019926035.1). NCBI lineage: Eukaryota > Viridiplantae > Streptophyta > Magnoliopsida > Myrtales > Myrtaceae > Melaleuca > Melaleuca alternifolia. Next base: position 334,660 of record JAGKPW010002324.1, read on the forward strand.
GTACGTAGTTTTTTTTTTATATTTTTCTTACATGCACATATGATGTTTGACCAATTTGCCTTCCATAGTGAGTCACATGGTCAAATATGTGAGAAATTTTTTGATGGGTTCAACGACAGAGGTTACATTACCACAAATTCCAAAAAATCAAGTGGCAATTTGCGTTGCTTACAAATTATAAACTTTATCCCTGAAATTCCATTCGATTGCTAATTAGAGCACTGTGCATTTTTGTTTTAAAAGAGAAAGATGCTTTGGTGATTTTACTCGCTTGATGTTACCTAATACCTAACTTTACTTACTATTTTGATAAATTATATTAAAGACAATCACAATGATCCTTCTGATGAAGAACAGAGCATCCGGTGACATTAAATTTGGGACGATAAAATCATAGTCTCCAATCAAAGAAGTGACATTAATTCATTTCGAGCCAATAGTCAAGATGTTTTGATGTCTAATTACTGGTCAATATATGTTATTTGTCGATCAAGCATAATAATTTCACCTTGCAAAGGAGTATGACACCGTAGAAAATTCCTAAAAAAACATAGATAATATTAGGGGGTGAGCAATTTGGACTGCCCGAATAGGGAATCACTCGGACCAACCCAAACCGGCTGGGGACCGAACCATAAGTGTCGGTCCGATCCCCAGTTCCCAAAAGTGGAACCGGTGTCTAGGTAGTTTGATTCCCAATTCCTAAGAGGGTTAGGCTGGACCGGACTGATAATTTTTTATATATATTTTAGTGAGAATAAAAATGTAAAAAAAAAAGACCACCGCCTGCGGTGGCTCAGTTTGATAAGGCTCTGGTGATCCTTTGCGAGGAGGTGATGAGTTCGAATCCTACTGGACGCACGGGATCTTAAGCGCGACGTCGGGGTGGTGGGTCCTCCGCTAGCGTCGCTCCAGGGTTTACCCGCCGGCTGCCGACTGTACGGGGTTCCCTGGGTATAAAAAAAAGTAAAAAAAGTAAAATGAACTCAATTTGAATTTTTCAACTTTTAATATTTATCCAACTTTACCAAAATAATTTTTTTAAAAAGTAAAGAAACTCTTTTTTTTTTAATTTTCCCATTTCCCAACCGATCTCATTAAATTTCCTAGGAACAGATTCGGTTCGGTCCCCGGACCTAGAGATTGAGGACTGGTCCCATTGGTCTAATTCTTGGTTTCAAGAAGGAACTAGACTGCCCTGAACCATGTACACCCCAAGATAATATTACTATTATATGGTATGGTTGGGCAATATGGGGATTCACCTTAAGAATTGCTGTTATTTATTTGTTTCAAATCTTGTGTGAGGACACCCTTTGGCTCTTTTTTAGCACGGGGCATCTGAAATTTCCGTAAAATATTAGATGCGGATACCTAAGTTCGCAGATAGTTCTTTAATAATTTGTTGAAAATGTTGATAAGATCATTAAATTTTAGAAAAGCTTAAAACAGAATGCACCTTTTTTATCTCCTAAATGGAGAGAAGGGAAAAAGAAATGTGTGGTCTGTCCGACAGTTATATATCATCAGAGTCGGAGAGAGAGAGAGGGGAAACGACTTCTTGGACAGATAAGGCGGGACCAACGGGAAGGCGAACGTCCTGGACGGAGGGAAGAAAGGATGGCAAAACTCTCATCAATGGCTTCCGTCCATCTGAGTGGGTTACTTCCCCCTCCATTGCCATTTCCCTCGCTTCTCCCTCCCAAATCTCCCCACAAGCCCATCAAATCTAACGAGGAGCAAAGACGAGTAGCAACTTCGGCCGCGAAATCCGGTGGCATCTCGCTGAATTCGGTATGTGTTTTCTTGCTTGCTATGTGTTCTTGCTGTTTTAAGATCTCCAGCTATTCGAGAAGACAAGGTCTCTGGGTTTGTTTACGTCGTCGCTATGTCCGGCGGGACAATTCAGTCTTCCCCGAAAATGGACCTTGGCCTTTAGCGTCCGAGGAACGGATTGGATGCGTGGCAGATTCCGGTTCTTTTTCTTTAAAGATGATGTTCTGCTTTTAACACACTGTTATTTCATTTTCACCAACGCAAGGGCCTAACTATGCATGAAGTACTTGTTTCGCCATTCTGCCAGACCATAGAAGCGTTTAGATAGTTGATCGTCGAGTCTGAGTAAAGGGTTCCGCTTTTCTTACTCTGTCTGACTAATGCAATGAAGCTTCACAGATCCTCAAAAGTTGCAAAACGTGCAGCGGAAAAGGTGCAATCGAGTGTCCTGGGTGTAAGGTATCGATGGACATTTTTTCGCTCTTCCTCTCTTTCCTTCCATTACACTTCTCATGATTCGTTGCTTTTCTTTCTTCCATTTCAGTGATCTCCCGTTCTTTTCCTGATTCACATTTGTAGATCGCTTTGCATCTTTTGTGTTTACTTTGAACAGAGATTATGCTAACTAGCAGCAAGTTGGCACAGATAGCAAGTTACCCCGCAGGTCAATTGAACTATACATGGTCTCGATCGTTTTCCTCGCTCTTCCCTACACTCCTATTTAGGTTTTGAATGCTATGCTGATGGCTTGAGAGACTAACTTGAAACCTTCACAAGGTGGTGTCTATAAGGTGAGACAAAACAGCCTCAGGCTTCAGGAGAAGCTGATTTAAGTCAATTGAGCAAATAGTTGGAACATCTTGACAAGCGAGCTAGATGCCTCCTTTACATAATTCACCATGTTATCAATCCTGAACCGGCTAATTCCATCTCTGTTCAAACTTCTGTTACTGGCTGCTATTTTTGAACTAGGACATAAACTAGGATCTTTTGAAACTAAACGACTACTTGAAATATACAATGAAAGTAAAAGGTTGCTGCCTCTATGTTGGACTGTCCTGGGGGAATCTGAAACTTAGATAGCAAGATGCATCAAACCCATCAAATTTAAAGAATCTTCCTGAGGTTGAATTTCTTCTCAGGTGAATTTGGACTAAATATTTGCTTCCAGACTTAAAAGTGCAAAAGGTCCTATTCGTTGGCTGATCAACAACTAAGCCTTGCTTTTGTTCACTCAATTACACACAACATCCAGAGGACGTACATCTGTCCACGTCCACTATTAAGCTCTCCTATCCCTATAGTAATCGATTGATGTAGAAATTCAAGAAGGGTTCACTTTTCTCATGGTGGGATGATTCATTCATTCACTATTTAAAATCACTGTTAGATTTGCTAATGAACTCTCTTACGTAGGGAACTGGGAAAAACAAGAAGAATGGAAACATTTTTGAACGGTGGAAGTGAGTATCTTTTGTTAGCAAGTGGAAATTTACAACGCTATTCCTATTAGTATCTTCAATGAGAATTAAATTTTTTTCATGCTTTGATGCAGATGCTTTGAATGTCAAGGGTTTGGGCTGAAGAGCTGTCCCAATTGTGGAAAGGGAGGCCTCACCCCAGAGCAAAGAGGCGAGAGATAGTCTTTGGAAGAGCATCTTGTTGACCACTTTGTATATCCAATTCCTGTATTGTTACTCAAACTTGATTTTTAGCTTTTGAGTTCGTCTGTAGCAGTTCAGGCGAATGAAAGAGTGTGTCAATTTTCTTCCATGTAAGTCATAATATTCTGTCTTAACACTATAAGAATTTCTTCTGTTGTCGCCATTAACACCAGAGCCATTGATTTCCTAAAGATGTTCTTGCAAGATATTAAAGTACAAATATAAAACGACGAAGTATTGAAGGTCCTAGAGGTGGTGAGAGCCCGTCTATGCCCTGGTTGTTTTCTAACAGAATGATTTTATGCTTTATAAACGTCAAATGGTCAACAATAAGACTGAAGAGATTTAGAGCTCTTCATAAAAATCGATGTTTATGGGAAGGTAGATTACAATGGTTACTTAAGGCAGTGTGCAGCAATCTCTGGTTCACTGTCAGGTGAATACTTCCATAATGATCGCACAACTTTGACAGAGCAGAAGCACTAAGGAGATAGTAAGTGGAGAATAGTGCTTAAAAGGCTCCTCCATTCCTGTTATCCTTGAGATCTTAATTACAGTTTTGATAAGAAGGTTGATCACGTTTGCATTAAAAGATTTCTGAGCTTTCATTTTTAACTCCAAGTGACTGAAGTCCCATCAGCTAGGTGACAGGTGCAACCTTTCAAAGTGAGGCAGCAGTTGCACTTGGAACTGAGCTGCTTGTCACCTGCGATCAGGCATGTCATGGGTACAACATCGGATCAATTCTGAGGACAAACTTGGCAACTCGCAGATCTATGATTTTTCACAGAATAGAATTGCACCTGATGACCTGGAAGAGGAGACAAATTTCAGGTAAAAAAGTGTTTTTTAGAAGAAATTTGAACCGCCTTCAGATGCTTTGATCTCTTGAAGTACTTTTGCACGAGTTCTCGGTTCCACTGTTTACTTTGATACTAGTCCAAATGGTCAGATCCTTAAATCATCCAATTGCTAGAGATGTAGCCGAACTGATCTAACCTTGGAGGAGTGATGTATTTGTGAGTGTCGGAGAACCAAAGTTAACTGATATGACTATGAGCTATGCTGGCTTTATAGACTCAAGTGATCATGTGGTTCTTATATACGTAGGAAAAAAAGAATGCATTGAGGAATACGCCATTTGCAATTTTTAATCGAAGCTTGACTATACACATTTTGCTTGAAGACTATTATGGGGGAATAAGGGAATTGGACATTCATGTTCTGTGCAAAGTCAAACGCAGTGATTGGAAGCTCAAATAAGACATGGCAATCCAAGTCAAGGAGAATTATATTTTAGAACAGCCTCCTTTACAAGGGTAGCCTATGGCTCCCGACAGCTTTCTTATCTTCAAAAGTCAAATACCTGTCCGTGCTACACCATGATAGGATAATCTGACAGAGCTGGTTTCTTGGCGAAGATGTCAAGATAATAGTTCATGACAGTTCTACATACACACGATGACTATCAAATAAAAGAAACCAAAATGAAGTTTCCTAATCCATCGAGTTTACCAGGGAAGGTACAATCCTGTAGGTCCTCATTGGGAGATAACCCCTTGTTATGGTTGTAGCGTTTTCAGTTGGTCATCAGGAGGCTGCTAAGGAATAAGGTCATCAGGACACTATGTTTCAAGGATATTCAACAAGATATTTGAGACTTTTATCTAGTTAATTCAAGTGAACATATATGCAAAAGTTGAATTCCTCTTTAACGAGAGATCATGTCACCTAAATTCTTATCAGGCCACTGTCAAATGATTTCGGAGAAGGAGCTGCCAAAGTAGTCACAGCGGACAGAGGCTTAATTCACACCAGAACAGGGATGTGAGATGTCTGAACAGACTTATTTCTGCTAATAGACAAAGAAGATCCAATATCCAGATTTTGTAGTCTCTTTCAAGTACACTCACTCCTCTTGGGGCACGCAACGAGAGCTTAATAGACCGATAACTTCATCCCAGAGATGAAACTTAAGTCCATGCTAATTCACATATTCAGTTGAATATACATTCACACAAAATCTTAACCGTCTGAGTTATGAACCAAGCGCATCTATCGACCGTTTCATCCCTTGTCAGTTTTCCTGTGTCTGGTATTACTAAAAACCTAACGCATACACATTAAGACATGGTTATGCAAGATTTGAAGGCTTGAAGCAAAAGATGATATGCTAAGTCGGTCTTTAACAGCTGATTCTTGCTTATGAAAGAGTGAGTGATTGAGGGATAACCATCTCTCTTGGGAATGCATAGGACTTTTGAATGATGCACGTACATGTTAAAAACATCTGCGCTATATCATCACATCATTGAAGCCTTCAATTGTATGCCAGAAAATGCCATGAGGAACTGAAAATTATGGTCGTCAAAAAGTGTTGAAAATCCTTACAGGCAATAATGGCAAATTCAACTCATGTGAGGACATGGACTCTAAATCGGCAACAGGCAAAGCCAAGAAACAGTCATGGGAGTTTGCTCGAGTCCTGGTACACTCGCTTTAATCAAACATATTTACAAAACATTACAGAAAACAGCACGAACAAAGAAATTATCAGAAACCCAGGCCAGTGAATGACCATGTTTAAAGACAACTCAGTCTTCGCTTATTTTTTGCGATCTTTATTCAATTTTAGATACAACGTTCAGTAGGATAAAAAGCACACAGCATTTTGAAAGAACTTCCAATATCTTCAAACGCAATAAACGGACGTGCCATCAGTCAGGTGAAGAGTGCATCCTTTCGGAGCAAGGCAGCAGTTGCACCTAGGACTCAGTTGCTTATCACCCGTGAGTGGGCACGTCGTATAGGCCACATCCAAGCAGTATTGTGGACAAACAACGGCACTCACCAGCGTCGTCCCGGGATTCATTTCCAGTAGAAGTGCACCTATCAAGAAACAAAGAAGAAAAATGAGGACTTTGTCGCCACTTCTTTTTATTATTTATGCTCGAAGAAAGGTTCCTTTACTTAATAGGATCACTGATCACAGTCACCGATTTGAAGGCATCTGAGTTGCAAAGCCAAGGCACATGCGCATAAGAAGATCGGGGCGATGGATTGAAAATAGTAAGACTTACCACATAGGAGCAGAAGCACCAGACAACGTGCATTGCTCCGAGCCATGATGTTCCTGACGAGTTTTCTGGTAGCACTTCACTGGCTCGTGCTTTTATAGCCAAAATGAAAACGGAAAGTCAATGATTCTGATTCGGAGATCCATATATATTAATGTTCGCCATTGCAAAAGTTCAGCCAGATCACGGTCGAAAGTCTGTATGTATCTGGATATAGATTAGACTTTTTGGGCTCCGGCATCACCGTTTGGACAGGAGATTAGAAGGAAAATCTACGTCAATGGGAGTTGTTTGGCTTAATAATGTTCGTTCAACGCTATTGAATATAAGTGGTGTTACAATTCCAATCATTGCTCACAATTCAAGGCTCAGGAAGAGAACAATGGCTGCTCAAATGGAACTCGAATGTCAAAACTCTAGTTCCCTTCAGATCCTAATAATAGCGTAAACTAGTGAAGACAGTGAAGAGTACCTGGTCATCCTAAGGTTAACAAATATCACTTATAACATATCCAAACACTAAATATAGTATTTTCACCAAAATATGAAATGGTTAGACAGTCACATGTGTACGCCTTTAATTAACAATAAAAAGGTATATAAAAAAATACTTCGAGGATGACGACGACGAATCATATGGCACGTGTAATTTCAACCTTGGACTTTCATAAAAATGCTGAGACAATCGTGCTTGTCGATTAATTACCAACTTCTTACATAGATATTTTATTTTGAAAATTGAATACAAATCTCCCTCAGCTGATAATTGTTTAAATTTCTTTCAAAATTTAACTTATATCTTCAATTTCTCTCTCTCTTAATGCATTAATTTGATACATTTCTACATGCATGTGCATCAGTTTTTTTTTTGTGAGTCATTTTAACAGATTTAATAGGTATGGTTTTGTAAAGCTATAGCTATTAGATGGATGCATCATATTAAGAATTTGTCAATTTTTTTTCATGTGAAAGGGAAACTTAACAAGAAGTAGTAAGAGTAACTTAGCTAAGAGAAAACTCAGAGTGTCCGCCAAAAAAAGTGTTTAGCCCCGCTTGAATGCGAAGTATAATGCCATAAAATCCCTTAAAACAACCTTGAATTTGCTTGTACACTTGTAAAATTAAGTTTCCATTACATTTATGTAATTAAAAAGATGTCAAATGGACAGTATTTCCTTTTAAATGCAAGTGATTGAAGTCCTTTTAGCGAGGTGGAGGGTGCAACCGTCGAAAGCGAGGCAGCAGGTCCACTCGGGACTAGGCTACTTATAACCCATAATCGGGCGCATGTTGTGTAGACAACATCGAATCAATATCGAGGACAAACTCGGGCACTCACAGCGCCATGATTTTCGCCAACTAGAATTGCACCTGATGACCAAGAACAGGAGACACATTTGAGGTAAATGAGAGTGTAAATGGAGGTGAAATTTGAATGGCCTTCAGATGTTTTGATCTCTTGAAGTACTTTCGGTATAGATCTCCTTTGCACTGTTCATTTTGATGAGAGTTCCTTGCTGGATGGTCAGTTTTAAACCATCAAATTGCTAGAGATGTAGCAGAACCGATCTACTCGTGAGAGTAGCAAGCGTGATTCATGGATATAAGAGAAGTGTAGTTCACCAGATATAAGCAGAAGAACCGTGGCAGAAGATTTGCTATGAGCCATGCTCGCTTTATAGACTCAAAAATGGACATGTGGTTCTTGCATCTAAAGATATAGAAGCATGCGATGACGACAAAATGGATCCCCTCGCACGACACACCATACGCACTTTTTTTTATATATCGAAACTCCACAATTCACGTGGTGCTTAAAGTCTATATTGGGGAAATAAGGAAATTGGACTTTCGTGTTTGTTTAAAGTCAAGTGGTCCAAAGCTTAAATAGGAAATGGCAATCCAAGTCAAGGAGGATTAAACTTTATATAATACATCCTTTGAATGGCACCCTATAGTTCCCAATTGCGTCATTATCTTCGGAAGTCAAAAACTTGACGGTGCTGCATTCTTGTAGTATAATCTGACGAGGCAGATTTCTTGCCAAATACACCAAAGAGGATAGTTTATGACGGTTCCATGTACATCTGATGATTGTCAAAGAAAAAGATGTACCGAAATATCGTTAAGCTCTTGTATTTACTGGGGAAGGTACAATCCGATAAAGTCTAAGATGCGGGATAATTCCCTGTTGAGGTTGGAGCCTTTTCAGTTGGTCATCAAGAGTCTAACTCTGTAATACGGTTAGGACGGACATGTGAATCGTGCTTGAAAAATCTCATATTGAGTAATTAATATAATGTGAAGCGGTTCATATATCCTAATTGACCTATAATTCATTAGCTTAAATTTTTCAGTGAAAGTGTGTCCAATTCCCTTGGCGCTCTTCCCGATGAAATTATTAGCCCTTTTGCTGCGTACTCCCAACAAACAATATCAAAGCTAATGATTGATTGCTTCTCTACCCCCAATTTATTCCGATAGTTGGTGACTATCTAGACAGAGCTGCACGCACTCAAGTGTCATTATACAACTATTTGAAGGATGCGGAGAATTACTAAAAAAGTCATATAAGCCACACCAAATATTCTCATATAGTTCATGGATTGATTTGAACATCTACAAAAAGCTAATAAACCATATTAAACAGATTAAAAATTCATGGATTAGATTGAAGAAATTGAAAGATCAATGATCATATTGCACATTTAGCCAATTTTTAAGACATTTATGCCATTTTTCCTTTATTTTATCTCCCTTACAGATTAGCAACCGTCTCTTTTCTCTCCAATCCAAAGCTCACTCTTTTTGCTCTTTTGGCTTGGACGGAAACTCCATTCAAAACTCTATTTGTAGAGCAATGGTCGGCACGCATGGTTACAGCAGCCGCTGCACAACGAAAATATAGCAGCCGAATAAGTTGAAGCGACGAACCATGCTTCGCGTGTAAGACTGAGATATCTCAGAAAGAGCAACGCTTCTCCAGTTTGTCTTCTGAAGAAAGTAAATGCTCGTCTCTCTCAGCTATAGGGAGAGGCTTGCTATCGATGAACAGTTGCCTCCTTCTAGCTTTACCATTTGCTACCCGACTCGGTAGCCTAGGTAATGTACGTAGACGATGATTCTAACAAGCAGTGGCTCCATTCTAGAGAGGAAGCTCAAGTCCAAGCTACTTAATATACTCTTATCAGAATCTAGCTTCATAAGAAAGCTTCACCAATCGAGTTATGAATCAACTGAATATATCAATCATCCTATGTCAATCTTTCAATGTCAGATCATGTCACAAAAAACCTAAGCATACGCATGAACGCACGCTAGGCCGGATTTGAAGGCCTGGAGCAAAAGATGATCCCAGCGAGTTACCGTACGCATTTGTCTGCTAAGTCGGGTTTTTAACAGCTGACTCTTGCTTATGAAAGGGTAAGTGGTAAATGAGGCAAAATCATCTGTCTCTGGAATGCGTAATCTTGGAGTTTTAAATAGTACACGTACATTTCAAAAACATTTGCGGTAGATCATCACATGGTTGGAGCCTTTATTTGTATGTAAGAAAATGCCATGAGGAACCGAAGCCTGTGGTCATCAGAAAGTGGGATAAGTTTTCAGGTGATAATAGCAGATTCAACCCGTATGAAGTCTCGTACTCTAATCCGCAATGGAGAAAGCCAAGAAACTGTTATGGAAATCACTCAAGTCCTTGTACTCTCGCCACGTGCAAATATAGGTACCAAAAACAACAGAACAAAGCAAGAAGGAAGAAATCATCACAACCCAAGTAAGCGAACAGCGCAGTCTTGACTTATTTCTTGCGATCTTTATTCAATTTCAGACATGGCATTTTGAAAAGACTTTGATTTCTTCAATTGCAAGAAACTGAGGTGCCGTCGGCTAGGTGAAGAGTGCAGCCTTCTGGAGCGAGGCAGCAGTTGCACTGGGGACTCAGGTGCTCATCGCCAGCCGATGGGCAAGTCATGTAGTCCACATCCAAGCAGACGAGTGGACAAGCTACGGCGCTCATCACCATCGTCCTCGGATTCATTTCCAGTAGAAGCGCACCTATCAACAAACAAAGAAGGAAAATGAGCATTTAATTCCCACTTTTTTTCATGCAATCTCGAGGAAAGGTTCATTTACTTGATACGATCACTGATTTGAAGGCATCGGGTTAGCCAAGCCAATATGCGTGCGCACAAGGAGATTGGGGGGAACGCAGCAGCAATAGTAAGACTTACCACATATGAGAAGAAGCACCAGACAACATGCGTTGCTCCGAGCCATGATGTTCCAGACGAGTTTTCTGATAGCACTTCACCGTGGTCCTGCTTTTACAGCCATAATGAAAGCCTAAAAGACAGTGATTCTCAATCGCGGATGTCCCAATATCGTTTTCATCGAATAATTGTCAGCCGTATTGCCCTTGGAGTCTGTATGCCTTTGCAGAAAAATTTGACTTTTTGGACTTTGGCGTGGATACTTGAACCGAAGATGAGATTGCAAACTCAAGTCTAAATGGGAGTTGTGTTGACTTAACGATGTTCGTTCAAGACCCACTATTGAATGAAGGTAATCTTACTTATCATTCCAGTTATCTCTTAAGTTCAAAGGTTGAAGAAGAGAGCAGCGGCTGTTCCAGTGGCCTTCAAATGTCGAAACTTTTAGTTCACTTCAGTCTTAAGTCCCTTGGACTTTCATATAAAAGAGTGCTATGGAAACCATGCTTGTCATTTCTATAACAACAGGATATACCAAAATTGAAAAATTTCATAATATAATTGGAGTTGTGACGACTTAATCCCAAAACTTTTGACAATTTATCGATTTAATCTTAAAACTTTTCACAGTTTACTAATTCAGTTCTTCTGTGCAATTTTGGCCTAAAATCGATGATATAGGTGGTCTACTTAATTTTAGATGTGCTACATGGCAAGGCCAATGTTGACTTTGATAAAAAAATTTAAAAAATATTTCCAAACTTTTATATATATTTTTTCTTTTTTTCCTTAATTGTAGGCCTTCAACCCGTCGAGGAGATTATGGCCCTTGCTTGTAACTAGTGAGATTCGCCCACAACCTCATAGGCCCAAGGTTAGAAAATGACAAAAGGGAAGAAAAATATTGATAAAAATTCAAAAAATGCGTCAATGCCAATTATTTTATTTGACACAGCTAATGCTCATTAGATAATCATCATATTAGCAATTTCCAATCAAAATCAGTCGAAAATTAAAATTAAAAATCGTCAACTAAATTAATAAATCACGAAAATATTTATAATTAAATTGACATAATTAAAATATTTAGAACTAAATTGATAAATTGACAAAAGATTGAAAATTCAATTGGCCAACATTAGAAGGTTTATGACTAAATTGATACATTTACAATAAACTTATGACTTTTTTGATAATTTTTTCTTAATTAAATTTGCATCTTTGAATGTTCTCTCTCAACGCATTAATTTGTTATATTTCTATGTAATATGCATGTGTTTTTTTTTTGTGGCTAGATTATGTGATAGATCTTAATAGGCATGGTTTTTTAAAGCCATGGCTATTGGTTTTATGCATGAGTATTGTTTTATAAAGCCATAATTATTAATTTTATTAATTTTTCTTCTTAAATCAATGTGAATGGGAAACTTACAAAAGAAGAGGAGAGAGTAATTTACCTACGAGGAAATTAACATTAACCCTCAAAATTAAGTGTCTAATCCAACTTAAATGGAAAATTACCACGTCATTTGAAAAAAAAGCACCAATCTAGATCAATTTTCTCTTTTTATTTTTTAGTTGATATTAATATCTTGACACCCACCCATGGGTAACCAAACTGATTAGGACGAATTTGGACTTCGTTGAGATTTTGGATTCGATTCCCCAGAGAAGCGCCCGTGATTTAAGTGGGGGGTTATGACGGTGGGTTGATGTGCTAGTCTCTCATCAAGGTGCGCACAAACTAGCCCGAATACCTCGGTTATAAAATATATATATCTCGACTAATACATATTGACATTTTGAAAATCCGCAATTTCCCTAATTTTCACAATATCTAAAAGTTGACTTGTAATTTTCATGTATGACATTTTTCTTAGAATTTGAATAACATTTTGGATTTTGGCGTTCCTCTTATTTAGATCCAAAGTGGAAATATCGAGTTAAGCGCGCTAATAGCGAAGGGACTTGACTTCGGGGACCGGAAGAGAGAAACAGAAAACAGAAGGGATGTAAGTGTAATTTCTTGCAAATTCGGGGAACTTTTGTAATTCTGATTTTTTTCATATTCCCCCCTTTCTTCACTTTTCTTGCTCTTCAATCAGCTAAACAAACAGCAGCACGTAACCAGAGAGATCCTTCTCTTGACGCCAGAAGGATCTCCACCGCATCTCCCTTCGCCGATTACGCTTCGCATCAGTCGCCGCCGCCACATACTTCTTGATCTCCTCGATTGAATCCGTTTCCATTCAAGCTCCGACTCGACAACGATGAACCATAGCAGCAGCAACCACGATTGTAGCAGCAATAGCAACTGCAACAGCACGACCTCGCACATCAACAGCAACAACGCCGGCGGTTGCATCTCCTTTCTTGGCGGTCCCGGCTCGCACTTCTTGGAGCTGGTGCGGCTCGGCTCTGCTGGGGCTCCGGGCGCGGCGGACGAGAGCGAGGAGTCCCCGACGGAGCTCAACACCATCAACTGCTCGGGCGGCTTCCTCGTGGTGTCGACGGACAAGCTATCCGTGAAGTACACGAACGTGAACCTCCATGGCCACGACGTCGGCGTCGTGCAAGCCAACAGGCCTGCCCCGGTGCGGCGGTTCGCCTACTATTTCGAGATCTATGTGAAAGACGCGGGGGCTAAGGGTCAGATAGGGATTGGCTTCACCACCGAGAATTTCAAGATGCGGAGGCAGCCTGGGTGAGTGCTTCTTGCTATTTTAGTTTGATTCTTATCTGCGTTTTAAGGATGCTGGGTCGTGTGTGATCAAAATGTGTTTGGGTGAGAAATTGCGAGAGAAACGGGATGAAATCGGATGAATGTGGATGGGCAAGGTTAGTTAGGGTTCTTGTTTCTTGGTAGATTCTGTCGAGCTCCATTTGAATCGACGGAACGTGTCAAGGACAGCAAAGAGTGGTAAACAGACAAAAATAAGACTCGAATGACAATTCCTCGGAAAAGACTTGTTGTCAGATGCGAGACTGAAGTAATCTTTCTTCTTCTTCTTTTTTCCCCGTCCTTGTAGACAATAATGAGGAACTTATACAAAAAGTAGTGACCACTGTCATCCCTTATCGACTAGAATTAAGAGTGATCTTTTCGTGCTGTGGATTGTGGCTGGTGAAAGATCAAACCATATTATGGAAGAAATTTTGATAGTTAGAGAGGGCAGATATGCAGAAGAAATTGTGGAAATTATTTATACATTTGTCTGCCTAAACAATAATACATTTTTTCTCAAACTTGGAGAGACTAATGGAGTTCAAGAGTTGGCTAAGGAGCACATGACGTAGGTTACGAACCATGTTTTACTTGAAGATAATAAACCTGAACAGAGTTGCAAGATTGATAAGTAATTAAAAAAAAGAGATGAGGTGGTGGAGATGAAATTAAGTGACTCAAGGACTGTTGCTGTTGTTAGAAGGAGAGGATACTGAAGCTTTGATGGATCTGAAGCTTCTGGTGGTCAAGGCTGGGAGTGCTCATTTTTGTAATTTAATGAATTTTTTAAAAGTGGTTTTGCAAACCGATTGAATCCCTAAAACTAACAGTTGAATCATGTGTTGTCATGCTTTGATCAACTAGGCCATAAGAAATAGCGTGTAAGAAGTTACATGTTGGGAGGGATACAGGTGATACCGAAACGAGAATGCTATAATGTGATTGGTGAGTGGTTTAGACATAGCCACAAGGTGATCAATGAGTATGTCTAAGCAGCCATAGAAAGCTAGCGAAGGCTGCTGATGCTGTAATTGCTTGATGCTTGTAAGATGGTTTAGACAACATGATTACAGATGGATGCTTCGGTCAGATGAAGAACCTGACTGGAAAAGCATGAAGCAAGAGTTGAGCAGAAAAATATGAGGGAGGTAGTAAGAGATGTAACATATCTAAAATTTGCTCGGAGATACTGCCACATCTCAAAGAGCTTACAGTTTTGCTGAAATAACTGCAATTGTTCTTGGGTTCTAGGCTTTACTGTTGCGGTATGCGTGGCAAGCCACTAGCAGTTTCTATATTTTGGATAAACATGACAAAAAAATCCTATTTAGAATTAAAGTTTAGGATCTTTCAGTTAACTATTCTATATTTTGAAAATTAATACATTTAAGAAGTTCTTTCCCCTATTTCATTGAATGTGGAAAACCCTTACATATGAACAACTGTTGTCAAGTCATATTTGTCTGTCAAAATGAACAAAGTCTCACATCCATACTTTGTGGAACAAAGTGTCTAGATTATCGAAGAGTATATATATGTCCAGTTTTACTGGTTAAAGAAAGAAAGTAGGAATCTAGAGATTTTTTCTTCGCTGAATTGCGAATTGGATGTTTATCTGCTGTAGAATTGGGTATGTGTAGAAACACTGATGTAAATGTTCTGCGACAAGTATGTGCCATGCGGTTAAGATCAACTAGGACTTGACTCAGCTGTAGTTCAACCTGACCAAGATCCGAGGTTTTGTCTATAAAGTTATATTTCTACTGTTAAATTAGCTATTGAGAAGGAGAAAAAAAGAAGAGGAATGAAAGTTTTGGAGAATTAGGTGTTCTTAAATCTGTTTCAGCTGGCAAGCAGAGGTCACAGTTGTCTCTTGGTTTTCTTTCCCCTCAATAATTTATTAGATAATGATGATATAGTTTGTTTATTACTTTCTAGTGCTTCTTAACATGGATATGATAACTCACTTGGAGACCAGATCTGCTTTTCTTTGAATGACAAAGAGAAGTCCTCTGTCTGAATTGGCTTTCTGCTCTAAGTTGCTTGTGCTTCTTTCTCTCGTTTCCATGTATCAGGTGGGAACCCAACAGTTGTGGCTATCACGGTGATGATGGGTTTCTTTATCGTGGACAAGGAAAGGGAGAAGCTTTTGGACCAACTTATACTAAAGGTGACACAGTTGGTGCAGGCATTAACTATGCTACTCAGGAGTTCTTTTTCACGTAAGGAAGCCATGATTTTGTTCGGTGTTTTTATGATCAACCCAAAGAAATCAATTTGTCGTTACTGATTTGATGTTGTATCTCGGTCTGGTTTTGTGAGCTCTTGTTATGTGGCTTTTCAACTTCTTGGTGCCCTATAGTTGATCTTGTAACCTACCCAAATAAACAAACAGATAAATAAATTAAAAGATTGGCTGTAGTCTAATATACTGGTTATAAAAAAGAAGGAAAAGAAAAAAATGGGTTTATGTGAGACTTCCCCTCTGAAGTCATTTTGTATAGGGGATATACCCCCTTAGTACCTTTATTATAGAATTCTGTTTAACCTTTTAAAAAAACAGAAAAAGAAGGAAAAGCAACCTCATTTCAGCACTAACACACTTCTCTGATCTCATATTACTTTAAATATGTCATTTACTCTCTTTTCAATTGGAATGTGTATTCTTCTTTTCTCATTTGTGTTTTTCCTTTAACAGAAAACACAAGGCAGTAGTGGGAACAGTCTACAAGGACATTAAAGGTCCCTTATTCCCCACAGTTTCTGTTCATAGCCAAAATGAAGAGTATGTTAAACTTATCCTTACTTTATTTCTCTCCAATCAAGTGTCATTTTCAAAGTTGCCTTCATAACCCTTGTCATGCCTTAAGTCATGAAAGGGGCACGTCTTATATCATGTGAGTTGCATCTCTAATGCTATGAATTGTGTATTATATTAGCTGTAAGAAAGTAATATTCTTAGCGCCATACAATAGGAAAGTAACACTATTGTTTTCTGTGTTTGACATATTCTTCTAGCAGTTCCGCTCTGATTTTCATTGAGTTTGAACTCGTACATGTGAAAACTTGTGGAGCATCTGAACCTCTGGAAAGGAGGCAGTGCATATATCTCGTCCCAACAGTTGACGACACTTTGAGAAAGAAAAGCAAGTCCATACTGATGGAATATGCACTATAGAGTTTCACGACGTAACACTAATGATGATTGTTGAACTTTTATATTTCCGATGCTTTAAGAAAATTGTGGGATGAAGATGAAACTGTTTCTCTGTTTGTTATTGCATTTTATTTGATTACATGCTCTTTGTCTCTCTCTATCAATGTCTCTCTCTCTCTCTCTCTCTCTCCCTATGTAGCTCCAGTCTGAGTCAATTCATCTTGTTTCCTATTGGAGCAGGTTGATTTCCTTTTGATTGCTAAGTCCTGTTTTGTTTGGTGGGCAGGATCGATGTTAATTTTGGTCAAAAACCATTCGTCTTTGATATCAAGGCACGTATGCTTCTTCTTGGATCGTATTGTTCTTTCTATATATTGTCCAATTGATTATTGGCATTGCTCCTTACTTTGCATGGTCATTGCAAAACATAACATACCTAGTAATCTCTTTTGCTTAGAATTATCTTTGAAAAGTCATGTCCTGTTTAATTGGGATTGCTAAGTCCTGAGTTCTTGTTATTCTAAGGACTATTGTCCTGTTTGATTGGGATTGCTAAGTCCTGCATCTTGTTATTCTAAGGACTACTGGCTTGGACAATTCATATGATAGAATATCAACACCATTTTTGCCTAAACTTTTATTGAAGGCTGCTTCTCCTGATAATAGATTGAACTTTGTGCTTATTAGAAAGGATTGCATAGCAAGATTAGAATTACATTCTGTGATTTTGTGTAAAATAAGTCAAAAGACTTAAATAATGTCATTATATAAGAACTTCTTTAAGCATTAAGTTTCTTTTGGAAAGAATATCCAAGTTAGCACAATGTCAAATGATGATATTCCCTCTGACACAAAATATTATGATCTTCCTTGCTAGAGATTACTTTTAGCTTGATCGTCTTTTCATATCTGCTTCTATTACAACTATAGGCATATGAAGCTCAAGAAAGAATGAGGCTACAAGGAACAATAGAAAAAATACCTTTGCCACCGAACATCAGCTATGGGTGAGTCTATATTTGTTTTCAATTTCTACTTGAGAAAACAATACTATATGTGTTCACGCACTTATGTTATTTGCTAGGTGAAAGAACATTGTTTGAATAGTTGGTCTATGGAATAACCAGTTGCATTACAGCCATTATCCATGATGTTGAATTAATTATGAGGTTGATATGTAATTCTTGTAAAGAAATGACTGTCCGCTTGTTCTGCTGGTTGCTTCATGATGACTGTCGTTCTGGGATTGTATGCACGTATGTAAACTGAAATAAACTACATTTCCTCCTTTTGTATAAAGGATTATATGCTTCTTATGAAAAGGTTGAAAACGGATGTCTATCTTATGTCCTTTACTTATCAACTGGTATTCAGCCCCTAATGGAAGGAATTGGATAGCTGGTTGTAGATACAGATATCTATGGCATTGTCATGGGTAGTTTTCCACTCCTGTGATCTAAATGGGATGATTTTGCATAGTCCATGCTTTTTAAACTTACACGTATCATTTATGCTGCAGAGTCACATTCAGTCACTCAAATTTTCCTCTGTGAGAAATAGAAAGAGGAAACAATAAATGTTCTTTTCTTGCTTTGTGGTTCTATAGATTATCTTATCTTCCGATGTTACATGAAGTTCGCCATTTGAACTATCAGGATTGTTCGTTCATACTTGCTACATTACGGATACGAAGAAACGCTAGGTGCGTTCGACATGGCTAGTAAAAGCACTATTCCTCCAATTTCTTTAGATCAAGAAAACGGCTTTGATGAACAGGAGATTCTCTATGCTTTAAACCAGAGGAAGACTCTTCGTCAGGTTTGAAAATAATCTTGTATTTATATTGGTTCGTTTATTTATGTTCGGTTCTGCAAGCATGTTTAGTTCTGTATTGGTCAATTATTGCAAAGGGATGCAGCTCTAGTACGTTCTCAAATAGCTTAGCATAGGCAGACCAGTCTGCTTTCCCTCACTTTTGCGGTTGGTCGAGTATTTTTGTTTTCTTCTTTCTCTTCCTCTCTCTGTTGGGTATTATCTTGTTGAGTTCTTCCTCTAGTACACAGCTCTCTATTGCTCCAGTAGATGAATTAATACAATTTGATGTGTCTGCTTGCCCTCTCTTTCGTGATTTTGATATGAATACCTTGTGTGAATGATGCATTAGTCTAGGGCCAGCAGAGAGACAGAGCATAGTATTTAGGAGTTAAGAATTTATGCTTTTCCTGGGTGAGACTCCTCAGAGTGCAACTTGAAATTCTAGACATATCAGTTGTTTTTGAGTCAGAGCTCCAATACTTTAATCTGTATATTTAAATTTCATATATTTGTCTTCTTTTGTTTTAGGGCAACCTTTCGACGCTCCCAAATAAATTCTTGAATTGAAGTGTTCTCCAAGTTAGTTGGTTTGTGGCTGCAGTGCAAGGGTTTGCATAATTGAAGCTTGTTTTGGTGCAATGAATTGAAGTTTATGAGCTGAGATTTTACTAAAAAATATTAGAATTTCATTCATTTTCCCTTAAAATGGAACATTCTTTTGAGATTTTTGTCCTGTAGCATGACACATGTCTCATGAAACTTATTCAAGCCAAATGACTTGATTTATTTGTTGATGAAGCTGATTCAAAATGGGGAAATCGATGCAGCATTCAGTAAACTTCGTGACTGGTATCCACAAGTTGTTCAGGTATTGAATTCTCATCACGACTTTGTCTTTACCTATAAACAAAGTCATTTCGAGTGTTATTGCAAGCCAACTCAGGGCATGAACCTTGCTCACTTAGAAATATACTGTAATTGTAAAGCATAGATCTCGGTCAAGAAATTCCTTAGAAGTTCATGATTCCCAACTATTTCCTATCTATAAATTGGAGCTTTGGCAATTTCGCCAAGCAAACATACTTCTTTATCCTTCTAGGCTGTTTTAGGATATTTTATTTATTTCTTAGTGCAGTCAGTTCCCAGATTTTGTATTGTCAACTCTACAAAAGGCGTCTTGGATATTTGTTGTGGTCCTCCATTAATAATTTTCCAACTTTGCACGGGGTAGTGTCATCTCTCTTCTGCTGTATTTATTACCTTGATATTTGACTTAAATAAGTGTTTCAATGATATAACAGAAGATTACTCTAGTCATGTGCATTATGTCTCTGTCTTGATTATCTCATGCTGCAGGATGAAAAATCAGCTACTTGCTTTCTCCTCCATTGCCAAAAGTTCATCGAACTAGTTCGGGTAACTTCGCCTAACATTTTGATTTGCTTGCAATTAAGTCTAGTGTGTTTAGATTGCTGTCTTATAATGGTATGAACAAAAAACGATTAAATGAATAGAGCTTCTTTGTCCAGTTGTCGTCAACTTTTGGTACTTGAGACTATCCTTTAAATGGTTTTGTAGTGGCACTGTGGACTGAACTGATGTTTCTCCACGGTGCAGGTAATATGATATTTGCTTTGAATAATGGAAGTAAAATTTCCTGTGCATGTTCTTTTTCCTAGTCTTGTTCTTGTTCCTTTTAAACGAATGATATATCTAGTAATACTATTGCAGATATTGTTTGGCGATCAAGACATCGATGAACCGTGTTTTGAGTAGTGCATGTGTACTACAATTGGCAACTTGTGGACTTGTCAGTCTTCCAAAAAAAAAAAAAAAGCGTCATGGTTTTCTTCGATATTTTGAAGATTTAAGTGATCCTAACCATTGTAAGTTAGGGTCAAACATGAGGACAACTCGAGCAAGATTCTAAAACAACGAGTTCGTTCCTTTTACATGCATGTCCATGTTAGAATCATGTCTACTTAAGTCACGCTGTTAAGAAACGAGTTGTGCAGGGGGGTTCCCCCTGTCAAAATATGAAGGTGAACTGCATAAAACATTCAACTAGACTATGTTCAACTAGACTAGACGTTGATAAATACTTTTTTTTAATATAAATGAATTCTACTATATTTTGATCAGTTTAGTGAATTGTTTAGTTGCATTTGATTGTAGATTATGAATTATATGGAACTAAGATTGGCATTTCTCAATAAAATTTTATTGAAATTATCTGCAAAGGCATTGCACTCTGTTCCAGTATGCTAATTAAGTTATATTAATGATAAATCTTTAAGTTGCTAGAAAACATGTAAATACTTTATTGAACACTTTATTCATGAAGAGTCATTCTACTGAAATATTGTCTCATTAAAAGTTTTCATGTTAAAGGGGTCAGATCTCAGTTATGGCAATCCATCTTTGCCCACTTGTTGAACAGGTGAATGGGATTGGCTTGTTGCCTATTTTAAGAGCTGGAAGTAATTAGCTTAAGATAAGAGATATTTATTGATTAAGTCGGTTGCTTTCCTATTGACCTGTGTTGTCTTGGCACAATATGATTGAAGCTGTGAGCGTGAATTAGGATCCCATAGTTGGTTGTATCATGTTGAGTCTGGGTTTTGTCATGAGGTTCTTCAGGTGGTCTTGTGTGTGTCTGCTATCAATTCATGTCTAGTTGCAAGTCTTTCTTTTTCATGACCTTGTTAATAATATGATGTGGTTTTTCTGATTTACATGATGTATACATATCATCATCCAGGTTGGAGACCTGGAGGAGGCTATTAAATTTGGAAGAGTTGAGTTATCCAGGTTTTTAAAGATGGATGGCTTCAAGGATCTAGTACAGGTAGTAAACACATGTATGGTATGGTTTTATTTCCTGTATCAGTTTTTGGCACTAGCAAGACTGGTGCAGTACTGAAAACTCCATGAGACCTCAGCCACATAAGATAGTCTACTCATTTGTGGGATAGCAGGTTGTCCTGAACAGGGAAATATGTGCGATAGAGTAATTTAATCTTCATCCTTTCCCAAAGTTCTCTGTACATGTGTACCTCGAACCTCAGCATTCATGTCATGCCCTAATTTAATAAACTTATTTTTTGCCAGTTCTGTTTGGGCGATGTTAATGTAATGTCTTAAAGTGGTGAACTGGAAAAAATAGTGAAACAATAAATGAAGTATGGAAGCCATCAGTTCTTGGAGCTTTTGAGGGAGGGAGGGATGGAGTGGAACTCACTTTTTCTTTTTCCTCCTTGCCTTCTGAAGTATGGGAGCATGAGAATAAAATGTACAGACAGCATGACCTTAGCAAATGAAGGGAGAATGATTTGTAGTCTTCTTACTCGGTTTCTAAATAATCATCTTTTTACCCTATAATAGAACTTTGCTTTGATGGCGTCATTGCTAGGAAACTTTATGGCACTTCATTCAATTAGCCATACTCATCTTTTCTCCTCATTTTTTTATGGAGATTGAAGAAAATGAACCAGTTCTCTATTCAAAATATGATGTCTTTGATAACGAAAATATAATTACTCTCTTCTTTAGGATTGTGCATCTTTATTGGCATATGAACATCCAAAGCAGTCCTTTGTTGGGTATCTACTTGAGGAGTCACAGCGAGAGGTGGTAGCTGACACGGTGAATGCAATGATCTTGGCGACAAACCCTAGCGCAAAAGATTCCCAGGGTTGCCTGCACTCCTATCTGGAGAGGTTACTGAGGCAGCTGACTGCTTGTTGCTCAGAAAGACGGTCGTTGAATGGAGATCAAGGTGAAGCTTTCCATCTGCACAGAGTACTTCACAACAGCAATACGAGATGCTAAATGCTTTCATCTCCAAATTGAAGGTCTCGTTGCTGTTCATATTAGCTCATTGATGGTCTGCCCAATCATAAGCCAAGTGTTCAAGTGCTCCATGTGCCGAGAGAAAATGCCCTTGGCACGCTACACTAGAGGCTTTTCTCTTCATGCTTGTAAGCATCTCTAATGTTGCACATCAGATAGTAAAGTGGAGACATTCCGCCGTCCGAAAATGGCTTCACAATTTTGTGTTGGAGCCAGCTACATTTTCCTCTTCCCGTCATGTTGATGTTCGTTTGGATGCTAAGAAGATTAACCATGTGTAAAGAATACTTGTATAGATCCACATGTTGGATTTAATGCGGCAAACTCTCTGGTAATTTCTGATAATTTTGTGGACGCAATCTCCGTGTCGAATGAGCATGAATTCTTGATGTTTCTCAATTTCCGTGCAAGTTTTGAAGCATGAAATCTTAGAAGTTGGAATAATTAAAATTAAAATTAGATTTATCAATTTTTCAAATAATATTAGAAATTCCGGACATCATCTTCGCCAAAGAAGTGTCAGATTATTATGGAATAGAAAAATAGGATAACACAGTAACCCTTGAGAGTGCAGGTTTAGGGTGCGTTTGGTTCAACATTTGGGGAAAGTCATTGAGAAAATGTAAACGCCTTTAGCCTGAAGAGGTTTAGTGAAATGCAAATGATGTTTGATAAATTATAACTGAAAATTGCATTGAGATGCAACTTTGAGGAAATGCTATTTGGTAAATATGTATTTGGAAAGTTCTTAGTTGTAACTAATTTTAATTTTTTTTAAACTTTAATTTGTTTGAAATTGAAGAGAAAATGCCTTCTTGTTAAGAGCAATATCTATCAGTGAAGCAATATATCCATTCATACAAGAGTTGATACTTCCATATTACTACTCCTTTAAATTATGTGTTTTCAATCTATACTAAATAAACAGTCATTATATGTAAATATAATTTTCACATGACGACGCTCATAATTACTTACGAGTTCTCTATAAATATAGATTTTTTTTTTCTTGATTGCTCAAATTATGTTTGTTCTTTCCTACAGATTCATATCAAACAGTAACAAGCTAGATGAATGAGTTAACCGTGGTTGGAAACCTTTTTTTATTAACGGTAAATGGAACGAGATGCGAACCTTTTATAACAAAATATGATTTGTAGCATTAATTAGAGAAATATCTATGTACTACGAAATTTTATTGGATACATACAATAGCCATTACCCGTATTACGGGATTGCCGTCCACGTATCCATGCATCAAAATCACTAACAATTTAGCGGATCGAGATTTTGATTTTCTCAATTAGTTAAGTAATCACCAATGGGGTGCATATGGTCATGCTTCTAACTTTAACAAAACTTGCCGATATTAATATATCTTAGTATGGTAACTTGTTAAATGCAATTACACAAACGTATCCACATCAATAATGAGTATGACTAAATATCTACCTATTTATAGAGCCTTTCATCTTATGGTTCTCCATGCCAAGGCAACTGAATTTCTTCTTCCTTCTTACTAGTCCTTCAAAGTTTCAGGCTTCATACCTCACTCGCAACATGCATCCAACAATCATGTCTCACATGCTCCAACTTTGCATGTAATTGAGTATTGGATCAATGATTCACCAGAAAAAGACCAATCCAGTCCAACGCGGTCACCGTTTTTGCCATCTCAACAGCCAGAATAATAACAGCTGAGAATTCTAGTGGATGTGCCCCTGTAATATCCTCCGGAGCGTAAGAGTGTGAGGTTGGCTTCGAATCCATGTTGTTGTCTGCATGGAATTCGGTCTCACAAAGGCGAACTGCTGCCAAATCGCCATAGATGAAGAGAGCAAGGGAACAAGTTAAGTGATGGATGGGCTTCACGTCCGATGTATTTGATGTAAAATCGTATGAGAGCCGGTCATTTTTCATGTTTCTATATGAGGGCTTTCTTCTATAGTATGCAAAAGGAACTACTGTGCACATAACTAATTGGATTATTACACGTCTTCATTTTCACTAGAGACAGATACTTTATTGCTTTGCGTTTGAACTTATACATATGCTCTCGCTCGTGAATCATATATATTATGTGATTAATCTCGTTCTTGCTCTAAGAACTCTCCTACTAGAGGCTTTGAATATGTAAAGTCATTCTACCTTTTGAGTCTTGTAACATAAAGATATTTTACATAAATTATTCTAACCAAAGAACTTCTAAATTGAAATGATGATAAATCTTTTCTTCATTCCATGACCAATCAAGATTTTTTTCGCAAGTTGTGTATTCGTAACATACAATATACTTCATTGTTCAAATATGGACTTTCAAACGTTTAGTATCAAGTTTGCAAATTGAACGAATATCCGGGACTATTCATATAGTTTTACATTTTGATTCCGAAATTGTGGCTATAAAATAGTTATTTTGGTCCTTTGGTTCAACCTCATATTTGAGAATATAAGCAAAATGCAGCCATCCTTCAAGTTCGCAACAATCACCAATAGAGCTTCAAGTTGAAAATTACTCATAATATTTATAAGGGAGAATTGCCATTTAAGTCCTAAACTTTTTGCTACTTTGCCGATTGAGTCCTAAACTATTTTTTATGCCAAATAAGTCTTCAACATTTTGCAATTATGCCGATTAAGTCCTTTCGGCGGATTTTGGCTTGAAAATGCTGACGTGACGACAACGTGGTGCGTCGGACCTCGCCGACGACGACGTGGCAATATATATTTTTTCCTTTTTTCTCTTCTTTTTTTCCTTAAACGTGCTTGGCCGGTGAGGGCCATGGAGGCCATGCCCTCCGAAGTGGCCGGCGAGCTCCGTCGGCCACCAGAGCTCGCCGACCAAGTGCGTTTAAGGAAAAAAAGAAGTAAAAAAAATGAAAAAGAAAAGAGAAAAAAAAAGAAAAAATATATATTGCCACATCGTCATCACGTCAGCATTTTCTGGCCAAAATACGCCGGAATGACTTAATCAACAAAGTTACAAAAAGTTTAGGACTCATTTGGCAATTATCCCTATTTATAACGAGTCAATGTTTGCATTATCCTAAAATGAGTTTATGTTTGCAAAAGGAATCGTTCATTAGCTTAAGTATACTTCTTAACACACAGGAATCAAGCCTAGGAAAAGGTATATTGATTTCGAGGGGGCATTTATGTCTGTTTTCCCTTTTGAATTTATATTTTAATTATTTTCTATGAAGAAAATAAATCCGTGGGTTCTTATTTTTAAATTCTCAAAAATTTATGAGACAAGAGAATATATATAAAAAGTAGAATAGAAAGGCCATGAACTATTTTTGTTACGTGAAGTTAATGTGTTTCGCCAATTATCTCGATCGAGAAAAGATATCGCTTGAGTGATTCTAGAAGTATTACCTAGCGGCTCGTACAAATTTTGTATTAAGATAGTATTAGTTTCCCTATATTAGGACTAATAAAAATGGTACACTAGCGTCGTAAATATAAAGTTTCCAAAGTGGCTTCAATCCATCATTAATAAATTTAGCACTCTAGTTAAAATTTCTCAATATTTCTCTAACATGCGTTGGTTTTAGGCACTGGAGGGTGTCGAAGAAGCTCTACTAAGACTAAAACAA
The DNA here is from genome assembly GCA_019926035.1 of Melaleuca alternifolia. Lineage (NCBI taxonomy): Eukaryota > Viridiplantae > Streptophyta > Magnoliopsida > Myrtales > Myrtaceae > Melaleuca > Melaleuca alternifolia. The sequence goes on from JAGKPW010002324.1 coordinate 360,539, forward strand.
TTGCTTCAGGAGTTGCATGCTTTACTAGAAAAAGAAAAATGTAATCGGTCCGGTCCGATCCGATCCGGTCCGGTCTGGGAACCGAGGATTGGACCGACACTTCTGGGAACTGGACTAACCCGACTGGTCCGCACCTGTCCGAGAGGTTCCCGGTTCGGTCGGTCCAAGTTGCTCACCCCTAATAAATATATATATATATATATATATATATATGTTTCTCGATTTTTTTTCTTTGCTTGCTCAAATTATGTTTGTTCTTTCCTATATATACATATCAAATAGTAGCATATTAGATGAATGAGTTATAACCGTCGTCAGAAATCTTTTTGATCAACGGTAAGTGTAACTACTTTTATATATAGTTAGAATGAGATGCGAGCCCATTATAACAAACTATAAGTTTTAGCATTAAATAGAAAAATATCTTTGTACTATGAGGTTTTATCGAATACATGCAATAGCTATGATATGTATTACGGAATTGCCGTCCACGTATCCATGCATCAAAATCATCGCCAATCTAGCGGTCGAGATTTTGATTTTCTCAACTAGTTAAGTAATCACCAATGGGGTGCATATGGTCATGCTTCTAGAGAAATCAACTTTAACAAAACCTGCCGATCTTAATACATCTTAGTATGGTAACTTGTTAAATGCAAATTGTGCAATCGTATCCACAACTATAATGAGCATGATGACTAAATATCTACCTATTTATAGAGCCCTTCATCTTATGGTTCTCGACGCCTAAGGCAACTGAATTTCTTCTTCTTTCTTACTAGTCCTTCAAAGTTTCAGGCTTCATACCTCACTCGCATCTTTGGAGTGGCATGCATCCAGCAATCATGTCTCACATGCTCCAACCTTGCATGTAATTGAGTATCGGATCAATGATTCACCAGAAAAATGCTTCTTTGCCAGTAATCTCTCTCTCTCTCTCTCTCTCTCTCTCTCTCTCTCTCTCTCTCTCTTTCTCTCTCTCTCTCTGACATTGATTACGATATCCTGGTTTTGTTTTCTGTATACCAGCACGATGCCCTGGAGAGGACGGGCGGGAATTCTTGTAGTAGCGAAGTCTCCATCAACTCGGAGCGCTACTTTGTTACGACAGACCGCCCCCGAAGCCAATCCAGTCCAACGTAGTCATCGCATCAACCACCTCAGCTGTCAAACGAGTACAAGCTGAGAATCAAAGTGGATGTCCCCGTGCAACACCCTCTGTTGTGTTAAGAGGGTGTGAAGTTTCTGCATGGAATTCGGTCTCATGAAAGCGAACCGCGTCTGAAAGCCTTAAAGGAAGAGAACATGGGAACAAGTTAAATGATCAATGGTTTCACGTTTGATGTATCTGATGTAAAATCGTACGAGAGCCGGTCATTTTGTATGTTGTGATGTGAGGGCTTTCTTCCATATTATGCAAAACGAACTACTGTACACATAACTAATTGGATTAATTACACGTCTTCATCTTCCCTTGAGACAGATACTTTGTTGCTCTGCATTTGTACTTATACATATGCTCTCGCCCGTGAAGCATATATACCATGCGATCAATCTCGTTCTTGCGCTAAGAGCTCTCCTACTGGAGGATTCGAATATGTAAAGTCACTCTACCTTTTGAGTCTCGTAGCATAATGATGCTTTTACGTAAATTATTTTAACCAAAGAATTTCTAGATTCAAATGATGGTAAATATCTCTTCATTCCATGAGCAATCAAGATTTTCCCATGAGTTGTGTATTTGTAACATACAACATATTTCGGTTGTTTAAATATGTACTTTCAAACGTTTAATATCAAGTTTGCAAATTGAATATATCCAGGACTATCCATGTAGTTTTCCATTTTGATGCTGAAATTTTGGCTATACAATAGTTATTTTGGTCCCTCAGTTCAACCTCATATATGAAAATATAAGCAAGTGGCTGCCATCCTTCAAGTTCGCAACAGCCACCAATAGAGCCTCAAGTTGAAAATTCGTCATAATATTTATATCGAATCAGTGTTTGTGTTATCCTAAAACCAGTTTATGGAATGCTCCAATATGCAAAATGAATTGTTCATCAGCTTATGTATGCTTTTTAACACACAGGAATCAAGCCAAGGAAAAGGTAGATTGATTTTGAGAGGGCATTTGTGTCTGTTTTCTTTTTAAAATTCTCATTTTGCTTATTTTCTCTGAAGAAAATAAATGTCTGTGGGTTCTTATCTTTTAAACTCTCAAAAGTTTATGGACAAGAGAAAATATATAGAAAGAAGAATAGAGAGGGCATGAACTATTTTTCTTATGTAAAATTAATGCGCTTCGCTAATTATCTCAATCAAGAAAAGGCATTGCTTGAGTAATTCTAGAAGTATTACTTTGCGGCCTGTACAAATTTTGTACTATGATGGTAGTAGTTTCCCTATATTTGGAGTAATAAAAACGGTACACCGGTGGCGTAAAATATAAAGTTTCGAAAGCGGCTTCATCCATCATTAATAAATTTAGCGCTTTTGAGGGTAATGAACTATGAAGTATGAAAGCAATCGATCATTCTGTTCATCCTTACCCGAAAATGCAGATTAGTACATGCTTTAAAGGGTTCCGTCGTTGTCGGAAATCCTTCTGATCAATTCTCAAGTGTCGTTACTCTTGACGTATAATTAGACGGATTACGATTTATAACTATGGATTAGAGACATTACTCCATAAATTTTGTGTGCTGTCGGTATTTATTGGCTACACCTAATTACCATTTTCTATATTGTATCGTCTAATTGTTGTTGCTTAATTCCATTATAGAAATTATCAACAGTTTAGACCTAGAATTTAATGTTCTTATTTAAATAAGTAATTGAGATGTACATTCCCATGTTTATGCAGAGAATGTACGATACATGACATAGGCAAGTGTATCCACAACAATAATGAGGATAACCCTCTCTTATCTCATGAAATTCAACTCGGCTAGATAACTTTTGGCTTAAACTGGGATGATATTTAATTGGGGCAAATTACTCTGTCGGCATCCTAATCCTACGATTATGTTCGATTGTAGCATGAGCTCTGATTTTCTACCTAAATTAGCTATGTTAGCATATGCCGGTATCTTGCTTTCAAAATTAGGGTTGTTTAATCATGAGTAACATTGCTATGACTGATTCGTGCATTTACTGTCTTGCCAATAACATGCATATGTGATGTTTAATGGCTAGACCTCCGTTCCTTGCTACTGTGGAATTGTTTCCATACGATGAGCAATAGCCTTGGTGCTCTAAAAGACTTCAACAACCATTTCTTGTTCAATGGCCTCCTGCTCCTCAAAGTAATGTTGTGTTATACGCTTATGTAACCTCAATACATAACCGTCCTCAGAATGCCATATCGACTTTAACATGAGTGAAATTCGCAAAGCTTTCATTGCGGCCTCTGATCCCAGAAGCTCAATATCTGCTAGTCCCCTCAATTCAATCAATTTGCAAACACAAAGTACTAAACACCTTTTAGAACTTTAGGAGAATATTACGATCAAAGAAATTGATAATTGCCGAGCAGAGATACTTGTATTTGTTTACGCAATAAGATCACGATGACATTTTTTTAACTTTTGTTTGCTAAAAAAGTTGTACGATTTTATGTCCACTGTGATATTAGTGAAGGTGTTGCTAAATGCTTTTAGAGGTTATTTTCTTAATCATTTGTTCTTACTAAGTTTATCCTATTTGGAATCCATAGCAAATAATACATGCAAAAACAATGAGTTTGACTAATGTTTGAATTCCTCTATATGACCCAGACGGTACTTGTATAGTAAAAGACGGAATTTACAATTTACGACTTTTAGATGCATACAATAACCCTAGGATCAAAAGTACATGCCTTAATGCATTTTATCAATGCATCTGTTAAGTTGGATTGTCGCGTCTGTAGTTTCAATCCATTAAAAATCATTGATAGTCTTAGATTCGATTCATCAATTTACCTTAGAGCACATTAAGGTTTGAGAATGTATTTAATGCAAAATATGCAGGTGTATCCACCAACCATGAGAATGGCCAATTCTATTCCTATTTATAGAGATCTCATCTTTTGATGCTTCAATCTTGTTTAATGGAATAATGTTTAGCTTAATGCGACATTGCCCAAATAAAAAATTTGACATAAGCTTCAATAAGGATTAGTTTCTATATATTGAAATTAATAAAATTCTAGGCTTTTCCGGTCTTCTTTAGAATTTACAAATCCTTCAAATATATGCAATAGCCATGAGATGCAATGCTTGAAATCAATTTATTACTTTTAGGTCTATGAATTGTCCTTTCATTATTATAAGCTAAAGTTTTAAAATTAGTTAAGATAGTTGTGCCTTCTTGTTAAGAGCAATATCTATCAGTGAAACAATATATCCATTCATACAAGAGTTGGTACTTCTCATTTTACTACTCCTTTTAAATTATGTGTGCTCTCAATTTGTACTAAATAAGCGTTCATTATATATAAATATAATTTCCACATGCGACGCTCATAATTACTTACGAGTTCTCTATAAATATAGATTTTTTTTCTTGATTGCTCAAATTATGTTTGTTCTCTCCTATAGATTCATATCAGACAGTAGCATGCTAGATGAATGAATTAACCGTGGTTGGAAACCTTTTTTATTAACGGTAAATGGAACTACTTTTATATATAGTTGGAACGAGTTGCGAACCCTTTATAACAAATAATAATTTTTAGCATTAATTAGAGAAATATCTATGTACTACGAAATTTCATTGGATCCATACAATAGCCATTACCCATATTACGGGATTGCCATCCACGTATCCATGCATCAAAATCACTAACAATCTAGCGGTCGAGATTTTGATTTTCTTAATTAGTTAAGTAATCACCAATGGGGTGCATATGGTCATGCTTCTAACTTTAACAAAACTTGCCGATATCCTAATATATCTTAGTATGGTAACTTGTTAAATGCAATTACACAAACGTATCCACATCAATAATGAGTATGACTAAATATCTACCTATTTATAGAGCCTTTCATCTTATGGTTCTCCATGCCAAGGCAACTGAATTTCTTCTTCCTTCTTACTAGTCCTTCAAAGTTTCAGGCTTCATACCTCACTCGCAACATGCATCCAACAATCATGTCTCACATGCTCCAACTTTGCATGTAATTGAGTATTGGATCAATGATTCACCAGAAAAAGACCAATCCGGTCCAACGCGGCCACCGCTGTTGCCATCTCAACAGTCAGAATAATAACAGCTGAGAATTCTAGTGGCTGTGCCCCTGCAATATCCTCTGGTGCGTAAGAGTGTGAGGTTGGCTTCGATTCCATGTTGTTGTCTGCATGGAATCCGGTCTCATAAAGGCGAACTGCTGCCAAAACGCCATAGATGAAGAGAGCAAGGGAACAAGTTAAATGATGGATGGGCTTCACGTCCGATGTATTTGATGATGTAAAATCGTATGAGAGCCGGTCATTTTTCATGTTGCGATATGAGGTCTTTCTTCTGTAGTATGCAAAAGGAACTACTGTACACATAACTAATTGGATTAATTACATAATTTAACCAAAGAACTTATAAATTGAAATGATGATAAATCTTTTCTTCATTCCATGACCAATCAAGATTTTTTCGCAAGTTGTGTATTCGTAGCATACAATATACTTCGATTGTTTAAATATGGACTTTCAAACGTTTAGTATCAAGTTTGCAAATTGAACGAATATCCAGGACTATTCATATAGTTTTCCATTTTGATTCCGATATTGTGGCTATAAAATAGTTATTTTGGTCCTTTGGTTCAACCTCATATTTGAGAATATAAGCAAAATGCAGCCATCCTTCAAGTTCGCAACAATCACCAATAGAGCTTCAAGTTGAAAATTACTCATAATATTTATAAGGGAGAATTGCTATTTAAGTCCTAAACCTTTTGCTACTTTGCCGATTGAGTCATAAACCCTTTTTTTATGCCAAATAAGTCTTAAACATTTTGCAACTTTCCCGATTAAGTCATTCCGGCGGATTTTGGCCTGAAAATGCTGACGTGGCACGCCGGACCTCGCCGGCGACGACGTGGCAATATATATTTTTTCTTTTTTACTCTTCTTTTTTTCCTTAAACGTGCTTGGCCGGCGAGCTCCAGCGGCCGGTGGAGTTCGCCGGCTACTCCGGAGGTCGCCAGCCGCGGGCGAGGGCCGCAAAGGCCTCCCCAGCCCCCGTGACCCTCGCCGGTGGCCGGCGAGGGCCGGGCAAGGCTGCCCTCGCCCAAATCTGGAGGTTGTTGGACTTCATGTAAGACCAGACGTGCAGGAAGCAGCCAAGGCAGGAGATTTGGGACTGACCCACGAACTCACGCACGGTCGAGGGCAGATTCACGAGGTCGATCAGGTTAGCGAGCTTCTTGGGGTTGTCGGCGACGGCTTTCTTCATCCCTTGTGGCAACATCTTCGCTTCTCCGTGACGGCCTTCCTTCAAAGCAGCCCTCGCCAGGCCCTCGTCGGCCACCAGCGAGGGCCGCAGGGGCTGGGGACCCCCCTACGGCCCTCGCCCGTGGCCGACGAGCTCCGCCAGAGCTCGCCGACCAAGCGCGTTTAAGGAAAAAAAGAAGAGAAAAAATGAAAAAGAACAGAGAAAAAAAAAAGAAAAAATATGTATTGCCACGTCATCGTCGGCGAGGTCCGGCGCGCCACACCGTCGTCACGTCAGCATTTTCCAGCCAAAATTCGCCGGAATGACTTAATCAGCAAAGTTGCAAAAGGTTTAGGACTTATTTGGCATAAAAAAAAGGTTTAGGATTCAATCGGCAAAGTAGCAAAAGATTTAGGACTCAATCGGCAAAGTAGCAAAAGGTTTATGACTCATTTAGCAATTATCCCTATTTATAACGAGTCAATGTTTGCATTATCTTAAAATGAGTTTTTGTTTGCAAAACGAATCGTTGATTAGCTTAAGTATACTTCTTAACACGCGGGAATCAAGCCTAGGAAAAGGTCTATTGATTTTGAGGGGGCATTTATGTCTGTTTTCCCTTTTAAATTTATATTTTGATTATTTTCTATGAAGAAAATAAATTTCCGTGGGTTCTTATTTTTTAAATTCTCAAAAATTTATGAGACAAGAGAATATATATAAAAAGTAGAATAGAAAGGCCATGAACTATTTTTGTTACGTGAAGTTAATGTGCTTCGCCAATTATCTCGATCGAGAAAAGATATCGCTTGAGTGATTCTAGAAGTATTACCTAGCGGCTCGTACAAATTTTGTATTAAGATAGTATTAGTTTCCCTATATTAGGACTAATAAAAATGGTACACTAGCGTACTAAATATAAAGTTTCCAAAGTGGCTTCAATCCATCATTAATAAATTTAGCACTCTTGTTAAAATTTCTCAATATTTCTCTAACATGCGTTGGTTTTAGGCACTGGAGGGTGTCGAAGAAGCTCTACTAAGACTAAAACAATTGCTTAAGGAGTTGCATGCTTTACTAGAAAAGGAAAAATGTAATCGGTCCGATCCGGTCCGGTCCGGTCCTTCTAGGAACCGGGAACCGGACCGCCCGAACACCGGTTTCACTTTTGGGAACCGAGGACCAGACCGACACTTCCGGGAACTGGACTAACCCGGCTGGTCCTTACCGGTCCGGGAGGTTCCCGGTTCGGTCAGTCCAAGTTGCTCACTCCTAATAGATATAGATATGTTTCTCAATTTTTTTCTTTGCTTGCTCAAATTATGTTTGTTCTTTCCTATAGATACATATCAAATAGTAGCATATTAGATGAATGAGTTATAACCGTAGTAAGAAATCTTTTTGATCAATGGAAAGTGCAACTACTTTTATATATAGTTAAAATGAGATGCGAGCTCATTATAACAAACTATAAGTTTTAGCATTAAATAGAAAAATATCTTTGTACTATGAGGTTTTATCGAATACATGCAATAGCTATGATATGTATTACGAAATTGCCGTCCACGTATCCATGCATCAAAATCATCGCCAATCTAGCGGTCGAGATTTTGATTTTCTCAACTAGTTAAGTAATCACCAATGGGGTTCATATGGTCATGCTTCTAGAGAAATCAACTTTAACAAAACCTGCCGATCTTAATACATCTTAGTATGGTAACTTGTTAAATGCAAATTATGCAAGTGTATCCACACCAATAATGAGCATGACTAAATATCTACCTATTTATAGAGCTCTTCATCTTATGGTTCTCCACGACTAAGGCAACTGAATTTCTTCTTCTTTCTTACTAGTCCTTCAAAGTTTCAGGCTTCATACCTCACTCGCATCTTTGGAGTGACATGCATCCAGCAATCATGTCTCACATGCTCCAACCTTGCATGTAATTGAGTATCGGATCAATGATTCACCAGAAAAATGCTTCTTTGCCAGTAATCTCTCTCTCTCTCTCTCTCTCTCTCTCTCTCTCTCTCTCTCTCTTTGTGACATTGATTACGATATCCTGGTTTTGTTTTCTGTATACCAGCACGATGCCCTGGAGAGGACGGGCGGGAATTTTTGTAGTAGCGAAGTCTCCATCAACTCGGAGCGCTACTTTGTTACGACAGACCGCCCCCGAAGCCAATCCAGTCCAACGTAGTCAGCGCATCAACCACCTCAGCTGTCAAACGAGTACAAGCTGAGAATCAAAGTGGATGTCCCCGTGCAACACCCTCTGTTGTGTTAAGAGGGTGTGAAGTTTCTGCATGGAATTCGGTCTCATGAAAGCGAACCGCGTCTGAAAGCCTTAAAGGAAGAGAACATGGGAACAAGTTAAATGATCAATGGTTTCACGTTTGATGTATCTGATGTAAAATCGTACGAGAGCCGGTCATTTTGTATGTTGTGATGTGAGGGCTTTCTTCCATATTATGCAAAACGAACTACTGTACACATAACTAATTGGATTAATTACACGTCTTCATCTTCCCTTGAGACAGATACTTTGTTGCTCTGCATTTGTACTTATACATATGCTCTCGCCCGTGAAGCATATATACCATGCGATCAATCTCGTTCTTGGGCTAAGAGCTCTCCTACTGGAGGCTTCGAATATGTAAAGTCACTCTATCTTTAGAGTCTCGTAGCATAAAGATGCTTTTACGTAAATTATTTTAACCAAAGAATTTCTAGATTCAAATGATGGTAAATATCTCTTCATTCCATGAACAATCAAGATTTTCCCGTGAGTTGTGTATTTGTAACAAACAACAAATTTCGGTTGTTTAAATATGAACTTTCAAACGTTTAATATCAAGTTTGCAAATTGAATATATCCAGGACTATTCATGTAGTTTTCCATTTTGATGCTGAAATTTTGGCTATACAATAGTTATTTTGGTCCCCCAGTTCAACCTCATATATGAAAATATAAGCAAGTGGCTGCCGTCCTTCAAGTTCCAACAGCCACCAATAGAGCCTCAAGTTGAAAATTCGTCATAATATTTATATCGAATCGGTGTTTGTGTTATCCTAAAACCAGTTTATGGAATGCTCCAATATGCAAAATGAATTGTTCATTAGCTTAAGTATGCTTTTTAACACACAGGGATCAAGCCAGGGAAAAGGTAGATTGATTTTGAGAGGGCATTTGTGTCTGTTTTCTTTTTTTAAATTCTCATTTTGCTTATTTTCTCTGAAGAAAATAAATGTCTGTGGGTTCTTATCTTTTAAACTCTCAAAAGTTTATGGACAAGAGAAAATATATAGAAAGAAGAATAAAGAGGGCATGAACTATTTTTCTTATGTAAAGTTAATGCGCTTCGCCAATTATCTCAATCAAGAAAAGGCATTGCTTGAGTAATTCTAGAAGTATTACTTTGCGGCTTGGACAAATTTTGTACTATGATGGTATTAGTTTTCCTATATTTGTACTAATAAAAACGGTGGGAAAAGCACCAAAAAAGTCCTAAACCTATTGGGGTTGTGCCAAATAAGTCCTAAACCTTTTTTTGTGCCAAATAAGTCCTAAACATTTTGCTACTTGGCCGAATAAGTCCTTCCGGCGGATTTTGGCCGAAAAATGCTGAGGTGGCGACGACGTGGCCCGCCAGAGCTCGTCGGAGACTCACCGGCGACAACGTGGCAGCCACGTGGCATTAAAAAAATTCCAAAAAAATCAAAAAAAAAGGGGAGGGCCGCAGCCCTACACCTATGGCCGCCGCCCCATCGCCGGTGGGGCGGTGGCCACCCCCCCAGCTGCTGCAGTTGCAGCAGCTGAGGGAGGGGGAGAAGGCGAGCTCGCCCAGCTGGGGGAGCTCGCCTTCTCCCCCAGCTTGCAGAAACTGGGGGAGCTCGCCCCCTCCCTCAGCTGCTGCAATTGCAGCAGCTGGGGGGCGTGGGGCGACGGCCACCGGTGGAGGGCTCCGGCCCTCCCTTTTTTTTTTGATTTTCTGGAATTTTTTTAAATTTTTTAATGCCACGTGGCCGCCACGTCGTCGCCGGTGAGTCTCCGGCGGGCCACGTCGTCGCCACCTCAGCATTTTCCGGCCAAAATCCGCCGGAAGGACTTATTCGGCCAAGTAGCAAAAGGTTTAAGACTTATTTGGCACAAAAAAAGGTTTATGACTTATTTGGCACAACCCCAATAGGTTTAGGACTTTTTTGGTGCTTTTCCCTAAAAACGGTACATCGGCGGCGTAAAACATAAAGTTTCGAAAGCGGCTTCATCCATCATTAATAAATTTAGCGCTTTTGAGGGTAATGAACTTTGAAGTATGAAAGCAATCGATCATTATGTTCATCCTTACCCGAAAATGCAGATTAGTACATGCTTTAAAGAATTCCGTCGTTGTCGGAAATCCTTCTGATCAATTCTCAAGTGTCGTTACTCTTGACGTATATTAAGACATATATTAAAGTATGACATTACGGTTTATAACTATGGATTAGAAACATTACTCCATAAATTGTGTGTGCTTTCGGTATTTATTAGCTACACCTAATTACCATTTTCTATATTGTATCGTCTAACTGTTGTTGCTTAATTCCATTATAGAAATTATTAACAGTTTAGACCTAGAATTTAATGTTCTTATTTAAATAAGTAATTGAGATGTACAACCCCATGTTTATGCAGTAAATTGTTCATAGCAAAGCCTACACATCATACCACCTCCTTTTTTGAGAATGTATGATATATAACATAGGCAAGTGTATCCACAACAATAATGAGAATAACCCTATCTTATCTCATGAAATTCAACTCGATCGTCTAGATAACGTTAGGCTTAAACTGGGATGATATTTATTTAGGGAAAATTTCTCTGCCAGCATCCTAATTGAGATGTACAACCCCATGTTTATGCAGTAAATTGTTCGTAGCAAAGCCTACCAATCATACCACCTCCCTTTTTGAGAATGTATGATATATAACATAGGCAAGTGTATCCACAACAATAATGAGAATAACCCTATCTTATCTCATGAAATTCAACTCGATCGTCTAGATAACGTTTGGCTTAAACTGGGATGATATTTATTTAGGGAAAATTTCTCTGCCAGCATCCTAATTGAGATGTACAACCCCATGTTTTATGCAGTAAATTGTTCATAGCAAAGCCTACCAATCATACCACCTCCCTTTTTGAGAATGTACGATACATAACATAAGCAAGTGTATCCACAACAATAATGAGAATAACCCTATCTTATCTCATGAAATTCAACTCGATCGTCTAGATAATGTTAGGCTTAAAATGGGATGATATTTATTTAGGGAAAATTTCTCTGCCAGCATCCTAATTGAGATGTATAGCCCCATGTTTATGCAGTAAATTGTTCGTAGCAAAGCCTACCAATCATACCGCCTCCCCTTTTGAGAATGTACGATACATAACATAAGCAAGTGTATCCACAACAATAATGAGAATAACCCTATCTTATCTCATGAAATTCAACTTGATCGTCTAGATAACGTTAGGCTTAAACTGATATGATATTTATTTAGGGAAAATTTCTCTGCCAACATCCTAATTGAGATGTACAGCCCCATGTTTATGCAGTAAATTGTTCGTAGCAAAGCCTACCAATCATACCGCCTCCCTTTTTGAGAATGTACGATATATAATATAGGCAAGTGTACGCACAACAATAATGAGAATAACCCTATCTTATCTCATGAAATTCAACTCGATCGTCTAGATAACATTTGGCTTAAATTGGGATGATATTTATTTAGAAAAAATTTCTCTGTCAGCGTCCTAATCCTACAATTATGTTCGATTGTAGCATGAGGCCAGCGAGGGCCACCTCACCTTCCCGGCCAAGGCTTTTTTTTAAAGAAAAAGAAGAGAAAAAGAAAAAAAAAGTGGGGCCCAGTCATCGCCACGTCATCAACGGCGAGGTCCGGTCGCGCCACATAAGCATTTTCCGGCCAAAATCTATCGGAATGACTTAATCGACAAAGTTGCAAATAATTTAAGACTTATTTGGTATAACAAAAAGGTTTATGACTGAATCGGCAATTGTCCATGTGTTAATGTGCAACCCATTTTGTGATGGAACAATTCTGATTTGACCTACCATTTTTAATATTCGCTTCTATGGAAATGTGCATTAAATGCAGATATGCAAGCGTATCCACGGTAAGCTATTTAAACGATCCTTCATCTATTCATGCAACATGCTTCTTCGCTCTCGTTGATTGGCCTCGCAATGAGTCCCTCCCATCGCCTCTTGTCCTTATGCTAGCTCTCCTCCTCTAAGACGAAATCTAGCCTGGCATCTCTGATTTGTTCTCCATCTGATTCATCAGAGAACATGATCCATCATATGCCAAAATGCAACCTCGATTTCAATTGGATAATGATCGAATCAGTGATTTACCAGAGGAATTGCTTCATCAAAGGTACCATTCTCTCTCTCTCTCTCTCTCTCTCTCTCGCTCTCTCTCTTAATGACGTTGCAATTTTGTTCTGATTAATAGGAGTACGTAAGTCGATAAGCAATAGTGTCGCCCCCATGGGTAGCTCTTGCTGGGTGTGTGGGAATACATACGTGTGAATGTCCATGCGCTTGTTCTTGAGCAATTGGAGGGAGGACGCGGAGTCCTGTCGAAGCTGATCGGAAGTGGTGAGCCTGCGTGGATATCATTCCTTGTTTTCAACATCGCTGGCTCGATCATACCAAAGCTCCGACAGTAGACAAAGTCACCACGTGCAGCAACCCTCTGTCGATCCTAACTCCTCCTCGCACCAAAGTATTTGAAAGTGGTGAGCCTGCGTGGATTCTTCATCAGCCTCGTGGAGCTCCACTTTGTATATATGGAAGCTCATCTTCAACAAACAAAGCCACGTGTAATCATTTATTTACGACATTCATATGCTGTGTATACATATAATCTTCTTTCAATTAAGTAATTATTAAAGACATAGTATTTTCTTATTTAGTCCACTTCTGGTATTATGCTTATTCGCTTATGAGCATGCTGGCCAGGTCATGCAAAGGCCAGTTTGACATCTTTTCTATCCCCCAAACTGTCGAAATAGACTGAATTCTGATTTTTCAAGTTTTTTCTTGATTCTAATACCATATCGAACATAAAGTCTGGAATATCCGATGCTTTTGCAAATGGCAATGCCGATACGGAGAATTGCGTATATTCACCTTAATTAATAATAATAATTATATATATGGTTTTTTTTTTCATTTCTTAGGAAGGGTCCTAGTATGGCTACTAAATTTTCATAATATTTAAAATTTCAGCAGAAAAATAAAGAGTTATTTTTTTATCATCACAAAGCGCAAACACAACCGTAATTAGTGGATGCATTAAAGGCTTCATTTATTTCGCACAAGATGAATAGTTCAAAAAATATTTTTTAAATAAATACCTTCTTATATCTTTTGGAATAATTAGTTTAAAATATACATCTTCTTTATCGATAAATATTAATATCCATATATCTTCACATATGATGAGAAGGTTTTTAATCATTCAATTCTATTAAATAATCGAAGCCTAAAAGTCCACAATTTTTTGTTACTAGTTGGCTTGTATGTATCCATATAGTTATCCCTTTATCCAAATGAGAAAAATCTTTGTACAAAATAAAGAAAGTACAAATAAAATCTCGGAAGTCGCCGTCTTCTCGGGTGAGGGGAGAGAGAGAGAGAGAGAGAGAGAGAGAGAGAGAGAGGAGACTCCATCACAGTAGGCAGAGCACGCAGAGAAGACGATGGCGTGCGTCGTGGCTTCATCCCGAACCCACTGCTCTCCTGTCTTCGCCGACGCAATCCCGACGCGCTCGGCCTTGGGCAAGCGACCCAGTTCCCTCTCCTGGGCTTCTTCGTTCCCTCTTGCCGACCTCAAGGTCTCGCTCTCAATCGCCTCGAGACCCGCTATTCGTAAGGTAACAACTAACTCGTTCATTCTCCCACCAGTCCTTGACTCCTTCGCCATTGCTTCTTGCGAACACCACACGGAAAAATGAGGAATCTATCGACTGTTTAGTTCGAGATGACACTGTTCCCGGTCGAGCGTTGTCAAGCAACGCAGAAAGCTTGTTCCTTTTACCTAAAAGTGAGTGGAAGGTTGGAGCTTGTCATTTCCTAGGCTGTAACCAGTTTAAAACCCTTCAACTTTTTAACTTTTAGATCCTGATTGGATGGAAATGTTATGGTCCTGAATTTGTTTGTTGAATCATTTGGGGTTAGGTAGCCACGGTCGATGAAAATCAGCCAGCCTTTTTAATTGGATTGCAAAGGTTTTGTTTGAGATGCATTCGTTGTTTGCTGGAAAACTTATGGCTAAGGTTGCGAATTGGTTCGATTTGCTAGGAAGTGCCCTGACCAAGAGTGTGCTTTGAATACGTAGTTTTTGCGAGCACAATATTGTTTGAAATGTTGATTATGCTGCTCAAAGTTAGCGCATGTGACCTCGTTGGCCCTTTCCGTGAAAAAACTTCCAAGAGAGAGAGTCACGCGCATATAAGGTGGATCCCTTTTGCCTTATAAGAGAACCTGAGTGGCGTAACGTATGGCTTAAAAACCTATAAAATGAATAGATGAAAATGTTCTGTGAAATGTCTAGCTGCCACTTTGAAGAATTGAGAACACCCTGCTTACTTCACAGTTGCAGGCTACTAACAGGATAACAGTTAAGTTACAAGTGATCCTCCAATAACAAGACTTTACCTCCCTAATGATTGTAAAATGTGAGATGTTGCAATTCTTTTGTCTTTTTTATTCGCAAGTGCTCACCATTTTCTTCTCTTCAAGATGCTTCTAGTTGTCAACCTGTTGCTTGTTGATCTAATTTATGTACCTCAGTTAAAATGTCCAGGTTCCTCTGTTTATTTTTCATACAATAGTGAAAGAACCTTCATTGGTTTCTTCGGTTTTTTAATCATGAAATTTTGCATGTGTGTCTGTGGGCATAGATTCTATCTCAGAATCATTGTTATAGCTTCCTTTCCCAACATACAGGGCAGCTCCAGGGTGAAGTTTCTTGACATAGCTTGAGATGAGTCTTTTTGAGACGTTAATTACTGAAGTATTTACCTGGATATTAGGTGAAGGACTGGTTTCTAGTCTCTGGCACCTTTTTTTTGGGGACCAACTCTAGCAACTAATTGAAAGTCCTGATTTTTTTCCATTTGACTATTTTAAGGATATTTTCTGGAAACATCTCTTTATTTCTTTCGTGACTGTGTGTGTTTCGGGATGTTGAAACAAGCATAGTGCCAATATGTGTGAAAACTATATCATGGTCTCTAGATAATTGATCCCGAACTTTCTTTCAGAAATCAATATTTCACTAATGATTAGTTTCCTGTAAATTCTTTTGGGGTCGCTTTTGTTATCAAATGGCTCTAGGTTGGTGGTGAGCTTTCTTTAGCTGATTTATTTCCTGACAAATCTTACATTTGTTAGTAGGGCAAAGGATGTAGATGGTTTGTCCCAATTGTTCATGCTAAGTGTTCAGGAACCAGGGGCAAAAGCTACCTGTTAGACCAGTGTGTGAGGAACACTGTGAACCATTCTTGTGGTTTGGTTAGATTTTTTTCTGCTTTACGTGGATGATATTTATTTATGTTCTTTTACTATGGTTGGTTCCTTTTATTTATTATTTTTTGGAATTTGGTATCTTTTATAAGGATAGAGGAGCCATGAGAATGTTCCCATGTTTTTATGCAGTCAGCTTTGCTAATACTAATTGAGATTCAGATTCTAAGGCAAAAAGCCATGTTTTTCTTTTTTTCAGCGAGCTTAATATAACCATGTTGCCTTAGAAGAAGTTTATTCTATTTGGATTGCTAGGAATCATTCATTCAGTCTGCTTGGACCCGGAGATCTCGCAGTGAAGCTGCAAAGAGACCCAACAGGAAGTCATGGAAGCAAAGAACAGACATGTATCTGAGGCCATTCCTGCTCAACGTGTTCTTCTCAAAGAGGTTCATTCATGCGAAGGTGATGCACCGAGGGACGAGCAAGGTGGTGGCCGTCGCGACAACAAATGCCAGAGATCTCAGGAACAATTTGCCATCACTAACGGATGTCAATGCTTGTAGGGTTATAGGACAGCTGATAGCTGAGCGAGCAAAGGATGCTGATGTATATGCCATTGCTTATGAGCCAAGAAAGGATGAGAGAATAGAGGGCAAGCTGGGGATCGTGCTCGATACTATCAAGGAAAATGGCATTATATTTGCGTGAACCTCTTTTCATATTTGATAATTAATTTTGGATGAATTATCTTAGCCCTTTACTTCCTTGTCCATGTGAGAAGCGGCACTTGTCTGTACCAGAAAAAAAGAAAATAAGGGATTGTTCAATTCTCTTCATCGCTGTCATTCTCTAGTACATAATCGATATGTTCCAACAAATGAGAAGCCTATTGTGCTGCCGTATTGTGGAAATGGAGACTGGAGAGCTAAAGCATACAGCATCCAAATTGATTAGGGGACATTATTCATCAGCAAATCAGTCGAGGGGCTATAATGATTGAATGTGCACAAGCAGTCCATGCTGAAAGCGAAAAATGCCAAAATACAGAGTGCGGCATTCGTATCTCGTTAGAAAAGATCCATTTCTGTTGGAATTCGTTGAGAGTTTAGGCACTCATTCACGCTCCTTTCGTATAGCCTGCACCAGTCCCCTTACAGAACTTCCCTTATTGGGTTAGCCATATTAAAAAATTGTCTCATGCAGTGCAGCTTTGGCAATCTTAGCTGGTAATTGTGCTTCTCTTGATAAACCCCATAGTGCCCCCTCCCATCCTCTTTTATCAGATAATAGACTCATGAAAGCAGTAGCGTACGCCTATCACATTTCAATTTCATCAAACATAAAAGCAGGAAATCTGATCAGAATTTGACTGTCCAATACAACTAGTCCAACATTTAAGGCTGAGCCTTGTCCGACGAGCGATCAAGTGGAGATCAAATGAGCGTGATCCAAGCTCACAAGCTTGGGTTACCTTAATGACACTTTTTAACGTGATCACCTGAATAGCTGAAAGCCTCTCAATCATGTAGAGAAAATAAGGAAGCCTTTGCCCTTTTTTATCAAAGCACCAAAAATTTAGAGCTAATGCCGAAACATAATAATCTAAAATTTTGTTCGGGTCACGGCAAGGCCACATCAAGTTGTTTATCTCTAGCTTTCATAAACCTGCTAAGGACTACTTGAGGCCAAACTTGAAGAAGTTAGTGGTAACACAAGAGTTTGGGCAATGAATTTGGCAATTATAGCTGTAGATTCATCGATAACGTACACCCTTGAAGCGCAATGTCTCATTATGCAGAAATTTCTAATCAAATTAGAGCCTCCCCAAGTCGGTCTAATCAATATAGTTTGACCTTTTAAGCCCCATTAGGCGTGTGCCTATCAAGTGAACTTCTACACTTTCTAACACTGCAGATACTGTTAGAAAGGAAGCGTCCAAGTTTTCCTTGCTTCCTTCCGCAGCTACCTTTTAGTTTTAACAAGGCATGAGGTTATCTTTGATTCAATGAAGCATCGGAAGATTGTCAAACGCTAACCTGTTATCCTCTAAAAAAGACCTCTAAACATAAGATGGTCAAGGATGAGAAAATCTGAACTAGATTGGTAAAATATATGTATTTCGAGGTCCAGCAGATTTTTTATGACTAAAACATTGTCGTGCAATAGCGTCAAGAAAGAGCCAGCATACATGAACCGTATGCTGCCCATTAACACCGCACGAAGATTAGATCATATTCATAGCTCCTACATATAATAATAAATAAATAAAACGACAAGCTCCATTCTCCAGATAAATTGCAAGGGAAATGCTAAGTTGCATCACTCTATGATTCCACTGTTCTCTTTCTGGAAAAAGAAACAAATTGTTCTCACCCTCTTCCCACCCTCCTCTCCATATTCTCATTTTAACATTTTCACATCTTTATGATCCACAGTATCAACTTCAAGAATCTTGGTTTTAATATCCTTATTGCCACTTGTACTGCAATCACAATATCAACGGGATCATATCCTCAAAATATTATTCACCAGAGATATTCAAGTTGAAAATCTAGGTCGAAAACACTATTTAGACAAGATGAGCTCGCAAAACTGGAAGCTGGAGGAAAATCATATCTTCATCTTTCAGTGCCCCATGTAAGTTCTTATTCTTTCCAGGGAGGAATCACAAGGCATCTTCAGATAAACGCTTCCAATGTCTTCCACTCTCTAAAGGTTATTTCCCAGGAAAGTATCGATTAAGCTGCCAAGGACAAAGTCATGCGTATCTGATGACTAACCAAGTGACACTAAGCCAGAAATTTCAGCCAGCCTCTAACTCTCTGATCATTGGTTTTTCTTTTTTCCATCTAGAGTAAAAACAGCTCAAGGTACAGCTATATCGATACCTTGACAGAGAAAACTTTCTCAAGACAAGCACATCCATACTTAAATACAGACTATTCTCAACTGCTTAACAGTCATCTCCTCCTCATGGAAAACGGCTGTTCTTTTGCTGATACACACAGCGCTCTTGTATTCATATATATATCTACAAACACACAGTAGCAATCCGATACCCATCGAAACATTCCATGAACATTTGATAGGGAGGCAATAAGGTATCTCCCTACATCAAACACGTGTACATACCCGTTGAATATCATAAACTCCCTGAACAATAAAGGCACATTCCCACAACAAGTCGATTAGAAACGGAAGATTTATTTCAGCAAATAAATGAACAACTGGAACCAATGTCGTTATAAATTACAATTGGAGATAGCAGTGCGCTCTGCCAATCATCACCAAACTCAAATTTATCCAAAAAATGAAACTTGAGCAGCAAAAACAATTTAACTACCCCAACACACTCAAATCACTACGGACTCGAACTTCTCCTGTATGGAATGAAACTTTTCCCCAAAAGCAATCATCACGCGAGCAATTTAATTCAGGCCCAGATAAAATACGACCCTGTAAACCAAAACTCGCTACTTTTGGGAGTCTACCGATTGAGAAGGCGGGATGAAATTGAGAGAAGACAACCCCGTGGTGCCTGGGCTCTTGAGCTGGTCGAGCTGCTTTTTGCCGCGGCGGAGCAAGTACTCGATGTAGAGGAAGTTCTTGCGGTCTACCTGGCGAGCGTTTCGGCGGAATTCGTTGGACACGATCGACTCGATGCTGCGGCGATCGTCAGGGGACTTGGAGCGGGCCGCCCGAAGGAACCCACGGTAGAGGGCGAGCACCTGCTTCTGCATCCCGGAGAGCCTCCTCGGTGCGTTGGCTCCTCCCATCTGTCTCTCATCTAGGGTGGTCGGCTCGCCGGAATTTTCAGGCCGAGAGGCGATGGACGACGGACTCCGTTGGAGATTCAGTAAGAGAAGTGGAGAAATATCCGGTGATCTCTTCAGAGCCGAAGGCGGTCTGGCAATGAATGCAAAGTGAATTTCGCCTCTTCCCCTTCCGGCTTCTTTTTCTTTTAAATCGCATTGAATGATTTTTCCCAATTCTTTACTTTTAGCATCTAAACTAATTTCTATGAGAAATTCAAATGGATGATTCCAATTTAGTTTAGGAAGAAACAAGTAGAATTCAAAGTGTTGCAATAAGACAGAGAGATTTGGTGATTAAGACCCTCGATGTCGTCACGTTGTGATTAACTATCAATGCATACACATTACAACGTCATGCAAAAATCGATGTAATCATGAGTTTTCATGAAAAATAATATGCGCAAAAAATGCGAAATCGAATTTTAACGTAACTTGAAAATTTTCTCGAGAATATCGATAAGTATTTTTTAAAAATTTAAATAAAAAAACACATGCATATCAAAGCACATACATTACAAATGATCACAAACGAATAAAAATGATAAATAATCTTTGAATTATAGCTTAACTTTCAAAGTGATTTATAAATTTTAACAAAATTATATTATTTTTTGAAAATATCATCATTCTATTAATTTAATTTTAATAACAGTATTCAATATTTTTATATAATTCATCAACCATTAAAAGCTAATGTAAATCACGTTATAAAAATTTAAGCCTCGTGAATTATAATATATATATTAAGATGAAGTTTAAGAATGATGCGCGCTGTTATCCGGAGTCAAAATGAAAAGTAACAACCTTTCACATCTGCCTGCCACACAGTGGGTCCACACACTGCTCCTTTGCTCTCACTTGCTGGGAATCGAGCCCAAGCTTAAAGAAGCAGCAGCAGCAGCCTTCTCCACATCGCATCCGCCTCGAACCCGCGCCATTCCGTACGACTTCTCCTCGTCGATCGACGCGGCTCCCGCGGAATCTCTCGCTCGCTCCGACGCCGCCTTCTGCCGCTCTAGATCTTCGCCGGCTCCTCGCCGTGAGGCCGCCGACGCAGAATGCCGCACGGCCACAGCCGTCTGGGCGCCGGCGGCCGCTCCACGCCCTCGCCACCCTCTTCGCCGCGGTTCCGTCACGGCCGGAACAGGAGCTCCGGAGGAGGCGGCGGCAGGGGGGCGAAGAGGAGCCTCGTGGAGAAACTGGTGTTGTTCATCGTGTCGGTGGTTTTTAGGCGGAGAGGCGCGCTCCTGTTCGCGCCGGTGTTGTACATTACGGGGATGGT
Source organism: Melaleuca alternifolia (assembly GCA_019926035.1). Lineage (NCBI taxonomy): Eukaryota > Viridiplantae > Streptophyta > Magnoliopsida > Myrtales > Myrtaceae > Melaleuca > Melaleuca alternifolia. The sequence continues at coordinate 381,598 of JAGKPW010002324.1, forward strand.
GTTGTATATGGGGTCTTTCGGGTTCGACGTCGGGCTGAGGAGGAACGCGGACGGCCTTGCCCCTCCGGGATCGGTGTACAGAAGTCCTCAGGTCTTCGAGAAACTGTGGCCTTTGATGGAGACCGAAAGCAATTACAGCTTTAACGCGGTAACGGTTTTGTGCTTTCATTCATTCTAAAGCTGTTGGCTTGGGTTAGATTATCGGATGCTTTCTTGAACGTGTCGTTCATATTGGGGGTAACTGGCAAAGTGATCATCCGTGCTGGCAGTTTGGTCATTGCCCTGCATTGCTTGTTGATTTGATCCTCTCTTTTGAGCTACTTTGTTCACTTAAATCCTGTAACAGAGAAGCGAAACTGACATTAGCAGAGCTACGATGGTGTTGTGGCTGCTGCTGTTATTTGGAGACACTTGTCCTCTGTTAAAGTTATTTAATTTGGATATGTGAAGATACTTGCTGAAAAATTTTCGTGCATTGGCCTCTTTGAAGAGACCTTTTGGTTGCTTGGTTCTGTAGACTATGGCATTCTGGTGGTAGGCTAGGTTATATTTAACTTGTCAAGCATTTTTTATTTAGCATCAGATTTCACAAAGTAAAATTTTTGTCCACGTTTATACTTGAATGTAATCAGATGTCACACAGACAAAGTTTGAATGTTACAAAAAGGATGTTGCATTCTTCTATGGGATGAAGCAAATAGTATTTGGCGAACACATCTGCAAGTTTGCTGTTGAATTATTAAAGTTACTCTTCACTGTGATTGTAGCTGATAACTTGTTATTTCGAAGCATATATGTGTCTGGTCTCTACAGAAATGCAATTTATTTGGCTTATCTTTTGTTACTCATCATGCAGTTGACAATGGCATGGAGTCCAACATTGCATCAAAGTTGGAAGCCTTGTAGAAGCATGACTGTCTCTCAAATAGGTTAGACTTTCTGTTCACATGGTTTAAATTGGATGTCTTCCTCAATAAGTTGATTATGTGACGTGTCTCTGTGCTGAGGTCAGCTCTGGTAACCCTTATGACAGTATGCTCTTACTGCGTGTGATAATCCCCTAATTTGCATGCTAACCACCTTGTTCCTTATTTACATATGTAGCACAAATCTTGGCCATAAGAGTATTATGCAATTGCACAAGCATGCCTGCAGATTCCCTCATGTGTTGGTGTTCAAATTTCATGCCCGTTTATGTGTCCAAAAATGCTTTTCCTATTGTAGGGAAATGTGCTGTATTAAGCTTGCAAATCTCACTGGAAACAATTAATTGGTAATAGTGTTGTTCTACTACTAGGATCCAAGGAATTGCCAGAATCGAGTGGTTTCCTCATAATTGAAGCAAATGGGGGGTTGAATCAACAACGCTTGTCGGTGTGTTCTCTCTCAACTTTAGTGATGTTATGCATCTTTAATACAGCTTGTAAATTTGTATCATCCCATGTCTTAATTCTACCACTAATGCAACTCACAGAATAGGCGAGACTTTCTTAATGGGGAATCACACACTCTTGTCACCTTTCAATTAAACTAAACCTCTTTATGCTTTCTTTTACATATGTAGCTATCGGGATTAGGAAGGTTAATTGCATGTCTGCATGCATGGAAACAAATGAAGCTTATAGTGGTTATTTGTCTGAACAAGCAAGACTCAGTGTATGTAGTCTTCGACTAAGAAAGAATATTAGCTTTCTACAACCTTGCAAGGTTTCAAAGCATAGACAGAATTTATGCAATTCACTATCATGTCTTCAAATGGTAATTTTTACTGTTAGATAGCAGGCCCGGCTTGACACATGGCTCCTCTCACTTTATCTGCCAATCTTATCTGGACATATAATTTATTTAAGTAGATCAAATCTTCCAGATTTGCATGCAAATGTGGCTATTGGAAAATTTAAATCAATTGGCCACTTTGCAATGACTAGAATTTGTTTTTTTTTTTTGTAAGAATGACTAGAATTTGTTGATACATATGGGCTCCAACAAAGACTAATAATGGCTAGCCTGGTGTTGTAGTCCAGTAGGTTGTTGCTTAGTTGGTATGAATTGAGCATTCAAAAAAGACTGTATGTCCAAGTATGGTTTTATTTCTACGAGTATGAATAACTCATAGGTGGAATAAAAATATAATAGGAATCGTCTTTCGGAGAGATGGTCAAGGGGTTGATGATAGGGAACTTTCTCCTGCTAGGTTTTGCTCTTCAAAATTGTGTGTGGCCACATTGAGCCATTAATACAAGTCCCTGCCCCATAATCAATCTGATTACTACTGCTGAACTGCAAATGAATACACCTGGATAAGTTGAACCATAGAATGTCAATTGCATAAGACTTTGTAGCAGTTAAACTCTTGCTGTATGTCTTCTATCTCTGTATTATAGCCAATACAGTTGTCATCGATGAAGAATCATATCTCTCTTCATGACAGATATGTGATGCGGTGGCAGTAGCTGGGCTGCTGAATGCGACTCTGGTTATACCTATTTTTCATCTTAACAGTGTTTGGCAAGATTCCAGGTTATGATTGGTTTTTACTCTTCATTCTATAAGCATGCATTAGGTATATCAGTGTGGTTCTCTGTATTCAAACACTAGCAGAAGACTGCAGAAGATTGCTTTTTGGGACATATTCTTTAGGGATTTTCAAGTTCTGTTTATCTATATATATGGTCTTGGACCATTAGGTGATTTTTCTTTAGAGTTCGGTCACTTAATCGATCCACTTACTAAGTGAACTCACAATGCTTCTGGCGTGGGAAAAAAATGAACATATGAGCTCTGATCTTGAAATTCTGATCACTGGCTGACATGCTGCATTTATTATAAACTTTTATGGGGTATCTCCTTAAGTGAGATCACGATAGGTTCTAGTTTCGCACAGCTTTTACGCATTGGCCCTCACCTTTTGTGGCACAGCAAGATTACAGAATCATAAACATTGTCACCGTCAACAAGCCTTATTGATCAGTGAGATTCCTTAGACAACATGAATTCTTGTATGCAAATGCTGGGAGTATTAAAATCTGTTAACTAGGTCTCAGCTATGCTAGTTCCTTTACTGTCCTTCAAGTCATGTGAGAAAGCAGTAAAAGAAAGGCGGCATGGGCCTTTCTTACTCCAAAATATGTGTACCTCAAACTCGATTGGTGGGGCACAATCCTTTGTTTCTCTTGCTGAGTTTTGGGGTTTGAGCTTTTGAATTTGTTTAGTTAGGTATCTCAGTTTTTCTGATCTTATGGGGTCTCAGTATTCATCCACCATGATGTATGATTTTACGTCTATAAATAAGGGTGGAATGAAAAACATTTAGGTTGATAAGTTAGGGTATACGAAAAAACCTATCTTATAGCATTACATTTTCAAAATCTGTCCTCAAATTATGGTGCTACAGACCTCCTTTTTTCTTATGTGAAGCACGCTTTACTTCAAAAGGTTCAGTGTATCGTTAAGGAGGTGACATTTTACGTTCCATCTGTTCTATTATTTTATGTTTCGGGACATCACTTCTAGGTTGATTCAAGCAAATGTCGCATTAGCATTTATGTGCCCCAAAATATGGAAGCCTTACATCTTGTTCCTTTTGTTTGTTTCAGCAACTTCTCAGACATATTTGATGAAGATTTTTTCATTGATTCCCTCAAGAATAATGTAAAGATAGTCAGAGAGCTCCCAGAAGATATGCTTCAGCAATTTGATTATAACATAAGCAGCATAGTAAATTTGAGAGTAAAAGCTTGGTCCAGTCCTAACCATTATATTGAAAAGGTCCTCCCAAGGATGAAAGAACTCAGGTATGCGCTCCTTCTCATCCTGCAATGCTAACTTTTTTCTCTGAAATCTGTTCTTAGTATAACTGACTCCATTGTAGCTGTCACATATGTAACATTCACTTGGATTGTTATCTGAAGATCTGCTGCAGGATCTGATCTACCTTCCTAAAGGTTCCTGATTAGGTGAAGAAACCATAGAGTTTTATGCTAGTGGTGGACTGTATACCCTGTATCGTCAGCTCTTAGGGATGATGAAATATCATCAAATTCCAATGTACATTATCCATCGTGCATCCAGGCCAAATACCCTGTTTTCACTCAAATAGTTAGTCCTTGTGGATCTTTCTTGCTGTATCATAGTCACACTTTGTGAGAAGGATATAACTGAAATCATGGTATGACTTTCATCATTGGGTGAATTGCATACACATTCCACATTGCTCAAAACAGATACTTTACCTTGTATCCCTGCTGAGACATTCATTGTTTGTTTAGTGATTCTTACAAATGCATGATCAGCTGAAATGTCTGGAAGTGAGAGAAAGAAATGTGTTAACCAATTATACATGGAGCAAACTCTGTATTACTGGGACAGGAGTGGGCAAGTTAATATGCAAAGGTAGCATTGCAAATTCTTTGTGTGCTATTTTCAAGGGTCAATAATTTATTCCCCTTCAACATGATAAATCACATAGAATTATGATTCATGCTTGTATGTAGGCTCCTAAAGCTGTCTTTTGCTATATTCAATTTCATCGACAACTATTTATGGGTTTTAATTTTTGTTACAAGAGACTTATAAATGATACAGGATAGGCAACTTGTGTACAAGTCCAACTATACACCTTGAACATGGAGACTTTCGATCAGTTAATCTGAACACTGTTCGCCAGTGTGCATTGTGTGCATAGTCATGTACAGGAGATAATGGTGGGGCAGTTTAGAAAGCAAGGCAGTTTCAAACAAGAGTTTTGATGTTTTCCTAGTATTGTTGGGGCCTATTTAACCAGAACAAGTGAAATGGGAAGTGATATTGGTAGCTACGATGATAATCATGGTGCTGTCATAAATGAATATGCTTTGGTGCAGTTCTTGTGCATCTAATGAGTACAGTTAAGGTTTTTATCTGACATCTCTATGGCCCTTCTTCTATACCTCAGTGGACTTCCTTTTCGGAATTCATGTTGGAGAGTCTTCGTTTAGTATGTCTCACAGAGCATGCTGAGCCAGGAACCTGTAAAGATATTAAGAAAAGAATGCCAAATTTGAAGCTTGCAATTTGGAATATATTAGAAATACAAGCTGCATTTTTGCCATTAGTTGAGGTCTAACAGTTCAAGGCAGCTTTTAAGTGCTTAAATGTAATTCAATTCATATTGATCTGTATGGTCAAACTTTAAATCCTTTTGCATATTGTCCAGGGTTATATTCCATAACTAATTAATATACCTGTGCAAAAACACAGGTTCACTTGACAATAGAATGACTTTTTGGAAAGTACCCATACATGTTAGCTAATAAAGATGTTGCATTTGACAGCATTGCCTCATTAACTTATATGTTACCTGGTATTTTCATTCATTTATCACATCAGTTGATGGGCTCAAAATTTCATGTAAATGTAATTATGTGCTAGAGTAATAGAATTGTTTATCAGTGTCCATAGAAACTAAAAAAAGAATATAAAAGTAATTTTTATGTTAGCATCTACTCGTAATAGACAGTGTGGTTTTTGGGGCAATGTTTTGAGTGGTTAATTTTCTCTCGAGAAACTTCCGTGCACTCAGATTGAGATCCCATCTCAGTAAAATCCCATTTACAATTATTTGGGAAATTACTTTAAGATTTCCAATCTTCTAAGAAAAAGCTAAAATATGTGGGTAAAACTTTATATATATGCTTTAACATATGATAAATGGCTTTAAAATGGCGAAATCATGATATTATATGAAAAATAAGCACATGTAATTGTTAGGTTTGTCAGGAAGTATATAGTCTATTCTCAAATTACACAAGGTATTGCATTTGTTTAAATGCCCAACTCAAATCTGCTCACCCAAAAGGGACATATTATTACAATGCTCAAAATATTGGAAGACTTCACAGGCATGCTGCCTATATGCAATAACAAGGATAATGCAGTGTGATACAATAGGATAAGGTAACACAACAATCAAAAAAAGAGGGTATAAAATGAAACAAAAACAAATGCATGCCCCACCCAAGGAAAGACGAATTCTTATATTGTGGTCTCCAAGAAAATTGTGGGACCTGTAATGTCAAAGGTATGTTTTCATTGCATACATAGAGAAACCTGCAAACAGATCATGTGAATAACATAGTAGACTGTAGTTTGTATAAAAGGGGTTGCAAGAGGGAAGGGAAAATTCATGTGTCAGTTTCTAATTGCAATTCAAACATGTGAAAGTGAAGAGAAAAGAATTGTCATGGGTTCCTTCCTTCTTCGTGATAAAAATGGAGCAATTGGGCTGCTTGGTTTCTCTATGCTCGATTGTTGAAATTTTTTTTTTTTCAGTCATACCAAGTTGGTTTTGAATTTTCAATTTCTGCTGTGTCAATTGGAATTCCACAAAATGCTTCCTATGGGAGTAAGAGTAAATTTATGGCGTGAAGAACCAAGGGTTGAATGGCTGAAGAAATTCCATTGGATTACCTTCTACTCATTATTTTCATGTATTAATGAAATATTCAATGAACCATCAAAAAAAGATGAATTAGTTGACCATTTGACTCTTCCTTATCTTCTCTCTTAGTTCTTTCAGTTTTATTCTCAAACATAGAGTTAGAGGCCCACTCAGATAACCCCTCAAGGAAATAGATCGTGTATCCCATTTGAATAGACAATCTTTGAACTGTACCTCATTATACATGAATACCCCCTTATATATAGATAGATAGATAGATAGATTATAATTGTTTTGTATAAATCATGTATATGTGTATACAAATAAATTGACATGAAACCCTCAATTTGTATGACTCTTATTCAAAAATTAAAAGATACATCATATAGTAATCACATGCATGCAAAAAAACACTAAGAATATTCTCAATTGGTGAATTCAATTTACATGAATCTAATTAATGTGAAGGATTGGTTGTTTCTATTAATGTATAGGGAAGTGGAGGGAGAATGGAGATTTATATGAGGTGGCTCAACCACAAAGCTCCATTCTACCCAACTATCTTATTATCTATATATTTTGGTTGGTGAAGATATTAGATGCCCTATATTCACTGGGTGATTATGACAAATGGGCATTTACAATATTTTCACGTTAAGAGGCACATTATTAGTCTTGAGGCTTGAATTATCAGCTTTAAGCAATAGTCACCTGTACCAAATTGAGCTGTTTATTAACCTTTTATATATCTTTATCCAAACCATAATCTTGGGATGAGATGCAGATAATTTTTGTGGCTCTTATTCATTTTACAGAGCCGTGCGCATTGCCCCCTTTTCCAACAGATTGGCAAATGCAGTTCCTTCACCTGTACAAGGTCTCAGATGCTTAGCCAATTTTGAAGCGCTGAGGTTTGCAGGACCTATAAGAGTTCTTGCTGAGAGGATGGTTCAAAGAATGATTAGGAGAAGCTCAGAAGGTGGAGGCAGATATGTGTCAGTGCATCTTCGATTTGAGAAGGTGCTTCTCCTTACTTTCCTTGTCACTGTGGTGCACAAGTTTAAAACACATAATCTTAGATGACCCAAATCTGAAGCTTCATTCTTCTCGAAGGACATGGTTGCCTTTTCATGCTGCGAATATGATGGTGGAGAGGAGGAGAAACGTGAAATGGATATTGCTCGAGAAAGAGGATGGAGAGGAAAATTTAGGAGAAAAGGAAGATTGATAAAACCTGGTGCAAATCGGATGGATGGAAAATGCCCTCTTACTCCACTGGAGGTACGATCTACAATAACCTTTATAAGTGGATTTATATTTCCCAATGAGTGAGTATTAGTTTACGTAATATGTAATTGTTGTATTTCATTTGGATGGTTACTTTGGCCCCATCAGAACTTTTCACTCTAAGTTGCTCATTCCTCAATGGCTAAATCAGAAGTGTGGTAGAGTAGCCGAATTTTTGCAAATTCATTTGGCAGGCAATTTTTAGCTTGAATGCATACAGTTGACTTTTTTTTGGCCATAACATTTTACATAAACCATCCAAAGTTCATATTTAGGATTTGAAGCTGTCTCCTGGCAATGAGGAGGACATTCAAATTTTAGGCTGTTGTGAAAATCAGTTGCTTGACATTTGGCAGAGTATTTTTCCTGTTCTTGGTTCTTTGAGCATTTGGCTATGGTATTATAAAGGTTTTCTTTAGCTCATACATACAGATTGTTAAAATATCGTCCCACATCAATTGGCAAGGGGTCCTATATACTCTTTATATTCTCATGTGGTCTTCCTTGACCTATCAGCTTAAGCTTTTAGGTTGGACTTTCTAATATCAGAACCAAGAGGTCCCAAACTGCCAACTGTTTTTATAGTCCCCAGGCGAAATACAAAATAGTGCAAGAAAGGGAATAAAACTAGTTAGATACAGAGGAAAATAGTTTTGTAGGCTTGAGTATCTACGTGCTGAAAGCTGAAAGTTTTTTCGTTCTAAGTTAAAATAATGAAATCAATGTCATCCCTAAAGGGGTGCCTGCATATTATTCTATTCCCTTCAGAATTCCTTTCTCGTTCTCTAAGTGTTCATCAGTGGATGACCTATAATATGTGCATTACCATTCAAATAATTAAGTGGACCATTCGATCATATTGGATGCTGGTGTCATGGTAGCCATGTGTGGGACTTTTGGATGTGCCTTTTTGCTTTAGTATTATCCCATTAGATAATTGTCTTAGTGGTTTTCTACTCTTACTTTCTTTCCCCACCTCTTCTGGAGTTAGAAGAGTTCTCCTTTGTCATGTCTCTATGGATAGGCTTGAAGACTTGATGGAGAATTGAAATGAATCCATATCTATGTAATCAGCTCGGTCCTTCCTTCTGTTAGGGTTTTCATAGTAGCCCAATGATCCTGTAACAATGCCTACCTAAGATGGGAGTTGTCACTTAAATGTGCCTCCTTTGTGATACCTGTTTTAAATTGCTTTATGCTGCTCTATTATCCAAAGTCATCACTTTGAGATACAAGTTTGTTACATCTGGGAAAATGCATTTTTATTATAATGAATTTTTTTTTGGTCTTTTCCAAGTTATTTGTGTCTAAAACCGTTTATCATAAATGAAAATTTTCTCTACCGCCATACAGGTGGGCATGATGCTTAGGGGCATGGGTTTTGATAACACCACTTCAGTATATGTAGCAGCAGGAAAAATTTATAAAGAAGAAAAGTTTATGGCCCCTCTAAAGTTGATGTTTCCGCACCTACAAACAAAGGATACCCTTGCCACTTCCGAAGAACTTGCTCCATTCAAGGTATCATCCTGGCCCGTCTGAACTCTTTATTAGATAGAAATTTAGAGCAAATAATAAGATTGATAAAATTAATTTCATAAGATCTTTCTGATGTAGGGCTTCTCATCTAGATTGGCAGCTCTTGATTATTCAGTTTGCCTTCATAGTGAGGTATTCGTGACTACCCAAGGTGGAAACTTTCCTCACTTCTTGATTGGCCATAGACGGTACTTATTTGGAGGCCATGCCAAGACAATCAGGCCCGACAAAAGGAAATTGGCATTGTTGTTTGATAACCCCAAAATCAGGTTTCACTGGATTTAACTTCCTTTCTTGTTTCTACTTGTTCCCTATCCGTTTGGTTATTGCTCCTTGATTGTGCTAACGATAAACAAAAGGGTTCTATGTGAAATTATTTCATGTTTACACTACTGAAGGACTGGTCTAGTTAGGAGGTGGGGGTTGTGGGTCAGAGGGTCATTTGGAATCCAATCTGGGTCGAACTATGCATCCTTAATCTATTTGGGAAATAAATATCTGTTCTTGCGTTGGTGAGCTTGACTCATGTTGGCTGTACTGTGCTTTAAAAATGACTCAGATGCTTTTTTACTGGTAAACAATGGAGATATCTGTTTAATATCCATTACCACTGAGCCAATATGAGAATTGCGACTTAGCAGTTAATTATAGTGCAGCTGAGGAGAAGGAGTATAAATTGTCTTTATTTTTCCCCCTTAAAACTGGTTTGTCACTTTTTCTAGTAGAAGCAGTGGTGCTAATATTTTTTTAGGGATGTGTGTAAACTTTCTTGATTATCAAGGATTCTATGGCAAAAATTTAAATGCACTTAAGCTGGAATAACTGCAAGTTCCATCTTTTCAATCTATTTTTCCAATTTGTGGCCAAAAGGGGCCTTAGGCTTATTGCATGGTTTCCCCTGTTCAGTGTAGATACGCTTCCTTCATATATCTCCAGATTTTATTAGTTTTAGTATGTATATCAGTTGATGGGATAATATGCAAGCTCTTCCAGCATCATGCTCACAAAGCACATCTTGCAGGTGGGAGAATTTCAAGCGCCAGATGCAAGATATGCTTCACCGAAGTGATGTTAAGGGAAGTGAGCTCAGAAAGCCTGGGGGCTCACTCTACACTTTTCCCATGCCAGATTGCATGTGTAAGCAAAACAAGATGAGACATAAGCAGTGATACACGAATAACAATGATCTGAAATATTGTAACGATATGTGTCCTATAGGTTACCAATTAATCACTCGTTGTATTTTACAAAGTATCATAAATTGATTTTGTAAATGTCAATTCTTTTTATCGCAAGGGAAAGGCTAATATTGATTCCGTCCTACTCTTTTTGGCGACTGTAACTGCTATTCCAAGTACACATTGATTTATGTTTTAGACAGTGCCACTGAAATTATTGTGTCCTGAATATTATTGGAAGATGAGAAATTAAATTTATTCATAGTATTGAATCAAGTGGCATGGCTTCTCCCTTGTGTAGATTGAGGTGAGTCCGTGCTCTTTTCTTGTCTACATAACAAGTGCCTGTAGGTTACAGGCTGTTTGCTTAGATCTGCTATCTGCTTAAGAGCATTGTGATCATCAGAGTTGCAATGGAATGGCCGAATCAAGTACGTTATGTATTTTGAGGACCCACTTGTAGATTATTCCATAAGTTGACTGGATGTTCTTTGTGATTTTGCTTTCTACTTTGTCTTATTCTTTGCTGATGCTTTCCCTCTGTCATTGTAAGTCGTGACAGGTTTGAAATAGCCAGCCCAGGTGCATATTATAGACATTAGTGTATGAGAACACACAGGTCCGATTAGCAATGCAATCCAGGAGATGAACAGGCCAGGCCTATCAGTATCGGATGTGTCATCTAATGTGAATTCGCCAATTCAATCGGGTCCTGAGATAAGTTGAAATGTCTCATGATGGCGTAGACTGATTTTGAGCAGGACTCATCTCTGGTCATCTTTTCGTAGTTTTAGCATGGAAAGATAGAAATATCGCCTCTCTGTCTAAGGGGGATTTTATTACTTGATAAGAGTCAACCTTTCATCCGTTCCTGATACAAGTGGCGATCTTGGGATTTTCCTTTCTGATGTATTTGGCCACAAGTAGGTAGGGATATATATTTGATTGGGTTTAACATTCAACAGTCGGCCAAGGAGTGACGTCGTTGCGTTGTGCCTGCACTGCCTGGGAAACCGTCTGCTTACACGTAACAAAGTGGGCGCAACAAGTTAAGTGCGTCTGCCTAATTCATTAATTCAATGAACTCTGTGTCTGTGTGTGGGTCTCTCTCTCTCTCTCTCTTACATATACAAACACACATGCGTATATGACTCTTTTATTTTGGATTATATCGCTTTTCACAGTGATCCTCTCTACCATTTTTTCCGGACTGTCAAAAAATTTAGGACAATGATATAAACAGGCCCTAAGTTTTGGTCCAATATATAATGTTGTTCATGAACTTTCAATTTCTTCAATGTTGTTCTTAAATTTTAATCCAATTTGTAATGTAATCATTGAACTTTCAATTTATTTAATATGGTATCTAAAATTTTGGTACAAATATATTCAATGCCATTTTTTCAATAATTTAAATTGAAGGACCACATTGACTAAATCCAAAATCTATGAATCATATTACAAAATAAGTTAAAATTTATAGACCATTGAATAAATTGAAATTTCAAAAATCGCATTACATATTTGGCCAAATTTTATAGATAATTTGTGTCATTTTACGAAAAAAAAAAATTATAAATTGGGAAACTGTTGACTTATTGTAATCAATGATACATTTGAAAAGAAAACCATCTTTACCTTTTTCTTTTTAGCCTTTTTGTTCATTGTCCTAACCTATGACCTTTTTAGAGGCTCAAACTTATATTTCTTGGCCAAATTTTTGGTTAACCAATCTAAACCCGATGAGTCTCGAGCACATCTATAACCCCCTTCTACATCCAAGCTAGGTTCTTAACTAGCTTCCCAATCTCATCCCCATAAGGTACACATGAAGTCAACAGCTGCTCGGTTATATCTGTTTGGCTTAAATAATTTGGACCAATAGAAATATCGATACAAGTAAAATTGTGTAATTACCCAAATGAGCTTTCTTTACAGTTCCGAATGTTATTGCCTAGATCTGTTACTGTACTTTAGGACAATGCCGATGTAGCATGATTAATGAAGTTTGAGTTTTTAAGGAACCTATCTGCTGAACTTCTAGCCCGTCTGATGTTTAGCACCGTACCGATGCGTGGTCTTCTAGAGTTTCAAGTAGGCCTCCGTTCTTTTCTTAGGGAGTTAACTCCTATTTAATATGATCTGGTTCACCAAAGGCACGAAAGAAGTAATAAGCACATCCGCCGAAATTCTGTACTGCCCTACTGCTAGTTCTCAGCACTAGCCATTCCAAGCCAAGCATCCAAAGCTCGTCGTCTCTAGTGGCTGCTTTGCTTTCAGTCTACAGAAGTAGTCATTCAAGAATGAGGAAAGCAATAAGGTAAAAATTGCTTTTTGTCTCTTTCCTCCCAGAATCTCTCTCTCTCTCTCTCTCTCTCTCTCTCTCATGATCGGGTGAGAACAGAAGACGTGACCCTCTTTCTTTGCTCCTTTCTACTTCGGGACACACCTACTTGGGTCAGACCCAATCGAAGCCTTCCGAAAAGTTCAGCGACTGCGTCCAGCGCAAACGCCCCGGGTCCTCGTGACTTTTGAAAAGGTCACCTCGTTTTGGTCCCCGTTTCGGTTGATGCCCCCAGTAATCTGCTCGTGTGGGTGATGAGAGAGCAAAACCAGCTGGAGGTAAAGTACAGACGGGGAAGGACCTTTCGAGTCAACCGAGCCCACAGAATATTCCACGAGGCGAAACAGTTGATCTTTGACCTCAATCCTTTCACTTCTCATTCCTTCTTCTCATCTCTCTTAAAACGACCCTTTTCTTTCCTTGAGCCGCTGAATTACCTCGGTTAATACTGTGGACCTACACATCAACGGTTGCCGTTCACTGGACCTATCAGGCAAGATCCCGAGCGCTATGATTAGACACGAGATCTCAAGCACCCTAGAAGATATCGAATGTCTTGATTGCGCCACTTAGTACCATTTAAAGTTCTTTATGTTTATTAAAAGTATAGTTATAAAATGTTGACATTTCTCGATAGTTTATGTGGGGCAGTAGGTAAAGCAAGGCTATCAGATCTATACAAAGTGTTCAGTGAGTAATAACATATATGAGCCTAAGTGATCCATCATCAAAGGCCGTCCATGCAACAGTACTTTAGAGTCAACACTTCACCATTCAATAAGAGTGAGCAAAAGGAATTAACTTGGACCGAGAACGGGCAAAACTAGACCAAACCAACTTATTCCGAATGATTTTGGAGGCATTGGTCCAATTCTTGATTTCAGAAAATTGGAACCAGTGATTTTCAATCTAGTTCCTATTCTTATGCTCGCATTATTTGCGCCATCGCACGCCTCTTTCTCACAACTCTCATATGCCATCCTCTCGACCGCGCCGCTCACGTCCCTCTCCCTCCGCGCCTCCCTTTCGTGCTCGATTTTTAGCCGATTCCAATTTCAGACAGGGAGTTTCCAAGCTCTTGTTCCGCGAAAGTCGCAGCTGGTTGCGATTCGAATCTCATGATCTGGTGAGTCCACGAGCTCGTTTTGATGAATACGTTGTTTGTCCCGCTTTTTCTAATTAGCACGTTACTTTTGCAAGTGTCGTGTCTTATTGCGGTGGATTTTGCTCCTTACTATTGACGAACTGGTGGCGGAATATTGCACTAAATAATTTTTAAGATGTGAACTGACACGCCTCCCTGTCTCAGCTCTGTCTTTGGTTTATACATTTCCTTTCCTGCCCAAAGATCCTACAATGGATTATGGATTACATGCTTAAATTTTAATAATAATAACAAACATGCCACCGATCCCATTGGCCTATCTAGGAGGATTGGACCGATCGATGCAGTTCCAAGACTAGGTGGACCAATTCTTGATTTCAACAACTAAGAACTAGCCCCTCTAGTCTAACCCTTAGTTGAAACCGACCCACTTCATAATCAATTACTTTGTTTTTCAATCTTTGCAAATACTTTCACAAAATACTTTATTTAAATTTGTCGCGTAATGTTGCTCATTCTTTAGATTGGCGGTGCCTCTTCCTTTCCTTTGTTGAACTTGACTTGGACCATGTCATCTAAAAGTAATATCATGTATATACTAAAATCAATTCTCAAAATTGTCATACTAAACAACGTGAGAGAATATCGGATATAGAATACAAAATTTTCATAAATATGCACCGCCGCCGTGGCCACGGGAGTTTAGCGATTCCCAATCAAAAGGCAACACTCCAGCTTACATAATTCAGCGGTATTGAACGTGAACTTCACTCTTTATGGATGCGCGATCAGCAAAATCTCTCGAGACCTGAAGCATAACAGGCCACAGCTTCTTCCTCTGCTCTTCCCCTAATCCGAATCTCTGGACTCCATTAATAACAGAGAGAGAGAGAGAGCGTGGCCAATGTATGTGACGTGAAAAGTAGAGCTACCTACCTTATCAAACTCGCCCCCCCCCTTCTCCTGTGACCACTTGTCTTTCTCATCAAAATCGGTCAAATCTCTCTCTCTCTCTCTCTCTCTCTCTCTCCTTCTTCTTCCTTCCTCAAAAGGGCAACCGGGATCGAGTCTATTGGCTCATTCCCTCTCTCTCTCTCTTACCCACCCACCACTTATTTTTCAACCCCCTCGCCTTCGAATCAAATCCCATTCCCTTCTCCCTCCCTCCCTCCCTTTTCATCTTTTGCGTTTTCAAGCACCCGCACGAACCTCCCATCAATCAAAAGCCTCATCAACTCGGGCACCATCACCTCAAGAGCGAGACAAAGCGATAGAAGAACCCAACCGAACAGGGGTCAGCGCGCCGAGACATCATGGGACGATCCCCTTGCTGCGAGAAGGCGCACACCAACAAAGGCGCGTGGACCAAGGAGGAGGACCAGCGCCTCGTCGACTACATCCGCCTCCATGGCGAGGGTTGCTGGCGTTCCCTCCCCAAAGCCGCCGGTGCTGAAGATTTTATATGCCCGAATGTTCTTTCTCTTCGGTTCTTTTCTTTTCAAGAACCAGAATAAAGTCTTTTGTTGACTGGGTTCTTGAATCGATTGCTACAGGGCTTCTCCGGTGTGGCAAAAGTTGCAGGCTCAGGTGGATAAACTACCTCCGCCCCGACCTCAAGCGCGGCAACTTCACCGAGGAAGAAGATGAGCTCATCATCAAGCTCCACAGCTTGCTCGGCAACAAGTGCGTTTCCCTCACCATCCATCATCAAAATCTTTTTTTTTTTTTTCGTTTTTCTTCCTTGAAAATCTTTACTTTGACGAGCTGTCTCATGGAGGATTGCTCTGTTTCTTGCTTCAAACCCTCCTTTCTGTATTTACTCGCTCAAGTTTGAGTTTTGAAATTTCCCATCGATTTCGTTCGTATCCAGATGGTCTCTGATCGCGGGAAGATTGCCCGGACGAACCGACAACGAGATCAAGAACTACTGGAACACCCACATCAAGCGCAAGCTCATCAGCCGCGGAATCGACCCCCAGACCCACCGCCCTCTCAACTCTGCGGCCCCCGCCGTTCCTCCGCCAGCCACTTCCCCTCCATCCTTGCCCGTCACGGAAATCACCCTCATTAGCTCGAGCCTCGACCGCAAGCCCAACGGCAACATCTACTGCGGCTACAAGAAGCTCGAGCCTAAGATAGAGCCTCTCCGGGAAGACAACCACTGCACGACGAGCAGCGGCACTACCACCGACGAGGAGCTGAAGCCGCCGCGAAATCGACAGCAAGCCCAGGGCGGAAGCGAGCTCAACTTGGAGCTCACGATCGGCTTGGCCCCATCTTGTCGTGAGCTCAACCGCAACCCCTCGTCGGTGACTGCGAATACGGCAGAGTCTAAGCTTCAAGAGCTCTCCTACCCGTTCTTCATCATCCAATCGCCGGCGACGGCTACGGCGGCGACGGTGTGCTTATGTTGCCAGTTGGGGTCTCGGAGCGGTGGGATGTGTGGGAATTGCCAGAGCAACGACGGCTTCTTAGGATACTACACGCGGTTAGGTTCGTAGTCTTTCGGGAAAGAAGAAAAAAGAGCGCGGAACACAAACTTTAGTTTGCAATGTTTCCGATTAAGTATTAATGCTCACTCACTTCTGTCATCTGCCTGAACTGAATCAAAGCCCATCCATTCTGGATATTTTTGCTATCATGATGCTGTTGAAGTAATAGCAAGAGCTATGGCACACCTGCCTACTGATTCAATTCTCTCTTCGTTCCTTCCTCACCCGTTTGTTCTTCCATCTTATCCTAACTTCACGCTGACCATTTTGGTTTTGTTTTACGGAAATAAAAGAAATAAAGAAATAAAGGGTGTTCCGTCTGGTGAATCAAAAGATAAAAGGTCGGATTCAAAAGTAGGATCACCATTCATTTTAGCTTTTGGTACTATGAATGAAGAAGTCCTGGCAGATGACAGGCGATGGCCCTACATCACATCTTGATCCCTACATACAATAAATTTCTGGAAAACAAAAAATTAAAGTCAAACAAACACACCAGTCCATGTGGGATATCATCATCTGCATGCTGATTGAAGAGCTTAGATTTAGGGATGATGGTGATGTGCAGAAGCGATTTATCAGATTAGTCCCGGTGGGGCAGACACAGAGGAACAGCTCAATGTTAAGGATAAGTCAGAACCTTTTTTTAGTGACTGATGCGTTGGCAGAACTCTTTTTTTTTTCCCATTTTTGGAAAAATTCTTCTTCTAACATGAGATTTTATATTATCGATCGCCTCATCCATGGTTATGTAATGGATTGTCTAAGAGGAAAAACTTTTACACATCATGCGCAAGCCTAATTTTAGCTTTTCGAAACCAACAAGATATGACCAAAAGGTTTTTAATTGCTGCACATGGGATCGCAGGTTGAGCCCCCTGGTTTCTTTATATGCCCACCGCCAGCACAATAGTTTTCAATGATAGCTCACTTCAACCTTGAATAAATTTTTTGTTGATGAAGGATTTTAATGCATTTGTTTTTGGATTCTAGTTCCATTTTGGGAGATTGAAGCCCATGGTTAATCCAACCTGAGGGCAAAAGTCAACTTGAACAATTTACAAGCATCCGTCGATATAAAAATAGATAGGCTATGATTTTTGCCAAACTTTTGGAATTCTCGAGGGGAAAATAGATGTATCGTGTGCTCTAAACGACGCAAAGCTCAGCCTATGTAATGCCGCTGACTAACAGGCTGCAAGTTATTGGAGCGGAGCTAAGAAAAATGGCTCTCAAGTTGTGTAAGAAGGAACGATGCATGAGCATCGATAGTCTCTAATGATATCATTCAAATGTGGTGTATAAGTATCAGTTAGAAAATGGAACGAATTTGAAACAAGATCCTCACCATATTCTCATATAACTCCAAACCACGATCTTACCAATAAAAAAAAAAAAGAACGTTTGACTTAGTGGTTCTCTTTGTAGCGCCAGACTAGGCCACCCGTAAGAACATTGAAGTTGGTAGATGTAACCCAACAAACTTCATTAGTTGCTCAAGACAAGACGCGTGTTCCCAGGATACAGAAAAGCATAGAAGAACAGTGAAATTCTGGTGAAACTGTAGCGAAATTCAAACGCACCGATCCATACTTGTCTGTCGGAGCAATTCAAGAAAAAGGAGCATCTGAAGACTGATTTATCATTATAATATGACCTTGATCCAAAAGCCAAGACACCATTGAAAACAGTGCGCGTGTTATTGAATCCAGTTCTGCTCTGCCATTTGCGGAGCTTAATGCAAAATAAGAATAAAAAGAAGGAAAAAAAACATAAAGTTTTCAATGTGTCAATTCAATCGGCTCACCAGCTTTCACATGGAATAAGACCTGCCTTTTGTCCTCACCGAGCACCCCAGGGAAAATTAATAACAAAAGACTAATCAGGTTCACAGCATAAATCAGAGGTTCTTCAAAACCCATGGTTAGTTCACGCCTTCTAGAAACGTTAGTTATGCAAAAAGCAGGGGAAATTATTATTCTAGTATCTGAAGTTAGACCAACCAAGGAGCAACCACCAATCAGAGGGTGATGAATGGTATATATTATATGATGAACCACGTGTATGGAGGAACTCCATTCATGGGGTCCAAGGGGAAAATGATGGATCTATCCCTACCTACACATACCAACTCCTTTCCAAAGAGAAAAGAAGAAGCAATGTAAGTACAGATGATGGTGTGAGATTGAAGCTGCTAAGTTGAGTGTGTGTATGGGCATTTCTGGCGGGGAATCCTACGCAAGAAAATTGAAATGATTGTGGAGAAGAATTGATTTCCCATGCTGGACGGGAATGTAAGCATCTGTTTGATTGGAGGGGAAGAGAGAGAAGGGGGAGGGAGGGCATGTGACGTGTTTGGAGGGTAGGTAGCCGAATCTGCTGCAGAAATAATATGTGAAAAGAAGGAAACACGGAAGTGTAGGAGAAAACAAACGGTTGGTTAGTTAAAGTTAGGTGGGGAAAGTGGTGGTGGTGCTCGTGCTCGTGCTGATGCTGGTGATGGTGATGGTGATGGGGTTGATGATATTGTTGAGTCATGAGCGGAGAGAGAGAAAGGAAAAATACATAGATTCGTCGCACAACATATCAACATAACTAATTGACCGTTTTCATTCTTATAAACATTGTGTTATAAGAAAAATTCACTTCTGAAAAAGGAGAGTACTCAAATAATTTAGCTAATGCCGCATAAACACGTTGCGTTGTGAATATATTCTTTCTAGAAGAGAGTAGGGTGCTCATGTGCACACTCAGCAAGGAGGCAATGGGAATGGGATTCCTGAATTGATGGGCATGAGATTTTTCCCTTTTTTTCTTTTTCTTTTTTTTTTGCCCCCATTATTATGTTATCCAACTGAAAATGAACCTCTTTTGAAGAAAGTCCAACTGTGGGGTTGGAAAAATGAAGCATCAAGCTCCTTGCTGTTGCTAGCTAAGCTTGCTTCACCTTATAACCGAATCCAGCCCTTTTTTTTCCTCTTTAAAGTCAAAACACACACATGTGGGTAAGTCATTAGTTTCCAGCTTACATTAATGATGTGTTCCTTAAAGTTGGCAAGCCACTTGAACGTCAAGACTAGGAATTTTGCTCCACGTTCATGCACATCCATTCTCCCATCCGCACACATGCTTCTCCACATGCCTTCCTTCATGTTCCCACTGATACGTCTTCGGATGACAAAGCCTGAGCATGTGCAGTTTTCTGGGGCACACTCTTAATCGTGCGATACCGTCGGATCTGGCGCTCGAGCTAACCTGATATTACATAATCAACATACATGTTGAGCATTGCACTTCACTCGGTATTTCAATATCGCCCTTTTGTCGAGTGCTGTAAATACTTCGTGATACAGAAATTCTCTATCTTTTCCCGTGTCTTGTATAGTGTCACCCATCGAATCGGTTTGCCTCCGAAAAATGGTTTTAAAGCTTGGATGATGTTCCAAACATAATCACTAGGCTTTTTGCGAGACGGTTTGACGCTGTCCCGCCACTGGCGTTGACAAATACCACGCGGTCTGCTGATTTTAGTTGCATACCAGGTGCCTGTAGCGAGGCTTGTGTCGACACCCCCTATACCTTTCTCTTTTCAGTACCTAATAGTACTGCGTATTTACATTGTACATACATGTACGAATATACGCTGCATGTCCCTCTCTTTCTATCTCCTTTCTTCTACTTATCTTCCTTGTGAATTTAAAGACTGACTAATATCAAAAGCATACTTGAGATGATCCGACTATCGATTTTCGCCCTCAACCGACTTCTACTGTCACACATTTTGTTTAACGGTAAGTTAATGATCTATGTAGAAAGGCCGTATATCAATTTGGCTGTGGAAGATTATATATCATGGAAATGCATCTCTCATTAATAAGGACAGGAAAGACCAAATGCGTGTAATCAATTAATCATGTAGTCCACTGTGATCATATGGAACAATCCACGATCAATCTATGTCCTTAAACTGAGAGGAAACTATACCGATATGCTCATTCCACACTCAAGTTGTGATCTATGGGGAATTTACATATTAGACGCCTAAACGTACATGAGCAGCAATCAATGAATGGACAGAATAATAGACTAGGCGCTCGCCTTACTGAAGGATATCAGAATATGCACGATTCAATATGGAGATCACATTAACATGCTCTATATGAGATGGACAATCATTTTAGACGAAATTCAACTACTGTGAATGGTGGGATAAGTGGTGATATCTAGACGATCATGCTTTGACAAAATTCAACTACTATGGATGGTGAGATAAGTTATGACCTCTCGTGATATACTGTGAATAAGTCGGTTCAAAATGTGGGACAAAGGGAGGGAGAAATGGCGGCAGACAGACCAGGACATGTTGATGGCCGTCACCAGCAGCCATCGACGGTTGGGACGGAAAGAGTTTTCGTTCTCGTGCTGAGACATCAGACTTGGTGGATTCCTGTTGCTACGAGCCTTATCCAAAAGAGAGGCAGGGGCCACAATTGATGATGGCTATTGAAAGCCCGTGAGCTATCCATGTCTTCGTGCTGGAAAAAGGCTTGGCAAATTTAACATGTTGCCCATCAAGGAGTTCAGTCCCAAGAAGGGCAGGCCCATTTGTGTGAATATCGCATTTAGATTGTTAAAAACCAACTCATATTGATGGGCTCGTACATAGAATTTGCACGACTGAAATTTTGGCAGAAGGTCGAGAACCACAAGTTCAACCAGCAAGAACTACAACCATTTCCGTCCTTTCCGATGGTCAATTTCAGAGAAGACAACTTTCCGTTCCACTTGAAACTTGTTTTAACTCGAACTTTCACGATTGTGACGAAATTCCGATTTGACAGTTGTCTGACCACCTCAAAACAAAAATTTGTCAAGTCACCGTCCACATCTAACACAATTAAAACACTTGGAACTTGGAGAGTACATGCACTCAACCAACTAAACAGCACCTAACTGGAGAATTGACGGGTTCAGCTTCTCTAAACATCTAATAAAAACTTAACAAAAGACACCCTTTTTACAACGCAGAATCATGACCAACCCAGGCAGAGGATAAAATAACATAAACCACTTTGCTGACCTGGGCAGCAATGCAGTAGAAAAGCAAACATAACTAGCCAGACATAAAAGACATGGCTCGTCTAAAGTCCAAAGATTGTAGGGCTGACTCAGGGAAGGGCTTGCCATCCGGCATCCACAATCCACCACTGTGCGGCAGCAATACCTGCTGCTGCCCACCTTGTGGCCCTTCTCCGACTTTGGCTGGCTCGTCGTCTTTCTTCTTCTTTACAAACTCAAAGAACTGTGCCACTTGGGATGCATACCTGACATCAATCATAAGAATAAATATCCATCTTTAAGGCAAAACCAGCACACTCAATGAACAAAGTTTGACACATGAGAAAGGCCCAATTATTTCATGATGAGAACAATGAAAAGGACAAATAAATGTAGATCAGCATGAAAAAACACATCCCAACTTACAAGAAAACACGTGAAGGGTAAGAACGATACAAGGAAAAGAACACACTGGACAAAAGGAACAGCAAAATTTCCAGCCCCCCAATCTATGAATCAAGCAACCGCAAGGATAACACAAGGATCTTGTTCATGAACACAGAAAGAAACTTGCATGAGATGTTCATTACTACTCAGCCTCAAAGGGTCTGACAAGGATCCAATGACAAGAAGCAGTAGGAAAAAATCACCACCGGCAACATCATAAGCCTTCAACAGCTAGCCTACTTATGAAATATTGAGTAGGGAAAAGTGATCTTACTGCCTCTTGGCTTCAATATCCTTGCTGAAATCGATGTTGGGCTCACAATCAAGGACCAGAGCAGGAACCTGCTCAAAATGAAGAGAACCATAAGCAGAAAGAGCTTACACAAGTCTGGTAAAGTTGAGAAAAATCGAATATCAGCCATACCTTTTGAATACTGGAGTGCATATGATTACCCTCCAAATAGAAAACCCGGTCCCTTATATCTGGATGTAACGAGTTGTCAAAATGAAAAGGAGGCTTACTCACTGACAACACTCCATGCTTCCCACTTTCAAATGGGAAAAGCCAGCTCTCATGCTTATCATGCAGGTCTCGAAGGTATTCCAGGGAAACTCCACCTTCCTCTGCTCTCTTCCGAAGCTTCATCCTCTTATGACAAGTATCAGGACTCGCCCTCAGATATATAAAACCATCAGGGATGAGACCAGGTAAGCATGAGACAACTGGATCAAACCATGAGTCGTAGATGCTGATCTCCATCTCATTCATCCACTTTGCTTCATGGACAGCTCTTACAAAGACCTGTATCCAGCAAAAAGATTATTTAATGCATCAGCATTCCAAAACAAGATTTTCTTCAAACTAACTAGTAGCTAGGCAAGAAAAGGAACAGAGTAAGAATCCAAATCCTTCATTGTTTTAGCTTTCAATTGATCATGGAACTGATTTTAGCTGTCAACCTTCATAACATCCTTAACCCAAATTGTTTTTAAATCCAGAGACTCTCAATGTAGCATAGATATAAAGAGAAACCCAGAGCTTTATAAACAAAAATATATATATATATATATCCCATCATCGGGTGATCTGAAAAAAGAGGGGATTTCAGAAATATTAAAACTCCTGTACCTGTGGCTAGCTTATTTGACAGACATAATTCTCTGAATATTCTAGATCTTATTTTAAGTCAATTTTTTACATCCATTGCACCCATTGGAGCCTATTAATCAACTTTTTGACTTGTGACAGAAAATAAACCAACAGTCCGCAAGCAATAGCCAATAAAAAGAATAATTGACCAAAGTTTGATAAAATACAAACCATTCTATCACTGAAGACACTTCTCTCCATCAGTCTGAGTGGCTTAACCCCGCCAGATGACTCTCTCTCCTGCATAACCCTTGTGACAAACACATAATTCTGAAAAGTATAGGCATATCTTTCTGGATCTGCATAAAAAGCATCCAGTACATTGAAGTGGTCAGGGCCAACATCCTGCCACTTACTGATAGGTTCTGGAACCACCTCAACAAGGTCACGCAGCTCCAGTGTTTCATTAGCAATCCTTTGTAGGAATGTCGTCTTCCCAACACTGATGTTCCCCTCAACACAGAAAGTGAGGCGTTTCTTCAATGCTGCTCTATTATCCATGTCGGAATCCTTCAAGTCTTCCTCCACACTCTCTTTAATGTAGGTAGTGATACTCTCTGCATGGTTTTTGTGAATGATTCCGACAGAACTCTGCAGATACTCCACCATCCTCTCACTAGACTTCCCAAAGAACTACAAGTTAACAGAGTCCTTATATTAGCAGAGAACTACATGGGGGCAAACAAGTGCTGCTCTCCAACTATGTAAATCAAGAGGTGAGCGACATAGTCATAAACCCTAGGCAAGTACATACAGCCATCGTAAAGGACTATTTTGAGTCAACTACGCACCACAACCAATATACAGCTGAAGTTAGAGACTTTGTGGAATCTTAAAAAGTAGACCTACATATTCGTGAACATCAGTGCCTGTGGCAAAGTCCAAGCTCACAGAATAATAAGCAGATTTGGATAATACACAAGCTATAAAATGATGGCACACAGTAACTCAGATAAAGTAAAGGAGCAACCTGGCACCTCAAGCACAAAAATGTAGGAACCATAAACAAAAACAAGGCCCTGAAAGAACAAACATAGGACCATCTCATTCTGCCCCTTAAAGCTCAAATTTAAAGGCTAACGACAAAGCCTACAGATAAAAACACTATTTTAGCACCTTATCCCTGTACAACTGCTTGAGCTCAGCGACTCCAGCAATCCCCTTGTCCACCAACTTTCTCAGATTCCTTGGCCCAACACCCGGAATCGTCAGCAAATCTAAGTTATCGCTGCTAGCAGGCTCTTTCTGCCTCCTCTGCACTCTCGCGGCCTTCTCATTCGACACCAGTACATCCTTCTCGCTGAGACCCTTCTCAAGATTCTTCGAACCCTCGACAGCGGAAGCCGCGAACGACCCCTCCGAGCCCGTGTGGACCCACTTCGGCCACGACCCGCCACGGCCTTCCTTGAACACGACCCACGCCCTCGAAGGCGCTGTATTCTGTATGGAGCATCGGCAGATTCTGCAGCTGGTGGAGTAGAAACGAGAAGCGACATAGCCATAGGGCTTCTTGGACAGAGCAGCCGCTAGGGCCGACCCGCCGGAGCCATTGGAGGCTTGGAGCGCACCGGGTGGCGAAGCCATTGTGCGAACGGGTGCGTTAAACTCAGAAAAGGGAGTGCTTGTCGTCGCGGTGGTGGTCTTGAACTTAAACCTTGAGGTAATGGGAGGTTTAGCGGCACTACAGAGGAGGATAGGGCCAGAAGGGCTTCGGCTTAACAGCTTCTGCATGACGTCTTCGCATTTCACCGTGATTGCCTTCCCTTTTTTTCCCCACTTCAACTCGAGAGAGGGAGAGACAGAGAGAAAGGAAAGTTCCTTTCTTGTGGAACTCGAGACAAAGAGAAGGAAAGGAAAGAAATTTCCTTCTTTCTTGAACTTGAGAGAGTGAGAGAGAGAGAGAGAGAGAGAGAGAGAGAAGACAAAGAGGCGGGAGATATTGAAGGGTATCTCTGCTGATAATGCTTCCAGCAAAAGAGGCTTCTCACAGCTCGAAATTCGGGGGACTGCCTGAAGGCTTCGCTGCTAGGGTTTGTGGGGAAGGAGGGACAGGCGAGGGAATCGGGTCACATATGTTCGTGAACTTTTTGTTGAGCGGAAAATGGAGGATGGACAGTCAGTGGAGGGAAAAATTAGGGTTTTTGAGCATTGTCTGGGGTTCTGTGTGTCGTTTGGTTTTGTCCACCGGACCGTATTAGAGGGAATACAGCGGGGATTATATTAAACTGAAGAAAACAGAGGGAAGGAACCGCTTTTTCTTTTTATTCTTTATGTTTCTTTTATGCCTTTTTGGTACAGAGAAGACATCCCGGGACAGAGTCAGAGACAAATCCGAGGTTAGCCGGAGAGGAATGGGGGGGTTAACGTGACTTTCTGTTGGGCCCACATGAGACATGTCATTAATAAAGGGTGTGATTACAGTAATCAAGTGCTATAATGACAAGGAAAGGAGGCTTGTTTCGTCCACTCGTTTGATTTTGAGGAACCCACGTGCGACTCTCCTGATGTCCTACCCCTTACCATACATGCACAGTACCATTTGAACAGGACACAAACCAGAATTGGGATTTCCTTTTATTATTTGGGGGGTCATAAAAGTAGAATTGGGAGTGATTGGAACATAATTTGATTTTATTTGACAGGTCAACCGCGATTAGTTTCGTCTGATTCGGTTTTTTATCATAAAAAAATATAATCAAAAAGATAACTGCAGTAAATCAACTATGAGATTTGCTTAAATTACATAAGCGGCACTTAAGTATACATGCTCGGGCAATTACTTTTACCATAATTTCTTCTAGTCAACCCCTACTCGCTCCATATGAATGTTGTGTTTTTATTTCTACCCTTTACATCAGGATCTACCAAAAATGCATTCCTATGATAATTTACATTTGGCTTCTCCATGAAGATAAAACCTGAGAAAGACTGGCTGGGACAACCTGATGCTGCAGAGGCACCTCTGTACAAATCTTGTAGAAGACACCTGAATAATTATTGCGCAATGCAGCTGCAGACCCGTGTAGTCTTTTGCATGAAAATATTGCCATACATGGAGGTTATCTGTTATCTTCTGGTGTAGTATCATATTCCGAGATCAAATGATGGAGAGCCAAGATAGCCAATGCTTGGCTCGGGAATCCTCTCTTTCTTCTCCTTGGAAGGCTCAGAACTGCGTTGGAGAAGCAACGTAGCTTGAGCTTCCACAGCATCGAGATCAATGCCCTCATAGAAGTGATCATCAGAGAAGAGGTCACAATCGGCAGGAACTCCAGTAGCCTGGCTTTGGCAGACCGGCTCTTCATTTCTAGAGTCTTCCAGAGAAAGGAATTCTCTCTCCAGGTTGATTGCAGTAACAGAATCTGGATCCTGGAACCTAGATTTCCTCTTCAATCTATCTACATCACTCCCCCCTTCTGTTGTGGATATACTAGCCGTAGAAGGTATTATTTTCGGGATTCTCTCATGGCCTTTCGACAAGCTTTCAGCACTTTTGCCTGCAGACTGATTTTTCAGTTTGCTTCCCGGTGCATATAAAGAGTGCGGACTCTTTCCTGAAGAACTTGTGCTTTCACTCATCCGCCATCCATTTGGTGACTGACTTAGCAAAGAACGCCTGCTTTCCAAAAGAAAAGTTTAATGGATCCACAATTTAGTTTATAAATATAAGAAAGAACAGTAGCTACCATACAATTTAGGGTAATAGCTGGCTGTGCGATGACAAAGAGCAAAGAAAACATTTACTTATTCTTGGCTAGCATGATACATTCAAAATGGAACTCAGAATATAGAATATATTGAATGTAGAAACTAAACATGTACAAGGCTCTCTCATACATCAGGACAGGCCAGAGTAGCCTGACCCCACTTCCAATTCAGAAATCTAAGACAATTATATCTATCTTTATTTGCTGCTATAGTTAGCTTTCGTAGTTTTGTAGACCATCTATCAAAATTGTAGCACTCAGAACTTTGCTAAATCATGCATCATGTCCCTTTCATAAAAGCACTTCGTTCAGCAAGCACTTGAAAGAAGAGCAATCCTTCATCATTTTTCCTTTTTATGTCAGTTTCTAAAACTTCAAGCTAGTGGCATTGTATTTGTGATCAAAGCACTCGATGAATACAAAAGGTTGAGTTTTGCTAGCCTTGAAAATACACTGCAGTTAACCGATTTTATGTTTTTCACTATGCTGCTTCGCAAGATGTATAAAGATTTTCCAGTTCCCAGTTTTCTGCATGAAAGGGCTGAAGGACAGAAACCTTTCTTGAAAAAGGAAAAAAAAAACACTAACTTCTTTTCCAATTCATACTGTTGATTTGCTGATGGAGTTGACTGAAAAACAAATGTCTAAGTTCTCCACATAGCAGCACAGCAAAATCCCATTCCCTTCTCTTAACATGGTAATTTCAGGCCCAGAGCTTGCTAGATTTGCCATGCAACCGCTTTCTGAGTACCTCCTCATATAAGAACGCTGTGGACACATGCACGGAGAGCGAGAGAGACAGAGACAGAGACAGAGAAAGAAGGGGGAAAGGACCTGTACACTGCCATCATATCAACAGTACAAGTGATGTCTTGAGTACTAGCTGCTGTAGGATTTGTCCCATCATCTATGAAGCTATCCTCATATGTATCTCTGTCAAGGTCATCTTCTTCATCCTCAGATGGTTCAGCTCCCGAAGATACCCTAAGCAGAACCATAAAGCAAGCAAGCATATCAGTCAATATGTAATAGTAGGGTAATTGAACCTTATTTTTAGCCCATATGCAATAGCCTCCCCATTTATGTAAGTAAAACATACTGCAACATTAACTCCCCTAAAGTAAACCCATGCACTAGTGTAGTTACTTGTCAACAAGTTAAAGGAGACATTAGACCAAAAAAAAAATGTTTAGTAATACATAAAATTTACATTATATATGAGCAGATTGGCTTCTTCAAAGAAAAATCTACAATATTTCTTTCGTGTATCTAAAATTCAAATCTCGAAATCTAGAAAATTACCAACTTAGATAATAATAAAATAAAATAAACAATATCTGATGAAGTAAGTTACTGAAATTTATCTGATAGTTTTCCACTTAACAACTTTTGAAAAACTTATCAATTCTTATCTGAATATTTATCAACTTCTATTCAATTACATTACTGACTTTATGTAACTTAACCACCATTTTTAACTTACTGCAATAGATCTTGGTCATTAACTCACAAGATACTCATAATCTTTAACATGGATTTTGTAACTACTAACCAACTAAAAAAAATTAATTGGACACCAAGATTCGACAACAATGCTTTTAATTTACGAGCAGGTGTTCATTTTTCCACTCACAAATAATCTATCTGTTCTTTATACAACAGAACAATAAAACTGTCCTTCACCAATATTGCAATCATTTCTAGGTCCTGCTCCTCTCCTTAAAGAATTATCACTTTCTCCATCTATAATTTAGTGCCATGTTATAGAGAACATCAACAAGAGCAATCCTGTTATAATAGCAACACATTATGTGCTGCAAGCTTGGATAATCTAAAGAAGCACTTACTCAGCTTCCTCTTCAATGTAGGCTCTGGCACGGTTTGTTGTCTTCTTTTCATCTAAAGGTAAAACAAACACCAGATTGGTAAATATGCATGTAGATCCATAGTAATGGTACGTACATCGAAGCATATTGAGGATTTAAGGCACAGTAAATAATAGAATGAAAGTTAGGATCCCAGAGTTGAGAAACTGGACTATTGTAACGGAAAAAAAGCTCTTCACAAAGTCTGTTACCCTGGTAATAAGTATTTTGGTTTTGGAATGTGCCAGTGCCGGTAAAAGATTCATCAGATCCCACCGTGGGGACAATGCAATTATCTTTGTGATTCAGGTCACGCCTATGTACACAATCTCCAACTCTTCGTAGCCTTCTAAGCTTCTTTCTACCTTTCACACTGTTTGAATTATTATTGGGAGTCAAAAACCAATTCTTACTACAGCTGCTGTTGATACCATTTTCTGGTGTCATCTGATTGTTTGGAGAAGCATGGCCACATTTACTTCCATTGGAACCATCCTTAATGTTTGCTAAGGGAGTTTGTATTCTGTTATATGTAGGAGAACCAGAAACAATTCCTCTGCAAGAATCATCTTTTAGAAGTTCCTTGTTTTTCCCCTGACTTGATGACATAAAGAGGTGGTTGCGGCAAAATATGGGAGGCGAAACAAGATCTGAGATGACAAAGGCGCTTTTGTCTTTACCATTTGATTCTCCTGCAAAGCCATATTGGCCACAATATTAATTTTGGTCGGAGGAAATTTTTTGCAAAGTTTTACAGTAAACAAATGTACAAAGGAATATGTTAGGACATGTGATACCTTTAATAGGAGATTCAGGAACAACTCCACTTTCCATGTAGTTGGTGAGTCGGGGACTGAGTTCTGTATCTTCCTCGTCATCGTTACATCCACTGGCCAAAGGAAATGGCCCTTTGATTTTGAAGGCTTTCGGTGTTCCATTGGTACCTTCTCCTCTATATGGCAATACACCAGTCAGGTTTTCTATCTCAGCATTCTTCATGTCCATAACCGTTGGTTCATTTTGCTGAGCTTCAAAGTCAAAGACTGTGGATAGGGCCTGAGCTTCACTCTTCAGACATGCTGTCTGAGCAGAAGCTCGTTGCACTAAACCCTCCAATGGCGTGCGCACTTCTTCTGATCTTTGAGCTGCAGCTAGGAAAAGGCCAGAATCTTTCTCAGGGCATTTCGGGTATATGTCATCACCTTGTGTGACTTTTGTGGAAGGAAGTGAAGGGACGGATAAAATTAGGACATTTCCAAGATTGTCAACGGACACAAACTCTGAACTAAAGAGGTAAGAGTGCACTGGAGAAGTTTTGCTATCTATAGCAGACGAGCAATGGGGATCTGCAGTTTCTGAGATCTGCACAGGTTTGTCTGATATACTCCTTGGCTTATATATGTCAGGGCAATCACCAAAGCTCAGCAAATCTGTCAAAGGAATCAACACAAAGCATTTTGCAAGCATATAATTATCAGAAAATGGAAAATTATGCATGTACATAAATGAAAGGAACAGAAATTTGGCTATAATATGAACTACTAGTTTAATTAATCAAATTTCTGAAAACACACCTCACTCAATAAACTAATCTAAGAGCATGTAAAACGAAAATATGAATAAACGATATAAATGACCAATACATCACTGGTTAAATCAACAAGGTTCTCGGCAAAAATTAATGAGCATATACGTACACGCACAGAGAATCAGATACAACCTGCTGTGTCCATCTAGAGTATATACATTCACACACACAGACTCAAACATACAACCTGCGGGGTGCATCTATTTAGGAAAAAGAAAATGAATCAACATGCAGCAACCTGCTGTAGCTATTTTTGTTCACGTGTATGGTACAAACTGTTGAGGAGGTTTTGGTTAATAGAATAAGTGTGCTTGCAAATATTAGATGCTACCAAACAACTCAGCCATCACTCCAAATGACATGGCCGTTGGGATGCTGATAGAAACCCTTACACGTTCTACCCCTCTTGACAGTTTGTTCCCTCAGCTAGTTTTGGAACAATAGAAAGATAACACGTGCATGATGACAAAAGACCATTGCTAAAGCTAAATGGACTCCTATAATGGATCATATGATAGGTTGTATAGTTTCGCGGAGCAATATTTATTTCATAGCAGAACAATGTAGACAACTCAACAAAAGTAAGGACATCTCATCCAGAAACAACTTAATAGATGGCTCTCAAACTACAATACCTTGACCACCATTGTTGTGTTGTTCTACCGACTTAGATCCATGTTGTTCAACTAAGAACTCTTTCTCCTGAATCAGATGCTTAAATAAGTACACTGGGAGAGATGATAATGAACAACAACAGATTGACGGGACAGGAACAAACCTCAATAGAGAGACCATCTTTATCTGTAGAAAAAAGTGCTCCTTGCAAATGTTGCATTGCATCGATCATCATACCTGTCCTGCATGAATGCATGACTATGTGCACTCTACATGGAAAAGTCTGGAAGTGAGGAAAAGCAATAAGAGATGGTCTCCATTTATTTCCAGAATTGTTGAAGTATTTGGCAATGATATCAGCTTCCATGACGGTTAAATTTTTCTTCCACATTGGCATCTCAACAACGCCATCATCTTTTACTTTCTTTCCACGAGGAACGAATGTGTCAATTGATAGCTCAACAAACTGGACGTCTGGTTTGAAAATATGTGGAATCTACAAGAAGTGGTATTTTCCACGTTATAGAATGACTGTGACATGGAAGAATTATCTAGTTCCAACTTCATAATATCTCACCATTCGGGGACTCAAATGGAAATTAAAACTTGCAATCCCTCCATTCCGCATGTGCTTACTTACTGCCTTGCTATTAGCTTGCTTTCGCCTGTAACCCTTCAGCTCTGACCCCTCGCAAGCTAAGACTAGTAACTTAGTCAAGGACAATTTGAGGTAAGCTCTAAGTAGTCAACACACAATGATGATGTAGGCCCTCAATAAAAGCAGAGAGAGAGAGAGAAGAAAGACAACAAAGGAATAAAGAATAGATAACGCATTTGCTTCATTTTGTTTTATTTTTTTGGTAAAGACGCATTGGCTTCATATTTCGCTCATATGAAAGCAATAAGCAACTTAAATCTTTTTTTTGGGGACCAAAACAATACACAATCTAGTCAATTGTATAAAAAAATATTAAAGGATATCCACACGTCCATCATGTTTCCTTCCAGTTCTTCCCATGCGCTGTACCATACGTAAAGGTGAGACATTAGCGTCAAAACATATTACCAGATCAACTTCCATGATATCAAGACCCTCTTCACCAATCGATGTGGCCACAATGACATTGTATCCACCAGCTCGAAATTTCTGCAGGGAAGCAAAGTCAGAATTAACTTAAGGTTCACGAGAAGCAGCACATGATCACCTCATTACCTGCAGAACAGCCTGCTGAACCTTTTGTGACTGTCCCTTAAGAGATTTTCTTGTAAAAGAACGCCGATCAAGAAATTTTTTGACAACACTTACAATTTAAAAATAAGATGAACGCACATTAAGATTAGAAAAGTAATCATCAATTAAAAAAGGGTAAAGTAAGAAAATTCCATCCATCATTAAGATATCTCATATTGAAGATTTGAACTGTCAGCTGAGAATTACCAAACTAATGGAGAGGAAATCCTGAAAGAGAAACCAAGCATGAATGCAGTAATTACAAGTCAACAAGTCCAAATCCCATGCTATTCAATAGTGTGAAAATCAATGACTAAGGTTTGCCCTCTTTTATTTCTTCACATGTTCATGATTCAGTATTATCAAGAAACCAATTTGCAATCTACATTCCTTACTTGTTTAGTGCCAGGACTGTTAACCTTAAATGTGAACTATAACTTTCCAACAATTGCATCTCAAAAAGGATATTTGATTCTTTCCTCTCCTTTAATCACATCATAAATGAATTCTGCTGATTTTGTGACAGTTATGAAACCTGTAACCTAGATTGTAACTGTAGTAAACACATATAGCTCCAAACGAGACCATTGTCACTACCCAAATATAGATCCTACTTCTCAAAGAACATAAAGGGAAAGCAGCTATATCAAGCAGTCAATAGTATTCTCCATATGACTCTTATTATCCATCAAGTAAGTGGAGTGCCTAAAAGCATTTTCGATGGAGAACTAACATATGGGCGATGGAAGAACACTCCGGAGAGTGCATGCAATAGCACTCAAAGTTGGCCTTGATGGTACGAAATTGGCAAAAAGTGATGGCTGTTGTGCAGCAGTGCTAGTAGCATATATCCGGAAACATGCTGACTTAGATCAATTTAGACCATAAAAAAGACCAAGATTTCTTAACTGGAGAAGATCCATGATGGAATGCTGACACTTACAGCTTTAAAGTTTAATATAGTAACGCAAAACTCACTGCTTGATGTCTCTATCTCAACAAGCTATGCGTTTTGCATTTGCATTGCAACACATCCATATCCATGCATCGTTATTTCCTTTGTTAACTGATTTATCAATGCACCATGGAGAGAACTTAATTGTAAATCTTAAAACTCACATTCGTCCAGCAGGTTCTTCTAAAAATATATAAGTCATAATTTTAAAAACTACAAATTGATTGCTAAGCAAAGATTTGGATCTCTCAAATAAACCTAATCTTAGTTAAAAATAAACCTGAACTTTGACCAACAAATTGTGCAGCTTTGACGATATCCCCAATGTTTGACAATGCATCCATAATGTCCCTGAATCAAGTATAATTCAGAGATACAGCAAAAGAAATCCCCTTAAAAATGCAATGAAGTAATTTCAAGAGATACTGCAACAAGCAACAAGAGGTCCATGTAATGACATTTTACCTGACACTTCCCCTAAAGTTCGAGAAAATTATAACCCTTGACTGTTGAGGATCATTTTTTTCTGCAGACAACAATAGGCATCAGATTGAATCCCAGTATGTAAGATCCATAATACCAGAAATCCAACTAAAAAGTCTATCCATCATCAGATCAGATGAAAGACATTGAAAAAGAACATTTCCTAGGTCATAAGGTCTGTCGTAAGCAAACA
Source organism: Melaleuca alternifolia (assembly GCA_019926035.1). NCBI lineage: Eukaryota > Viridiplantae > Streptophyta > Magnoliopsida > Myrtales > Myrtaceae > Melaleuca > Melaleuca alternifolia. The sequence continues at coordinate 415,253 of JAGKPW010002324.1, forward strand.
AGCTACCTGTGCCATCTGCTCAGAGACCTTTGCTGATAAGCTACAGCAATAGATTAATCAATTAAAATTTCATTATGAATTATAGATGATGGCCAAGGCTAGACAACAAACTGCTATTTAGAAATGCTTATAGTTTCCATTCATTATTTGTCATAAGTTATTTTCTCCGTGTCCCTTTTGGTTTCAGCAAAGACAATCGGAACTCAAACTGATATTAGTAAGCAACCCTGCTAAAACTTTGCATGATTTCTTCTTGGCATATGTTCCTGCCAATGCCAAACTTCATGGAAAGATGAGATGGTGGCACTACACATCTAATGAAGTTTCAAAGTACATCAATAATGGCAACTTAAGAGTAACATAGTTGGGAGATTTGGTAATTGATATTAGAAAAAAAATTGGAGATGTAAATAGCAGTTTGTAGCTTGCTTTAACTAACAAACAGCAGTCACAAGCAGGAGCAAAGAAAAGGAAAAGCACAAGAGTGATACTTAATTCTCTAAAACTTTCCGATTTAATGACCATTGCAAATCAGTAGTTTATTTACATTACTCTATACAGATTCGAAAACGAAAACCTAAAAATTTTAAAAATCAAGAAGGATCAACCAGTAACATAAGCGACAAATATCTGGCACATCACTGGCAAAAGGCAAGAGTATATAGGCTGCATAAATCAAGAACTTGCAAGTTTAAAGAATACCGTGCCCACGTACTGAAGTGGTCGATCAACACTTCTAACATTTTTGATAGTTTTGGATTAGGTGCACCATGAGATAAATTTTGCTGCATTAAGAGTTTCGCTTTATGAATATCTTCATTTCTACTCATCAAGCTCGCAAAGGACCTGCAGAATTTGATTGGAGTTCAGAAACATGTTCTATTTTATGTCAACAAATGACACTACACCATGATAAAAATGGCGACGTGAGATGATATTTATAATCTGCTTAAAACTTTAACAAGTCTATCATTAGAGTGAGGGTCTCACTACGATTTCAACACCTGCAATCGCATCCTCATATGAAGGCTGCTATGTGTATTCTTCCTTTATTTTTTGTGTACCATAAAAAATGCAGTTAAGGTTGATAATAGAAAAGGAAAGATTAATGACCAATAGAAGCCTGGTGCCACTGCACCAAGCTTACCACACCTGCAGGTGACCACCCGTGTTCAAAATTCGGAAACCAGTAAGTGGTTTTTGATCACTAGTGGGGCATAAGTGGTTTTCAACCAAGAGAAGCTTGATGCAGCGAAACCAAGCTTACCATACCATAGGTGTCCATCCGTGTTCAAAACTCAGGAAGCAATAAGTGGTTTTCACCCACTAGTGGGGCATAGGAGGGTTTTCATGGGCGTTGATTAAAGAAATATATCCCAAGCCACATTTGTAGAAGCCAATTCTATAATTGGCTAATTGTGGGAGAGAAGGGTGTACAATCTCATGCCATTCTCAAAAATACTATTGAACACTCAGGATACTAGAGGCATATGTAACTGCCATCTACATCCAAAAAGCTCTACATCTATAGAGAACAACTTGCTTATGCCACATGCCTCCAAGAGCAAAAAATTTCATCTTTTACTCAACATATAAATATATAACACACATAAACCTTGTCATACCCCTTGTGCAGCTTTTCTTCAAGCATCTCATATGCTGGCCTTATGCCATGGCTTGAGAGTAATTTGCGAATGTGATAAAGGGTGATAAGGGCTCCAAAAAACCTTTCAACCTCTCCATATTTCAATTGCGGAAGTTCAGGTGGAGGTGCTTGACGAAATTTATCCCTTGAATTTAGCAAGTCTGACGGACTCAACTGCAAATGTTTAAAGATGATTTTCAAGTGCATGTCGGGGAACAATAAAGAAAGACAGTAGCTAAGGTAAAGCAAACGATGAGCCACGCAACGCACAAGTGGTAATCGAATGTAAACCACACAGAAGGAAAAAAAAATAGACTGAAATTTTTTAGAGGGGAAGTACATTGTTTCTACACTTTCAAAGGCATACTTTCCAGAAAACCTTTTCTATCATGTACAACTTATTAGAGCAAGCCATCAGAACCTAATCAATGATATCTTATCTGAGAGCAGAAGGGGCATCATTCAAATCCAAAAGGATAATGGTCATGAAACCTCTGTTTCTACCATAACAGCCATCATCATTTGCAAGACAAGACTCATTCATCATGTTCAGTTGTTCAATATCTCCATAACAAGCACTAAGGATGATGCAAGGTCAAATATACTTTTGTTACTTAGCATAAATGCCATACTAGTTATCGCTGTTCCACAGAATTGAATCTTTAAGTATTCAATTATCTAACAGTAGCACAAAGGACTTTACAAAATGGCTTAAACCATCTCTCCCTCAGTGAGATATGCTTAATTTTTTCTCCAAACAGATTTCAGAGAATAATAAACGTGCAAAATCCATCTTAAAATTGAAATCAAATAAGCTATAGAGTAAAACTCCAGCGAGATAAACATGACAAAAGGTCTAGATCTTGGACACCATTGTTATACAGATGTTAGTTATGTTATCAATCTTATATTGACTACGTTCAGCGATAAAGATCTCGTATTTTATCCAATTTAAAAAGTAGAAAGGGCAGTTGAGCATCACAAAAGGTAGGTGATGTCATAAACTTCCAGGATTATTATCATAGAATTTTGATGGCGTGCCAGCATGTTGACAATCCGTACCCCCAATAAAGTTCAACTGGATATAAAGTCAAACATTGGAAACACGAAAATGGAGATATATATGAGATTCAATTTTGTGTTTTCTCATAAGGTGTTTGTGGACATGTAAAGTATATGGAATCATACAGCTTGATAATCCCGATTCAGCAGTATGCCCATTGCATTAAGTCGAGCTGCATAGATGCGGATGACACTCAAAAGCAAGTCATTTATCTCAATAGCTTCTTTGCCCATTGCTACCTGGTGCATTAAAGAATGTGTAAGTCAGCACATATACTTTCAAGAATAGACAAAAATGACACAGTAAACTACATACCTCAATCAACTCTAGTTTTCTATCATGAACATATTGGCAGACATCAGGGTCGCTTTCGTTGCGATATTCAAGGGTTGATACGATCAAATTGTCAATTACATGCTGAATGGTTTGTTGCTTTGCTGACAATAGCCTTCTGTAAGATGAGTAACCTATTGAACATTCTAAAACATATGTAAACAGTAGTCATAATACTTACATCCTGGTGTCGCCGTTAAAGCTAATATCCTCAGCTGCACAGGTCGGGCCATCAACTGAAAATTTTAATATAAGCCTTATATCCTTTCACAAAAGATGAACTAAATGCACTCTTGAATAAAATACATGTATGCATATCTCTCGGAAAAGGTAATGACAAATACTTCATAAAGAACTAGAAGAAAGGAAGGCGAACCTCTCTTACAACAACACAATATGAATAGTTCCCCGTGGCTCGATGGGCCTCATCAATCACCAGGCAGACAAGATGTTTCACCAAACATGTTCCTGCTAAAACTCAACTTATTAGCAAGAGAAATTCAAACAGCAGAAACTGAAGAGCGAAATCTAACAACTTAAGAATTAATAATCAAGATATTATCCAATTAAAATATGCAGGCACAGAAGTCCCTAAAAATTTTCTATAGGCGTCATCTAAAATGCAGAAGGAATAATCATGCCATAATCCTTTTAAACACTACGCACAGAAATGGTATATGACACGTTACACACACTTCAAGAGTATGTGTGTTTAATGCAGATAACTATCATATGTGAAATGCTAGATGGTCCTGCCAACAAACAGAAACGTCAACCCCATGATTCCAAAAAACAATAGAAATATTATATTACCAAAAGTAAAGCTATTACATGCAAATGATAAACAGAGAGATAGAAGATTGTCTTCATAACTACACGCGTCCTTTGAATGACCTTCCACAACGTAAAATAGTTCTATTTAGAGAATAAACACCCGTTAAAATGGTATATAGGAAGTTTGCCTCTTCAAATGTAAAAAATAAAGTGAATCTGACAGCTAAATTGCAAAACTTGTAAAAGCATGCAATATACCTGCTATTAATTTATTCCCTCCATCTTATAAGCATCAACTTATAATCTTTGGCTTTACTTTAACCAACCATTGATTCCTTCTACTTTGTTTCATAATATGAGCAATCTAAACCTATCAAAGAACTTACTTATTATGGCTAACTTAAGAGGGCACGGTTCAATGTTAGAGATCCATAAATTCTCATTTGGCTGACTTGAAAAGTAGCTTTAACAAAATTCTTAAGAGTTCCATAAAAATTTTATGTGGCTTAAGGTGGACCTCTTAAGAATTTTGCATCTATATTACCATTTCTTTCACAAAATGAATTTAACGTACTAACATGCGCATTCCTTAAATCATGAAAAACTTGACACTGACACAGAGATGAAAGCTCAGGGAGCGAATAGGATCCCAAAATTTCAACCTGACAATAAAGATAATTTGCTAGCTATGATCTCACTTTAAGAATTCCTGCAAAAAACATGATAATTCTACTAACGAATCTATTCCATAGTATCCTATAAGGTTATTGTGCCACTTTGATAAAATATAAATATCTCCATCATCAGCATCAATCCCATAACATGTTGTGTGATAGCAGCTTCCAGAGACGCACCAGATTGAATATCTTTCTCTAGCACTTGAGGAGTAACAAAGAATACTCGTTTACTCTTCCAAAAGTGAACTCTTTTATCAGGGCTCATCTGGCCAGTCATGTCAATCGTCCATTCCTGCAATATTTTTATATGAATAAGACTTTGACAAGGCTGTAACAGCGAGTCTCATAGATAGTGAAAGCAGAATCTAACCTGTGGTATTCCGACAATATTATGGCATGCTTCTATTTGTTGTATTACAAGTGGACGAGAGGGAGCAGTGAAGACTATTTTCCCTATCATGGAAAAAAAGAATTGCAAGAGATGGAAAATGATGCCTATTGTGAGATATGTCTTAAAATCCTGAGCAGCCAGTTCCACTAGTTGAACTGGTTTGATATTAGGGACAATTTAAAATGTATTTCTGGCAGGCAACATCATCGAGCAATATGACCAAGCATGAAAATTTCCCTAAGGAAAGGCATGGTGAACCTAAATCATTCTTGCCCCCACCCTTATCCTCTCATGAGAATGTGAACTTCAAAATTTCAAAATATATGGATTGATAACAAGACAGTCATGTGTAGAAGAATAGTAGTGGACTTGTATTACCCTCAGGGAACCATCTGAAATAATTAAACATCACGACTGCAGCAATAAGTGTCTTCCCAAGTCCCGTCGGCAATGCAACCAGCGTATTCGAAAAAAGTGCAGTCTTTGTTATAGAAAACTGATAATCACGAAGTGGCACATTTACTGCAACCAAAGAAAAAGGAAATAGTTTGTGTTTTAGAGCTACAACCAAAAACTGACTCGGATTACTCTACTTCTGACAAATTATCACTCGCATGAATTGAAGCCATGTTCCACTAACTGATGAACTTCAAGTCTTCAAGGAAGCAAACAGTCCAATTCAAGAACTATCGTTGGATTCAACTATACAACTATAGTTAACACTTCTGTCTAGTACAGAAACAACCGCCAACACATTGAAGGCAAATTAAAGGCAAAAAGAGAATCTCAATACTAAACTTCATCGGAGAAAGCACATCCTATCAATTTCGCATTCTATCACATCACCATAAGGGTTGATCTTCTACAATACTTCAACTAATAAAGAATAGTGAATTGGAGAGGCGCATAATGTCATCGAAGGAAATGTGGTAGGCGCTACCAAGTGTGCCAAGCTGCCAGCTCAAACCATTAGAAATGATGAAATAAGAATAAAATAAAATGTGCGGTTTCCCGAAACATCATAATCTTCATGACCCTAAAATCAATAATTCACTGCCCCAACACCAAGGAAATTAAACAAACAGAACAAAGAATTCTTTGCTTTAACCGAATCGGAACCTGGATACATCCAAGTTTTGGCTGCCTCGGCATCAATTTCAACGCAGCTCGCTGCATCATTACAATCCACCCTTATTCGCTCCTCGACCCCACTCGCTGAACTGTCCGGTTCAGTTCTCATCAAGGATCTCCCTATGAAGTTATCGAGCGTCGATTGTCGGGGAACCCCGTTGCTTTTCTTGCTAAACACGCGGGGGACCTCCGCACTGTCCAAAGTGGGGAGAGCGACGCGGGGGGTCTTAAAAGAGTCCGAAGAAGCGGACGGTCTCGAGCTCTCGCAAGCTGCGTCAATTTCTCTGACGGCCGCATCCCAGTCGAAATCCTGGAGAGAGACGGGAGAGAGAATGAGAGAGGAAGGTCGATCAGCTGGATGCCGAACGAGAAGAACGAATGCATGCAGCACGCGGTTTGGGAGCTCGTGAAGATCGAGGGAGAGGAGGAGGAGGAGGAGGAGAAGAAGGGACGCACGTCGTCTTCCTCGTCGTCGATAATCACGTGAGGAGCGGTTGACGCCATGACAATGGACTCCCACCCAGCAGGCAGAGAGAGGGAGGGAGGGAAGGAGGGAGGGAGTGGCGGCAAAACTTCGAAAAGACAAATGAATTGTGAGGGAAGAAGAAACAAGTGGGATGTGAAAATGGGCTGCTCTGTCAGTGGTTGGCCCACATCATTCCTCATGGGCCATTTTCATACTAAAACGTTGGTCTTCTCCAAATATTGGGCCATTGACTTCTTTCAACTTGAAGAACCAAGCCCATGAAGAAGGAAACTGCAAGCCCGACCCGCTTAGCACCGGGCTTTCCGGATCCGAAGACCAACCGGAAGGTGTGTTTCATTTTCGCCTAAATTCTGTGCAATAGCCGTCGCGACGAGGAGCAGAGGAGAGAGAGAGAGAGAGAGAGCGAGTGAGAAGAGGCGACGAGGACAGAGATCCATCCGAGACTGGTGGTGGCTGATTGTTTGCAGGAGTCGTCATCATGGCTTTGAGTAATAGCTTGCGATCTGCATCGAAGCTTCTAGCTTCTTCTTCTTCTTCGACTTCAGCATCGCTTCTCTCCAGAACAGGTTCGCCATTGAACCCCCGGAATCGCTCTTGCCACGCCTTTACGTGATCCTGTTTTCGTGCTCTTTCACTCTGCAAATGAATCGGACGATAGGATTCTCTATGGCCGGGTTCTTAGATTTGGTGATTTTGACCGGTTCTGAGATTCGCACAAGGAGAAGATGGGGGGCCTTTGTTTGAAAAAGTTTGTTTCTGTGTATGATTTGCCTCTGGTGGTTTCGTTTTCGCCGTGACATTGTGTTGCGATAGGAAAGAGAGCTCAATCGTTCTGAAAGATTGTAAGGTTATGCTAGAATATGGAGTTTAGATTGTCATCACTTAGGGTTTTGGATATTTGCAGTTTTATTGTTAGGTTAGTGATGGTATGGCGGCGTCTTTAGAACCTCATGCCCCTAGACTTTAGAGACTTTTAAAGAGAAATGATGTATCTGGGAGCTTTAGCGAGCCTAGGATGTGGAATTGTTCTGATTGATTGTTGAAATCTAGATTAGGTAAAGCAAAAACCTATTGTCGATGATCCTTGAAAATTAGTTTACGTTTGCTAACTTTGGATGCTGATGATGAGCATTGACAATTTGGCAAATTTTGGTTTTTGACTTATCTAATCTTCTCTATGAGGCCATTGATCTTCATTGTTTGGGCCCGGTCCTTTGGTGCCACCCAGGCACGGGAGGCCCGTGGTGGAGTCCTCGGTTACCAAAAAAAATAAGTGGGGGTGTAGATTGCGGGATTGTGTAGACACATTACATCTTCCGCTAACTCACACATATTTATCTGATGGAGATGTGCATACATTCAAGCAAACTTGGGTCTCTTACCCCCTTGCCTAATCGAGTGTAAATTGATCGACATGTTCATTCAATTGCTGGGATGCTACTCATTTTCGGAGCATTTTGTGTGCTGCAACTTGCCCTGAGTACACAATAAATTGCTAAATTAGTACTTCGAATTTACTCGCATTGTTTGTTATATTTGGGTGTACCTGTGACATGCTGAATTGTGCTCGTCTTCTTTTATCCTAGTTCTTTTGAATTAAAAGGCTCGTCAGGGTCGACGGCTATTTGATCCTTTATATGTATGCTTAGGGTTTTATTTCATGTTATCATGGGACTAAGATACATGGTCCGGCTAACTGCCACTACATGTCGTGGGACAGTATTCAGAAGTTCCTTTGTATGTAGAAAATTTGCATAGAGCTTTTCCAATTTCTTCTCAGCTACACATTCGCGATGTTTGTTATTTTAGTGGAGAGCTTGCTTAATGCATCTATGTGTCTGGTGGGGAGTAAGAGAGGATTGGAGTGGTGAGCCAGTGAGGAATCATGACCACTGCTCATGATTCCATTGTTGGTCAGAAAATCATTTGGCTGAGCTTTGGCCTCAGATTTTCAAAATAGATTCTTGGATCATTGTTAACTTGAAAACAAATCTCATTTGTCTGTCTTTATTAACATGATGGGTAGCGTACTCGCTCAATCTAATTATGTCCTTACTTTATATTTTAACTTGAAAAGAAATCTCATTTTCTCCATGTTTAGAACACAACAGTTAGAATAAATGATGGCATGCCTCATTAAGATAGAATTTCTAGCTGTCGTGATTGTTCAATTCCCTTTTTTGACAGTCAGCAGAGAAATCCACTCAACGGGGGTGAAAAGGATGGGAGGTGGGCATGCACATGGCCATGATGAGCCTTACTACCTTCACGCAAAGCATATGTACAACTTGGACAGGATGAAACATCAAGGGCTGAAGATGTCTCTTGCTGTTTTTACTGCCTTCAGCATTGGCGTCGGTGTGCCCATCTACGCTGTCATTTTTCAGCAGAAAAAGACTGCTTCTGGTTAATTATTAGTAAAGCCCTGTCGCTGCAATAATGTCTTCTTTGCCCAATGCACGAGATAGTAGGCCTTTGCCTGCTGGTATGATCTCAGTTGTTTTCCTTCTGAATATTCTGTTTTGTTGCTATAAGCTTTTAACATATCGTCAGTTGGAACAATTTGAATAAGTTCTTTGATTTGCCATGTTATTGATATTTCAGTACATACTCTTCCTGAGTATTCTGTTTATTTTTGTTGTCTGCTCTGCGTCTGGGGAAAGATAGAATAGCTGTTCCAATTGTTTCTTGGACGTGCTTGATTCTCAAAGTTGTGCTGAATGAAATGTGCTTGTGATAGGAAGCCGCTTCATACATATGGGGGATGTACGTAAAGACTTGTGGAATTGAAAAACTGCAAAAGTGTAGAGCATTTTGTCAGTGGCATGTCAAATAGAAGAATGAATCAAAGCTGAATGCTGACCGCACCTTTGGTTATTTGTGGCAATGAAGCAAGATGACTATCAATGTCTATGCCCAAAACATTTGGTCAATCTACGCTTTCTTCGGCCAGATTGCACGATACTTCAAACTGGTCTGAGTGCTTTCCGCCAGTAGACGAGGATTGCACTCCTTCGTTTAGAGGTACAGTTGACACGGGAAAGTTTTCGACATCTGTTATTATTGCTGATGGGGAACAAGTTCCAGGGGGGCATTTCTCTTTTTCCTCCCTTTCCATAATCGATATCCACATTAATAGGAGGCAGGCAGAAGCTAATATGGTCTCTAAAGTAGAGGAAAGGAAATCTAGAGTTCTTAGTTGTTTCAGGTTAAAGCATGAGTAAACTTTTTGTTGGACGCGAAGATAATGAAGGATCCACCTAGAGAAAACCGCTCAAAGTGGACTTCAGTTTGTCTTGGAAGCTTCATTCTGTTTATGCTGCTGACAATATTCCGTTTTCTCTCTGCTGTCTCTGAATAAGCGATGTAGGGATGTTCGAAGTAAGTCCTCCAATGAACTTGGAGAGGATTAGTTGTCTGTCGCACGGATTGTGTATAATCTCCCTGTCTCTCTCATCAACTATTACCCACACCACGTCTGAGTCGAATCGAGTTCATAGTTTCTGGAAATAGGGAGTGAGTAATAGTAGTGAGTCAAGGAAGAAGGTCAGAAGGGCCAACCTTCGGAACAGGTCACAGCAATTTCATATTCTGTTGACCTGGCGTTAACTTTAATCTCAAATCAGCATCTCTGAAAAACACCGCTCAAGAACCGCATGAATGTCTGGATCGAAAGAGCTATCATGTGATCTTATACTCTAAATAATGCAGAATTAACATGTACATTCTGAAAGAAAATGATGAAACGATTCGGAATATAAGTTGTTAGAGCATTAGAAATACTAAGAGTAACCCGTTAAATTCATTAAAGCCCCCTTTGATTAACAAGGAATGTGGCCACCGAAAATTTTAAGGAATCATAATAAAAGTTATTAGTTTTACGAAACTTTTATGGTCACCATGCTGAAACTTTCTCTTGCAAAAGCTGTCGAATTCAGACGTTAGCCGACTGTCCATATATCCACTTGCGTTTTCTATTTATTGTCGATTATTTCCGCTCATTTCTAAACCTATCCCTATCTTTTACCTGTAAGCTTGTACTCAACATCTCACAATGAAAATAGATCAAATCATTTGAAAAATGAAAAGCCTTGATAGAGAAATGAACTCTTCAACGATTGGGTACTTCCTCGTAATTTCGGAACACTAAATGTCCAGATTTCAATAGGGTACAAATATGTTCTCGCTCTTTTCAGTCTCGAGTCTCTTTTTTAAACTTCCCAAATACGGTTTTCAAGGACACGAAGAAGGAGCAATGACTTTCTTCTACACCAAATGAAAATTTGGAGAATACTTTTTTAAAATCGAGCAGAGCCCTAAAATATATCAATTTAGAAGCTTCTTGATATGTCGGCTGTGATTATACGTTCGGATAAGCACAAGGGAGCAGCCGATCTCACGAAGTCAAGAATTGTGGGTAGCCCAACTTGGACGCCATCATGGTTTTGCAGCTTGGACGTGCTTTCTGGTTATTTCTTTAATCATTTCTCTTGTTTTACAGCTTTAATTGCCTGCCTGTCTTTTCGAATGATCAATCATAGTATATACATTACTATATATTATATATCTCGGATGGCTCAGGGTCAGTGTCATTCTTGCTCCGGCTAATGATCCATCTTCCTGTAACTTCCTTCGTGCGTTACTCAATTCTTGGGGTACAGGTAAACGTGGACTGTCACAACTACCAAAGTCAATGTCAGAAACAGAATTCTTCCGTCGAGAATTAGGAAAATTCACGCGAAAAATAAGGATGATAACATAAGTCATCCATGAACTTTAGTCCGGCATAAAATATCGTCGATACATTTTAAATCCGTGCAATGTGATCACTGAATTTTAACCAAATATGTAGTATTATCCTTAGAGTTCACTATTAATAAGTATTCAATGTAGTCCTTAAATTATATATAAAATTTAATGAATCATTTTAAATGATTTGACATTTCAAGAACGACATTGGATATTAAAATGAATATCAATAAATCATCTATGTCATTTTTCCCTAATACAATTGAGTTAGTGTAGATTGAGGTGACAACTCCTATGGAGAAAACATGTTATATAACATAAAATTTAGTATCAAAAGCATGCTTTCTAGCATTTCCAACCCATACTATTTTAGGAAACTGATTCCCAAGTCAGTGTTCCCAATTTTGGATTGGAGAGATTGGATGAGAGAGAGAAAGGAGGGTCTAGTAAACGTGGAATCTCATTCAATTACAATGCCAACCGATACAAATGGAAGAGAATCATCCCTTATATACAAGGGTTGGCCACTAGGAATAGCCAACCATTTTCCTTAATCTTAGACAATTGTTGTTTTAAATCTGGGGCCTTATTCGAGCATTGGTCTTGGGCGCTCGTGGCTTAACCGTCTGTTGTCCATCTTGTGACATGGTTGTGTACCATTGGAACCTAGGTAGCATAGGAGCTTATCCCGAGTTTTTCAATACCATGTTTGAGACCGTTGAGGGATCGGGCGCTAGATCGCTCATTGATCGGTGTAGATCGATCCATAAGACCGTTCAAGGATTGGGACACCGGATAGCGCGGATCAAGCTAGTGGATCATTCAAGGACCGAACGATGACCTGTTTACAGACTGGGCGTGGATCGATAAAGGGATATGGAAAGATTGGGCATTGGCCCATTGATAGGCCAAGTGCTGATCAATATAAGGACGGGCGCTTGTTCATTCTTGAATCAGGCGTAGATCGATCGATCCAAGGGTCGGGCAAGAGGCGAGCCCCCAATTCGTGTCATTAGCATATAAGTTCTTGTTTAATTAAGTCGTGATGGTCTTAGTTGTACCAACTTGTGCAATCGTACGCAGTACAATGTGGATCGTCACTTTGTCATAAGAGGTGATCATCGAATGACTCTTAAGAATGACTCTTAAGTTGGATCGAGCCTGATGGTTAGTCTAACATCTACTTGAAATTGGCTTGATAAGAAAACATCTTTGTCCAAACCCAATTTAAATTGCACTCCTGGTTAATCATAATTGGTTGGCCGCTGACTGGTGATCAAATCTAACTATGCAACTAGTGGAAATTGGTATGGTATATGAAGAGTTTCCAACATGCTAACACCCTATTTTCAGCACTAACATGAACTTTATTCAATACTAATGATCCTTTCTTATGAGATGGAAAAGTTTGAAAACATAAACTTTTATAGAACCTTTTAGTTGTTAATCAATGCATTTATTCAAAGTTTTGGGTTTGCGCAATTTCACAAATTACATTTCACATTGGAACATATTACAAACTTAATTATTCCATCCCCTTTATTTCAAGGAAAAGTACCCAATTTTTTTAAGTCATCGTAGTGGTACCAATTCAATTTAAAATTTCAATTATATCAATTTAGTTCTTTTTTTTTTACGTTTTGTCAATTAATTCAATCTGATTAGATGAGGTCAGAAGTTGCCGACATGGAAGTTGGACATCATCTACAGCACTGCTAGTGCTAACAGAGACATTTTTATAATTTTTTATTCTTTCCCTTCTCATTATGTCGGTGGTCGGCACATGCCAAGATCAACGAGGCCGACTAGTGAGGCCTATCCTTGCCCATGGGGGGATTGGTGAGGCTGACCCTTGCCTATGGGAGCGAGGGTGACCGTCACCTAACTAAGGCTCACCTTTGCTTGCCACGACCTATGTCATTGGTCATAAGCAAAAAAAAAAAGGAAAATTTATTAAAACGACCACGTCAATCCTAGTTGACAATATTGTTTACATCCACATTAGCAATTTTCAATCTAAATTGCTTGGATAGATTCAATTGATAAAATAGGAAAATAACTAATAATAAATTGATTAAACTAAAAAATTATAGGTTTATGAGTTATTTGTACTTTTTTCACTTTATTTCTGTTTTTTAAAAATGTTCATAACAATGACAAATCATATGAAGACCCTGGAACTATTACCGCGATTGATGAGGATAATCATAAGTCTTATCCCGAATACTGTAATTATCGAGATGATCAAGATTGCACGCCTCAAAATCTTTGATGCTAATACAAGCTTTTCTGTTAATCTAGTCAATGTGGTATACATAATTATATGCATCATATGTGCCAGCTTTGAACTGATAGGTCATATATGTACGTACCTTATTCATCGGTTGTGTCGATCAAGCACACGAAGTTGATATACAAAAACCAAAACTTTCCAAGTCTCGTTGCCTTGTTGTATCAAAAACTGTAATCAAATACGGCACTCATGAAAACTGATAGAGTTTCGAGGCAAACGAATATCAAATTCACATAAGAAATTAAGGTAAAAAATTTCAATGGACTGAACACGAGGACTAAAAGATATCTAATCCCTAAGAAAATTATCTATTTCAGGTTTAGTCCAAATTCTGTCGTGATTTTTTTTTTCTAAAAAAATCTCAAACTTTAGGTCCAGTCTAACCAAACTTATCTCTTACCTTTTTTTTGTCTAAAAAAATTGTAAATATAGGTCCAATCCTAAATATATTCAAAAAAAATTATCTAAATTATTACTTTAACTTTAATCTAAAATATGCCCCAATTCGTCATCCTCCATCCAAATATCACAATTAGTCATCCCTAAATTTTTAGTCTAAAAGGATTTCATTTTGAAGAAAATTTTTCACGTCACCTTACTAATGTTTTTTTTTTTTGATAACCGAGATGTCCGGGCCAGCTTGCGCGCACCTCGACTATTTCTCGGGGGAGACTAGCACAGCAACCTACCGCCATGGCCCCCCACTTAAATCACAGGCGCTTCCCCGGAGAATCGAACCCAAGACCTCAACGAAGCCCGAGTTCGCCCTAACCAGTTGGGCTAACCATGGGTAGGTCACCTTACTAATGTTGATTTTTATTAACGACATAAAAATGCCACCTCGAGTTTGGAGTGGACCGTAAGGGTAGACTTGAGAATATACTGAAAGTTGATGATTTTCCTTAGATCGACACTATACTTAAAGTATTGGATTTTTTTCCGAGATAAAAAAAATTCAAGATAAATTCCGGCCCGAACGTAGAGTTTAGGGTTCCTTTTAGACAAGAGGTTCTAAATAGAATGAGAATCGGACCTACCATTTGAGAATTTTTTCAGGGAGTTAACCGGACTAAACAATGGAGGTTCTTCAGGCACGATGTCGAGTTGTCCAACATCATCGGAGGACATCATTAAAACTTACAATGTTACTTTTGTTCTTCCTCTCTTCGGATATGAATAGAAAAAAGTATTGAAATTGGGAATTATAGCAGGGCAGGGAATACAAAATGACTTCCACGAAAATGAATAAACAAATAATAAACTGACAAGAAATCGATGAAGAAGGTGGCTCGTGACCAATGAGAATCTTCACAAGTCACAACCCAATCATAAACAGCCTCTGCACTGCACTGTGGGGGGGAAGTAGATATGGCCCAATCCGTTACGGCTGTCGAGCGTTCGACTGAATTAATTGTGTCCCCTTACAAATCATTGCGTCGTGTTTTTTAATTCGAGAAATCAATTTCCTTAATCTCCAATGTTCACCTTCTGATTACACTTTTTTTACGTTGAGTGGAGCTCGATTACTGTATCACTAATCTCTGCTTCTTCATATTTCTTTTCTGAAATGTATGCCTAAAAGCTAGCTTTACCAAAGCGTTTCGTGTTGTGTCGATGAGTTTTACGTTGACATTTTTTGTTTTTGCGGCTTGAAGTAGGTGAAGAGATACTCAACATAATGAGAATCCTTGGATGATCACCTATTAATTCTTTAATTAATCACTTATTCGATTGTTAAGAGAAGTTAAGAAAACAAAATCGCAGGAGTTCTTTCGTATATAATGAGATAGAAAGGATTAATGACAACGTAAAATGAGAACGAGAGTATATGTAATTTCTTTATTGCGACGTGATCCCATTAAGATAATAGAGCATATGATTTGGATTGATCTAGAGGAATCGCATATAGAATATTCCATCTTTACTTTTTTCTCGGTTGATTATATTCTTACCATATTATATGTAAAATAATTTGGTCTAATACCCAAAAAGACCCAAAATTTTAGATGCAATCTCAATTCTATTCTAAGTTTTTTTTCTCGTCTCATAAAAGATATTCGACTTCTGATCAAGTCTCAATTTTCCCCTAAACTTTTCTTTTGTCTCATTGAAAATTGTCCTTAGTAACGAGGCATTTCCATGTCATTGCTATATCTTTTTGTCCCAAATTTTGTATCCAAGAAAACAGTCTTTTGTATATGAAATTCCGACATGTCATTGGATTTGAAATTTACGTAAAAAAAGAAACTAAAGTAATTAGGGGCGACTTTCTTTAATTGCTCTTGTGCTCAAGAGAGGCTTCCTTCCAAAATACGAGAGAGGCAAAACAAATTGTACCGCTCAATCAAAGTAACAAAGCCAATTAAGGTCCGTATAGTGCAAGTTTTCGACAGCATAAAGAAAACCCTTGTGCGCATTATCCGACCTTTTCGATCCGGTAGTGAGGGAGAAGCGAGGGATGCGACGAGACACGAGTCCGGAGTCCTATCCGAGCAGAACCAGATTACGCGCAGAATATAATGCAGACGTCGATGGTAGAATGCGGCGGATTCATAAGAATATGTACCAAATTCTCTATCCCTCTTACCTCTTAAGAGAAGCCAGGTTCGAATTTGCCAGCTAATATGTAATCCGGACTCGTTCACTTCTCTCTCGACCTGAAAACGATGTCGTTTAGTCGCTGTCCTCCATCTTCCTCCCATCCATATGCCATAATAATCTGATTATTGCTCTAATCATGACAAGAGGACGAAGCCAACTCTTCGGGGAGAGAGAGAGAAGAATGGGGAATGAGAAGCCAGCGAAGCCCAGCAAATCTAAGGCCGTGTTCGAGCTGGGTGGCAATGATTGGCATCGTTTTGAAGAACTCAAAGCTTCTTCAAAACCAGATCCTACTTTTGGATCTGATAATCCACCACGACTCATCAACACCTGAACCAACATCATCAAAGAACCAGATCCCAAGAAAGAAGAAGAAGAAGAAGAACATGATGAAGAGGATGGAGATGATAATGAGTATGAGGAACCCCAAAGAAAAAAGGACACGAAAAGGAAGAGTTCATCATAACCCTAGCTAAAGAAGCACATGGCTGCTAAAATTCTGAGCAAGAATGATTACCCTCGACGAATCTCATGAAAAATTTACACACAACGCTTGACTTGACTTGATTAGTGGACAAAAGAGAAAACCGAAAAGTATATCCAAAACAAAACCCAATTTCACAGCTTACTATGTACCTGCAACTTATTCGTTATCGCCGTCGTCATCACGAGTCAGTGGGATGACTGTTAGGATGATGGTCATCTTCTCCGTCACTCCTCCCGCCGCCGCCGCCGCCGCCCTCAGCTTGGCCTTGTTTATGGTGGTGGTGGTGGTGGTGTTGGTGCTGCTCCAAATTCATCCCCAGATTGACCCTCCCGCTATTACTACCCCCACTACTGTATCCACCTCCTAGTCCTCCCATGATCCCCATACTTGTCGGCTCTGTCATCCCTAGTCCCATTGGCTGTTGCACTATCATCGACCCCGCCAGCTGTACCGGCGTCAGCCTCCCCCCTCCCGGAAAGTTAACCCTCTGCATCGCCGCCCCTCCCGCCCCCGCCGGAAACGTCCACATCGAGCCCTCGTGCATCGCGCCTCCCGGCGCAGTCACCGCGGCTCCCCCTCCTCCGCCCCCCACTGGCAGCATCCAGAACGTGCTTCCGCCGTTCGTGGTGGCCGGCGCCATTGCCCACATGGCGGGAGCTGGGATGACCCCTGACGACGACCGGGCCGAGGTGGGTTCTTGTTCTTGCATTCCGGGCCTTCCGGATTTGTTACCGGCCTGCAAAGCCGCGGAGCCTGCATCGGCGCTGCTCTGGTGGGAGGACTCTTTGAAGAGGTCTTCCCTGAACGTCTTCGTCATGTAGCTCTCTCCGGGATTATCGTTGTTGCCGCCGCCGCCGCCGCCGCTGGCCTGGTCGGAGCCGAGGACCTGCGTGTACAATTGGTGGTGGAACCCGAGCGGGCCGCCGCCGCCGGCGAGAAGCCGCCTACCCCCGTCGCCGCCGTCGCCATAGAGGCTGAGGCCGCCATGGAAGGAGAGGGGGGCGGACTTGGAGGGCGGGGCGGAGACGGTTGAGCCGCTGCTGCGCATGGAGACGTTGAGGGTGGAGAAGTTGGCAGGGATGGTGCCGGTGCCCGTGGCGGCGATGATGGCGTGCTCGGCCTGCTGTAGGAGCCACTCGATGGTCTCCCCGTCGGACTTGTGGCCCAGCTCGCGGGTGAGCTGGAAGACGCGGGCGGCGCATACGGCGGGCATCCGGATGCGGCGGCCGCGGCCGTCGACCTTGGTGTGGCGGTCCTTGGCGGGCCTCTTGGCGATCTTGGTAATGGCGCTGGTGGGGTTGGAGCCAGGAGAGGTAGAGTTGGGAGGGAGCGAGGCGGCGTTTGAGGGCTTCGTGGGTTGGATAGAGATGGAGCCCATGAATGGACCATGGAGGGTTGACCCGTGAGAGTGACCCGGTTCGGCAGCAGAATTGGAGGAAGAAGAGAGAGGGACCAGTTGCAGGGAAGCGGTGGGGGCAGACTCGTGCTTGTGGTGGTCGGAGCCCGAATTACTGCTGCTTTGGTTGGCGTTGCTCTGGGACTCCATCGCTTCTCGTTCTTGGCAACTCAAGCACAGTTCACCATCATCGTCAAGGACTGGCTCACAAGCTGGAACCCTCACTCCAATTCTTGGGGTCCATGGTGGGAGCGATTCTGAGGTTGCTCCTTCCTACCGGGGCCTCCTTGCCACTTTCCCTCTTCTCGTGCAAAGATCTTGCGGGTGGTGGGAGAGAGAGCGAGAGGGAGAGAATATAAAAAAAAAAATGAAGGAGGGTGGATTGCTGATGGCGAGGGAAATCGAAAGAGGATTGAAATCCAAAAGAACGCACAGAGACCAGTGGAAGTGCGTGGGGATCTTGTCTTTCTTTCTTGCTATTGACTGCTGTCTTCTCTCTGGTTGTAGAGAGAGAGAGGAAGAGTAGGTGGTGGGGAGAAGGAGGGAGGAGGAGGCTATAGAGAGAGAGAGAGAATCGAGTGTGAGCTGGGGTTGGGTGTTGGGGTCCAACTGGTTGCAGGTGGGGCCCCACTCAAATGGTGCACTGACCCCACTCGCGAAAGGATGTTATTAGGAATTTCTTTCATACATACATTTGAATTATATACTTAGGTATAAAATTCATATTATACATAGTGTATTTTAAATGTACATGAATCGCATTTCACATGTATGGGATGAAACCCAACTTTCCCCCCAAAATCCTCCCTCATGTCCGCCACGAAATCTCTCCTCTTATATAACAAATCACATCTTCAAATCTTTGGATTTTTCGACATCATAAAACTCGCTTCACCATAATAACAATCAAGAAGCCCATTAAGCGATCGGAACTCATCTTTTTTTCTCTTCCACTAAAAGCTCATTGATGTTTTAGATCATTGAGTTGGTTGGTTGGCATGAGAGAAAATCCACGAAAAGACATGTTTACTCTTATTGTGAGATAACATTATATTGATCATATAAGGAAGGTCAGCTTTGTTTTTTGTTTGTTTGTTTGTTTGTGTTTTCATTTACTCTAAGCACGAGGATTGTACTTGGTCGGGGCATTTGATCGAATTTATCCCATCATTAGGCTCAAGGCTTTGCTCTAATTACTTCACTTCTCTTTTCCACGCACTCGTCCCGTCCAAGAGGGGGCAACAGGGAAAGTAAAGTAAAGGAGTGATTAATCGCGGGGGGGCGTCTGGACTTTTGGGTGTGGAAAGTAGAAAAACTCTTGAGGAGAAAGGAAGAGGACAAAGCCTCACCCAAAAGAAAAAACAAGAAAACCGCAGAAAAGAAGATAAGAAAATGACCAAATTTTATCAAGAATTGGGTCTCTGTCTCGTCCCCCTTTTTGGCCTTTCTCTCTCTCTCTCTCTCTCGTCACTCTTTGTTCCCTCTTGCCCTTCTTCGCTCGCTGCTCCCTGATTGATCCATGCCCTTTGTTGATTATGACGACCGTGGTGACGCTTGTTGAGTCTCTCTCTCTCTCTCTCTCTAAGATTATCCCTATTTCTAATCGTGCTTTGGGTACTTTCTTTGGGCTTATATCCACACATTTGTTGAGTCTGTGTCACTTTCTGAATTATTCCAAGTCAAATTTACCCGACGGTCGCTCGGGATTACCCACCGACCTGACCCGACCCTTTTTTATTAATAAGCGAACAGAGTAATGAATGAATGAAATCGATCGTTTAATGATCATTAGTGTCATCATCTAAATGTTTTGCACCATTCGCAAGATATTCAGAATTGCTCCCCACCTAAAAGATAATCTTTGCTTAGACCCGGAATCTACACCAACCCGGGTTTAGTCGCCCGCAAGTCCCGTGTGGCCGCGATTGCTAAGATTGGACATGGCACATGTTACGCATCGGGCCTAAAGTCCGGGGGCGGCGTCCTTGCAACTGCGCCCCCTTTCGGAGTTCATAGTTCTCTCCACGTATAATAGCAAATTTAGTCGATATGGCTCCAACTCAATTAAGTATACGAAAGATGAAACAGAGCGCACACTCGGTTAGAGGAGGAGAGAGGATGATTGTGCCGTTGGATTCTTACTTGGGCTGGCCAAGAGTGGAGGTAGGGAGTGGGACTAAGTAGGAATGAATCCGAGTGCAGACAAAAAGGGTACTGCAGAATCAACAGGCGCACAGCCCTCATAAATGCTCTGGCTCTGATATGGAACTCACCTCCCCTAAGCGCTCCCTTCAGGGTCCCCGACCTTTCTGTAACTCAGATTGGTCCACTCTCCCCTCTCGATCGTTGAGCAGCACCCACCCATTTCTCCTCCCGTCCTTACTTCGACGTCACAGAAACTCTATGAGACAAAGCTCTCTCGCTCCTCCACTCTCCCTGGCGCTTGTTTGAAGAAATATATCATTCATCACTTGCTCATTCATGAGGGTCCACCCTCGATGCGGCATCTCATCAAAGAACTTGTAATCTAATTCCCATGAAAATTGCCACACTCCTTCAACATGGATACCGCAAGATCGAAAACGAACAGCATGCGATGTGGGTACTACTGGGGATATGGGGGTGTAAACAGGGTGAGCAGGTCGGTCCGGGCACCTCATTCCCGGTAGCTTGGACTGGTCGGAAATTAAAAGGTTGAAATGGTAGTTCAGTCAAATCAAATGTTGGATTAAAAAATGAGCCTGGCCACTCCGGGGTTTTGAGTCTCTGGTCTAAAATAAACACCAATGACTTGGGCACTAACTCACAGCGAACTAAGACTTTTGGAAAATGTTTGGAAAATAAGCAGAGAAAGTACTAAAGTTAGAAATTTGCAGCCCCGATGTGAATGGTGCAATGAAACAAGGAGGTCTTCACAGGACCAGCCAGAGAAGAGAATCGCGTTTGGGAGAGATGAATACGACTATAGCAAGATGCATGTGACATATGATTTCAATATTTAAGATCCACCACATGTAAATACAGAACATACCCGCCTAAAGCAAACATGAAATTCATCCACGAGTCAAATGATTATTGAAAATTACATGAGAGAGAGAGAGAGAGAGAGAGAGAGAGGTTGGTGGGACATGGCAACATGGCAATGATGGTACACATTCAAAGCAGAAGCCGGACAGCTCAGATGAGCATCTAATGAAGGGAGACAGCTCATGCCCAACGCCAGCCCCACTCTCTCCTTCTTTTCTTTCTAAATCTTGCCATTTCTCACTTTTGGCCTTTTGTTTTCATTTGGGCCATAAATTTTCAAATCGCAGCCCCCAATAGAATACAGCACAAACTTCACGGCAGACTCCTACTTATAGGCTACTCAAAAGGGCATCGGCCAGTCAACTCCACCTTGCTCCACTTCAAAAAAGAAAAAGAAGAAGAAGTGAACTTTGTAATCTTTTAGTGAAACACGTTTGACAAAGTCCAAGTTGAGTCGCCAGAAAGCAAGTACCCCACCTCAGATTTCTCATCACACACCTTTTTTTCTCACATCAGCACTTTTTTTGGGGATTAGTTTATGTCTCAATTATTGGGAAAAGCATGTTTTTCTTCCACCTCTACATGGGGCAAGAGGGTAGGGATAGGTTGATTGTTGCTGCTCAGGTCATGCGGGAGAGCAGAATAGAATATTTTCTCTCTTTTTTTTATCTAAAATTTTAATCCCATTCTCCAACATTCTCAAACTTGCCCATGGGGAAAATGATTAGGCAAAGTATATATGTCGTTCCGACATGTATGGCCCGTTTACGAGCCGAAACTGTTCATGCGGCAAAAGGTTTTGTCAACTCCTGAGATGAAATGTAAAATTTCTTCAACACGCCCCAAACCTGATGCAGCATGTGCGGACCATTCTGCTATAGCCTATGGACTCTCTCTCTCTCTGTCTCTCTTTCTGAGAAATTCCTTTCTGTTGAGGTGCCCTTTTTGTAGAAATAATGTCGGATCTCTCTTTGCTTTGTCAATGCGTGATGTACTGAATCTTGGAGGAAATTTCTATCTTGATGATTGATCCAACGGATAGAGAAATCTATTGAAGGTTCAAGCCATCGCCAAAGTCCACTGGTAATATATATCTATACAGCTACATAAGTCCTGTTGAGCTCTGTTTTAGTCGAGTCTTAACTCATTAGTTGTGTTCACGTATTTAGTTCGACCCTTCATGTGGATAAAATCGTGTCCGCATGAATTTTTAAATTGTTGACAAACATGTTTAAAATGAAGTATTTTAAGTTCGAGTCAATTCGTATTACTTTTGGTTTCACCAGACATTTGACTCATAACAGCAGAATTACGTCAAAGATCAAGAGCCCCACAGCACGATCAATTATAAGTGACTCCTATCCTCAGAACTATCAAGATCAAACTAACGACAAAACTTATCATGACAGGTAGGCTTGACGAGTCTTGTTAAGCCTCCAAGCTGGCTTGAAGGTGAAACCAAGAGATCATATAAGAAATCTCAAGCACTTGTTAGCAGAATACCAAAAAGGTCAAAAAAGAAATTTACCAACATAGTAAACTTAATCGAACATAAAATACCAAGGATACCATTCCTGGAACAATATCAGCAGGTTGAACATATTAGTGACTGTTAAGAGAGAATTTTTTTGGGCATGGAAGTTCCAAAGTTTTGCCCTAAGAATCATGTTAGCAAAACTGAGAATCACTTGCAAGATAGGACAGCACAGTTGATAATGCAGGCAAGCACTTATAAAGCTGCCCAAATACCATAATGTTTTTCTTTTTATTCAGCAAGTTTGATGCAATTTAGCAGTTGCTATTGTACACAAAACCGAACTTCCGGAAGGGTTCAAAACAAACCTACAAGATGCAAATCACCAAAAGAATATCGTCATAAGAACAAGCTAATCTCACTTGTGTCCTCTTTTTGATTCTCTGCTCTTTTTTCTACTGTCGGGAGTAATTCAGCAAGTCCAAGAAGAGGATCTCTTAATCACTGGCTTCATCTGCTTGTCCTCTTCCAGGGAGATCATTCCCAAGTGCGAAGGATCCTCCAGCATCATCTTCGCCACCAAATATCCCGCTATAGACCATGTTTGATACTTTCTTGCCTGCTTGCCAATATATCTACCCAGTTTACCATCATAATATTCTGGCCAGCTGTCCTTCAACAAACGGGTCTCAGCCAGATCAATTGCTCGTCTTGCAATTTGTGGCCGTCCCGTCTTGATGCAAGCAGCCGTTAATAACCACAGAAGCACTGCATTGGTTATGATGGAGCAACAGTAATATTAAAAGAGAGTTCAGTTAGAAACACAAGAAAAGAATGAGATAGCTTGGGAAAAAGATTTGAAAGAAGAAACAGGACTTGGATCGGTGCTTCTATTAAAATGCCAAAAGTTGAATCATGCTCAAGGATAAACAACTGAAATAATCAAGTCTCAAGGTTTTTGTGGAGATCCTTAAGCCATCCTTTTCACACTACAAGAGCTCTTACTCTGGGGGCACCCGATTCAATGAAGCTGTCTATCAACCAGTTTAGAGTTCTTTAGAAAAAAATCCTAGACCCTTTGGCTTGTTCATACACTAGACCTGAACTTCATATATTACCAGCGGCTAAAGCAGGAAGTAAATTGCATTCAAAGATGTATGGTGGAACCTTTCAAATACATCAATAAATTGGAGACCTACCTATCTTTGAAGATGGTTGAGCTTAATGTGCATTTAAATACAAAGGGTATCAGTTAATTACAGTGATAAAAAAATAGAAAAAGAAGATTAAGATATCTCATTCTCATATTGATGCAGATCAATATCTCCATGCCCCCCAGATGATCTACACTGTTTGTAAGCAGGAAATAAAAGCAAGCAGTAGAAGCATACCATATACTTTGTCCATAATTACCGAATACTTGCTTTTATGTGCATTGATTAATAACGAGCAACTTAGAAATCACGAGCACAGGCGACAATAGTCAACCTTGCGGAATCATGCACAAAGATAACATGACTAGCCCCGGTTATAGCATGCATGTGGACATAAAGTCAATCACAAAGGCTTCAGGCTTGAAGCCTTTATGTGAGTATATTTTGTCATCATCCAGGTCAAGATGAAGCAGCTATCTGAATCTCAAACACAATAGCTTTGACTTTGTCCTACTGCCAAGGCAAGTAGATGCAAATGTGGTTTCATTCGCTTAGTTACTGTTACAGCAATTATCTTGTTTCAAGTAACTGGTGCCTCTAGGCTTGCAGTCACTTTTCGCTTTGCCTCCATGATTATTATATGGAATCTGAGTGTTATGAGTAAGGATCTTCTTAAGAAAACGTTCAAAGTCCATGCAATGATTGGACACCCAGTTTCCAATTAAAAAGAGGGAAGGAGCATGCCTCGCATACCCAAGGTTTGTGGCTTTACAGTTAAATTATATTTCCTGAACCCCTTTTAATCTCAGCCCTTGTCAAACTCAGAGCTCATAAGAGTACTCCCCAATTAAGAAAACAGAACTATCAGGAAACATATCCTCCCCCTCTCCTCATCCCTTCCCAAAAGCTCTAACGTTATCGTATCTGTAACATAGATCCATTCATCTTAATCGTCAGATACCAACTATGACCATACTTTTTTCAATTGAAAGGCCATAGACAGTATTAACTATTCTCCAAATGATAAATCTGAATAACTCGAGGGACCTTATCAGAAAAGAAATGATCAAACCTGGCCAAGATCCTCCATTGTGATAACTCCATCTGGTATTTTTAGGATCACAACCAGTAACAATCCGCCATTCATGACCTTCCAGAGCAGGATAGCTTATTTTTAGAGGCATTTCCCCCACCAACTCCTCCCAGCGAGCTTCTATAAGATCCATAATAGCCATCGATTGCTCCGGAGTAGCAAGTGATGCCAATATTGCTACACAATTACCCAAGGCAAACCATCTGAAATCCATCCTTGCAGGACTGACATTGCCAATGAAGTAACCACCACGTGTTGGCATAAATTCAAATACCCACTCCGGAATTGAATCAGGAATAACATTAAACTTATTTACTGCAGTATGTGAATATTCCTCAGTTTTATATCGGTATATGTCATTTAATTGTTGGAAGTCAAGCCAGAAGTAACTTCGCATGTGGTAGCTTAAGGCATGTAAGCGTTTGACAATTCTCTCGATGCATTCTTTTCCTTCCGAATCATGTTTTAGCATTGCCAAAGCACATCTCAGAGCCATAAAGAAAAGTGCCTGAATTTCGATTGGGTAGCCATAGATGCCCTGTAAATAAATTCATCAGCCGAGGATGTCAAATCACAATGTTCAAGAAAGTATAAAGCCAGTAGAAGCCATCTACAGTACATGGTAAGAGTATAAAGTCAAAAGACGCACTGAAAACACATCCTTCTTTAATGTTAATGAGTTCTTTCCAAGAACTAATGGAAAAATGATTTTAGTTACTAGTAAAGAATAGGAAAATCAGATGTTTCATCTCATTCTGTTGGCATGAAACAAAACTAGAGAAGGTAAAGATTTATCGTCCCATTCAATTCTCAGTTGTTAAAACACGAAAACAAAATATCACAGCTGTTAAAGATGCTGTCGGCCACGCAAGTGAGAGATGCATTAAATTCTCGATCCAATTTACATGAATAGATTATCAGAGACACAAGTAATGATTTTAAAGAACTGAATGGATAAAGGAACTCCACGAAGCAATAAGGGTGGATGCTCACTTTAATCAGCAGCACATCATTGATAGTACTATCTGAAGGTCATATTAGGTCTCGTTCATGTACGAACTTTCCACTGGTGACATACACTTAGTTCTCAATACCCTCAACTAAGACCTAAAGGAAAGATAGGGTCAAACTTCAACATAATTGTTTTGAACCCATATTTCATAACCCTTATAACAAAGTAAAAGGACAACAAATAAAAAGCTCGTTGGACAACAGAAGATGAAGTCTAGTTTGACTAACATTATCCATCATCCTCGTAAGTTTCCTAGCATAATTGAATGAAGAGCGATTGTACAATGACCAGTGCTAATTATCACTGAAATGTTAATAAATGCGAGTCTAAGAAATGCTTTGTCAAATCAGGCAGAGGTTAAACATTCCATTCATTTACTTTCATAAATCCCATCTAAAAGGTAACAGAATCCTAACAATCAAATTGAAAAAAAAAAAGTTCATTTAGGCTGATTGGCCACCTTAACATTTTGAATAAATGTGTGAAAAATACCTTATTGGCTGCATGTTCGTTACACTCATAATTACAGAGAAGTGGAATGATAGGTAATGAGAAACAGTGAAGCTAGATACAGCCAGAATAGCATTACCATCCACTTACCATTATGATATGTAATGCACAAAGTAGTTATGGAGAGAGAGAGAGAGAGAGAGAGAGAGAGAGAGATTCACTGACCATTCTTCGATCAATCATTGAGCAACCATCAGCACAAAGTAAAGTAGGAAAAGTATCGAAACCCTCAGACAGGCAAAGAGAACATATAAGCCTCATCCCCTTCTGACACTCTGGTCTCTCTGCCAAAGACAGATCTCCTGTGGACTTCGTATATGCGCGAAGCAGGATAATCCACCAAAATCCTGAGTCAACTGGTGCAACTCTTCCAATTGCACTCTCACCAAAATCTGCAATAAGAGAATCTGTTTTCCGAATAGGGTCATGTAAGACTTTGAAGCTAGCTGGCATTGCCCCTTCCCCAAGCTTGAATCTGTCTATTCTTTTCTCCCATCCTTGAAGATGTAAAGTCTTCAAGAGAAAATGCTTGACAATATCTGGCTCCCCATTCATTAGAAAAGCCAGTGCACTGGGGACAAAATCCCGAACAAACACCTAGACAAGAACAATGACGAAAGGAAAGTTTCAAAGCATTAAACTTCACCCTCTCACCAACCAAGTTACAGAGGGCAGTCAAGTTCATCACAATCACCTCTGAACAAATCCAACAACTACTGCACATGTTATCAAATTCTCATCTAGACACTTTCTCAATACCCCTCATCAATATCCTCACTGCATCATTCTAATCAATTCTATAAATTTCTACTAATGAAAGGCAAGTGGGACTTTTCAGCATTTTATCAAAATCTAATTTCACAGGCTACAATATTTTTAACCATCAAATTTCTATGGCCCACTTTAGCATATAGTTGAAGCATTTCTGGTCCTTTTTTACGATATATTCTGCACAAGCTGAAGAATCTGACCCAATACTAATAAATAGCCTTCATTGTTTGGTCCATTCCTATACCTGATCATAGTTCAAAACTTCCTCAGAAGCATGGTCGACAGCAGCGATTGTCCCCACTGGTTGACTACGGTAATACACCAGAGACTTTCTTAGAGCCTCCCAGGCATCGGCTACCATAGGATGAGGTTCAAAAGAGTTGCGAGCAGATGATGCTGGGGTGTCAAACCCCGACCTTCTCCCAGGTGAATATGTGCTCTCCAGGTAATCCAACCCAACCCTCGTGAGCCCAATCGAGAGTTCACTAAGGGACCTCTCATCGAAAGATCTCTGCCGCTCGATGTTAAGCTTCGGCTTGTCAAGAAGACGGGCGAAATCGTCATCAAACATATCATTGATCGAGCAATGAGAGCTAACATTGCGCAGTCCTGTCTCTTTGGTAGCCTCCATGATTTATCCTTCTCCTTGCTATCGCTCCTTATAATCCACGCAAAGTGGAAGAGGACTCTGTCCTCCAACAAATAATAAAAATTCAAAGGGTTACCTGTTGGTCAAAAGAAATTAGTACAGCAAAAGGAATAAGATCATAGCAGAAGGCAAGTTCAACACAGGAGGATGCCTGATAAAGTCTTCCTTTTTGGGGTGCAAGATAATAGCAAAGCCCATTTTTAACCACAATTAGTTGCTGATTACGCTTTCCGAACTAGACAGTCACATTCTCTTTACTATTTGGAAACATTGTCAACACGAGAAGTTTCATAGACAGAGGCCATCAACAAGAATCTACGTGCACATTCTGAATCCTCCTATCCTCTACAACAAAGATATCACCGAACGTCGAGGAATAATACGTGACATTCTCAACGATAACTCCAAAATGCGAAACAAACTAAGCAAGACTCTCGAAGGGGATGCAAATGAGACGGCGACAGGGGCACGGCGTCAAACGCAAGATCCACCTCCAGAACGAATCCAAACGCACCGACCACCAAAAGGATCAGCTAAATTCGAAGACTTTGACCGGGAGGGGCGAAGCTAATTAACAAAAGACCAGATCTGCACCCGCTAATGCACACCAATCAAGACCCCAAAGAGAACGACGGCGACGACGCCGCGGTGCCCGAGACTCCGAGAACCAAGGGGGAGGGGGACGCGAACCTCGGAGGGACGTCGGCGGCGCGGGAGAAGGGCGAGGGGTATATTCTCCGTGGCCGGTCGCCGGCGCTTTCTCCGGGGGTAGGGGAAAGCGGAAGAGGGAGAGAGAGGAGGGGAAAAAAAAAGACATGACTTCGCGAGCTGTTATTTATAGCAAAGCCAAGAAGAGAAATAGAGATGGAGAGAGAGATGGAGAGAGACAGAGAGACAGAGAAATCGCAAGTTGATTATTTTGGGATGTTTAAAATGGAAAAATCCTAACTCGTGTAAGAGATGATACCTGGAATAGCCGGTGGAGTGTGGACACGGGGAGGGCAAAATAGGAATAACCAACAAAGGGATAATGACAAATGAGCCCAACCTACAGCTAATAATCCTCCAACTTTCCATTTGTACAACATGGCCCTCCATAAACTTTACTTAAATGTATTATGCATTCCTAAATTTTCAATTTATCTAATACAATCCTTAATTATCTGATTTTCATAAAATTCATGAGTTAAATTGGTTACGTACCAGAAATTATATAGATCGTGCTGAATAAATTGAAATTCTATAGATTAAATTACGTATTATACTAAAATACAAGGAAGTACAAGTGGATAATAAGGCCGCGACTCTGACTTTGGAGATTGGGTGGATTTCCCCGCTGCCAAGTTGGCGCTCTGGTGTTATTTATTTATTATTTTTTTCTCCTCTTGGCAGATATTTATTTTATCCAACTTTTTTTTTGTTCTAATTCATTATTTTATTTGGGGGTTAGGTGGAGGGTGGGCAGTGTTCTCACCAGTCACCGGTAACTACCCTTCTCCTTCTCTTTCTCTTGTATTTACCGGTTGCCCAACTCCTCTCCCATTTTATTGGCGGAATGGAAATGGTGAAGATTCGTCCCGTTTATGGAAATTACAAGTAAGCCATTTTATTTTCCATCCACATTACTAATCCTCCACTAAGGCTTCGTTCATTTCATGAAAAATATAACATTTTTTGAAAATGATAATATTTCGGGTGTTCGTTTGAAACTTAAGGAAAATTATAAAAATTAATTTTTTTAATTATTTTCTTTTTTTGTTATACACTGACATGTTGCCAGCCACAAATCTTGCCAAGCTCCGTCGAGCTCTTGGATTGCCACCAGAGACCATGAACTTGCCAATCCAAGGCCAACCTCGAGCTCGCCTTCATAATCCGGCCGCCGACTTGCCTGTTTTAGGCGAGGTCCAGGCATATTAAGTAAAGAAGACGGAAAATATTTTTCTCTTTTAAAAAATGGGAAAATATTTTCTTCACTCAATAAGGAAAAAAAGTTTCCGAATAAAGTTTCAGATAATTATATTGGAAGGAATTTCGGATTCTGATGAGTAAAGGGGAATAATATTCTGTCCCGTAGATATTTTGGTCTAAATGAATGAAATTGTTCCGAAAAAGGATTCACCAGCCCCAAAAGTCAGAAATGGGAATGGAAATGGATCACGATTCCCAAAAAGTCAAAATTGCTTTCTTCAGTTTTTTGTTTCTCTCTTTTTCTTTTTTTGCCTTTTTTTTTTCGTTCTTCGAATGAGATTCCTTCACATGTTGATTCTGTTGTCGTCGACGTCCAATAGTTCATGCATGAATCTAAAATTATTCCTACCGTCGTACGTCGAATCACCGTGACTTGATGGTTAAAATTAAGATTTTTCAGGACTACTATTTGATCAGAAATATCTAAAAATTTCCCTTAAAACAGTAGCTTCGATGCTGAACATGGTCTGATCATTAGTAATCAATCGAGATTACATACCCGCATCGATCGCTGCCTCGGTAATTTTTTTTTCATGATAGTCAATCGAGAGTAGATGGATTATTTAATAAGCAGCCGAGATTAAAGTGCAAGCATGATCGATGACACAAGCCCCATTGACTTCTCCGAGGTCTAAGAATGGATTTTGATAAGACAGCTCGGCTATCCAAGTCAGATCCACGCTTGCATCTCTTGATTAGGGCTCGATTCCGAGTCATCAGAAGCATTTCTTGTGCAAATTCACTTCTCCTGTTTTCTAAACTAAACGCACCGTTTTAGTCTATAATTGCCGCGTCGCTTTCGCAATTTATTTTTCTCGAAGAAACGTGTTGATAATGGGATGAAAAGTCCAATGGAGCGTTGCTCGAAAAATACGTAGGAACAAAACCCGTTGGATCTTGTGGACAAAGAAAACATTAATATTGCTAAAAGTCGAATTATTTGAAAACTATTTGTTTTAAAAAGCAATTAATTGATGACGATATTTTCGTTATCGATGACAATTCATGTCCAAATGTTTTGCGTAACGATAAAAATGTTTTTTATTTATTCATTTTACACGAGTTATTCAAGCGACCGTTTTTATTAAAATATCTATTAAATTATTCATTTTTTCACGGAACAAACCGACTCGTTAATTTTATTGGGACGATGGACGTTGATCGCCGCTCGCACTAATCGAACATCGTTTTCATATGGACCTGTCCAAAAGGAGAATGAGACACTACGTGCACAAACAAATGTGAGATTCTTCGAAAGAAACGTATGGTATGGTATGACCCAACCATATAAATCAATGAGTTTGATGGTGTTCAATAAAGATCGAATTTTACGGATTAAGTCCTTAATCAATCTATAAGCTGAAAAGCACTCTTGAGTCCGCATTGACCGGAAGGAGCATATCTTCTGGAAAATACAATTTTAGGGGAAAATATCTTCCGGGTCAAATTCAACTTGGCCAATTGGGAAAAACAAGAGAGGATAAAGAAGACAAAAGATAGAAAGTTAACCTACCTACTTCCCAGTAAAAACCACTTTGGGTAAGATTCTCGAATTTTCCATAAACCCCAATAATAGACTTCATCCTTTTTTTTTCTTCCCAATTTTCATATATTAAATTTGAATAAATGTTGACTTTTGATTATTGAAAGAGTATTAAAATGTCCATTTCAATGGTTGCTTTTTAGGAAATAATCCACGTGGTAATTAAAAAAATAAAATAACTTTAATAATATAATTTATTTGTACGGTCGAAACTATAAATTTATTTACGTAACAAGTCGCACGTGTCAGCACATGCATAAAAACTAGAAATCTGTAGAGAGAAATGAAATCGATACCATAAATCTTAATTTCCGACAGAGAACAAATTTCTAAATAGCATATGAAAACTTCAGGTGCGATCATGCAAAAGCATATGCCAGCCGCATATCGATCTCAACGGAACTTCCTCTTAAGAAAATAATTAATCATTAACACCATCAAGTAGAAATAATTTATAGTCGACTCCACGCTCGGGTAGCGATGGGGGATGCGTACTCGGCATAAACTTTAGGACATGCCCTCTCTCGCTTCTTTTTAATATTTAATGTAATTCTCTCAAAATCTCGGAAATTAATACTAATGTCGTCCGGAAAAAGGAAAAATAAATAGTTCTATTAATGGGTCGCCGGTTTTTTTTTTTTTTTTGGGACATGGGGCTGCCAAGTAGTTGACTATATGCAGGCGTGATCTTCACCAGGAAAAGTGCGTAAGGGGGAGACATTGCCTTCCGGGTCGTAAAGTATGTACTCTTTTCGTTCCCTAACGTAGCCCAAATAGGAATAATCAGAGCATCGGATGAAGCATTCCCTTCCGTGGTCAAGATTGGCACAAAGTCATTGGACCTTTCGCCAAATCTAAATGGCTCGTGCACGTCGATTCGTCTGTATCGTCTAATGAACTTTGGTGCTATCCGAATAAAATTCATCGATAAATATCGCGAAAGAAATCGCAGAAAAAAGAAGAAGAAGAAGAAGAGAGGAGAAGATAGGAAAAGAGTTAAAAAGAGCAAAAGTCCCTTTTCCTTTTGGCTTTTACCGTACTCAGCAACGGCGTGTTTTCTTTTTGTCTTGAGCTTTCCGTATGAGATTGACCGAAATCACGTTGGTGGCTCCTCGATATCGTGCACGTAATAGGGGGGATTTGTTGTCTTGTGTACAACTTTTTTAGAACGCGGGCAAGGGGGGAGAGCACGCGTGCGTTTCGCTCCGGGCGCGTGCGTTTTGGCTTTCTCGGGTCAAACGTCGTCCCTCGTTTCAATTGGACCTCCAAAGTTTGGTAAAGGTCAACGATGCCGACACGACAACCCGGGCTTTTTGCTCGTATTGTAAATGTCTTAAGAACGACGGGTTATCGGATCGGATGTGACGGGTCATCGCTCGGCCCGGCTTATCTGGTTGTTACCGCTGCTGCATTATTCATATCATACGACTTCCTTTTCAGAAATCGTGGATGGAATCCAGGGAGACGTTGATTTCAATCGGCACGAAATGGGTAAACACTCGAGGGGGGAAACGAGACGCACGTGCTCTTTTGTTTCCAAACCGGCACGTGCTCATTGTTCGAGCATGGCGTTCCGCCTATTGATCGTTTGTCGGGACGGATCTACTGTGGAGGAACGAGAGAATTACTTATAGCCGCAGGGTTTGGAAGCTTGTCTTTGGTACACCTCGATTGTACGACTTTTATTAAATGAATGGAATCCTCCCTTCGGTTGGAACCATAAAAAAGGGCGGTAGGTATCGAATTTAATGTCATTGTTGAAGCTAAAAAAAACGTGGGCCACGCGGGTTCTAATTTAAGAACCCGAAACGAGAGATCCATAGATTACGGCCCAATGACCCGTCACTCAATTGGAATTGGAATCAAGAGCATTGAGTTTTGGACGATTTCTTGCGTGAATCGGCGACGTGGATGACGATCCAACTTTAGGTTCACGTAAGGCGAGCGAATCGCTTGTACAGGAGCGCCCGTAATTTTTGGCGATTCTCGAGGTTTTGCTAACTATAATAAAAATGTCTAAATTTCAGAAGCTCATAAGGGTTTTTGGTGTTTTATCGACTTTTAGCCATGTAATTAGGACAACAGAAGCGAAAAATGAGACACAGAGGAAAATGATTTGTGTTGTGGAACTAGAGCTGAGCACAATGGACTGCCTAACCATAGAATCGCCCAGATTAGACTGGATCAGCTAGGTTGATCCGATTCTTTGGAATTTTGGTTTGATCCACGGTTCTTTGGAGGGTGGAACTAGATCGGGTCATCCGGACTAAACCATCTAGACTGAAATTAGAACGGCCAAATTTCTCTTTCTCTGAGTTTTTTCCATCTTAATATCTCTCTCATTTGCTCCCTTAGGCTTCATTCCTCAGTCAGTCGATAGTCGAAAACTTTGTTACTCTAAATAAGTCTACAACGGTATGTTATTTGTCTCTCTCCCTCTCTCTCTCTTCCTTCCCGATCCCATTAGACTGCCCAAGAATCGAACGGTCTGGCTTGGTCCAGTCCCAGGATTAGTCGGTTCAATCTCTAGTCCTAAAAATTGGGGACTAATCCTATCGCTCAGGTTCCCAATTCTAAGGGAGAATTGGATTGCCCGGGAACCGATCACCCATACATAAAAACTGCAGCAGCAAGTTTACAAGTCGTAAACCATGGAACAGTGAGCCTCAAAGCCCAGTGGCCCACAACGGATGGGCTCTGTGAAGCGGCTATGAGCCCATGTTAAGATCGTAATGTTTCGGACCCAACCAAAACGTGGCCTCCAAACGTAGGATTCCGCCCTAAACGAAATCCGTTGGGTTTGTTCGTCTGGTCTTCGGAAAATACATCGAAAGTAACTTTTTTTTTTCCCTTTGATTTATCCTAAAATTTCAAAATTTCAAAATTAGAGAAGAAATTCCAAAATAATAAGTAAAAGCGATATACCCCACGAGCTAACATATACTGTATCTTTCGATTTGGCTCGAGTTCAATCTAACTAGGTGAAAATTAAGAGTCACCAAAAAAAGTTAATTGACCAAATCGCACGTTAGACCAAAGTTTATGAATCATTGATATAAGTGTCCTCGATAAAATTAGAAAAAAAAACAGTTAAGAGAGGAAGAGAGTAGAGAAGGCAGCCATGTGATATCTATACATCTCCGAGATCAATTAAACCCAGTAGCTATCTTTAAACGTACACATCGATCTCAACTTATAGTAAAAATCCAACTAAAAGTTCCTTGCGGACAGTGCTCTAGTAGTGTTTGCCACAAACTTAAGAATCCGATAACTATGTTAGCTAAATGGTATGACCAACCACAATTTAGTGGGTAGTAAAACGCTTTTCTAAGTAGATCGAGCATTACTTATGCACATTTACACACAAAAAAAAACCAGAAACTCATTTTTCGCAATTCATTTTATATGATATATGAAAGTCCAAAGATGAGTTATATCGCTCGAACACAGGTCTGCACATATAAATAAAATATTCATTCAAATAAATAAAATACTCATTCAATAACAAATATTAAAGAAAATATCAATGATTTAGTCTATTCAATGACATCTAACTTTTTACATTTTAATTCGTTGGATGTCTCCAAACAATAACCAATTTTAGAACCTTCAAAAATTATTTTCGAAA
Organism: Melaleuca alternifolia; assembly: GCA_019926035.1. Classification (NCBI taxonomy): domain Eukaryota; kingdom Viridiplantae; phylum Streptophyta; class Magnoliopsida; order Myrtales; family Myrtaceae; genus Melaleuca; species Melaleuca alternifolia. Next base: position 450,112 of record JAGKPW010002324.1, read on the forward strand.
AAATGGAGGAACAATTTTAGAATTTGTTCAAGAGTCCAAGACCCACACATTTTTTTGCTGTTGTTGTTGTTGTGAAAATGCCAAAACCACGCATCACTTTTACTTAATGAATATTGTACATATCTATGTTTTTGTCAATACTATTCATATAACTTCAAGCAAAATCTATAATGAAGTCCTCGCAAACTCATTTTAGCATCTCATGTAGGGCTTTATAGTTTGCTTTTAAGTTGGTTTTGAGTGCTGGATAGATGTGAAAAATTAGGATTTTGTCACAAACGTGTTTTTGAAAGAAAATAACCAAAAACTTAAACTGATAAGTGGTAGGAGATCATATGAATAGAAATAGCATTTATGGTTTGTCGTCAATACCAATACACAAATTTATATAGAATTTTGACATGAATATAAAAAGCACTTATGATTTATTGTGAATTTATGTGGGACAATACTTCAACACCCTGTAATATGATATACAAAATCAAACTTGAGAGTTTAAATTAATAAATGGAGAGAGGTTACATGAATATAAAAAACTTATTCAAGACCCGTTGTCGAACCATGTGGAGCTATACTTTAATGAATTTTGCAATGAGGGTCACGAAAATGATTGATGTGAACGATACGAAGTGATTCCTAAAAGTAAAACTAATGCTTGTATTGGGTGAAATGTCGAGCATGTAATTTATATATTTTCGATATTCATATGTTTTTATTAGGCATCAATTTGCGTATTGTGCGACATAACTATTAATACGAGACAGTTTCAATAGTGTAGGAGAATAATCTATATCAATAAAAGTTATTAGTGAAAGCTGAATGTTTTGAATGTACTCATTGAACGTAATTGCGCGACACGAGACAAAATTTGTGTAGATGTTTGAAAGTATGTTCTCATTAGAACATTAGAAGACTTTAGACGCGCCGTTCCGGGCGGCAGCCGTTCTAGAACCGCTGCCGTACCTCGGACGTTTCTCCCGTCAATGCGTCCAGCCCATTCATTGACCCATCTCCCTCCTCCAACCTCTCTCCGAGAGAGAGAGAGAGAGAGAGAGAGGGGTCGACGGTCGCGAAACTCCCTCCTCTAACCATGACACTGAAGCCCATCAACACCTACGCCGTCGCCGTCATGCTGTCCTTCGCCATCCTCGTCCTCTTCCTCTCGGGCTTCCTCGAATTCCCTTCCCTCGCCACCTCCGCCCACTCCGCTCGCGGGGCGAGGCTCTCCGACGCCGACCCCGCCCCCGCCCCCGCCCTCGATCCGTTCACCGATCTGGTGGGCGCGTTCAAGAAGTGGGATTCTCGAGTGGGTTGTGCCCGGTTCCGGGAAGTGCACGGAGGGCAATTGGGAAACGGGTCCAATGGATCGTCCCTCCCTTCGTCTTCTCTGCAAGTGGGTGGCGGCGGTGAATCGGAGTGTGGCGAGCTGCGGCTGAGCCACGTCAGTGTGCTGGTCAAAGGGTGGACTTGGATCCCCGACAATTTGGAGAATTTGTATCCGTGCCGCTGTGGGTTGAGCTGCTTGTGGACTAAATCTCCGGTTCTTGCGGACAAGCCTGACGCGTTGCTGTTCGAGACCTCGACGCCGCCGCTTCTGGTACGTTTCTTTACTTTCGTCATCTAATGTTGTAATTTGTGAGTTTCATTTAATTCAGTTGTTCAGAGAAGTTGTAAATTCTATGTTCAAGTTGAGTCTTTTGCGAATTTTAGCTGCATATTAGCAATCTTTCGAGCCGCCCGTGCCACAGAATTATCTGCATTTCAATTCTTTTTTCAATCAGAGAAGATGGTATTGAGGTTTTTGGAGCGGTGGAATTCATAATCTCGTCTCGTATCTGTTTAGTGCCTCTATATTCCAGATCAACTCTAAATTGCAGAGGCATCAAGAACTTAATCTGAAATCTCTCAGAATTAGAATCAAATCGGAGCGCGATATCCTTTTGGGAAAGGATTATCATCACTGCAACTCAACTTCTGGAAAAATCTTTATTTCTGGGGACGAGCGTGTCCTTTTGGAACAGTTAGCCATCCATTACAAGAGTATTAGATGGCTGAATGTGAATCCTCCAAGCGCAGTATTATATCTAGCGGGCGTGGTAATGCCACTTTGTTTTGAGTGGGGAAAAAACGTCTATGAACTGAAGTAATTTTAACCTGGCGACATTGCCAAGCTGCTGGCCACATTCTTTGCACTTCGGTGTGGTTTCACAGAATTCCATTTAGGATTTTTTAGTCATTTGACAATGGTATTGGATTGGAAGACAGGTACGTTATTAGTGGAACATTCTGGAGAGCGCTTGTCAATGTGCAACCTCCCTTCCTTTAAATGAATGGAAGACTCTCTCGCATGCTATCCTTTTGGTAGAGCCTATCTGTTAAGCACTAAGGAAGGCCCATTATTCATGTCATCCCAATACAAAGCATGTCCCGACAATCAGAAATTTTATTAGTTCGTGTCTTCTTGTCTACTGCAAATAACTTTTGGAAAGATAACCAAGTGTGGAAGCCAAAGTTTCAGTTAGAATCTTCATGAAGTTGCATCTTCTCAATGAACGCAATGATTTTCTGGTTGATATTCATCTTGAGGTGAAGAAGATTGCACCTTAGGTTGAGCAGCAACCCTATATGCTTCTTATGAAGAATTATTGCATAATTGGCAAAAAGATGTTGAACTAGTTATCTATTCCTCAGTCCCAACCACTTCTAGCCTGTATGGTATACTAGGCATTCTTGCTTTTGGTAAAGTTTCCAAAATCTTAGATACTGCAGACAAGCTGTCTGGAATCCGTATATTGCCAAAAGCTTTAAGAGGTTGGATCATCGACTGATCTTGAATTCTATGGGATCGTAAGGCATTGGCTTAAGGCCCTTGAGCCAACCCACTGAACTTATAGAGTCTCGAATCTTTTCGACCTAAGGATTTGCGACACTGGCTTTTGTCAAAGTAATGTCATACGGACTTGTTCTGATATTGCAACATGCCTGAGGTCAAGTTAAAATATCCATGTATGTGATCTTGAAATCACCTTTGGTCGATCTTGAGACAGAGGTCCTAGTGGTTTCGGTTGTCTTCACTGTGGGCTATTCTTTGGTTCGGTTTCCAGTTGAGTTGCTTTCTTTGTTTTGGTTGAGTGCTACTTGTGAACCATAGCAGTCCAACATTAATATTTTTTCATCGACTTGGTTTTTTTATTGGTCCTTCTCCAATAATAATGCTACTGGCTAGGCTCTTTTACTAAAGTGTGACATGTGGACGCTACAATGAAGCTTGAAAATAAAGCACATGGAAGCTGTCCCTTGAAGCTTGTTTTTGTTTGGTTCTGCTCCAGTTTTGCTCAATTGGGGCTTAACAATTTTCATGGAAATACTCATTTGTATCCTATTTTCATGACGCAGTGGCTGTCCTAGCTTTTTTTGCTTTGCTTTTGTCCATAAGACCTATCGAGCTTCCTCTTTGTGCCTGCTAAATTCTTTTTTGGTCCCCTCCATCTCTATGTGGATGTGTAAATATATGATTGAAATGCTGATATGTTACCCTGGAAGCAGAGACGAGGCTGTTCTAGCTATTGCCAATTGTTTTCCCTATTACTCTCGACTCTCTCATAAAATCTTTGGCTATTTTTTGACTTTGCCATGTTGTTGTGATATTTTAGGTCACCCAGTAAAAGGTGAGAAGAAATGCCCTGCTGTCGAGACATTTATTATTGCTTAGGAAATAGTTATTCGCGAAATCCTCATGTTAATCTGCATGAATTTCTATGGTAGATTATTTTTTTTCCTGGTCGGATGGATGGTTCATGCTTCTATGTTTATAGATTCTTCATGTCCCATTCTTGTTGCTGTTTGTCTTGATGGCTTTTTAGCTTTTTGGTAATGATCACTGTACTCAGATTATATCACTGGCACAGTCCACAATCAGCTTAAATGCTTAGACATGAATGGATTTCTCCTGATTGATATCCGCCTCCATGAAATTTGTTTTACATGCTGCTGCTGCTTCTTTAATTGAGAGGTATCTTCTTTCACTGAACATGCTAATATCAGAGGCGCAATGGGGATCCTTTGCGTGTATACATGGATCTGGAGGCTGGTCGAAGGAGATCGGGCCGAGAAGATATATTCATAAGTTACCATGCAAAAGATGATGTCCAGTCAACCTATGCTGGATCACTTTTCCACAATGGTCGAAATTACCATGTGTCTTCTTATAAGGACAACGTGAGTGATCATCTCATCAATCCCTCTCGAGTCTCATCTTGATACTCTCCCTATTAACTTATGATCCACTAATTGTATTAAATCTTGTTTTTGTACCTCAGGAAACGCTAGTTTATTGGTCTTCCTCTCGTTGCCTTCCTCAAAGGAATGAACTTGCAAAAAAGCTCCTCAAGTTGCTGCCTTATCATTCATTTGGCAAGTGCTTTAATAATGTCGGTGGCCTCGACAAGGCGCTTTCTTTCTATCCCGAATGTGCCAACGATGCTAGTGTCACTCCAAAATGGTGGGATCATTTGCACTGCGCCATGTCTCATTATAAGTTTGTTCTTGCAATCGAGAACACTTGGACGGAAAGTTACGTGACGGAGAAGCTATTTTATGCTCTGGATTCCGGGGCTGTCCCCATCTATTTTGGTGCTCCCAATGTCATGGACTTTGTCCCTCCGCACTCGATCATAGACGGGAACAAGTTTAGCTCCATGGAGGAATTGGCAACTTTCGTGAAGTCCCTCGCGAATGATCCGGTGGCATACGCCGAATACCACGCGTGGAGAAGATGCGGTGTATTAGGTAATTATGGGAACACGCGCGCGACAAGCCTCGACACCTTGCCGTGCCGACTATGTGAGTTCATTAGCAAGAAAGGTGGGAGGAACGCGAGAGCTTTGTAAAGAGTTGATTCTTTTTGAATGCCCGTTTTGTTTCCTTATCATCCGATTGATGCGCGGTGTTTTATAAGTTCAGTCCATGGCCATTGACACATATAAAGAACAGAGGGATGGATTCGAGGCGAGACGGTAGATTAGGCATTGATGTAAACAGGCCCACTAACGAAATCATTATATCAATGAATACAAAGTCGTCATGATCTTCGCGTTTGGACTTCTATCTGAATTTAGGAAGCGAAGCCAGATCGGCGATCGCTTGTTGCCGTGCTTGTGAGTGAAGATTCTATTCAAACATGTTCTTAAGCGAGGTCTTTCTTGTGAGTATTCTAATTACCAGAGGCTAGACTGCCCTCATTTGATACAACCGGAGAAAGACGAATGAGCATTCATCACTCACGAGTCAATGAAATTGAGCTATGATTTCAAGTCCACGGTCTGCTAATTATGCGATTGAATTGCTTAAACAACTTCTTAGATACAAGAATCTAATGCGACATTCTACAAAACGTTCCTTTTATTTTTTCCTCGAGTGATTGGGAGATGCATAGACGCATCGCTTATATATGTACTTCTATAGATCTATAAATGCAGAAAAAAATTACCAAGTAGAGTTGCACCATGAAAGGTAATGAATTATGCTAATGCCATTTGAATTTTCGATTTTAGGGGACTGATCTTTATTGAGAAAAGACATCAACATTGTCTTTTGCAATAAGAAGAGTGTCAATTTAGCAATATGCAATCCTAGTTATACACTGGGAGCAACATCGAAGAAGACTTTATCATGATATATTGATGTAGATAGATCACGTGCACAAAAACATTCCCATAAATTGAAAATTTAAGAATTTAATTGTCTAACTAAAGGGAAAAAATTATGAAAAATCCCAAATTATATATTTAGCCTAAACTTTTTCTATAATATAAAGAATCCCGTCGGAGCTCGCTGGCCACTAGGCGAGGGCCGTGAAGCCCTACCTAGCTTCATAGCCAGTCAGGGCTTGCCGCTCTAGTTGACCTTAGCTCACCGATTAAAGTAGGTTTTCGGAAAAAAAAGAAAAAAAAGAAAAGAAATTTTAGTATAAATGTGTTATACAAGTTCAATGCTTTTAATGTGATAAAAAAATTTAGGGTCATAAAGACATAAGTTAGCGGTTTTTTTTACGCAGAATACCGTTTATGATTTTTGGTGGTATTTTTTCTAATTTAACTAAGTCGAAGAACTAAAAAAAAGATGAGAGTATTTTAGTTTTATTATCGCTTTCTAATGACGCATCATCGTCTAGAAGAGCTTTTCAGTTCCTCTTCATATCTGCGCGTCTCCGTCTATCCCTCCCGCCCTCGGCGATGCGCTTCCTTTTGCTCCGCCCATCGTCGACGTCTAACTCCTGCCTTTGCCTCCGGAGCGGCTTCTGCGTCTATTCTCAACGTCGTCCGTCGCCCCGGCCACCTCACAGCAGCCGAGCCGAGCTAAGCGACGCCTCCAGCTACTTCTCATCGCCCCCCTTCCCTCTCTGCCTGCTTGGGCAAGCTCCGGCGGCTTTTCTCCTGCAAGGTATCAGTTGCTGTATTTTCTTTTTCAATTTTTTTTTCTTGTCTAGAACTGCAAGTGGGCCCATGGGATGTAAAGTTTTGATAATTGATCCTTGGCATCATGCATTGGACTTGTGAGAAATTGAAAATTTGTTTCCGCTTACTGGAGTTGTAGTACTACAAATTGAAGCACGAAAGAATTCGGTTTTGCTCTGCAGAAGCAAGACTATCGCAAGTGAGTGTCGAATTCTCCTTGTAATTGGTGGGAAAAACTGAGTGCATTGAAGCAAGGGCGTCCAGCATGAGTAAGGGAGTAAAATGAGAGTGTCGTTGTTGAAGGGCCACAGTTCAAGTGTTTTTCTTAGAAACATCGTCGGTAGAGGCAATTCTCTTGCTGTAGGAAGCGTTTGGAGTCCTCTTAAGGTGCAAAACCTTACTAGAGCAGCAGGGTTCCTGAGTTGCAAATCAATGTCGATGAATTCGCCGGTGGTGCAAGTGAAAGAGAAGATCGATTTGACAGAGAAAGAGAAGATGATCTTCGATCAGCTTCTCGCCACCATTCGCCATTTTGATCTCTCTACCCAGCTGCGTGTTGCTGGTGGCTGGGTTCGTGATAAGGTTGGTGTATTTGCCAGGGTGTTCAATTTGATGCGCCTTTAAGTTCTTTTGCGGTACTAATTGTGTATAAGTATGTTGTTTTGTGTTCTTTGGAGATACTTTTCTCCAATTACATGTTTATGTATATCCAATTCATGTTCTTACTTTTCCCTTTCCATAATGCAAGTGTTTTCTTTGTTTGACTGGGACTTTTGTTTCTTTGGAGTGTGAATTTAGAAAATGCAGTACTTTTGTTATTCCTTATGAAGTTTTGTTTCTACGATCAGTAGAACATCAACTAGTCAGCTCTTAGGCGGTGTGGTTCTATTGTTTGTTAAGCTACTGGAATTGAAACTACATTTTTTCCTTAATTAGTCATTGAGCATTAATATTTGCAGGGGATAACTTTATGGTGATGTAAGTAATAAATTTACAAGTTTAAGAATGTGAATGGTTGATTTGACAGTCTCTTTAAAATACGTTTAGTATTACAAGTTGCAACAATTATGTGAACTTCATAAATTTAAAGGCTTCTTTTTGGGAAGTAGAGGTATCTGCTATTTTTTTCTAGCATCTGCATCAGCAGTCAGCACTATTAGCCAGTGAAGTACAATGTTTTCCTACCACGTGAAAAATACCTAAAATACAAAAGAAAAACAAGAAGATATACTCTTTCAAAAAGTCTACAATGGCCTATTTTCCATGTTTACTTGCCGCTTTCAGTGGCTCATTACTCTCAGCCACTGCCATCTCGAGCTGGTTGGGTGCCCTTAAATGTCACGTAATATAGTGACTGACATCTAGACAGCTGAATTTACTTCTATGAAGACTTAGCATTTCCTTGGCACTGCATCTATGAGTTACTCTCTTATGTATAGGCACATGTTCACATTATATATGCTACTGGTTACTAAATTTACATCCCCATATAATCACTATAACCTGCTATTGGGTGGCATGCCCCTTTCCTATAACCTCAATAAGTAGGACCTTTCCCAACCTTCAACAAGGTGTCGGGGATATTTATTAGAGTAGAGAATGATTAGGTGTTACTAGGAAGCCCCCAAGATGCTCTCAAACTGTTATATACAATATATTGACTGTCATTTTGAGCAAAAACTTTTGGTCAAAATGATTTATCATGTTCAAGCTCGCATGATTTGTAGAGAGGGTGCATTTATTGTACTTGAATCGATGTGAATGACATTGTGAAATTGATGGATTTATTGTGTTAATTCACATCATATCATCTTCACAGCTTCTAGGGAAAGAGTGTTATGATATCGATATTGCACTTGACGACATGTTGGGTAGTACATTCGTTGATAAGGTTGCCCAATATTTGGCGTCAACAGGGGAAGAGGCACAAGGTCTGGCTGTTATCCCAAGGTACATTGAGCTTTGTGCTTGCCTTTTGCCTTCAAATATTATCATTTCAATTTTAATGTGTGAATGTATGATTTGACTTGAAGTTCATGTGTGAGCGTTGGTCATTTGGTCATTTTGCACTGGAAGTTTATCATGTGAGCTGTGGCTATTTGGTTATCGTGCGCTCCATTTCTTACATAGTGATTTTTTTTTTTAATTTTATTTCTTCAACACTGAAAAATGGGAAAACTTGAAAGGAGTGTTCTCTAGAGTATCACTTAAAGAGGAATATGTCCACAAGACTTAGTCAAATAAATAGGACCTCGGGGTAAAGCAGTGCCAGCTAAAAGTGCAAAGGAAGATGACTAAAAGGGTGTTTTGAAGGCATAGATGCTGTTTTGAAGATAAGAGAGTTTGTTCTTCATGATTAACAGATTCTTTTACTTCACAAAATTTTAAGTGCTAGACATTTTATATACAGTGGATTCAATATCTTGAATGTGATCTATGCATTAGCGTTGACGAACATGTGCTTTAGGTTGCACAAGACCCTTGTAGCTTTTAGCAAGTTTCACCGAAATAAATCTATTTCTATCTGTGTGGTCACACTCCTTTCGACTGATGCCCAAAAGCATGACCCAAAAACTATTAAGTTAATCAAATAAATTGAAAAAGGGTTCCAATTACCAATCTTGTGCATATCTTACGAACTCTGTATCTCTCCAAAGGAAGAGTGCCATCAGTAGTTGATCACCTCCTGATTTGTAAAGCAGTCCCCCAAGAGATAAAGCCACTCTTGTAGGGAATCAACACTTTCAAAATCTTATTCAAATTGAAATTAATTGGCCCTCTTACTTCTATTTCTCCAAGGGCTTTGAAATATGATTAAGTGAAGAACAAATGGTTCACTTTTATTGGAATAAGTAGTGTGTGCAAGATGAAGTATGTAATTTCGAGAAAACCCCTCTTCTGCTCCATTTTTTGACCCTTTTTTTTTTTGGGGGGGGGGGGTTCTCATTACATGGTAAGGTGGACTGTATTCACGAGCTCTGTAGAATGGCTTTTCTTTTTCGTTTCCTGTAATTCTCTCTTAACTTGTTATGAAATATGGTTTCATCTGCATAGCTGAATTTTGGAACTTCTTATTACATGAATATTTTCCCATATTTTCTGATTGAATTAGGTTGTGGTATAAATACTGTGGCAGATGCTATCTCCATTCTGATTGGGTATTTGAAGACATTTTTTTATATAAATTTAGTTTTGCAGCAACCCAGACCAGTCGAAACATCTGGAAACAGCAAGGATGCGCCTCTATGATATGTGGATAGATTTTGTGAACTTAAGGTCTGAAAAGTATAGTGAGAATAGCCGCATTCCCACCCAGATGGTATGCAGTAGTACAGCTGTTAATTCATCTGTTGTATATTTTCTTTCCACCTGTATCTTGTTAACTTGTTTAGTCATGGCTTACCAGACAGTATCATTACCAGTGGATGGTAAAGATAGCACTTAGCCCATTCATGAACTCTTCCTTCTTAAGGGAAAGAAAGATCAGCAAACTAGTTAGGTGGTATGAATAGGGCAGTGGCTTGCTTGCTCCACAGTGGTACTTGTAGTTAAGGAATGCAAGTCTACAAATGACAAGTTTGTAGCTCATAATCAACAGTAAAGTGACTTAAATTCTGACAATCATATTCTATTCTTGAGCAGTCTTGATTGAGTGACTTTCATCTGAACTATTTTGCTTTCTTTTGCTAATTCACTTGAGAGACTTGTTGAATGAACGTTATTTTCTGACAATTGGTGAGTACATCATCATAGAATAGGAGCGCCTAAGAATCATCATGACAGCTAAAAGCAATGAGCTCAACACCTGTTATATTTTGTGTCCATGGCCATTCAATTTTTACATTAGTTTTGTTCTTTTTCTTAGACTGTCAATGCTTGGAGCAAACTTTTGTTTAGTTATTGCTTTACTCTCTCCCTCTCTCTACCCCTCCCTCCCTCCCTCCCTCCCTCCCTCCCTCCCTCTCTCTCTCCATGCACTGGTGCGTCTGATGTGATTGTTCTTTAGTTCTACTATTTATAACCTGAAAACCTTGCTAGTTTTTTAGTTGTTACTTTTGTGAATGGTTTGTCAATTTAACTTCTCTTACAGGAATTCGGCACTGCAGAAGAGGATGCTTATAGAAGGGATTTAACTATAAACAGGTGTTTCTTCTGCTTTTTGCAACTTTTAAATTTCTCTTGATTCAAAATGTTAATCGCATTAGATTCTGTTTATCTCAAAACAATTTTTTTCTTATAGGTGGTTTTTGATGTAACACCTGTTAGTTAAATCCATTATGAACTTATCAAATTCTATTATTCTATATATATATGTAACAAATAATTCTATTACTGTAACCAACCTTATATCTGGTTATTGAGGTGATTGAATGGTTGTCAGTTGTACCTGATGGCGGACATGGTCTGCTCTTCTTTGAAGTATATGTTGCTCCAAACTTACTGCCTGTTGATCATTTAATGCCAACTACCCAGATGACAATTAAAGAGGAATTGCTAGTTGCTTTGGTTTTCTGGTCAGCTGGCAAGAAGTCATGGAATGTGCAGTCTTCTATATCTTTATTTGGATATCTCTTTTGTTTAGCTGATAAAAGTGGTTTAGCACCACATGCCGTTCATCAAATTGTGAGATTTGTATGTTAATGAAATTATGTGCTGAAGACTATAATCCTCTGTCTATTTGACACATGACTGGAAATCTAGATAGCAGTTGCTTCTTTATATGTTTAAAATATTAAGTTTGTTTACTTCAATCTGCTTCTGTACTTTAAACAGCTTGGACTCTTCTTCATATCATTCCGCTCTATATTGGTACAGTTGTCTGACGACCTAAATTTTTATCTGACAGCATGTTTTACAATATCAACACCAACTTAGTTGAAGATTTAACTGGGAGAGGTGAGAATAAATTCTTTGACTTGGTTTTCCATTTAAGAGAACTTTTTGGGGAATTACTTTATGAGTTCTTCTGCTCTTCAAATTTTTGTTCACTGTACAGGGATTGACGATCTTAGATCAGGAAAAATTGTGACACCTCTAGCCCCAAAGGAAACATTTCTGGATGATCCTCTGCGAGTTCTTCGTGCTGTTCGCTTTGGTGATGTTTTATTTAAGTTTTGTTGAGCTTTTGTTTCTTGTGTTTATCTAGTTCTGGATAATCTTATTCAGCTTGCCTGAGACCATTAATAATGCAACCCATTGGTATTTGTTTGTTAGTCGAAACAAATGGATGTATGGTGTATATACACATGGAGAGTTTTACTATATCTTTGTTAATTCCGTAGCTTGTTGTCTTTGGACTAGTTGCATGAAAGTGTGTTAAGAGCTGCATGTGACAGTCTGAGTAAACCCACATGCATTAAATGCAGTCTTGCTCCTATTCACATCCCATTCCGTTTGTAAACATGTGACTAAAAGGTAGACAAAGGTTTTGATCAAAGAAGTAAAGAGCGCATAACATATATAACTACAATAGAGTGTGCTAGAACCATGAGCCTACAGTCTGTATTTTATGTGTTATTCTTTTCTTTCAAAGACTCTTGGATCCTCTTGCATCGCCACAATCCCTGAATGGGCAGTGTAATGACTTACGAAGCTCATCTAAGAATAAAGCTATCTTTTTTTTCATTCTTCTGCGATGTAATGTGGATGCTTATTTTTCTTTAAATCGTGCAAGAGTTTTGACAGGAGCTTTCTGCTACTTCGTCTAATCACAGGTCATCTCTGTGCCTCCATGTTCATTGTCTTGTGTTCGTTTCAGGCGCAAGGTTCAGATTTACATTGGATGAAGAGCTGAAGAGAGCTGCCGCATCCAATGATGTAAAAGATTCACTTGCAGCTAAAATCAGTAAAGAGCGCATTGGAACAGAAGTATGTGTTTATAACATTCCTTTATTGCCTGCTTAATCTCGATAAATGCTTTTTGGTGAGAGTTCCTCTTGTACACATGGCCTTTTTCTTTTGTCTCAATATCTCTAGATGGTTTGTATGTCCTGTTTGTTATTGCTTCTCATTGATGAGATGGATCAATAATTTACCCCTTCTTTGGTATGGCAGGTTGATCTGATGATAGGGAGCAATGAACCAGTTAAAGCTATTGCTTACATCTATGAGTTGCAATTATTTTGGGTTGTCTTCAGTCTACCTCATGAACATGAACCAACATTGCCAGAAGAGTGTGATAGGTTGGTTTGTTGAATCGTTTCTTACGATCCTCTAGCTAGACATGATCGATATCTACAAATTTGATGCACTGTTAATAAATACCGAGCATTCGACAACATCAGGCTGGGATATTGGTTGCTGCAACCTAATTTATTCCACTTTGTGAATTGTGAGTATCTAGTTGTCCAGCAAATTAGTTATGAGGAAGAAGAAAATGAGACTTCTGCTTATGAGTGTTAGACTATGGATCGTTTTCAGTAGAGTTGCTTGTATTGGGGAGTATATTACAATTTTGACAAAACTGGTTTGAGAAGAAGGAAACATAGTGGAAACTAATTGTGATACAAAAGAAGAAATAATAAATTTTACTGCAAATTATAGAGAGATCGGATGTAAGAATTTGTGATGCTTTTCCGTGTGAAAGATGACATGGTTTTACCTTTGTCCTTTGTTTGACCGCTGTAGAATGGTCAGTGGATGCAATTCCTTATTTATTTATATTTCTATAAGTGGGAAAGAAAAAAGGAAAGAGAGAGGGGGGGTTTATAATGTGCAACTACATGATCTCTTGGAGTTATTGAGAGCCCCTACGCTAGGCTCTGGTTTCTTCAAACTCAAGGCAAGAAGTGAAACCTAAAGTATGGTGGCGCCTTCAAAAGCTTCTGTCTTGAAATCTGCCCAACTAGGTCTAGAGCCTTAGAGTAATGCTATTTCCTACAGGATGGACAAATCAAGTGTATACAAGTTTCTTTTGATGTAGATGTGATAGCTTTCTTAAGAGAAGTTGGCACACTGCTAAAGTATACCAAATATACAGCAAAAAGGAAGGATAAGTTGAAGACAATGAGAGAAGGAAGTAAGATAAGAAGATGTCAAATTAAATCCAAAAGGGTCCTATGAGAAGCATCTGGAAAGGTTATTGTTCAAAGCAATACGCACCTCCTAGAACTTGTCTTAACTTCAGGACAATATCATTCAAGTTGTTGGGAGGCATTGTAGACTCTCCACTGTTTTCATGTTTCTTTCCATGATAGTTTCAATTAAGGTTGATATGTCCTTTTCTCAATAGAGTTAGTAATTTCATTTCTACATGAATTTCCCAGAGCTTGTGCTGCTTTTAGACTTTTGACTGTAGGTCTTTGTATTTCTCTTAGTCTTATTGTTGTGTCAGTGCATAGTTGCTTACAGATTGCATCTATTGTTGCGTTTCTAGGCTCTGCTTGGCTTATATGGATGCCGCATGGAGCCTTCTGCAGCTAATTGGATCGTTTTCTCTCACTGTGTGTGATAATCCTGGAATTTATTCTATTTCATGTTGGTTCAAGCTTGATTTTTGTGTTTTTCATCCAAAATTTTATATGCAGCTAAATGGCTTGATAGTATAAACTGCTGTTTGGCTTATTCACCTGTGATGGAACGCTTGCTTTTGCTTTACTTGTGACAGATGAAATAGACGGCACATGAAACCTTCTATGCCGAATCTTTAGCAAAGTCGTACGATTTTCATTATATTTTGGACGGAAGATGTAATAATATGGCTTTAGAAGTTTTTGACTTGATAAGGATCAATTTGAAGGACTTGATTGTCATAATGATCTTATATTTTAGCAAAAACAGGCAACTTGTGGAGTGGTCATGCGAAATTGGCTTCACTTGTTAGCAGTAGAAAAGTTTACTAATTGTAATTAGCTCCATTCACCCTGTCTGGACCGAGTAATATTTATCAGAAGTTATTGTTTGGTCAATTATTTTTGCTTCCTGGTAGTGCTCCTTTATTTCTTTCTGAACCTGTGGTTGATTGACAATTGCATTATGTTATGGGTTTACTGCAATGAATGGTTCTTTGAGAAAAGAAAATTGTAAAAGCATGCAGAGAATTACTGTAGGCATGCTGATCTCTTTCTGCAGGCCCTAACCAATTGAATTTTATAAGCTCTGTTTCTTATCATAATTCTATTACTTTATTATACACGCTCAGGCATTCCAGTGACTATTTTCTCTTGTTGAGATTTCATTTCTTCTTACCTGCCACGAGCATTCTCAACGTGATTGGTTTACTAGATTTGTTCGTTTTTTGCATGGTCTAAATGATAGTGTTAAGTTCTGACTAATGCTCAAGCAAACCATGTTGTTTCTTTAGTCATTGTTTATGCTACTAGTTGTTGCTTGATTTGTTCACCTGTGTAACTTGATGTGCATATTCTTCTTGAACTTTCCTTGGAGTAGTATGTTGTTGATTACTCAATTAAGAATACCTATTTCAGGATGAACAAAGAAGGTTGTCCTTATATGCAGCTCTGTTTTTCCCATTGAGAACCATCACATACAAAGATAGCAAAGGGAAGAAGGTACCTTTGTCTTTCCGTACTTTAGTTTGCATGTTCACGTGTCTTTTAATTGGTATAATGGTTGGTTCTTCTTTTTTTACCTAAGAGCTTCAGCTTTTGGATTGGACTTAAATTGGGAACAAAAAGTTATCCATTTTTTTATCGATTGTTCCCTTTCTATTGCAATCACAGTTATTTAATATCTTTTGCAGATTCCACTTGTCAACTATGTTTTTCGAAACTCTCTTAAGCGGAAGGCTAGCGATGCTGAGACTGTTAGTTCATATATACACCCATGGAATTTTGTACTTTATGAGCTGTTTATTTTTATTCAGCTATGAATTAATTGTAGTAAAAATCTTTCTCCTTTTAAGGTCGTCGGTGTACATTCTGCCGTGGCCAGGCTGCTTAGCTTGATTCCTTTTCTTGAATCAAATGTTGACGGAGAGCTCAATGACAATGATATGGGTAGTGAACTTGTTGACATCCCTGCTTCGGCAAAGCTGCGGGTATTAACAGGTAAGAATACGTAAGAGCATTTTTCTCTTACTCTGAAATTATTTGGTCTGCTACTTTGTCACTCAATCAAAATATATTTGGAGTAATGAACTAAGCTATCAGGATTCTAGAGCTGAAATTGCATTAAGTGAAAGCACAATAGATTCAGGGCAGTTACTAATTGACTTTTCCAGAATTTTTTAGTCATCACCCATCTAACTGATGGCATGGGCCTTGTTTCATCATTGTATTATCTGAAATTCTGTGACCACATGGGGAAAAGAATCCAGTTGAAGGTGGTAGGGAATCGTGGGTATTTCCTTAGAAGTTGGAAATGGGAAGTGCAACAGTATTTGGAATTGGAATCCTCATATATATAGGACTATAGCATATGTCTAATCTTGGCTGTGATCAGCAACATTGACATCTAAACTGAAATGGTATTCAGTATGTCAATATCTTTCTATTGCTCTAGCAACAGATATGCTGCATAGCCAATGTGCTAATAGACATCACAATGTACCTATGTTTCCTTTTTCCTTTTTGTTTTTTTTTTGCCTTTTAAATCTTGAGAGCATTTGTGGACTGTTTTTTCCTAGTGGGAGTCAAACATGTCCAAAGATAAGATCAAGCATTTTACTTATTGGTTTTCAAGTAGTTTAAGAGGACCATGTCTACTTGGTTCACCTTTTTCCTCTTCAATCTGTCACGTTTAGTCAATCTGTATGTTATTTTGTGGTGTCATTTTATGAAATACTTATGCGGTATTGTTTCTCTTCTATGCAGGATTTCTCCTGCGAGAAATTAAGGATTTCTGGCGAGTAGCATTATTAATTGCTGTACTGGCTTATCCCTCTCCGATTGGCTACTCTGAAGATGCCACGTTCAAGCACTATGAACTAGACAAGAGAAAACAGGTGTTCCAGGCAGTTGAGAATGCTGTTCTCAAATTAGGTATGTCTATAGGTCGTTTGCTTCCTTTGTCTTACAAAAGTCCATCCATGTGTTGTGGGTTGCTCACAAGGATTTATGCTCTGACCCCTCCCTGTACCACTGGTACTTATGAGAAAAGACACCCAGAGAAATTGAGTCTGCATTGTCCTTTCTGCATGAATTCATCTTTTATTAGATTATCAGTGGAATCTTTTGGAGGAGTAGTCTTGGGATTTGCTTTGGGCATTGTTCCGATTGCACTCCATCTGCATGATATGCAGGCCTGGAAAAAATATGGGAAGTGAAGCCTCTAGTCACTGGAAAGGATATAATGAATGTTCTGCAGCTCAAATCTGGCGGTCCATTGGTCAAGGAATGGGTAAGCCATACTTTTCTGCACCAATCTAGCGTATTATGAAATTGAAGCTGACTTGTTTTCTTTTTCAGCAACAAAAGCTACTTGCGTGGCAGCTGGCCAATCTGGCGGGTACTGCAGATGAGTGCCTTGAATGGATGAGGCAAACTCATTTGAAGAGAATAAAGATGCAGTGAATTGACAAAAAGGTCTCGGTAAGTTACGGCATTTGTTTGTAGTTCAAACATGTTTAGCAAGGTCTGGCGCTGCACCCCTGGTTTGTCCAGAAATGCATGGAAACTTGACAGCATTCAGCATCAGAAGGCTGCTTTCAGAATTACATTGATGACTGGCGGGTTAAGGATGGAATCTCGAAGGCTGTTGATGGAGCTGTTGTCTACATTGTAATTTTTGGACAAGCGAATATCCTGTCTTGCAGGAGAGATAGGGTTCGCCTCTTATTGAAGTCAAATTTTTGGTTAGGTAATTCATCTTTTAGTTAATACCAAAGACCACATCATCTCTCCCTGCGCGAGCATGGATTTTGTGGAACTCGAAAAATTATGCATGCATAACTGCATTGTATGAGCAGTGGTGAAATTGAAAATGGCGGAACAAAATGATCGCATAGTGGCTTGTGGCTTCGTGGGATTCTCATTAATGGTCCATCAGGGTCTTCTTGCTTGATCAAATAATTTACTCGATCCATTCCCTTGTGCTTTATAACATTCCGCAATGCAAAGTAAATTTTTATAGCGTATGCAGTTCTCTAAAATGCGACTAATGGAATAGTTCACTCCATACTGATTCGTGGTTTCTAGCGACCGATGGTGGAGATGGAGAATCATTATGACACAAGGTGTCTGCCTCACGCGTCTGAGGACCCCTTACTATAATCATGTAATTGGGTTTGGCAAAACGCGGTTGCAGGTCGTGTTCATTTCACTGAAAGGGTATATTGAGCACAACATGATTAGCTAATCCAATGAGTAACAAGATTTGACAATTAATGAGTAACATGATTAAATAACGGGTTGATGGGTCAACATGATCTTATGGCCAACTTTAACACGAACGCGAAATTAACCCACCAGCACTAAGCTGATGAATAGATCCAATTTTTGTATGTGCAAAGTACGGTGATCCATCAATGCAATATTATTAAATCAAATTAAGGCCCGTTCACAGTCAATAAAATCTTGATATTTAACAGATTGACCACATATAGGTCGTGTCGACACTTACTGCTTAATTGATTATATGAATCAATAATCTGGCAGGTTAGCATGAAATTGAATAAACGCAATTAACCTCAATCCAAGCCCGCTAACTTTTCGTCATGGTTGAATTATGTTATCGTGTCAGTATGAGAAATTGCTAATTTTAGTCGAATTGACACAGCTGATTTTTTGCCTTCTTTTTTTTTTTAGTTATCGCTAGGAAAAGAAGAGCGATTAACCTATTATAGCTTGTGTCCTCAAACGTGCTGCCGATCTATGAAAAATGTTCCTTACTAACTTGGCGTGATAAAAATGCATCCACGCTACATTTACTGCACATTCCGCCATTTACTAAATATACTGGACATTTGCCGACCTCGATTGTCATTAGGTAATTGTCGTATGTACTACTACCGGGAACACCTATCGTATGTACAACTACCGGGAACAGATGACCACCACATCGGGAACGTTCCTAACTTAAACGTAGTGCGATAATTACAGTAACATTTGCTAACGCCGGACGTACTAACCTTGCTTCCGTAGGTTCAAGAAGTTGGGGTCTTTGGGGGGCTAAGAAGTACACCTCGAACGGTACCAAACATCAGGGACTCTCCTGAATTTCACAGCGGGTATGTTGCTGAAAAATTAGAAAAGAAGCAGGGAAGTGCCATGTTGGGTATTTCCTAGATGTGCGAGTATTGCTTCACAAATCAAAATGAGAACCGTGCAGGCGGTAAGATTCATGAACAAAGCAAAGAAGGTTATGAAAGCGGAAAAGGCTCAGAGCTGATTAAATATTAAGCGTATCTCTCGAGTACAAGACTCCAGAGTGTGTGAGGTTAGCAGTTATTATATACAGAAAAAGACTACAAAACTGTACAGCCATCATATACTCACGCACTTCGTATCAAAAATCAATGAGCCTCAATGCACACAGTCGGTCATTTAACAGATAACAAAACTCAAACTTATGGTACAATTTACAGTGGGGAGGAAGCTTCTGACATTCTGGTTCAAATCTAATCGAGACATGTACTGATGCATCACCCGAATCCAGTATAATCTAGCGATACCGTTGGATTATTGCTCCAGACTTGGAGACTGGATTGGATAGCGAGCAGTAAAGGCAATCTGTTATGAACCAGATATCCATCAACACTCCGGAAGGGACTGAGCGGATGCAAAAGGAGAGAAACTCGCAGCTGATTCACTGTGGTGTAATGGGTGATGCTGGTGACTAGAACTGACGAAACTTGCAGAGGCGTTGCTTGGGCTTGGATTGTAAGGTGAGATAAATCTTGCATTGACAGGTGATATAGACGGATAACCTAGCGAGTGGGGAGAAACCAAGTAGGATCCTTGAGACTGGTGAGACGATGCGTTCCAGAGGTCAACTGAGCTACGGCTTATGCTCAGAGGAGGAGATTGTCTATAGGACCTAAGAGACTGCTGCAAGTAAGTGCTCGAGAGAGATGGAGTACGAGAAGCGGTTGGAGGACGTGATGCTCTGGCTATTTGGATGGCTGATGATGATGCCACTGATGATCTAGCAGAAGACAAAGCAGTGGAGGAAGCCACAGATGCAGGGCTTGATGAAAGCAATGGCGTACTCTCAGAAGCTGGAGGTTCGCCTGTGCTAGTTCTCGCATCACGCTTGCAAACTGGGCAGAAAGTTCTCCACGATGTAAGCCATGAATCAACACATAATGCATGAAACTCTGTGGACAAATGAAGATACCATGTGAGATTGTGTGAGCGAATATATCACCATAGATCCGATAGCAACTCAATCTAAATAAAGATGGGCCTTAAAAGGACAGCTTTAATTGATATCAAGTAATTGAGCAGCAAAGCAGCATCTGAGGGACAATACTGAAACTCACTAAGTTCCGTAAGTACCATGCAGAAATAGGAAACTGAAAATGAGGATCATAGAGAGAAAACTCTTGTGTGCCAATTGTGAACTAAAGAATTGCTGTTAAAACATATGCAATGCGACTCTAAGCACATGATAGAAAAAATGCCTACACAATAACCCAAAGGAAAGACACATCATCCACATTCTCTCTTTGCTAACCAAGTTGCCCACCTATCAAAGTTCTTCCCTGTTCCTAACAAAGTGGAGGAAGAGAAACAGAGACTATGTCTTTTTCTGCACATTCCAGAACTGGAGCGAGCCACATCCATTACTAAATTCTAAGCATTAAACCGAAAAAAATTTCAGGTATAAATCATGCAACTGATGCCCAAAGATTTACTATTGTTGAGCTTGAAATTTAAAGTGCTCTTGATGCTTGCTAGAGGACTAAGATAATTCCCAACGCTGACATAAAACTCGATTGACCATCATATCAACCAGGAAACACCTACTGTGACGACATGGCAGAATCCTGAGCTTCTCTCCGAAATTGTAGTCTTCAAGGCATATGGCACATGTCCTCGATGTGCAGTTATCCTCTAAAACAGCAGTAAATATGAGACTTGGCATTGCTTTCACGAGGCGACTGCTCATTCCATGGAACTCCCTAACACGAGAAGCTCGAGGCCTTTCTCGTCTTATGCGATGCCTACGGACGAAGAAGCACGTTGCCAGAACTGCTGACATGGCAAGCAGGGAGATGAAAGAAATAGCCATGATTGACCAAGCTGAATCTTCAAAGCTTGGAATTATCCATAGCTCCACATTAGTCGAACCAGCATAGTTTTGAAGTAATTCCCCGGAAACTTTAGAAACAAACACAGCATGGATTTTTATCCCAGCTGAGTTTCCAGCCACTGCATGTAGCAGGCCAACTTATATTAGAAATGTACCTCAACAGTGAACCATATTCAACACTGGATTAAAAAAAAAGGAATGTGAATATTTGACGACATCAAAGCACACATTTAGAGAAAATAAAACACAGCACAAAACACAAGCTACAAAAATTACTGACAAGCGAGGTGTAAATGGCATCAAATTAATTGTCATGATTAGACAGCATAGTCGATATCAAATCATTTATCCACGACTTCAGACTTCAACTGAGGTTGCTGTTGATGCCCAGCATGGTTCACATTGAAGTACTAAGTCTCCCAAATCTGCTCTGCCAAAAGGATAACAAACTGAATAACCCAACACATCAACCAATCATTTTCTTTTAACTAGTTTCCACATAGGCTGGGTGAACATCGCTAGGTGCCCTATCATAGAAACAACACGCCATATTCACCAATACAACCTCAGAACCCTACAAACATTGTTTGAGGGTCTATAGTCTTTGGTTGCATCTGCCTCGTACTCTTTTATTTGGCTTTGAATATCTTGCTTCTATTGCCTTTTCTTTCCTTGTACATTTCTAATGTACTCGAATTTCTTACTATAATAAAATCCTCTATTGCCTATTTGAAAAAAAAAGCGCAAGACAGCTTTCCTCCAAGTATACGACTCGCCAATATTAGCAAGCAGCAAAGAGTCAAAAAGTTGCATCATAAGTAATTTCTCAACTTTGTGCCAGAACAAAAGTGCAATGTCTCAACTTAAGTTTTTAGATCATAGAAAATGTGATGTCTACAATAATCAGTTTCACGTAGGAGCAATACAAATATATGCATATCGAGCTAAACCTAACAAACTGTATTAGGGAAAATTCAGATAGTTGTGATTGGGTATATTTCTCACTTAGATGATAGCTATACCGTTATCATTAGTTATCCATCCATCTAAATAAAGCTGGCCCATGGCGATCCAAGTGGCAGACAAAATGAAAGGGCATGAAATCCTACTTCCTCTTCTCAATTTTCAACAGGTTTTTTAATCCCATTATCCCCGTTGGGTTTAGACCAAGTCATCATAGCACCTCTAGCGAGGACCAATGCTATTGCACTCATTCTACCAAAGCAAGAACAGAAACAATTCCACATGATCTCATATTCTACTCCGGTTGCTTTAGATGTCTGCCATCATTCCAGTTTGCTTTTAAAAACAAAATATCCCAACTCAGCCCCACTGAAAGTATAACAAACAGAACTATGCAGCATATTGACCAATCACTTTTGTCCAACTAGTTTCCACTTAGGCTATGTGAACACCTGGGTAACCTAGCATAGAGACTACAAGCCTTTAGTATCAACACTACCTACAAATCAGCGTAAGACAACTTTTCTCCAAGCATATGACTCGACACATCAACTAGCAGCAAGGAGCTAAAAGGAGTATTTTGAATGGTAGACACATAGCTCCTTAGATTAAGAGTCACAGGCCTCTAGGAAGCATCATCAAATCAGAGTGATAAACGATTTAGAATTATCCAGCAACCATTTATTTTTTGCTTTTCCACTCGACTTTGTTAATTCGATAGCAAGATAACAAAATCAAGTCAGCACAGAAAAGATCACTACTTGCCACCAAGCCGCCATCAGCTTCGATGTCATACACAATAGCCGCTTTGAATCCAGCCTTTTGAGCTCTCCTAACTTTATCGTCAAAACTACATCCTCCCCTTACAATTAGGGCAAAAGGGGAGCCGGCATTTGGCAACTGGGTGACCTCATTCACCAATTGAGAGCATGCATCGATTGGATCCGCAAGATACAGCACGCCGCAAACCCCAGAACTCTTAACCGGCGGAGCTGAGATGACCAAGAAGGGAAAAATTGTCAATTAGAGAAGAAAACAAATACAAGCTCACCTAACCCGAGCAGCAAAACAAAATACATATAATACAAAATATGACCTCAAAAAAAATGATCACGACTAAAGCAAATACTTTTCGCAATATTGAGGATGAAAGAACTCTTTCCGCTGGTAGAGTCGCTACGAAGAAGAAACAGAGACAACGGAGCCTAGTGCTAAGCAAAAGGACTAAACCTACAAGATTCACGTCCGCACCCGCTACGAACTCTTCACCTTCCCCCAGCAATGAAGCGGAGAACCAACCGCAGGACGCGGACACCAACAAACGCCGAGACGACCCCGCCAGGCTAAGAAAAGAGGACTCACCGAAATTAGCTTCAACTGCGGCGAAGGACAGAGTGGCGTTGTTCCCGATCAGAACCACATGGGCCAACGCCGTGCATCGGGATTCCAGCAAAGCGATCCAAAGGAGCACTCCCAGCAGACCCGCGCGACGATGCAGAGCAACCATGGTTCGATCATCAACCGGGGGTGGGACCCGGAAGCAGCAGGGTAAAACCCCGAGCCTTGCAGAAAAAACCCTAAATCTCGAGGACGACGGGGAAGGAGGCGGAGAGGAGGCGGACGGGGGGTGGTGGGATGATGATGATGATCACATCAGCTTCCATGAGATTGCGAGCGAGCTCCAGAAAAGGGAATAATTGAATCTTTTGATCCCCTCTCTCTCTCTCTCTCTCAAGATCGAATGTTTTTCTAATTGGATAAAATTATAATAATCTTTGCCGAGATTGAAGACACAAATATACATATATATTTATATATGCATGTATAAGCAGCAGGGAACATAAATTCATGATAAATTGGACGAGGACGCCCATATGAAATGATGGTATGGTGGACAAATAAAAGAAGGCTCGTATTTACGAGTCACGAGTCTTCGGTACGTATCGGGATCGACCAATTTCTCAATGTCCGGCTCTATTTACACATTTGAGTCGAACTTCCGAGACGATCGTGACCTTTACTCGATAATGATTCGAATTTGATTTTAAGATTTCTTATTTCTTTTGGGGGGGGGGGGGAATGTGATCCAATAATTTTTTGGGCAACTAATTAGTGCGCACACAGGAGGGGTATTGTGATATTGATAAGCTTGGAGGAGTGGATGATTATCCACTTGCGAAGTCGCTCTTTCGATCTTTGGAATTTAGAAAAAGAGGGAGGGGAGGGCAGGTGGACGTGCCAATTCGTGCGATGTTGGCGTCCGACCATTTGTCGGGTACGACGTAGATTTTAGTTTTTAGGCGTTCGCGATCGTCATGATTGGTTACGGCAATGGCGGGTGGGACGGAATTCCAACTGCCGGGAAAACTCATCGGCTCGTGGTTTTTCGTATCCCCCCACTCAAAAAAAAAACCGCCCCACGAATCGCTCTCGCCCCTCCTCGTACTTATATAATTTTTTTTGGAAGATTGGAAGATCACTACAAGTGTCGTAACTTCGATACGACGTTCATTAAAGAGTCGTGAATTACTGCCGTCGAGTGATTTGTTTATGTCGAACAATCCGACGTGGCTATTGGAGAAATCCAATTGGCTAAATAGTGTAGAGACCGTACCGCAAAAAGGAGTTCATCGCCTACTTTTCGGCACTGGTGATCCACAAGAACCAACCCGCATCGCCGCCTCCTCCATTCGGAATGCTCACCATTTCAATGGCTCCTATGTATTTACTTTCTAGTATGCGGTGAGTTTCGAGAATGGACGATGATGAATGCGAAGAAGATGAGAGCCTGGATGGAGCGGTGCGAGCGTCCGTTTCAATCTGGCGTTGCAAGGGCTCATGATGGTGTCCATGGTTACAAAAAAAAAATTGTACTCAATATTAGTAGAATATAGAAATGGGAGGATAGAGTATAATCGTAAATGTTGGCTCTTATATGTTCCTTTTTTCAAGTTTTAAGTCTAAAAAAAAAATTTCATGCAATTTCTCTTCACTTGTCTACAGAAATTCGAATCCAATAACAAATACATACTGGAGATGACAAATTGTCGAGTAAAAAGCTTATTGGTCAAATGTGCGCAACATGACAATTATAAAGGCAACGCGAAGTGCCATATGAAGTGCCTTTCGACAAGCATCGATATGAATATTCCCTCAGTGCCAACTTCTACTGCTTGCAATAGATAAGCCTCGTCCAATACATTTCGACGGCACTATTAGGTTTGCCGCTAAGGCTGCAATTGACAACATAATAACCTTTGGGGGCTCCAAAGGCCGCTGGTTTAGCAAAATCTTTTGAAGAGTTTTGGAAATATACAATTACATTTCTAAAGGCCATTAGCTCAAGGTGGGGATGAAGGTCTTTTGAGTTTTGAGTACTTTCAGAATGCCATTATATTTTATTCATTCAACTTTAACTTCGCTAAACTTTTGTAGTTTTGGAAATGTCCTCCTCTCACACGATGTTGTCGACAAGGCCAAAGTTAGTCGCCATTAATTCAGATCTAGTGTCGGTAGCCTCACCTGAGATTATGCAACGCAAGAGGTAGTCGTCTGAGGCCACGTGACCCTAAACAACTCACTGGCTACTAAGCCCCTGCAAGTTTTGAGTCATTTGCAAAGTGTGAATTTTACAAACACTAGCTACTTAAACCAAAGTTGTTTTCTAATGCATTTTTTCAATTATACTTTGCCAAATACTATTCGCATTTCAAGAAAACAACTTGAACCTGTAGGGTTGTTTGCATTTCCGCAAAAACTTTCCTAAAAGCCGAAACTAAAAGTACCCTCGATCCTTTTAGGAGCAAAAGAAAATCATTTCAACGAGGTCTATGTCCCTTCTCACTTAGAATCTCTCTCTTTTCCTTGAAGGCGTTGGCCACATTCCGGAGCACTTCTTGAGGGAGAGGGACCTCTCCTTATCCTCAAGACTTCTTTCGTTGATTTCGCGTACAGCGCGGTCGATAGCCTCGACAGGAGTGGAGAGTTTTGTCTAATGAACCCACAAGTTCGAATGCGAGCGCCTCAGAAGAATTTGCTACTGGAGGTCTGTTTTCGCTCCAGCTTCGGTGCTTGTTCTATACAGTGGAGCGCTCCGCAAGTCTGCGAGGTTCCTTTCTGCTGCCTTCAGCAGCTCGATTTATGCAAAGGTAATTATTCTTTATGATCAATTGGTATTCCCATCACAGGTCTTCCCTCCCAATCTCTAGATCTAGATTTAGGTACTCTAATAGTTCTGGGATTTGCAAGGAGTTTTCTGTGCTCTTTCAATTTGTCGGTGCTGTCCCTATACGTTGATTATGCTGTTGCACCAACCTAGGTGCGCAATGCCTTTTGGACAAAGCCGTAACTGATAGAGATGAAAAATATCGGCGTGTACTGATCACTGACAATGATGCAAGATTCGGCGATCAGCCGCTGGTTATGCTTTGATCTTATGATAAACCCGTCTTCGCGAAATGAGCAAATCTCTACATGCTGTACTAAGTTAATTTGTCTTTCCAATTTACTTACTTTGTGGGATTTACATTTTTACTTTGAAGTTATAATTCTCTCCTTCTTGGGAAATGAAAATCTTTCCTTTTGACCAAAATGGAGTAGGCAAGTATGGTTGACTATATTTTGAATGTTGTTGTAGCGAAGATAGATAAAATAAGCTGACTTGCAAACGCCCAACATTTTTGCCAACTTGACTAAATTTAGAGGAGCAAGAAGCTTAACCCTAAATTGAAGGGAACACGATCGTCAAATCTTCCACAGCGAGTAGACGTTGCTGCTGGGATAACCCCACCACACTCCACCATCTCCATCACATAGTGAATGAATGATATTGATCTACGAATTGAAAAATTATGTCTTAATGCTTTATTAGTCTCCTTTGATAAGAAGAAAAAATCAATTTCATTTATCAATTTCGGTCGTCTGAAAAAGAAAACTTAAGCATTAATTTCAGGAAGCAAAGTCGTGGTTTATATTCAAGGTTGGTTCCCCCAAGCACCCAACTCCGGTCTCTGTCCACCATAGTCTCCAGCTGCTGAGAAAAGCATCAGCATTTAGAGCCGATCAATTAGCTTCAAAGTTAATCTAATCTGCAGAGCATTAATCAGGTGAGTAGTCCTTTTTTCCGAGGACGACACCGACGATCCATCGATCGAAAGAAGCAGAGATTGCACGTTTCAAAGCGCGACGATGCATGTACATCTACTCCTCTTGGCTACTCGCTGATCTCATTAAGGTAAAAGGAATGGATGTTAAAAATGATAGATTGCGAGCCAACACCGTACGCACGGAGGCGAGGCCGGTTTTAAGTGATGAAGGTGATCGGTATTTCCTCATTCTATATCTAGTTAACTGATCGGATAGCTTTTTCGCATGATTTGATAAGGATTTCGCTTAAGATCTACTGGATACATTTAGTAAATTGAATGAGCTATTTTCCTATAATACTTACCATGATTCACAAGGAGCAAAGTGAGGCTATATTACTTTGCCCGGATTGATCATTACTAGTCGGTATCTTTACCGTTACAATCGGGTCCAATGAGGACGGGGAATGATTGCTGTGACAAGAGCGCCGGGTAAGGAGCCGCTCTCGGCATACTTGTAAGATAGTGGAGAGCATAAATGAATTGGATTACACACATGATTAGAGGAGGGCGTTCATGGACTATATCTGTGAAACGCGAATTAACTTACTAGGTGCATCTTTTGACATAATGATAACGCTTGGCATTGCAATGCTAAGACATTCATCTCCTTGCTTTTTAAAAGAAGAGATTTATTTTATTTTATATTTTGGCAAAAAAAAAATACAAGAAACGTTAGTCAACCATGTGCTTGCCCTAGTGAAGCACTTTATATCATCCTATCTCAAACGAGAGGAAAATTCAATTTGCCTACATTGATTGACTATGAGTAATCACCCCACGTACCACCCCCAACCTTGTGCACTAATTGAGTAACAAAAAATCATTCATTCAATCAACTTTGGACTTAAAGATATCCTTTGCCTTTAATCATTCACATAATAAGTCAAATCCTAGACAACCTAGAACAATGGGTTTTATGATTATCCCTAATCATCCTGCCATCCTCCCCAACCTCAAATTCGCCCCTCCCTCCATTTTGTACATCCCTTGAATTAAGAGTGACGCGAATAAATTGAGAACTTATTATGTTTTGGAAAGAGATTTTGGCCACATTAATCGCCAGAAACATGTGAAGTATTTGGCTAAGTAGTGGTCAAGAATTTGTGTCCACTTATCATGATATTATGCACGAATCAGATATATCATGGTAGATTCCAAGCAGCTAAATATTCATTCATAAGAGTTTATTCGATCCAATTGTGCGGTCAACGAAGGGCAATAATTCGTGGCAGATGCTCTAGGGAACATTAATTTATACTGTGAGCGAAATTTGGCTTTCCCCATACTTGCCATATTTTATTCATTCAATTGGGTCCCCCAAGATATGCAAAGACATTTCCCGCTACTCCCCAATGGTGGTTGTTGGCAAAGAAATTTCATACTTGCCGTTGATAAAGCGACTCGTATGATCTAATCAATTTCTAGATTTTAAGCATTTGGTGCAGATCATGATGACTAATGATATGATGATGCTTGCTATTGCTGCCGAGATGCGCGACCCATTATATCAGGCTAGGGATTCTGTAAAGGCATTAGCTTGCTCATATCATAATCGCGGCCTAACTTATGCACGTCACTACTCGATTAATACATAATTTCTATATATATTGAGAAAGTAAGGGAGAATATACATTACATGATCATGAATTGATGTCATATTAATGATTTCGTATCACTAAAGTTATGTAGACCATGAAGTGCCCGCCCAAATGTTTCATTTTGGAGATAATTTCCGTATCACTTTATTGATGCGGATTCATTACTGAATAAGAAATGTCACGTCAAAATTAACTAATGAAGATTTTTGGACGGAGGGTTAAGGTGGCAGGATTTGAGGCTACATAGAATGTTTGTATATATTTCTAAGACAAAATAGAGAATTCGGAGCAAATTTGAGACCGGAGAAAAAGTTGCTGATTTTTTCAAGATAAAAAAAGTTTCAAATTAATTTGAGACTGGACTTTTCAGTAGCAATTTTGTTAAGGAAATTAGGTCTTTTCTCTTGGGATACATGCGTGTGCATATGTTCGAGGTGCTTGGACTTGACGTAGTGTTGATGAGTAGTGGTGGCTCTAAGCCCATGGCGTGCCCCTCAATCGAATGATGAAGATGGAGAAGTGGACTTGCTTTTTGTGTACCGATTTCTCCCATTGAGTTGACAAAAAGAAAATGCCCACAAGGCTCTTGAAAAAGTGGGAAAAAACAGAAACTTTGTCCCTAAGACAAGGACCCGCAACATAGATCCACTGGTCACCTTTTACAAGCCAATTCGAGAAATTGGAATTATTCAATCCAAGGCCCTCTAGTTTCCTTTTTGTTGGCCATCGAATCTCTAGAATCGAAAAGTCTAAATTCAAAGAAAAAAAGAAAGAAGAAATTTGATGCTCTAAAAAGTAAAGTGTTCTTATTCTTATTTATTCAAATCTAACATTTTAATGAAAGTATTATCATGTTATAAGAGATTCAATAAAAAAAAATATCTAAATAGCGAAGTTATATATTGAATCCATGTATATTGTTTTTTTTTTGGTTGGACATCTAAATTGAACCACCTTCGTTGTGTAGCAAATATCACTACATAGTTCATTTGGATGAACGGAAATTTCGAGACTAGATAGCATAAAAGAATCGAAAAGAAGGCGAAGATGGAGGCTGTGATGATTTCGGGTCATTGCTTCTTCTCCAAGATTGTCTAACCTAATTATGAAGATACATCGTGATGCTCACTAAGAACATGTCATCATCATTTCCAAATATTCTTTTTCCGGGCACTTTTTACGGACATTTCTCTAGATGTAATAAGTTAAGGTGGAAAATGGATCATGGACTTTCAGCTGAAATCCCGGTGGTTCTTGCCAGCGATCTTCTTACACAAAGCCTATATTAAATAATTGGGGGCCCTTTCGACCTTCCAATTTGTTAGAAGTTCAATTTAAAACAGTCCAATAATACAAATCCGTACGCCTATAAATCTTATATCTTCTGAGTTATGTGTGTTCAAGAAATGAATACGGTCGCGCTCAGGAGCGTCCACCGACAAGCATCACCAAGTCCCACTTAGTGAACTACAGTGACAGTCCAACCGGAGCGACAAGTGGTCAGAAATAGGTGAACTGGTTGTTCTCCTTTCTTTAATTTTCTATTTTGACTTGCCAAGTGAATCTCTATAATGGGGTACCGAGAACAAAACTATTCAAGAGTCAGATAGATAAGGGTGATCTATACATGCGAGAGAAATTAACATTAGCAAGTGCCCTTCAAGACAATTTCTTATGTTATGTTCTTCAGTTCTCAGATCTTAAAGAAGAGCTAGACAAGTGCGTGTGTTAGAGAGAGAGAGAGAGAGAGAGAGAGAGAGAGAGAGAGAGAGAGAGAGAGCAGGGTTGGTCAACAACCTCTTAGCCCCATCCCAATGCAATTCTTATAAAAATTGTCAGCTCTGAGATCATATTGAGGAAAATAAATTTTATATTCCACAGCAAATTGCAAATTGATGCTTGTCTTTTACGACACCGGTCAGTGGGCTTCCCACATGGAGGCTCTCTACTGAGACTTACTCCATCTGCTTGTTCTTTGAATCAAGGATCAAATTCACGCACATGATGTACAGCAAATCTCAACCATATAAAACATCGTGGATCTTGTCAAAACACGATCCACGGAACAAGCTTTGAAAAAAAAAAAGGAAATCGAAAACAGTGCATCTCCAGTTCATTCAGACTAGCACACTGCTGCTTCTCTCAAGTCAATAGTTTATATGACATTATATGTAACTTAATATAAACATTGCAATTGGTACTTCCTCTTACAATAACGTAGAAAATGGAGGTGACAAAGAGGTGATTGAACCACACAAGAGCAACTTCAGAACCGTTTGAATTTTTGGAAATTTCAACATCATGTAGCACTTATCTAGAGGCGATGACTGGGACCGTCTGTCCGTGCGGTAGAATTCAATGTGATCGACGATTGATCAGGCCATAGGAGGCTTGGTTCGATCGTGGTAGGTAGATGATCGACTCCGAGACGGGGCACGCCCTCTTGCAAGATGCGTAGAGTCCAATGAGTCCGAACCGGTCGCCTATGCTCCGGGAGACCTTAGTGCCTGTCCAGAGATTATTCTTTCCATTATCGGTAGTTGCATCTTGAGCTTGATCGTGGTCCTTCGAGCACTCGACTAATGCTGCCATGAAAGGGTCCCACTGATACCCCTCCGCCTCTGCCGCGGTGCCGTAGGCCTTCTTCTTCGACCCGACTTCTTCATTGGTGTATCGCTTCGAAGAAGGTGGAGTGGCGGAAGGAGGCAATGGGAGGAGGTTGCTGCTCAGAGAAGAGGGACAGTCTCTTGATCTCCTGGAGCTCTGCTTCTTGGGAATCCCCGGGATCTTTTCCCAGGAAAATGGGACTCCGGAGAAGCGGAGCGGCGTGGCGGGGCTGAACGAGAGCTCCTCGGGGAACTGGGAAGATCCGAGGGAGGAAGACGAGGAAAGAGAGGAAGAGGAGGAGAAGGAAGGGCTCCTTCTGCGAGGGCTTCTCCTGCGAGAAGACGAGGAAGATGGCGGTGATTTCGATGGATACGATGGATCGGTCTTGAAGTTGCTGGGGTCGCATTCTTTAAGGCCAGAGCTAGGTCGGGTCCCGAGAGATGTTGATGAAGAATCCATTAAGGTTTCGATGCTGAGCCAGAGAGAGTCACCGAGCGCGGTTGTGGACTAGGTTTTCTCCCCCAGAACTCTTCATGCATGTGCCATATATATAAAGAGAGAGAGAGAGAGAGAGAGAGAGATGATATGAAGGCTTCGAAAGGGTAAAGAAATGTGTTGGTTTTCTATGGTATTTGAGGGCTATTGAAAATAAGGGAGGACCCCATGTCAGCAATGGCACAGGGAAGGGATAGAGAAGGAATTAGGGAGATAAAAATCGGAAATGGAGAACTGTGGTGGTAATAAAGCCACGATTTATTTTATGTTATGTATATGTCATCATTGTATTCTTGGGGCTAAGTGGTACTATACAAATGGGGCGGGCGGGGAAGAGCACATGGACTGGCTCGGATTGGGAGGATATGTAATTTGACCGAGTTCACAATGCGAGTGTAATTTTGGAGGGTGATGGATGACGCTTGTAGGCCAATTTGATGTCAACAAGTAAATGTTTTTGTACATCTTCCAAGAAGAAGAAGAAGAAGAAAAAGGGATAATCGGACAGTCCCTGACTTCATAGAAGTCGAAATATGAACTGTATAGGCGGTTCAGATTCTTTGTTTATCGCCATCTGTGCACTTGGACGGAAAGAAGCAGCCAAGCTTTACTGTTGCGTAGGATTAAATTTGACTTGATGCACGAATGAAAGAAGCAATATTTATTGGGTCTTCCGTATATCAATAAGTTAGATTGTTTCGAGATCCGGTAAGTCCAACATGGATTCTTTACGACACATCAATTAGGCATTTCTTGGCAAAAGAGAGCGTCCGGTCAAGCTTTCGTCCACTGGTTAAGAGTCTTTGCCTCTTCGGTTTCACTCAATGAAGGAAAGGAGAAAGAAAATTTCTCAGACAAACCTAGCGAAAAATCTGGAGAGGTAGTTAGATATCTTTGCTATCCTCTCATTCATATTCATTGCTCCCACAGCATTAATTTGAAGAGCTCAGAGACGCCCACGAGAGAGACTTAGGTCAGTGTCCTGTACTATTCTGCAGCACAACCTAGGTGCCTCATGGGCTTGTCCTATGTTTTGTCCCTCTTGCTCCCGTGGATGTTCTTGGAATAGGCATTTTCTTTTCGACTTTCTCTGTTTCGACAACAACTCGCTACCATTTTCAAGATTGACGTCCGGTAGGATAATAATTTAATTGGACCTAAGCATGGCAGGGAGAAAAAACTAACGTCTGTCTGCTTGTATGCTGCTCCGATAGGTCATGATTGATGCTATTCTATTATTTCGCGAGAGAGGTCAGAAGAGGCAAGGCAAAAGAGGGGCAGGAGGAGGTAGGCGTGAGACTGTTCCAATAGCGCACGATTCGTTTTCTTTCCCAAAAGTATGCAAGATGGTGGTTATGGCGTCAAATGCACACGACCTAATTTTTTCTGTCATGAGAAATTATAAGGTTTCTAGCAATGAGGGTCCTTGAATCGGATTACTCCTGTTAAGCGGCAAGAAAATTTTACCCCCTTCTACACACCACTTTTTCTCAAGATTTGTGATCGGTGTTCTGAAAATCTCGAACATTATTATTAAGTATGTTAGAAACATCTATCGGGAGTATTCCGCATATTTATTGACCATACTTACTAAAACCTATTTCGATTGCTCTAAAGAGATATCTTTTTCAAGGAGATGCCCATGCTCCGTTAGTTTGGGAATCCCACGCACCACAGATTGTCATATACTAGCTCTTATCCAGCTATTGAATCCTTGGCTTCCATCCCATGTGGCTGATGTTACGAGAGGTGGCCCCAGTCACTGACAAACTTACAGCAAGATACTTAGGCAAGGCAAATGAGAAAACGAAAGATTCGAGCTCCGAATTTCTTAAGTCTCAACATGTGAGAATTCTGAAACTGTTCCAGCTCCGGATGCTCGTACTTGAAGGCATATTTGGTATTGGATATGTCTGCTAGCTTTTAAGATCATAAACTACAAAACCATTCTTTGAAATGGTTTGTCGCTTGCTTTGTTCTCCTATACCGGAAGGCAACAGTCGAGGGGACAGCACAAGGAAATACTATATGGAAATTCAAGAGCCATAGGATTTAATTACTACAAATTACGCCAGACATCAATTAGTCGACAGTGTAGCGACCTAATTAAGCAATTCTCTTAGTCAAATTCAATCATATATCTCCTAGGGGAGGCAATGTGACCGTATCATGCTAGGGTATGTGCTTGTTCTTATGGTACATTTCATTTAATTTCACTCAACCTAGGGACACCTAACTAAAGGACAAGGTGCATACCTTCTATTGGTACTCATTGGTTGATGAGACCGTTTCCTATAATTAACATGAGAATGAGTGATCATCATCCCTCGAATTCACATAGAAAATAACATATCGTGCGTAGACTAAACAGATCGTATAGCTAGGCTTACCAGGAAAAATGTTTAAAAAATTTCTAAACCTATTGCATCGCAATTAACTCAACTATAAACCTTTCAATTGTACCATTTTAACTATATCTACTGATAATTTACTAACTTAGTTCTAAACATTTTAATGATTCGCTAATTTAGTTTTAACCATTTTGACAACTTATCAATTTAGTCATGTCGGCCAATTTTATTGTTGATGTGGATGCCGGTGGGCTGCCAATCATCTCACATAACATGGTCGGCGTTGATATGGCTAAAATTTGTATTTTTTCTTAAAGTTTTTTCCTATTATTTTCCCTTTTCTTTTCCTTTGGCTTGTGAATGATACTCGGGAATGATCAACGACCAACCAAAAATGGGGGTTGCCCTCACCGGATCTGGTAAGGGCCATGGCGCAGGCAACCCTTGCCTAAGTTGCAAGGGTCAAGGCCTCGTCAATCTGGCAAGGGCGGCCTTTGCCTAGGCTGAGAGGGTTGAGTTCTTGCTAGATCTAGTGAGGGCGACCATTGCTTGTGGCAGATGAAGGCTATAATGCCCTCTCCAATCGCTAGCCATGGTCGAGTATTGGCCACAAGCTAAAGGGATAGAAAAGTTTTCAAAATATATAAAATTTATCCTCATAAATGCTAGCCATGCTAAGCTGGGCATGCAATGTAGGATGATCGGCAGCCGGCCAATGTCCACGTTTGCCATTTCTAGCAAAAGTAGCCCATCGTATTAAATTGGTAAATCGTCAAAAAGTTTAGGACTAAATTGACAAATCATCAAAAGATTTGTAACTAAATTAGTATAATTGAAAGGTTAAGAACAAAATTGACAAGTTATCAGAAAGTTAAGAACTAAATTGGTACAATTTCAAAGATTTACGATTGAATCGACTGTCGTGCAATAGATTTATGACTTTATCTTGAGCCCACCATTTTATATAATTGATCAGGTGAACAACACAGTTTTCACTCAGTTGAAGATGGTCCAACGTACTAAATTTCGAAGCAAATCTCTAATGTGTAGCGTCGGCAAATAGAGGGCAATTCGTGGGCATACTAGCTCTAACCCTAGGCCTTGCTCTCGAGAAAAGTGGAGATGTCTGTCCAACAAAGCTCGCCAGAAATCGTCTCTCCTATTAACAATCTCGTCCACGAATGGTGAATTTAACAATTAATGAAGAACGAAGCAAAACTGCATTCATATGTAGCAGGGGGCGTGCATACCACTAGGACATCCAATCGCTTTCCCAATCAAATGGTCGATGGAGTGACCTAATTGAAATCATCTTTCCAGTTCATTATCCTATCGATAGTCGTCCAATGTACTAGACTTCCCTTTGTCAACATGACACTAGTCAGTCCAACGCTTATATATGATAAACAAATTGAAATAAGAAGAAGGAATTAGCCCTCAAATCGCCCCATCAAAGACGAACCTATAATTTGCTGCTCACTAATTTCATCTGTCAAATTCCCAAGTTAAGACAAGAGGAAAGATCACATCCGTGCCGACGAATGTTACATCTCCCGTGCATCTGATCATATGGGTGGGAGGATTCTATCTATCTCGTGGATAGGAAAATTGATTAGGTGATGTCATAGTTCGGCCATATATCCATCTTTAGCTACAAGGATAATTTCAACTTTATGGGACGGGAATCATGGCTTAGGCTCACACTCTAATGATTAGATGAAGGACCATTCGTGTCTTCTCCTGCGGAAAAAAGAAAGTTGTTCTGCTTCAGAAATCATCATGCAGCCTCCCAATTAACCTTAGACCATCAATTTTTACCTAATGCACGATGGTATTCCAATACCCATAATAGCAAGTGGGAGTGCCCAAACATAGAATAGCGACGTCTTCTGATTTGCCCATGAAGGCAATCTCCTTTCTGCTTCATTCCGTTTCAATCTAACAATATAGTTTAGTAATTAATTTCCAAAAGAAAGATGCCGACAGAGACTAAAGCAAGAATTTGCTCAGATATCGTACCTTTCAATTGTGTTGCAATATCACCCATTCATCTCAAGGCCATCACCGAACATGTTGCTATTAGAGCCAAATCATTCTCCCTTTACCACTTCATCATTCTATTATGAAAAGATACAAGTTGACTATGCTTCAGAGAAGTTTCAAGATATAATTCATAAAGTTCAGTGGAATCACCGTCAAAAGTGGTAGATAAAAGCGTAGAAATATGTGATTTGACATTTAAATATTCTAGCATTCTCATTCACGCGTAAACCGGACTTTAATGTAAGACTAAACTTAGAAATATATGATAAGGAAGGTATATGATGGTCTAAAAAGATTTGATTTCAAAATCTCATTCTCTAATATCATGTATATTTTGTGGGACTGCTATCAATCATTATAAAAATTTAAGATGTTAGATAGATGTGAAGTTTCATATTTGAATAATATGACGTAAGATGTATGGAATGTGTTCATTTGTACACTTTAAGACTCTTGAATCTAGGGAAATCCATTCTTGATCTATTGTTTTCGAGGGTTCAAATGTATTGGACTCACTCAGAGTCAATGTAAAGAGGATTCAGTGAACGATGCTTTTCTTTGTGGGCTTGTATGGCGACGTCCATATGTTAAGTAGGTCCAACGAGAGCAAGCGCACCACAGAGTTTGTAGCCGTCTTATTTCACATTGTTCATAGATAATATGCCGCTAGGCCTTACTCATTAGCCCTGCGTAATCTATGCTATTCATACTTTTGTTGTATAAAGCAACACAGAACCTCCTACTTTTAAGGATCTTAATCATACTTTAGTCCTCCAGATATGTGTAATGACTTACTTTCATAGATGGAAAACCGCACGAATTCATAACTTTGTTTTATTGCTCAAACATTTCAGTATCAAGATATGAAGATTATCCGTCATGTGACAACCTTCTTTAGGAAGATATTGAACCTTGAAATGTTCTTCCCTTTCTGTATATGTGGATACGATTTCTTTACGTAATTTTATCGGTAATTTGCTTCTGTTGTTCAATGATTTAAATATTTCGTAACAAACTGATTTGCTAGCATGTTGAGCTAAGTTGTCCTTATTAAGCTAATGATGTCCATGCATCTGCAGTCTCCTCCATCCTGCAGCTTCACAATTGGCCTAGCAAGCGACTTTAACCAAGATATGAAAGTCCAAATGGGAATCATCTTCAAGATAAGCTCCCTTTACGGGCGTCGCGCGGAGTGCACGGAAATTGATTGGAGAACCGTCTTTCATACCACTTTTCATTCTCATGGAAATATATAATCTGCATGCATTCAACCTTCATTAAAGTTTAGAAAAGAAATCCATACATTTGCGAGCTTCACAGGAACATCGTGTTGTCCAATTACCTTTCTCGAAGAAAATTAGGATAGAATGACTCAAACGATAAGAAGCTGCTTAAGAAATAACACGTGGAGTCCAAGGACATCGTCTGGACGAAATGTCTTGTGCTTCATGATGACGGAGAATTAATCATGCAACTGAAGGAGGAAGCCAACTCCTAGAAGTGAATGCTGAGGGTTTGTACGTCACAAGACAGCATGACTGACCCTAGCATTCTCCAAAACTGTGATCCAGTGCTTGAGCAGGCCTTGGTAACTTGCATGCACGGATCAGGAGAGGCAAGAAGAGCCCCGTCAACTTCATTTCAGATTCCTCTGGAAAGGCAACAACTATCTATTAATTTCCAGCTGGCGATCGTCCCATTTCAATCTTTATGGAGAGTCCAGATACACTTCATGATACAGTCCAACGGAAAGGAATGAAAAGGAAGAGTAAAAGCTGCTGTCTACATCCATTGGGTCTCGGAGACAAGTAAACCAACCCTTCACATGCCCACCTTCTTCTGCTCCTGCATGGGCTTTCCATGTCATGCAGTCGCCTTTTCAGGAATTATATATACACAGATTCTTAAAACTCTGCATGTGGATGCGAGAGAGAGAGAGAGAGAGAGAGAGAGAGAGATCTCCCAGTACAGAGAATTTATCAAGTCTTGTGAGTAATAATTCATTCATTTAGGTTGCTTTTTCAGTCAAAGGAGAAGTCCAAGTTCCATTCTTTGGCCAATAAATACAGATATAATATGGTTTTCTCATCTTTAATAACATTACATATATATATATGCTGAAACTCCTTCCGCGAATTAGCTTACAGATTAGTTATGTACTGATGTCGCAAGTGGGCACGTTTAATATCCAATAAAAGCATATCATACCACTTTGTAAACCAATCCCGTGGATCGATCTTACTCTCCGTAACATCATCTTTCTTAGCATGTTTTCCGGCTAACTTCCGATGGCAAATCTTTTATCTTCTGGACATGATCGTGGGGCAGAAGTTCTAGGATCTCCTCTTTCGTTTTTTCCTTCAGCAGATGGCTTTCCACTATTATAGCATAGACCCTCAGTCTAAGAAATCGGTTAAAAAATGGTCCGACCCATATTGACTCATTTAATCCGTTCTGACTCATGTTTGTACAATACAATTTTAGCAACCCATATCCGATCCAACCCATATTGTTAAAACACTTTCATATTTAACAAAGTTTAGAAAAAAATTTATGATTTTTTAAATGTATTGTTTAAATAATTTTATGCAGTACAATTTAGTTGAAAATTTTAACTTTTTTCCAAATTTTAATTTTATTTTTTAAAATCTATTTTAATTTTCTTTTGATTGTAGCGTCGGCTTTTCTTTTGGCCAATTGAAGAACATAACAAGCCGCAAGCAACGTGGTCGGAGTCCAATGACATTCCATCACATTGAAGTGATGAGAAACAACACAAACGTGTGTGATGCTCGTTTTTCAAGTTTCTTGAAAAGAAGTTCAATTGCATCCTTACCAACTGTCTCCTGGGTGATCTATGGTGAAAAGTGACTCGTTAAATTTAATTTGAGTAAATCAGAAACAATAGTACAAACATAAATCTTCTAAATTAAAGGAAATTCTTTCTTTTTTGTATATATTAACTCATGTCTTGTTATTCTAGTTCAAACTCGTGTCTACCTCCATTTT
Organism: Melaleuca alternifolia; assembly: GCA_019926035.1. Classification (NCBI taxonomy): domain Eukaryota; kingdom Viridiplantae; phylum Streptophyta; class Magnoliopsida; order Myrtales; family Myrtaceae; genus Melaleuca; species Melaleuca alternifolia. The sequence continues at coordinate 488,934 of JAGKPW010002324.1, forward strand.
TCCACGGCGTAGGACAACAGGACTCTGAAGATTCATTAGAGGAGATCTCTTACGTTTTCGACTTTGGATTAGACTTTCGTGTCTCCGATCTTCCACGACGACATGCGATCTCAGTTCGTCTTGTAGGTCCACGAGAGTTTCAATAAAGAAGACGACGGTATGGAAAGTGGAGATCAATCTGACTAGACAACGCCACTCCTTTTCCTCCATCTCGCTGCACCTTTTTCCCTTGCACTCGCATTTTCACTTCCACACGCAGCGGTCGCGAATTGCAAATCCATCTAGGTGTTCGTCCGTCCGCGACACGGCCGATACGGTGCCATCAATCGCAATCATCCGCGACACCACGCATCTCCGGGTTGATCTCGTAACCCTCCCGTCTCTTCTTCACTTAGCGCCTCCACACACCGTCGTCGCACGGACTCGCCTCCGGCGCACGCCGAAGCACCTTGAGATTGCTACAACTCTCGACCCTTTTCTATTTCTTTGCATGAAAGGGTGTGGGAGAACGGACATGAGGTGCGCAAGCACAAGCTCCATTATCAGGAACATAATCTATCTCCGAAACGAGTGGAATGTTCCCTCTCTTGTCTCTCTCCCTCCCTCCCTCCTATACTCCATCAGAAATGCTAATCTGACGTATGACTTGCTCCAATGGTGCGATAAGATGGCGCACAATCCAAAATCAAGCTCATCCGGTGCGTCACTTTCCGCTGTCTCCCATGCAAAACGTGGAATTAAAATATAAACAGCCGCAAGCAATTGACTAGAAAATTTTCCATTTCTAATACAATCATATCCCAAACATTGATTTCGATTGTAATTGAGATTCTTTTTATAAGATAGGACTCTTACCTAACGACGAACACTTTGATTTTCAATTCGGAATATGCAAAATAGGCGGCAATTTTTTTTAGAAAGAAACAATAACTTTCATACCGATACGAAGAGGTGCTTCTGTGGAAGTAGGCGCCACTCCTCGGAAGAGCTAAAAAAAAAAGGGGAAAAATTAAATAAATGATTTCGACCCGAAAAGAAAAAAAAAAGGCACGAAAAGGAAAAAAATTAAAGTGGGCAGATGCAAAACGACTTTTTGAAAGGGGTGGCTTAGCAAAGCTGAAAAAAGCTGAAGTGGCCTACGTGGTCGAATAGAGAGGTGGCGAATTTGCCAACTACCCCGGCCTTTTTGCAAATAATTCCTTCTTTCTCTTGCTTTTTTTTTTTTTCAATTTGACCCCATAAAGTAGTAAATTAGAATTAATTACGGAAAGGGCCAAAGTGGGGTTGCGAGGGACATTTGCCAAATAAATTCCAAACTTTTTGCTGCTTTGCCGATTTAGTCTTAAACTTTTTTTTATTCCAAATAAGTCCTAAACCTTTCATAACTAAGCCGATTAAGTTCTTTTAGCGGATTTTGACTGGAAAATGCCTATGTGGTGCGCCGAACCTCGCCGGTGACAATGTGGCGATGACCAGACCCCTTCATTTTTTTTCCTTATTTTTTCAAAAAAAAAAAACCGTCTCGCCCTGTGGAGTGGTCGGCAAGCTTAAACGGCTGGCAGAGCTCGCTGGCCAAGTATTTTTTTTAAATAAATAATTTTTTTTCTAGGTCCGGTCGTCGCCACATCGTCACTGGCGAGATCCAGCACGCCACGTCGTCACAACGTAGGCATTTTTCAGCCAAAATCTGTCGAGAGGACTTAATCGATAAAGTTCCGAAAAGTTTATGACTTATTTGGCATAAAAAAGGTTTTGGATTGAATCGATAAAATAGTAAAATAATTATGATTTATTTGATAATTACTCTAAGCTCGCGATGATGCAAATGTTGTTTTCTTTGGGGGTTGAAAAGAAAGGTTGGGGGAGAGAGAGAGATTGAGTGGGGTCCCTGAAATATTTTAGGGGCAAAAGTGGGGGTGGGCATCACGTTCTGTGCTTAGCTTGGAAGACACGCGTCCTTCCCCCTCTTTCTCCCCCGGGCCCTAAAAAAGTGGGAGACAAAGACTTCCTTCCTTCCTTCCGTCCTTCTTCTCTTTTTTTCTTGAAGTAGGCCAAAACAAGAATTATAAGAGATTCTATTTTGGGTTCCTTCCATTTCTTTTCTATCTCTCTGGTATTGAAAGTTAGATTCCGCCCTTGATTTATTCCGTTCATGCATCCGTCTCTATTTTATCGAATCCCATTGTGTCGTTTCGGAATCTGACCGGTACGTGAGATTCACATGCTGCGTAAAGATCTTTTTTTATCACTTTACCGGCTTATCTTTTTGGTTTATATTTGAAAGAATTATGAAAATGTCTCGACGGTCTTAAATGATTTCCTGAATATATGGATTCATTTTTATTTGTGCGTGTGTGTGTGGAGATTTAAGGTATTTGATACTAGATGAATGGGAAATTTAAGATGTTTAGATTTAGTTATCAACAGAAAAGTTCACTATAAAAGATCTATTATTTATCGATGAAAGTTTTTCTATTCAGGTAAGCGCATTAAAAGTTTTAAAACTTGTCACAAGAGTGTAATTAAGTTATAAAACTTACAAAAAAAAATACAATCAAATTGGTATAATTAAATCATTTCACTAGCTCCATCTAACTTGCTTAACAAAAAATATTGACGATTTTCTTTTCCCTCCTAAGGTAGCTAAAATATGAAACATAATGCTTAAACCACGTTGTTTGATCCAAATTTGTTTGCTTAAATCCAAATGATATATGATAAAATGCGAGAGTTGCCTGATTTTTCCTTTTTTAGAACAAATTAACTTATTTTTTAAAAATAATTAAAGATATGTTTTAAAGAAACTTTTACCAAAACAACATCACTTTAGTCATGTCATCGTCATGCAAGATAGAAAAAAAAAGTCACTTGTCATTTTCCATTTGTCAAGCTGGATAGAGTTCACGGAAAGTCCCGATTATTGCACTAATTTAACAAGTTGTTGGCTCAATTGCACTTTTTATATATATAGGTTTTAAGACTCGATAGTCCTTTCTCGATAAATTTTAGAACTTTTATTATATTTAGTCTTTTCTTCTTCTTCTTCTTGTTTTCTTATTCCTTGGGACCAAGGCTTACGTCTGTGAGGGCTATAGACATTATTTCGTAAGAAGGAAAAGGAAAGAAGGAAAAGGAAAACAATCGTTCGTAGTGCAAAAGGAAAGTTGCCTCCCTAGCGGGAGGGACCACGATGGCAATTTATACGTGTAGATTGAGGGACGTGGGAGTCAAATGCTTATTATAAGTTTGACCAATGGAGCTCTTCCCGGATAGCACCGCCGCCGTACCCTCCATCCAGGTCTAAAGTCGGGGGATAGTGCTCGCCAATTTGCAGAATGCGACGCCTCCGAAGTGAACCTATCGGATTGATGTAAATCCAAAGCGATCGTACCAATCCACGTGGCCCCAAATTGATGTAAATCCGCATTTAAATTATAATACGCCATGGAGAAAGACTCGGCGCGGTTTGAAGGTCTTCTCCAATTGAATATGCATGGATCGAGATCGTACGATCTTCAATTTGATTATGAGGTTGTGTTCAGGAAATAACAATGATATATAGTGTCTTGTTTGAGACCGATGACTAACCACTTCAAAGGTCGTGCTTGTTTGGGTCTCCTTCAAGGTGGCAAATATGGGTGTGGAGAGATTATTTTTTTTCCCTAGTTAGGTGCTCTATGGACATGGGACGTAAAGATCCAACGATCGAGTAGGTTGAGATGACAGATGATGGTGTAAGGCACGTTTAATGGGGATGGAGGATCCTCCTCTGAACTTTTCATTGTGCTCCCGTTCGGGACTTGAATTGTCCCGATCACTACCTTGTCGAAAGAGGGTTCAGTCCTGGATTAATCATTCAATGCGGAGTTGAGGATTGATGACGAGACAAGTCACCGGTCTTGGAAATCCAAGTTCCGCACGCCGGTTAGTAATTCTAGGACATGATTAATGAACTACGGACTTCGGCAACATTGAAGTTCTCCAGCAGAAAACAACTTTGCAGCAGTATGTGAGAGGCGTTTGAATTTCAAGAACACCATAGTTCTGTTCCCTTCTTTGGCCAGCCATGAATGTCTCGACACACTTATCTCACGTCTAGAAAAGGTCTCTCTCTCTCTCTCTCTCTCTCTCTCTCTCTATGTGAGCAGTAACTGCTCCTCCCATCTCTCTCTCTCTCTTTCTCTCTCTCTCTCTCTCTCTCTCTCTCTCTGTCTCTCTCTCTCTTAAGACGCAGAAAATCACGGGGAAGGGAACAACAGAGCCAGATGCATGAATTCGGAGACGGGGACGCCACGGACTCCGCTTCGTTATTTCATTTGACGCCCTTTCCATGAATCCTTCCCACCTTCAAGAGCCGCCACCTGGCGCTCACCCACTCCACGTTTCACTCCTCTAGTGGCTTGCTCCGGGTGACGTGGTACGGCACTATGTTGGCCACCTCCTATTCCTCAATAAATAGACCATCGCCCTACGACCCTGGGGTCTCTCTTCATCTCCTCCTCCACTCTCTCTCTCTCTCTCTCTCTCTCTCTCTCTCTCTCGCGTCTTCTTGGTTTCCTTCTTTTTCTCGGAGGGTTTGGGTCTTAGCTCTGCATCTTCACGTTTTCTGCAAGTGTCGGTCGTGTTCTCGCTAGACAGAGACAATAAAAGATGCCATTGTTTGGTGGTGACGGAGCACCGACCAAAGACCCCTCCAAGCAACCTCCTAGTAATTCACGTGACTTGCCCACTTTAATGTCTTCTTGTCACCCCATTTCTCTCAAGGTAATACTTCGGGGGTTCGACCCTGCAAGGCTCGGTCAAACTCTCTCGACTCGTTCCCAACTCCCTTGCCCTCCAAAGAAAAAAATTCTGACACACTTTTTTTTTTTGTGTCATGCAGTTCGTGGACGTGAGCTATAGGGTCAAGATCGATGACCACCAAGGAGGCAACATCAAACGTATGTTCGGCCACTCCACGCAGACGCCCAACGGCGGCACTGCGGCGCCGCCGAGCGAGCGAACGATACTGAAGGGTATTACCGGCACAGCGTCGCCAGGGGAGATCCTGGCAATTCTCGGCCCGTCCGGGAGTGGTAAGTCGACGCTCCTCAACGCGCTAGCAGGCCGACTCCGCGGCGGTCTGTCTGGGACGATAGTCGCGAACGACCGGAGGCTTGGGCGGTCGATACTGCGGCGGACCGGGTTCGTGGCCCAGGACGATGTGCTGTACCCACACCTAACCGTGCGGGAGACGCTCGTGTTCTGCGCACTGCTCCGCCTACCGCGGGCGACGGGGAGGCGGGAGAAGGTTGCGGCAGCGGAGGCGGTGATTGCGGAACTGGGGCTGGCCAAGTGCGAGCACACCATCATCGGGAACAGCTTCTTGCGGGGGGTGTCGGGCGGCGAGCGGAAGCGCGTGAGCATCGCCCACGAGATGCTGGTGAACCCTAGCCTGCTGCTCCTCGACGAACCGACGTCGGGGCTCGACTCGACGGCGGCGCATCGGCTGATGGCCACACTGGGGTCACTGGCTCAGAAGGGCAAGACAGTGGTCACGTCGGTACACCAGCCATCGAGCCGGGTCTACCAGATGTTCGACTCGGTGCTGGTCCTGAGCGAGGGCAGGTGCTTGTACTTCGGGAAAGGGCGCGATGCGGTGGGCTACTTCGAGTCGGTCGGCTTTGCGCCGGCCTTTCCAATGAATCCTGCCGACTTCCTGCTCGATCTCGCCAACGGTACGTACGTAAGAAACTTCAACTGTTCGGCACTTCTTTTGTCCGTTCATTTTTGCTTGCGTGAATGTTGATTTCCAGTTCATGATTGATGGTTTGGCTCGGTGTACACGTGTTTTTTCGATGAATTACGTGTTTTCCTGTTATTAAAGGTCAGTTGTTGTTGTGTCGGGTCGAATATAAAAATTCTCGAGATCGCATAAATAGTCGCAGGCAATAAGATTCGTGTCTTGGTGAGATCTACAGACATAGTAGGGTTTATGTCCACATATTATAATCAAGTAATTACTCGTGATCTGTGGCAAAATGTGTAATTAATATGATGATTATGAAGGTTCGAGAGATCTTATGAGAGGTCGGGTTAGTGGAGCGTCCAAATTATGTTACCCGTCCACGTGTCCTATTTGTTCATAGTGGAATGCCTTTTTTGCCTTTTTCTTTCCACATTTTGAATCTATTCAGTAAAGGAGGTAAGGGCATCTAAATGAGCAAGACGCTCAGTGCATCTTAGGATTCTAAGGAAGGTAAATGGAGAGCATAAACATGATCAATAGATTTCGAGTTATGGATTTTTCAAAACTCATGACGCGTTAGGGTTCCATGATGATGATGAATGGTGATAAATCATGGACCCTTATGGTCAATGTCCTTTTCCTTTCATGAGTAATGACTATGTGGTGACATGTATGGATCGCTTCGATTAGCCTTTTCTGGTAACTTTTCACAGTGATAATTGAAGGCGCTTGTTCATTTTCAGATGAACAATCTTACTTACATTAAAATTGGTCTACATGATTTGATATACTGATCTCTAGTAGACTATAAGTAGCAAATTAGTTGTGTTGAACGTCTAATTAACAATCTGTCACAACTTTTCGATACTAGTCGATCTTACTATTTCATTTTACATGTGGATATAATCTGCAATGCTTGTCTTCTCCTCTCGTCATAACCCGTTCCTTATCTTGGATAAAGCACCTAGCCCCCACCCAGTGCTCCTTAAGAGTCATCACTCATTTTTATATAAGTGAAAACTCTAAAGTGCTATCGAGTAAACAACCATTTCCTAACCTCTCTTGAGAATTCACATTGACATAATGATGATCTTGTGGGTGGAAGAGAAAGCACTTTATCAAGGCGACATTAGCATGAAAATCACTAATAAATCTTTATGTTTTTGAAAAGACAATATCTGATCTTTTAGAGAAAATTTTGCTCAAACTATGTTTAAGCAACTCTTTTAAATGAGAGATATATTAAGTGACCGAGAGATTTTATTAGTATTGAAGGTGGTCCATATGTGATTTTTCACATAATTTAATTTTATGTATCTGCCTTCACTCAATATCAATACCTCGGACCATGGTATTCCTGGGTCTAATATTTCCCTTTCCTGTCATTCGTAAGTATAGGGTACTATTGTGTGGCCAAGCCACAACTCCAAGCGAGCAGCAACAGCAAATTCTTTTGACTTTTCAACATGTTCCATTATCTTTCATCATCTTCTCGTTATCAAAAAAGGAAACGTACATATTCTTGATTTTACCAAATAAAGTTTTGCTTTAGAGACATCGGATTCCACTTGTCTAATTTTGACCCCAATAACCAATGAGACTGATGTAGCAAGGGGTTTCCAATTTAGAAAAGGCGCCTTCTTTCCAACTTTGTTGCTCCTCCTAAAGACTTTGATGCTCTTCTGTTGCACTAAAAAACTGGGGAAAGTCGACGAGGGACGCGTGTAGGCGACCTTTTTGCTTCTTCATCCTCATCTTCTGACACGAAGCTCAGACATAATTGAGGTTCAAACATTAGATAATAGAATTCTCAATATGGATCCATTCTTCCTGCTTCCCAGTCTGCACCTCCGGACATTTCTTATTACCCTAATGGTATGCTTACTTGATTATTAATGCTAAGTTTTGAGTGGTGGCCCAACCTCCGGCCACAAGTGGCAGCACCAACGGAAGTGGACTCCCACCTGAGACCACAAACACTGGTCAGCTTTAAACCCCTGGAGCGATTGTTTTTGTTTTTGTTTTGTTTTTTTTTTGAGGATGCCCAATTACCGTTCTTAGTACGACAGGACATGATTGTCGCTGGAAACCTTTTGATTAGCCGATTATTATAATGGGGTGTCAACTTTGTTTGCTACTCCAAAGTGCGGTTCTGTAATGAAGAAGCGCAAGCACGAGCTAGTGCTGGTGGTGGCGATAACGATCTGCCCACCATTTTGTGTTTGCGTGCGTGTTGCGTATCATTGCGGCGAGTCTGCTTGGATTTAGGTGTGGGGGTGATGATGTCCTATCCCTTTTCTGATTGTCCATTGGGTTATAATAATGGCTTAGATTATCATGAACCGAAGATATTGGGTGGATTTTTTAGTCTTCTTGGTCGTATGCGGTCTTGCGTTACTTGTGATGAAAGACCACTGCGCAATGTCGTCTGCTATCCACACAAAATCTGGTCGGGTAACAAGATATTTTGCCCCAATGTTCCGGGTCGATGGAATGGGGTTTCAAAGTAAGCTGATCAGACCCACCCGCAACGTCGGATGCCACTCCGCAATGTTGACTGCGTAATCTGGACTTTTCAGGATGTGCATCGGAGGCTAATTCATTCAGAGTGATGTAGTGAAGATATGTGCTGTGACGCTGATCGATTTAGGGTTCATATTGATGCAGGGGTTTACCAACTCGATCGAGCCATTGAAAGAGAGAACTCAAACATCAAGCAGTCTCTCGTCTCGTCGTATAACACCGTGTTAGGTCCCATGGTAAAAGCGGCCTGCTTGGACGATTTGGCCGTTCAAGCAAAGGGAAGCATCGCCGACGGCGGCCGATTTCTGCCACGCTACCGAACAGGCGGTAACTTCGGCACCGCCATTTCCAATTGGTTCAACCAATTCAGCATTCTTCTCCAGAGAGGCCTCAAGGAACGCAAGCACGAGGCCTTCAATCGCCTCAGAGTCTTCCAAGTCATCATGGCCGCGCTGTTAGCGGGCCTAATGTGGTGGCATTCGGACTCCCAGAATATTCAGGATCGACTTGGCCTTCTCTTCTTCATCTCGATCTTCTGGGGGGTGTTCCCATCCTTCAACTCCGTGTTCGCATTCCCCCAGGAGCGTGCCATCTTCGCGAAGGAACGGTCTTCGGGAATGTACAGTCTCTCTTCCTACTTCATGGCGCGAATCGTCGGGGACATGCCCATGGAGCTCATACTGCCCACCATCTTCCTCTCCGTAACTTACTGGATGTCCGGACTAAAACCCGAGTTGGGCGCATTCTTTGCGACGCTGTCGGTCGTGCTCGGCTATGTCCTCGTATCTCAGGGCCTCGGCCTCATGCTAGGCGCAGTCATAATGGATGCCAAGCAGGCCTCGACGGTAGTCACAGTCACAATGTTGGCCTTCGTGCTGACCGGGGGATATTACGTGCACAAGGTGCCGTCCTGCTTGGTCTGGATCAAGTACGTTTCGACGACGTTTTACAGTTACAGGCTCCTGATCAGTATCCAGTACGGGGACGGAAGAGGGATCTCCTCGATGCTGGGTTGCGGCCGAGACGGGAACGCATACAACGCGAGCTGCAAGTTCGTCGAGGAGGATATCGGGGGGCAGATCCGGCCCGGGGTGTGCGTCGGCGTCTTGTTGTTGATGTTCTTCGGATACAGGTTATTGGCCTACCTCGCTTTGCGACGCATCAAGGCTTGAAAGGACATTGACTCTCCGCAAAGACGAGCGGTGCAAGTATTCCTATTCCTAAGCCGGTTCAGGAGCGAGTTTTTAGTCGTTAGCTTCTCCTGGATTGGCTGGCTGATTGCTGCTGTGCAGGCTCATGGCTCTTTCTCTGAGTTCTCTTTGGTCCTTTTCTTTTTTCTTCTTCTTCTTTTTGCTCTTTTGGTTTTAACTGGGATTTGGATTCAAGCTAACAGAGTTTAGAGGCAGTATGAGTAACAGCAATATTGGCTCCAGCAATTGTAAAGCATCATATGAGTAAATTCAATGTCACAAGACAAGCTTGAGGGATTGAGTTTGACAATGATTCATTGTTATCTTTATTCTCTCTCGAGTGGTCCGACAAGGAGGGCCCATAAGACAATTTGAAGGTACAGCTTTACTTATGTCCAAATGGCCCATTGTTTTCCCGCGAGGCCGATCAATCGGTCGAAGTCTGGATTGTCGGTAGCCCATAGTCAAAAAGCCCTTGCTTTTAAATATTTATCCACTAGCTCTTAAGTAATTTTCAAATGTCCATTTTCAAAACGCCATCTTCCCACCTTAAACTTTTTCGGATATTTTAAGTTGGGGAACCCATCAATTTTATTCTGAAAAGTGTTGATTAATTAAATGAGAAACCTATTTTGGATCAAAAAGAAATTGTATCAATTAACCGTATATATTATGATACGAATAGTTTAGACTTTTTTCTCGTGGCACATGAATTTTCTTAGGACATGGAAAAATTTATGATATATATATATCTATATTACGATGGGTAAATTTAGTCTAGAATATTTATGTGTTGTAGTAGACATAGTTTAATTTTTTTCTATAGTATTTGTCCTGTTTAATGTCCTTGAAAGAAGCTTTAGGATTGGCATAATGTCGACGTGTCCTTCACCGGTGCAGCCACGGACGGTCCGCCCTCAACAAGTTCGGACCAAGGCGATCAGCGAAAGAAGCGTGCGACTGTCGGCCGCGGACGGCAACGGCACACGCGCGCGCTTTACGGGTTATGGGACAGTCCCGAGGAATTTCGATAGCTTCGTCCTTAAGAAGCCCCGCAGGAATCGCGACGATCCCTTCCTTCTGTCGTGTATATAACAAACAGGGCCAACGGCGGATGGGATCGAAGCCTAACATGCTGAGAATCACGATCGCGATCGCGCCATTCCTTGTCCTTTTGCTATCGACCTCGACCTTCTCCTCCTCGTTCGCAGTTTCCATGGCTGATCGGGAAGTGGCCATCGAGGGCGGGGGGCCATCGAAGGCGGAGGTCCACATCGTCTACACCGAGAAGCCCGTGGCGGACGAGCCCGAGGTCTTCCACCTCCGCACTCTTGCCACTGTCCTCGGCAGGTCCATCTCATCTTCTCTCTCTCTCTCTCTCTCTCTCTCTCTCTCTCTCTCTCTCTCTCTCTCTGGTGCCTGAAAGTGAAGTGTAGATCGTGTGATCGATTGTGTTACACATGACCGAGGTTGGATTTGATGGGTTCGTGCGGTATTGTATCGTGTTGGAATGGTTGTTTTGCTGTTTCCGTAATTTGGTTTGAGCCACGAAACATCGATTTGGAGCCTAGTTAAACATTGTTCCTAGGGATTAGGCTTTTCTCCTGGAATTCGTCTTTGCTTCTTGGAATTAACGTTGGTCGCGTGTGGATTCAGTGAAGAGGCCGCCAAGGAGTCGCTGTTGTACGTGTATAAGAACGCTGCCACTGGATTCTCTGCTAAGCTCACCCCAGAGCAGGTTGCTGAGCTCTCTAGTAAGTCTACTTTACTTTGCTTTCATTTTCTTGTCCCCCGCCCCAACCCAATTCATTTAGCTTCTCTCATCTCTTGATTAATTGGATTTGTATAGTTTATTCGTGGAAAGAACGAGCTGTGGTGGTCTTTTGCCTCTCGAGTCAACGCTTAATTTCTCTTTCTTGTTATGATAGGCAAGGATATGGAACATAAATGTTGGCGATATCACAATTTGTTCTTTTCTTTCTTTCTTTTTTCTAGTTTGTTATTTGGGAAGCAGAATCATTTCTTGTTGGGAGTCGTTTGCTGCTTTACCTTTCTCAATGGGTTCTTTCGATAGCTGAGGTGGCCTTGTGAATATGTTGTTGTTGTAGATGTCATCTTGAGTGACTTGAATACGAATTAGATTGTAAAAAGTCGCTGAAAATATTTCCTTTTTCTTCCCCCTGAGATAGTGAATGGAGGGTAGTGGCCTAACAATGTCAAGACTGTTGTTATGTGGTAATTATTTGTAATTATAGACTACTGTGGATGTCGAGTTTCTGTGGTTGCTGTCGAGGAAGAGAAACGTCATGTGTCCTCATCACACTGCCCTGTCCATCAATTTTTGTGTAGATTATACAATTCAATCTCCCATTGAATTTATTTGCATCACAGTAGCTGCCCATGTGTGTCTCAATTGAGTGAGCTTTTAATAATATAAACTTGAACTAGCAAGTTATATCTCTGGTTCTGTGGTGGGTTCCTTTCATGGAGCCCTTATTCTTAGATGTATCAAATTATCAATAATGGGAACTCGAGATGAAGATTCTGTGCCTGCTAAATCTGTTGCGTCATGTACTAGCTACATGATTGAAGATGTCATGCATCAGGTAGATATGCCTGAAAGACTTGATTTGATTCATTCCAATGAGGGCATAGATGATTCATCTGGTAGTTCTTATAATCACTACATCATTCGAAATCTTTGTGCCATTAATATCCCAGTTTGGAATTATGTAACACATGAACCTGCATATTTGGCATGATATTTTTATGCTCTGATTTGGTGCCCTTTGATTAAAAAAGATGCCGTAGAGTGGCTGCTATTCATTGTTTATGTGGACAACAAGAACTTTGTTCTCCTGATGTTGATTTGAAATTGCTCTAGTGGCAGTGTTCAAAACATCATATTTGGATATATCTTAGCTCGACCTGTGTGAGATGATGCCTTTCATTGATAGTGTTGGCTCTAGAATTTGTGTTGCAGATTATTTTGGCTTTGTACCAAGCATTATTCTGACTGGAGACCTTGGTTTTTTATGTGGTTCCACTTGTGGAAACTTCAGTTTTGCATCTCTTGGCTCTGGCTTTCCCCATGACTCTTGTTAGTTCTTGAAGTGAAGCATTTGGAAGCTACTTCTCCCCCTTCTCTGTCTTGTTCAGGAATCCTGTTTCTTTGGTCTGAGCTCCTGGGAAATTCTTATTTGTCTAATCTTGTATATCTTTTGAGTTGGAAAACTCAGTGTTTGCACACCCACTGTAGTAGCCTTTGCAAGGAGTCTTAATAGAAGATGCTTTGTGAGGTAGAACAAGCATCGATTTGATTTCTGCCTTTTGCTTGAATATTGTGCTTGAGAAACGGAGTAACTGGTTTAATAACTATAAAATGAGATGCTTTTTGAGTATTTGATGGGATTTTGTTGGTGCAAGTGAATGTACGATCTTCTAATTTCGCGCTTTACGAAATAGCTGCTTCAACATTAATGAAATACTGCCTGGCGTTCCTAGTATGATTTTGTTGTTGACAATTGCTGAGGAAATAGTCTGTATTTGGCAATTTCAAGGGGGAAAACTTGTTAATGTTACTTTCTAATGCAATATTAATTCTTTGTTTATGTTCTTCGTTATCTGGTTTCATTTTTATGTTCAAGGCTGTTCGAGAAGAATCTTGATTAACGATGTATGATTTGCTAAGTTTCTTGCTGTCAATATACAAAGCCTGTCCTTCATTTAGTTATTTTTAGATTAGAGTAGTAGACCCCATTTTCCTATCCTTGGTGATGATTATCAGGCTTGTTTGACAAAGCTATGCTTACACTCCATGCTTTCTTTACGTTATGCAGAACAGCCAGGCGTTCTTCAGGTGGTTCCAAACATGAAACTTCAGTTGCACTCGGGACCTGGGAGGCTCCACTAGACCAGAGCGGATAACTTGCTAAAGTTCCTGCTCATTCTGTTTTATGTAAATAAATGTGATGCAGGTCATGCTCTATACTGCCAATACTATTTGGACATGTTTTTTCTCTCTCTCTCTCTCTCTCTCTCTTCCCTCCCTCTCTCTCTCTCTCTCCCTCCCTCCCTCCCCTGCGTAGTCTTGCTGTTTGTGATGTATTTTGCTTAGTCGGTTCTTCGTGGCAATTAGAAGACTGGTCGCACTTGTGTTTGGCCTGCCGGGTTTTGCATTGTATTGCATTGCCTCGCATCCCAGTTGGAAGGGATGACTTCGAGATGATGAGCGTGATGCTGTAAATGCATGCACTCGTGCTCACACTTAGTTATGTCACACTCAGCAATTTGGAATTGGTGCACTGGTGTTTGATCACGTGGGGTAAGTCGCGTTGAAGATTTCTGACACCCTTGATAGTGCGCCCCAGTTATCTTTTCTTTTTAGCCGAGGACAAGATTTCTTTGTTTTCCTCTGCAGAGAGTGCTCGCCTAGAAGAAAGCTTGTACTATGTCCTTCCTCTTCTCAACGCCACGTGACCGACTGTGGCCAGGAATCTCTGGGCGTCTGATTCTGGATTCCCGGATTATTTTAGGGGACAAAGCGAGGCCCCCAACGATGAGATTTACGCGAACTCCTATTCTTGAAGAAATGATTAATAACACAGTATCGCATGAACTGAGCTTGTCCTCCTAGTTTAAGAATAAACGCAGCGACGATCTTTGCGTGTGGCCAATCAGCCGTTGAGCATGCGCTGTCCCTCTGATCGAATCCGTCAATGTTCTGAGGATACGACTCGACTCGAGTCAAAGAAATGATAAATTATGCTCCGTACGACTATTGGCAAAGGAGCGAAAAAAGGACTTTGAAAGAAGCTCGCTCGACATTCTCTCCTTGTGGATTAACATTAGGTTGAATCGTTTCTCTAGGGGTTGACTTAAAATAAAGACCTTATCCTCTCTCGTGCCTTGGTTATGGAATTGCCTTTTTATTTGCTTTCGTTTGCAGTTTGCATGAGCTCCTATCTATATTTTGCTCTGGCTCTCCCCTCCCCGAGGAAAATAATGCAAAGGCAAAACAAGGTATGCAAAAGTGTCAATTGATGATCACATGTTCAAAGCCATCGCACAATATTGAAAGCGAGAATATTTGAGTTGGTTGAAACCAATTGAACTTGTATATATTATAGTCATGACTTTAAGTTGGTCGTTTATGCCAAATCAATCGAGATAGACTACTCTCTTTTGAATATGAGTAGATTTTCCAAATTTGCTTTTAGAATGACTCCAACTGGAGCTTAAAGCATGCTTTCAAAGTCAAGCCGGTCTTTCATGGGAATAAGTAAGAGGAAAGAAAAATCAGACAACTTGAATGGGATGTGGGTGAAGTGCGTGCGTGCTAGGTCACCTTAGTGTTTTTTTTTTCTCTTTTTTTTTTAGAACTATAGAATTATGTCGTTTTCTTGATTTTGATCCACTTGGCTTTCTCGTTTTTCATGCGTCAATCCTTCACCAATTTCTAATTGTATCCGCAAAAGAGAAAGAACTATTGAAGATTCCTACTTTAAACCATGAAAAGTTCAAAAAATACTCAAATAATGCAAAAGGCAAGGACCTTTGCCTCCTAACTCTCATAATCATCTTGTCCTTAGTCGGAATGAGCGTGACTCCACAATTGAGAAAAATACGAATACAAAAAACTATTCATTTATCTGAAAGTATTATGAGAAAAGGATAAAGAAATTTTTTCCACCCCTGTTTTCTCGCCGAAGATCGCAGCGGCGGTGAGGTGAGGGGGCGGCCTGGATCTTGCCATCCAATGAGTGAACAGGTGGAGCTTCAAGAAAGTGAATTGATGAGGAAAGCGACCAATGGGCGACGGCCCCAACCAAATAACAACGGGTAGATTGACGAAGAAGAGGAAGAAGACGACTTGAGCTAAATAACTGAGTCGCAAGGCGGAATTTTTATTATTATCTGAGATCCATTAGAGAGAGAGAGAGAGCTAAATTCTTTTGGTTTCATACGCCCGCAAGGTCCGGTTTTGCCCATTTCGCCATCTTCTTGACACCGTCCCCGTTCTTCGCAATGAAGAACAAGGAAGACCCACCATCGCAATCGACCTCGCAGCACCGCCCGCAGCCAACGAAGCCCGCGAGCACAGTCCTCCCTTACCAGACCCCGCGGCTCCGAGATCACTACTCTCTCGGCAAGAAGCTCGGGCAGGGCCAGTTCGGCACCACCTATCTCTGCACCCACAAGGCTACCCAGAACCTTTACGCCTGCAAGTCGATCCCCAAGAGGAAGCTCCTCTGCCGGGAGGACTACGAGGACGTGTGGAGGGAGATTCAGATCATGCACCACCTCTCCGAGCACCCGAATGTGGTGCAAATTAAGGGCACATACGAGGACGGCATGTTCGTGCATATTGTGATGGAGCTCTGTGGTGGGGGTGAGCTCTTCGATAGGATCATCCAGAAGGGGCATTTCAGTGAGCGCGAGGCCGCGAAGCTGATCAAGACGATTGTGGGTGTTGTGGAGGCGTGCCACTCTCTTGGGGTCATGCACAGGGACCTCAAGCCCGAGAATTTCTTGTTCGATACTCCGGACGACGATGCCAAGCTCAAGGCCACCGATTTTGGGTTGTCTGTCTTCTACAAGCCAGGTGGGTTAACTGGGGTTTTGGTATTTGCTTTCTTGATATCATTGTGATTGACTTGGAAATGCTGGATTGACGGATTCGGATACTTGGTTATCGCCCCATTGCTAATTGTTTCTTGATATTGATTTGACAAAATGTCAGATGGCCGTTATGTTCGATTCTGTTTTTTTTTTCTCAATAAAAACTTTGTAGGCAGATAGCCGTCTTTAACCTTGAATAGTAGTACTGCTAGTAGGGTCTGTCATGAAGATTGAGGATACAGTTCTGTGATGGTAAAGATTGATGGATTTGTCCTATAAGGAGTTTGGGTTTTCTTCTGTCGCCTTTTTGTCCAACATTTTCTGGGTTTCCTTATCCTTCCTACAACCAAGCATCCAAAAGTAGCCTCTTGCCTGATGATGATGCCGATAGGAAAATGGGTTGTTTATTTTTGGGGAGAGGGAAGCTTCTGATTTGGTTGTGGAAAGAGAATATGGACTTTGTGTGAGGCTTCATAGTTGCTTGATGTGCACAGAATAAATTGACACCATGTCCTGCTTTGTTCATCTTGATCTTATAAAATGGTATGTGCATTTGCCAACTGCAGAAAGACTAATTACAATGCAATAGACTTCTGTGACTTAATCTATTTTGCATCTGATGGCATTTGTATTGAACTTATATGTTATATGTGGTGCCTTTGAACAATTTACACACTGTTAGCATCATGGTGAAGGCTAGATGCCTGCTCAAAATGCCACATTTAGTAGTATCTATGTGGTGTTTTGTGAGTGATTTTGCTCCTATAAGAACATATACTTTACAGGAGCTTCACATTCTAGTTGTTATACAAATGGCATCATGCAATTCTTTTAGCCTTTTATAGTTTGCTTATATATCCATTTCATATATTTTTTGTTGGAGGCTCTTGCATGCTGTTATTGTTTGTTGGAGTCATCATATCCGAGTCCAAAATGACTAAGTTAATGCTTATGGGTTCTGAAGCTCTCTATATCTTGCATAAGTGGCACAAATCCTACTTTGTAGATGCTATTAGCTCACAAAAAATTTCTGCCTTGTGCTTAGATTTTTGTAACTGTATCATGCTTGATGCTTTTTGCATAATGTACTGGATATGGTTTTGGCTTTTTGAGGGTCAGTTTATGATGGGAGAAGAAGGCTGAATCTATAGCAAAGTGACGAAAGAAGTAGAAGCATTGTGGGCCCTCCGCAGTTGTCATTTGATTTTCAAACTGTTTATGTAGATCAAAGTAGCAAGAAGTTGGATACTGGTTTTCTATACCTTAACGTACCAATTCTTCTATCATGTTGGAGAGAAGCTGAATACTGGTTCTTAATCTTTATTTGACTTTTATAACTATTTTGAAAGGACTTATCATACAAATGGCAGCATGAAAGATATGAGGAGACATACTGTCTCAGCCAGTTTATATTATATCTATTGTTTTCTCATAATGATTGAGTCATGCTCTTTTTCTAATAAATGAGTCATCTTTGATTTTGAACTTTTAGCATGCCAACCTTCTGATGAGATCTTGAGATCTGCTTAGCCCTTAACACTCTACCATGACTCATTAATGTCTTGACTGGCTTTTTTGCTATGTCATCAATGAAGAGCTGTTAGTTTTTCTTAGATATGCACTGCTCACCAATTGTAGTCATTTCTCTTTGCAGAAGAAGCTTTTTCTGATGTTGTTGGAAGTCCATATTATGTCGCACCAGAGGTTCTGCGTAAGCATTATGGACCTGAAATAGATGTATGGAGTGCTGGGGTGATCCTATACATTCTACTGAGTGGAGTTCCACCCTTTTGGGCAGGTAGAATATGTTGCAAGTATTGCGGCGCTCTTTCTAGTTTCTACTATTTCATCTGCTTACTTTGCTGTTGAACTTGACACATGTGCAGAAACTGAATCTGGGATCTTCAGACAGATATTGCAAGGCAAATTGGATTTTGTCTCTGACCCTTGGCCTAGCATCTCAGACAGTGCAAAGGATCTGATAAAGAAGATGCTTGAAAGAGACCCTAGGAAAAGATTATCTGCTCATGAAGTTTTGTGTAAGTTGTTTCATTTGCATGGAGCCATGAACTTGTTTCTGCTTGGTCCCTTTTTCCTTTGCAAGCCATCAAGCGTTTGGTTCAGTTGCAAAATCCATGTCCCACTTAATAGGCAATTGGCATATCAATTTGGCATTTTTTACCTAGTAAATTGATCCCTTCTCTCTCTCTCTCTCTCTCTCTCTCTCTCTCTCCAGGACCTTTATTTTGTTACTCTAGGGAAGAAGGCACGTTTAATCAATGTCCTCTTTGGTTGCGACTCCTGCTTTATGTGGTAATAACAACATTGGATTTTATGTCAGGTCACCCGTGGATTGTTGATGACAGAGTCGCCCCTGACAAACCTCTAGATTCAGCCGTTTTGTCACGTCTGAAGCAGTTCTCAGCCATGAACAAACTTAAAAAGATGGCACTGCGTGTATGTTGTAGATGATACTTACTTTACAATGTCTTATGTTCTGTAACTTTTATGGAAGTTTAAGCTGGAAATTTTGTATGTTTGGTGGTCTATCGCCATATCGTAAGTTAAAGTTTGCAACTGATGAAAATGACAATCAAGTAGGGACAAATTTTTAGATCTGACAATCAAGCGTTTGATCTCCAGGAGAAATTTGGAGATCAAACCTTTCTTAATTAATTGTTAGATACTGATGGAATTCAGGACCAGTGGTATTGTAATGTTCAGATTTATCCTATATCTCCTCTCATAGATTTTAATCTCCCTAGTCCTCGACTCTACCTAATCTGCGATTCTTGCTACTCCTGAGTCAGTCTTGCTTTTGCTTTTCCACCCTTGAGATTTGTGAAGATACATAAAGAAATTCTGTTTTAATTATGATTGGTTTTGAGGAAAAGTTGATCTATGTCCAACGTAGTGTAAGATGCTAGAAGAGAAGCTTGTTGAGATCGTGGCGAAATAGTACCTATTAGATAGTATAATGTACATAAATTTTCACCGAAAAACAAACGTCGATTAAAAGGATAGAAACTCCTGAAAGGACGTGACTGGGAACTATGAGACAAGATTTTGGGTACTTTTTATAGACTGTTCATGAAATAGAATGAAGTAACAAGAGGATTCACATTGGCTGAATTAAGCATAAGGAGATTCAGTGTTCCTTGCTGTCCTTTTTGTTGTTGAATTGGAACTGTTGAGTGTAATATTTGTCTATAGAATCATATGGTTTATCAATTTTCTTTGGTATTCCCCGCACGATAATATCTACAGTAACAAATGATGTGTTTTGTTAATTGCAGAAGATGCGACGTTCTCTCACATACAATGGATTACTCCTCGGATATGATTACTGATTTATGAAAAAAAATTACTGTCTTTTACCATTGTTTGGGGGTACTTTTTCAGGGGTCTTAGTGAATTGTCTGATGGACTAGGAGGACGGACAAAATTGTCCCCGTTGACACTTCTTTCAATATTTTCCATCTACAAAAAAGTGCTATCATCTGTTGTCGTTAGATGAGATTTTCTTGTCATCAGCTGATGTTCCACAGGTGAATAATATCCACTTTCTTGGGAAAGTGACGAATTAAACAAAACTTTGTATGGTATTGATCTCTCATCATAGGAATCATTTCTTGGCATCTCTTGTTCTGTATCATTTCAATTATAAGGTATCAGTTCTGTGATTGGAGTTATTGTTGCATACTGATATTGTCCTATTGACTCTTCTTTCCAGGTAATAGCAGAAAGACTTTCGGAGGAAGAAATTGGAGGCTTGAAAGAGCTCTTTAAAATGATAGATACAGACAACAGTGGCAGCATAACATTTGAGGAACTAAAGGACGGGTTGAAGAAAGTAGGCTCTAATCTTATGGAGTCCGAGATCAGGGATCTCATGGATGCGGTAAGCCAGTTGGTAGTTATGGTTGGTTCTGCCAAATATGATTTGATTAAGGCACAATGCATGCTAATTGGCAGGCTGATATTGACAACAGTGGAACAATAGACTATGGCGAATTTCTTGCTGCTACGTTGCATCTAAATAAGATGGAGAGAGAGGAGAATCTTGTTGCAGCTTTTGCTTACTTTGACAAAGATGGTAGTGGTCATATCACCACTGACGAGCTTCAGCAAGCTTGTAAAGAATTTGGTCTTGGTGATGTTCATCTTGATGAGATAATTAAAGAAATTGACCAAGACAATGTAAGTATCTCTAGTTACTCATGACTTTATTTTCAAGCCTTTCCTTTCCCTGTTAGGTAGCATATTCTCTTCTAGATTAGTCTGCTTGTTTTAATTACTATTGAAAAGGCACCAAATGTCTGCTGCAAGCCCACATTCAAGGATATTTTCCATATTCCTCTTTGGTATGAAGCCTGCACTGGCATCAATCATTATACTGGAAAAATCATTTCCTCTCTAATGAACAAAAGGTGAGGCCTATGTTTTACAAGCTCTATTTGTTTTTCTCCCTGTAATCAAACCAAATATTCGATGGACTCACGGTAAACAAACCAGAGGCTTGAGAATGCTTAACAAATTGTTATACTTATAATCTATCAATTTGTTAAGTTGAATTGGTGTCTGAAAGAGTCTGGGTAGATTTTAGGCTAATATAGAGAAGCAGTTGGCATATAAATCCTGCTTAAAACGATTGGCAAATGTATTTACAACATGTTAAGACATCTATTTTGAAAATTCCAAGCCATGAGGAAATATCTAGGAGCAATAAATGTGGAGAATAAAGAGATCGTTTGAGGTGACCTTGTTTACAGACCTTCCAGGAGAGGAAGGCACTATTTCCACTTGATATGCTAGATTGCTATGGTGATAGTGTTTCACTCAAATCCTTTTTTATCACCTTAAATCCAGTGATCCATCTTGGTTGGTCTTCTTGCTAAATGTTCAATAACACCATGTAAAAATATAAGGGTAGTGTGGTGGGATTTTAATTAAGAAGTCCCTCTTAATCCCCCACATCCCAACCCGAGGAAAAAAAAAATCCAAAACTTAAATTTAAGATATTTTCTCGATGTTTTGATGAAGTGATTTTTAGGGCGCAACTTTGTTTGTCTATGTTAACCATAAATATCATAGAAGTATCACTAGCACTTCATTTCATGCTTGAATGAAACTGACTTTACACATGGTAAGCTTGCACTTTATTAGTTACATAAGAAGACATTAAATAGTCACCTAATGCATCTTTAAGACAGATTGACAGCAACTCCAGATACTTTTTGTGTCCAGTGATGGGTGTTCGGTCTTCAGGCCATGAAGACAGAGGGGACCTGTCATTCACATCAAATGCTTATGTGTCTATATAGGAGTTAGTATTGAGCAGTTGTAAGTAATTTATGACTTGAAGAATAAATGGTTTAAGGACAGGGATTAGAGATGAGAATTTTTATTGCGTCTGTGGTGGAATTCTGGACCATGGGTAGTTATCCAGTGTAGCAGAGTGAAGGAAATGCACCTAAACCCGAGTGGTGCATAATTGAACGTTTAAGTGATGGCTCTGTACCTTTTCGTGCATTTGATAATCTACTGAGGGGAGCATTTTTGTTGATTATGCCAAACCGTATGATTGAACTTTCTTTTTAACTCTGCATACCTTTTAAATTTGTTTGGATATTTTTTGTATCTCTATGGCTCTTTTTGTTAGTTTCCTTTCATTTTTATGATTTAATAGACTTTTGGTGCTTGACTATCCAAGGCATATTGTGACCACACTCTATGCTAGCTTCTGTGGTGATTTTCCTGTGAACTGATCTATACACAATGGCGTTTGGCAGGACGGTAGCATAGATTATGCGGAGTTCGCTGCTATGATGAGACAGGGTGATGGTGGAATGGGCAGGAGCAAAACCATGAGAGGCAACTTGAACTTCAATCTGGCAGATGCTTTTGGAGTAAAGGACTCGGCGTAAGGTGCTGACATAACCATCTGCTATATAGTTGAGGATGAAGTGATGTTAGGACGTACATGGTCAAATCAAGCTTTATCAAAAGGTGGATGGTATCTGAAATTTTGTTGGGAATCGCTTAGGATGCCCCAACGAGTGGTGAAGAGGTTCTATGCTCTTTCATGGACTGTAACATTGGCTAACAGAGATCTCATGTATCCTTTCTCTCTTTTAAAAATTTGTCAATTTTGAAATGCGAAGCATCACCCAGGCAAACTCTCCTTACAAGAAAATGTTTCGGATCTGCATCTTAAAAGTGGCTATAAATTAGAAATGGGCCTCATTGCCTAATATGTTTTCAATGATTTGGGTCCTTTCACTTAATTGTTTTGTCGGTTCTTCTCAATCAATGAATGGATTGCTTCCCCTCTTTAAAGTGGGAAAATTGCTGATATAAAGCGTCAGGGTCTCGTCATAACAGAGGAAATTCCCTTCTCTTTCACTCCAAGAGAGGAAAAAAAAGAAAAGTCAGGTTCCACACGGGCATCTTTGCTGTTTTGTGATTTTCAACATTTTGGAATTCTAGAAATGGTACTTGACTATCCTTTGTGAAGTTTCTGTTGAAGAAAAATGAAGGAGTCTTAGTCAGGGACGAATCTAAGATCGCAACTTTGTCATCTTGAATTTTCAGTTCGCTTGGCTCGCTTTCAGGCAACTGAGTTCTGCTACTTAGCTAGGCTTTCTATGCCTTCAATCTGGGATTTTGTATGGTCAAGTTTATCTGAGAAGTTATTGCACAATGCAGCACAACCTGTTTTCATGCTCCTCGTCTGTCACTGTGTAGGAAACGGTGAAATTACAAGGTAACAATACTGATTTTCAAAGGAAGAAGTCCGAAAATCCCTCTAAAGTGGGGTCCTTTCCTTGAGACAAGACTTCGTTTTCGGAATATCCTTGAACTTGATCGTTTTGACTCAATAACTTCCTGAAGCAATGCCCATATCTAAAAGGTCCATCATACTCAATTGTTTCAAAATGCCTCCGAGCTTGATCGCTTCGACCAAGTAACTCCCCTGACTCATCGTCGTTGAAGATGACGACCAGCCAATGAACATGTCCTCGCGTGCACACTCCGCATCTTCCCCACCCTAAAACTCTAAATTGGACTTCGAGAACTCTCAGTCAACCTTGTCGAAAAGTTATTGCCTTGATGGTATACTGTACCTACTCAACTTCATTTCATAAATGACCGACATTCTGCATGTTTGGTGCCATTAGAATCAACAATACTATATTAAGTACATTAATATCGGATTGTACAATTGGCATACTACCATCTAGTAGAATGCAAGTAGATAGTTAAGCAAATTAATTATGTTGAACACTTAAGAACGATATCTCCCAGCTTTTAGAATAAGTCAATCTTTATCTACCTAGGATTTCTCAGCTTATATGGGCCTATCGTGTGCAATGTCGTTGGCTTCATGATGAGTTGGTAGATGGAAGAGAAGGCATTTGAGGAAGATGACACTGGCATCGAAACTCGCTAGCATCTATTTATTTCGTGAAAGGTAAATAAGATGTTAAAAATCGTTTTTTGAAATATGATTAATTACATCACTTAAAAAGATTAGTTTGTGAAAATTATTTTTATTAGCAATAAATGATGGTTGGACATTTTCATTTATAATGAAAATACTTTTCATTTATTTATTTTTGTAAGTGATACAAATAAAGATTTTTTAGATTTTCTTTTTCAAATTGTGGATTTACTGTGAAAAAACACATCCTAATATTCTTTTTGTTCTAAAATAACAAAATAATTTGATATTCTTTTTCGAAAAAAATTTGGTTCTGATAGATCACATGTAATCGGACTTCTGTAAATGAAAAGAATAATTTGTAAAATTGACATTTTAAGTGAGATGAGGAATTTTTTTTTTTTAGTATTGTTTATGACTTATTTGTAGTTTTTCACGTAATTTAATATGGCAAATTGTATCTACTTCTGCTCAATTTCAATACATAGGATCATGGTCTTACGATGTCTTGTATTTACCTCTTTTCATTTGTAGATGAAGGGCACCCCCAGTGGCCAAGTCCCACATCCAAGTAAGCAGCAGCAATTCTCTGACTTTTCAATGGATGTATTTGTTCTGGCCTTCTCCGACAAGATATCTATTTTAGAGACATTGAATTCCACTTGTCTAATTTAACCTTAATTTTGACCA
Organism: Melaleuca alternifolia; assembly: GCA_019926035.1. NCBI lineage: Eukaryota > Viridiplantae > Streptophyta > Magnoliopsida > Myrtales > Myrtaceae > Melaleuca > Melaleuca alternifolia. The sequence continues at coordinate 513,130 of JAGKPW010002324.1, forward strand.
TTTTTTTACGCCAATAATGTTTAAGACTAATGTCACGAACCAGAGATTTCCAACTTCCAATTAACCGAAGAGATGGCCCATATGATTGGCAAGACTTGAAGTTTCATGAATTTCAGGGTTTTCATGAGAATTCTAGAATACTCTTAAATACGGTTCGTGAAATGTGTATTTTATGATGTTTTTATATTTTATGGGGTAGGTAATAGTCCTGCATTTATTAGAGAAGATGGTAGTTTGGGGGAGTGAGATTGATTGGAACACCTTATGTACAATTAGGGGTACTATTCCCCTAATTTGTATCATCCAGCATTTGAATAATATAGTTACACACTCTTCCAAAACTTCTCTCTAGACACTTAGTCTCTCTACGATTTGGGTGAAAAAAAAGGGCTTAGCTTAAGCGACCCAATGCACCAAAGGAAACCAAGTTGCCGCACGGTCTTGATCTTAAGCATCGACTTGTGATAGATGATATTAGAGTGTAATTGTAGAGAGCTGATGGAGAGAAGTTCGTGGTGCCCAAATGTTCAAGAGAATGTTGGAACAAGAGGCTGCCGCTGCCGTTGCTGTTGGTGACAAGGTCCTGGAGAAGGTTGTCCAAGAGAAGGACACCGTGCGAAGGGCTAAGAGAGCTTCCTCCAAGGATCTCGTGTCCTCCTTCGAAGACAGACTCGCCAAGATGAAATCGATGATGGACGATTTCTGCGAGGAGGTGAAGGAGCTATTTGACGAGGTCAAAGAGTGGCTTCATGGAGAATTCTCGGGTGCCTTGAATGCAGTCGCCAGGTTGCTAGGCGAGGGGGGGTAATGTCCTCGAGACCCTGACAGGTCACCTTCAAGAGGAGCACGAGATGTCAAAGGTGAATGCAAAGCTCGCATATCAGTCATGACAAGTGAGCTAGAAGTGGTCGAAAATGAACTCAAGGCATGCTATGCGGCCATGGCTCAAGGAGTGGTCGACATGGTGCCGAGTCCAAGAGTGGACCGTCCCGAACCAAAGGAGTTTATGGGAGACCGGTCCGCCAAAGAGGTGGATAATTTTATATGGCATATCGAATAAACTTTGATGCCATGGGAATAAAGGACGACGTGACTAATATACGAACTACGACTATGTATTTAACTAATGTTGCTGAGCTTTGGTGGCGAGACCAGGGTAACGATGAAAGACGGGAAGCCAACCAATAATTCAATGGTCCGATTTCTTTGCCGCTCTCCACGAACAATTCTTCTTGGAGTGCGCCAAGAATGAAGCCCCGAGCAAGCTTAGCCGTCTCTCTCACAAGGGAGATATTCACAAGTAGGCGTAGGAGTATTCTGAGCTATTGTTGGAGGTTCGTGATATGACCGAGTCCGAGGCACTATTCACATTGATGGATGGGCTCAAACCTTGGGCAACGTTGGGATTGGAACGCTGGGGAGTGAAAGAGCTATCGAGAGCTCTTACCATAACCAACTCCTTAATTCATGATCCCCAGTCCAAGGGAAAAGATGGGGGAGCAAATCGCCAGTATGATGAGGATGAAGAAGAGGAAGCTACCCATGATAGGGCGAGCTAAGAAGGCATCCGAGTGGCAGATGGATAAAGCCGACGGGTCAAGAAGGGAAAAACCAAGCCACATTGGAGACAAAAGCACAAAAATTTCCTGTTTTTGATTTCTTGGTTAAACCTATTTCTAAATTCCAAAAATTAAAAAATTTCTTTTATCTACCAAACGAATTTCTGTTCCAGAACTATTCTGGAACAAAAAAACTCATTTTGAAACAGAAACTAAGGCCTATTATGCAGGCCCTTAGTCAAAATTAGAAAAGGTTGGAGAAATTGGTCGCTTGAAAAAATATTGAAGGCAAAGTTGAAGAAGAAATAGTACAAATTAGAGGTTCGGACTTTTCCATTTTTCCACTTATTTGATTTCCTCTAAAATACAATATTAAGATGATTATTGCATTTCAATCATGATATTAAAGGGAAACGAATGCAATGACTTCTTTTTTTTTTTTTTTCAGATTTTGATTACACAGATAGAATAACTTGAAAGAAAAGTCATAAAAGAGATCGAACAGCGAAAAATGCTCTCACGACCCTATAAAAAGCTTGGATGCAGCCCGAGATTGAATTGAAGCCGAACCAAGTGTCGATTTCAGTTTAATCAAGCTGGGGATTAACCCAAAACAAGAGAGGAAAACAAAATGAGAAGCAAGAAAAATTGGATCAGGCTATTTCCACTCCAATTTTGACTTTGGCACTCATTGATGCTCTGCAAAATAAAAGGGCAAAATGGTGAAAAAAAAACTTTTCTTCGTTGGAGAAAGCACGGTCCGAAAAGATTCTATGGTAAAAAATCCGAACTTTGAAACTGTGAAGGAAGGAAGGAAGGTCAGATATGTCAAAATTCGTGGAGACGAGGATATGGATAAGCCCTTCCGCAATATATCAACGTTGTGGGCAGAGAGCAGCGCAGTGTAGGATCATGGCTTCCTCCTCCACTCTCTCCCTCTGTTCTTCTCTCGCGTCTCAGTGCAGACTCTCTCACAACCCGCAGCCCCACCATCACCCCAACCACCAACCCCCTTCGTCCTCCATCTCGTTCTCTCCCTCCAAGGCCAGCGTCGCTCCTCTCTCCTCCCTCAGGCTTGCTCCTTCTAGACCCTCGTCGTGCTCACTCACGGCCAAGTCTTCCGAATCCGATACTCCCGTGATCGAATTCGCCCCCGAAGTGGTCGAGCCCGAGCCGGCCCCGTCTGTTCCGAGCCCCAGTGACGCGCCCAAGCGTGAGGAGGTGTTCGCCGTGGTCATGGTGAGTGGGGACTTACTCGTGCGCCATTTCTTGGTTATTGGCAACATGGGTTTTTGAGTCTTTAGCTTAATACGGTCTCTGTTGTCCAGACAAGCAAGAAGGTAGTCGTTATTGCTGTTTTAATGCCCATTCTTAACGTCTTGTATGCGTGTTCTGGATTTTTTCTAGATTGGGTCGCGCCAATACATTGTGTTCCCTGGGCGCTATATATACACGCAGAGGCTTAAAGGTGCGAATGTGGACGACAAGGTGAGGACTTTCTCTCTCCTGTTTATGAACACAAGACTTAGTGTTGTCGAATTATTTTAATGATCCATTTATATATGCGAAGGAAGCATTTTTTGGAACTTTCTTTAAGTGACAAAGAACCTTGTGCATTTGGTGGAAATTGGTTTTGCATTGGATGAACGTAAAATTGTGTTGTGCTAGTAGGATGAATCTTCTGTGGCAGCATCCTGAGGTCTAACTAGTTGATTCTTGAGATCATATTTTGTCTCATACAAGAAGCCAGGAAAGATCTGCTTATACGCAATTCAGCTGAGACTTTAGAAGCTGGATTGTAGTAGCGGTGATTAAATGTTCGGTGGAGAGTCACACATGCCAGAATAAGAAGTTTTTGAAATGTTGGTATTGCTGGTTGTGGCAATGCAGGGTGGCAGCACTTTCCTCGTGATCTTTCTTAGGCTTGAAAATGAATGTCAACTTGCTTGGCTCATTTGCTTGGTGCAATTGTTATAGGGTTGTATGGTGACATCATCCTTTTGTGGAAGTCTAAATGCTTTGAGACGTAAAATTTTCTGCATGCATTATACTTGTTGATCTTGCAATACATATGGAGAGTCGATCTTGGCCTTTACTTGTTCGTGATTGACTTGCTCAGATGATATCTTAGTTTTTTCATTGTTAAGACATTTTCTATTTTGGAAAATAGGGCATGACTACTTGCATGTCACTTGCGTTTCTTTCTTTGATGGATGCTGGTGCTATTAAAAAAGATTATTTAATTGAATAGCTGAGTCAGACATTAATGCTTCCATGTATTTTATTTCTAATTTCCTTTAGTTAATCTGGATTGTTGGTTCAAGATATGTGGTTGCATTGGTATATGTATATGCATATGCGCATGGGTGCTACTGAAATGATTGAAGTGTCACTATAGTTTAAGAGAAGATGAGAATGTAAACTAATTAGGAATTGGATCAGGACTTTTATCTTGTTTGTGATACCAGAATCTCAAGGCCATACTGTATTGGTACTTTTTAGTTTATAAAGCTTGAAGCATCATATGTTGGCCTATGTATAAAGTTTCAGAAACTTTTGGAACCTGTAGAAGGTAAACAATGAGCTCCAAATGCTCAAGGAAAGTTACATTTTATCTAATTCTTCAGGACTCTGTGTGTGTGGTTTTTATATGTATGCGATGTAAGTGAATATCCGTGTCTACAAGTGCTAAACATGCATGGACATTTGTCAAAGTTTATAGAACCTGTTTGCTCTATTATGTATTGTGATCATGATGACCTTCCACATTTAGAAATATTGTCTACATTTCATAATGTCAATATTTTCATGTCTTGGGAGACGGTAATTTTCTGTTTTAGATTAATGCACCTTCCAAAGGTCCTCTTGGAGCAATATTTGTCATTATTCTTTGATCAAATAGTTGATTCTTGGATTTTCTTCAGATAATCTTGAATAAGGTATTGCTTGTGGGGACCAAAACAAGTACTTATATTGGAAAGCCAGTGGTGCCTAACGCTGCAGTGCATGCTGTTGTCGAAGAGCAGGTTGTAGATCCTTAAGTTAATTTGGAATTTTAAATAGTATGCCAATGTATCCATGAATAAAGTTTTTCTCTCAATTTTTACCTATAAAAAAGAAGAAGAAGAAGATATTTCTCCCAATTGAGGGATTGCATCCTTCTTATACAGGGTCTAGATCCCAAAGTGATCGTCTACAAGTACAAGAAGAAAAAGAATTACAGAAGAAATATTGGTCATCGCCAGGTATAATACAAAATTGCATTTGAAGCAAGAAGACTGTTGAAACTGCTATATTTACACTTACTTAGATCATCATGTTCTGATTTCCTAACGGTTCAACTGTTCAGCCAAACACCAGGATCAGGATAATGGGCATCACTGGCTATCAAGACTCTCCTGCAGTCACCCTTGATTCATGAGCTCCTGCAGCAGTGCCCAAAGTGCCTCTAGCCAACTTTAGGAAATACTCCGCATAATGGAGTAAGGCTTCTTGTTGTACTTGTGCTTTCCGCCACAGGGAACTGAATATAGGTCTTTCCTGACTACCATTCTAATCGATTTGGTTCCTTGAAACAAATCGATACTGCATTTGCTCAACCCTTTTTTCTTCCATTGTTTTCGGCACAGCACTTGCTCAGAGTATTTTGCTTTTATTATCCTGACGATGATCCTTATTTTAATTTAGCCATGGATTGAGGATTCGCTGATATGTTATTATCACATGACCTAAACTAGAGCCCGTGAGTTGGTCATCATTTGCTGACTCAAACGACTGACCTCTGAGAGACCCAACCAATTTATGATTCCAATTGCTGTTGGTTGAGCCTTCTTAGCTTTTTAGACCCTTGGCCACTTTCCATTTCTTGCTATGGCAACAGTAAGAACCATTCATTCTGGAGACCTTTGAGAGGGCTCATACTGCCCAGAGAATAGCCTGTCATAAAAACGATATGGGGATGTAGATTACTCAAATTTATTACTTTCGTTTAAGAAAAATTGAAGAAAGCTACACAATGCTTTCCTTTTTGCACTACAGATGTGCTGTTTGCCGTATGGTCGAACATTTATTTATCTCCTTCCCGGTGAAATGTGGGTTTCCGCAGCTCTACCCCAGTCTAGATAAATTCAATGACAACTCTGCACTTTAAACACATTGCTGAGCATCCAGGAAAATCAGGCAGATCATCTCATAAGGGAAAAGAATGGTGAAATAAATCAACTGAAGGAGTCACTGGTCCATGTCTTTTTTTTTGCAGAGATCCTGATGGTATTACATTATAAATCACTAGACAAAGCACCTGATAAAGTAGAACCATTCCAGATAAAAAAGGAGTACAATAGTGAACCTCTACTGAAAATGTGAGGGCTCCAATTGCCAGATTACACCTCGTACTCATATAATGTTGGACGGACACATAAAATGAGCAGTACAAGTACAATTTTATGTCTATGTTTAATTCGTATTGCTATAGGTGTGGGGGACCTAAGTCAACTTGTGGGTCACAAGATGAGGTTAAGAGCTGCCTTTTAGCTGGACTTTGACAAAGATGCTCGAGACTTAAGCCACTGGACCTTCAGTTCATCCCAGTCTCAGCAATCCCCAGTAGATTGGCAGTTTCCAACAACAATTCACAGCGGGCTTATCACTTATGGCTCATTCATGAATTCGTTTTCTCTTGAAAAGGGTGGGGATTATAATAAGCAACCCGATTAGGAACAGCACCGACAGAGTTTTCACATCATATAGGTCTTTCACTGACTTCAGATCTCCAAGAGCAAGGCCAGCCTACGATGAGAAAAGCAACAGCAGCAGTAAATAAACATAAAAACAAAAATATCATACATAACTGACATAACAGCATTATAATGATCTAGGGAAAAGACATAAGACCATTGATAAGATTTTTTCATACACTCCATCCTCAATGTGTTCAGGAAGCAATAAGCAAGGGGAAGCAGGCTCGTATCTGACATACAAATATATCCAACAAATGTGCAACGCAGCACCAAAAAATTTTGACGTTGCCCAGTGTGCCACTCTATAAGGAGCCATGTTCGTACAACATCTTTTAGACATTAGTCTGCTGAGTTGGAGATAATAATAACAATGCTAGGATAAAGTCTTCCAAGTGAGAAGATCCCTAATCCATGGAAGTATCTTGACACCTGGGGATTACCCAAACAATAAAAAAGGATGAGATTTTCCCTATGTACATAGAACGGACTCAACCAAACTGTTACTGGCTTCATTGACAAAAATGAGTATATGAGCTTTAAATGATGGCATGTATTAATTTTAGAACTGAGAAGAAAAAATGCATCGTTTCTGGCACTGAATGACCAATTCATAGTCTTTATCACTCCAAAAAATTTAAGGCACAGAAACTTCTCTGCGGATCAGAAGTAACTTTGTTGAGAGTTCTGTATGGTTGCTGATATGACTGATGATGTCAGCAACCGTCATTTTCCCTGAACTAGATTTTTGAAAAACACTTTCAAGAAATTATGACAACATATTTCACTAGATGTAAAGATGGATTTGCCAGCAATGGTATATCAAACTAACACCCCATCAGGAAGAGAAAAGAAATCAAAATAGAAGAAAAAACCACCAATAAGAAAATTTTATTTTAATTCATCCACAGAAGTTTACAGTTGAGTATAACAATGAATAATGGAGCGTTGGAGCTCCTTCAAGAGCTAGTCACCATCCATCAATCCCAAGAAATTAAGAACTAACTCAAATAAAACAGGTGTGCAACACATATCATCTTGTTCTCGTACTAAACCAAAGAGAGTATGCATCGGGGGAGAATGTATAATCCCCAAATGAAAGAACAGCCTCACTATTAAGCCCAACAATTCTAGCTTTCTACTAAAGGAAGGTCAAATGTTGAGAGAAAACTTACTCTGACAGTTATCAAGGAGGCTGGAAGAAGACCAATTACTGTTGCCAGAAAGAAAATATGAAAGGGTATATCGACAATTGGAGAAGCTAAATTGATAAAAAGGTTGGGTAGTGTTGGTGTTATCCTCAGAAATAACATATAATTCAGCAACTTTTCCCGACGCTTTGCTATCTGCATCAACAGAATGGCCGACTTGAAGCTATTGTCACAAACAAAATATAGACAAAACAAACAATCTTAGTTGTCATTTTAAAATGAAACATACCTCTCCTTGGAAAAATCTCAACTTCTCAGGCCATAACCAACTCACTAAGGGCCTGCCTATCAATCTGGACAAAAAAAAGCAGGAAGATGCTCCGGCTGTGGAATTGAAGATAACTAGAAAAAGGCCTCTTATGACACCAAAAAGAGCTCCAGCGAGCAAGGACATGAAGAGTGTTCCAGGAATCATGAAAGTTTGCATGAAGATGTAAGTTGAGCAGTAACCAAGAATAAACTTTGCTGGGTACTCTTTAGCATACATTGAGAGATCATCTCTGGATCGACATAACCATTAGTTAGAGAAGCTGAATCAGATAAGCAGTGTTTGAGAACTCATCTGAATGATTGACACTGATCTTGAAATACTTTAATACGAGTAAAAGAACAGTAACTGAAGCATAGATGCATTAAACAACTAGTGTTTAGTAAGCTATTCTACAACACCTACAGCTGTAAAATGGGTGCTGTAACTTTTGCAATGGGGTTACAGCGTTATAACATATCTGTTAGAGCACAGTCACAACACTATGGAACTATGACATGGCCACAACGATACAAAACGAACTTGTAGCATACGATAAAGAAGCCACAACACACTAAACTTCCAAATTTTTAAGAATGATCATCCATCCAAGACAAAGTAGTCATCGTCTTATCTCGAGACTGGTGAACATGAAAGATTCTGGTGAACATGAAATTCTGGTCTTATCTCCAACAAATGCTCCAGACTCAAAGCTAGAGCTCAAACTAGAGCGTGAAAGGAGCACAACTCAGTAGAGACCTCCATTTTCTAACAAGCCGTTTCAATCACACAACCAAACAAAACTTAATTATGGAGAAGTCGCCTTCTTCATCACCCCCCCCCCCCCCCAAATTCTGCCTTTTCCCTCTCTTATCACTTGTTCCCTCTTGCCAAACCATGGACTACACATCAAACCACAAAAGTTAAGATTCAAGACCCAAATTTCAGCAGATGCTCATTCATGGCGCACCACAGGCAACAATATTAAGCACAAACAGCGTTCGGTCCCCCTCGAAGTATGATCACATTAGTCATTCAGTCGTCAAGCAACGCGCACGATGACCCATCGCTTCCAAATCCATCAACAAATCGAAGCATAAAGCCGGAAAAAAACCAAGCGCACAAAACGAACCCCGACGAAAGAAAACGGGGAACGGAAGATAATTGAGCCTACTTGAGAACGCGAAGATCCGAAATCGTGCGGGGGAGCTTGATTCTTCCGTACTCAGCGGCGGGCATTGTCTTGTATATGCAGAAAAGCCCCGCGGTGAAGAAGAAGAGGACGCCGACGAACACCGCGAGCTCCCCACGCGACAGCGGTAACCGCTCCGACTTAGGCTTCTTGCCGGCGGGAGAGTCTTCCCCCTTGCCGGAGGCCTCTTCGTCCCTCAGCAGCCTCGCCATGTCCACGACCACGCTCCTCGGTGCCGCCATGAGGGGGGAGAACGCTTCCGAATCGTGGGTGCGCGCAGGCGTTCCGGAATGCTCATAGAGGAACCTAGGGACCGATCGGATTCGCGATCGCCCGCATCATCGGAACGATCGAGAGGAAATGAAGGTTGATGAATCTGGAAAGGGAGAATCGAGAGAGAGAGCTCGTGGAATTATTTGAAGGAGTTTTTTTCAAATGGCGAACGGAAAGTCGGAAGCCCTGTTGATGATGGAGCTCGGAAGATGGAGGCGATTTTTCCTCTCTTTTTTTGACTTCCGGAGCTCATGCATCAGGGGCGTGAAAGTAATGAAACGGGTTTTCGTGGTTCAAAATTGAAAAAAAGATAATTACAACTCGAGGCCCTGACTTACACGAATTTACACTTTTTCCCCGGTCGTGTCAACCTTCGAGACCCTGTCGATTTGATCCTTGGCATATTCCCAACTCGCTGCGTTTCTTCCCTCGTGCCCGACCACGCTCGAGCCACATCACGCGAGTCGCACGTGCGAAGGCTTTCGCAGGCATTTTTTTTTCGGGACTTTCGAAGTGCGTTTGACGTTTTCTTTATCACGTAGGCATGTAGATTTAGATGCTTTTTGAACAAAACTCGGTTGCCATCCGATCCTTGAAGTTTACAATGTTAAGGGATGAAATTTAACTGAATAAATCTGTAACCATGTTCGCGAAATTTTAATTCCCAATTATTGATGCATCGGATTTTTCGATCTTTTGTAATCGATTAACTTTGATTAGAGCCCAATCGAATTTTCATGAGGCGCTAAAATGGTTGGCCGCGTGGTCAATTTTATAAGGAAAAACTTCACCACACATGGCCATCACGCCGGTGTCAATTGGCCAAAATTTCTATCTAGATGTACAAATTATGGGGAATCAAAAATCTAACGCATTGGAGTGTTACATCAGTGTCGGTTGGCCACATTGAAGTTGTTAAATTATCTATCATCCATCATTTCTAGCAACCAAATCTAGAGTCTTCGTGGCCAATTCTTTTGTCGCTAAGGGACATTAGAAGTGTGTTGCCCGATGATGAGTGGAATTGATTAAGATTGAGTAGCGCTAGTCGATTAACTCTCGCCACTGTCTAGGCTCATTGCCAGCTCCCCTCAGATTTAGGAGTTTTCCCAACACAAAGTCTAAGGTGATCAAGGTTCGAGAATTTATAAATATTAACAACATATGCTTGTCTCCATGCCAAGAATTTATTACCTAAAAAAATCAAATCAATTAATCTAGAACTATAAACATGTACTTATTTAGGTCAGTTCTAACACTTTATCCGTGTAAATGAAACTTCCTAATAGGTTGAATTTGAAAAACGGTAACTATCAGATTTGTGTACTTTCACTAAACATCTAAAACCATATGTTAAAATTTTCTCTCTCTATGGGAATACTCTACAGAAAAAAAAAAATGAAGATATCGATTCAAGCTGAAAACTTTCATCCATGATCTCATGACAAGTACATATTAAGTACAAACTAAATCATATAAATACGATATAAAATGAAGGGAAAAGTCTTGAACAAAAACTAAACTCTATCTCGAACACGAAATTTATAATTCCATAAACCTCTATCATTTGAATTTTTTTTTTGTTATTGTTCTTGTTATAGTTAAATTTCTTTTTTATTTCACAAAAAAATCTAAGTTACTTACCCTAATAAAACGCATGCTGGCAAATTTATTTGTCCCCATCACGACGCATTTTCAAAAAATGATTTTGAAGTTTCTATAGCCAATATTCGCTGTCTTCCGAAACATAGTCACAGTTTCATTTTGCTTTCATTAAGCAAAGCACGAATAATTTTCGTTAGTTCCTTTGAACTTGGAAGTACAGCACTCGAAAAAGTCACTCGAGAAGGCTCCTTCATTTTGCCTTTCTAATAAGTAGCAGAAGTCAAAAGTCATCACTGACCAAATGGCAAACGACAGGAGGGCCAATTCCTGTTACAAGCCCTGTTATCAACAGGATGCATCAGCATTACAGGAAGAAGAATAATATCGAGCCGACAACAACAAATGTGAAACAATATAGTAACAACCGCACGAATGTTAAATGTAACCAAGATGGCTATTATCATTCAAAGCCAGTTTACAACGACTAAGAGTTGAGAAGAGGTCAGATAAGTAGAACTGTATTTATAATCAGCTTGATAAAATGGTGGAGGACTCTCTCCCATTTCTTCATGTCACAGACTCAGCTTTGCGGATCTTGCGGACACCTTTTATAAGACAGACGACATTCAATGTTCAGTTTGAAAGCAAATTATGGTAATGCATGGCCACCTCAGCGTCGGATTAATAAGGTGAGCTGGTAATGAGATGAGTTCTTGTTAGGAGTCAGGAAAGCACCCTAGGAAATGGCCGACCTGGCTCTCGGTTTTGCTTGCGAAACCGAGAGAACTGGACTGCACGTTCATGCTCGGCTCGGTTAGCCTCGTAGCATAGTTGTTGCCGCTGTTGTTCAGGTGCGATGTGAGCAAGCTATCCAAGCTTGTCCACTCATTGATGAACTGGGCACTGTCGTTGTTTATGGTCTTGCTCCTCCCGTCGTCGTACTCTTCGTGGGTCGACACATAGTTGTTAGTTGTTGTAAAGCTTGTCGAGAGAGTCGGGCTATCGAGCTGCGGAAGCTCGCTGAGCTGACTGTCCCAGAGAGATTGATGATTCGAGACGGGCTCTTGACAGGGAGCGAATTGCTGCTGGCCGAAAGAGATGGCTTGGTTTATGTCGGGAATTATTGAAGGGGAAGGCCGAGGATTATTGTAGTCTCGTACGTAGTAAGCATGATTCCAGGCTTCGAATCCTTGTCTTTGGCTGGGGCAAGGCTTCTTGAATGCTCGGCACACGACCCATCCTTCATCCTGCAATCCATCGAGTAAGTAATGTTATGGATCATGAATTATATCGAGTCTGGCAGAATAAAATCAGATAGGTAAGTTTCCAATCTGAAGTTGCACAAACGCCATGTGCATACTCACCATTGATTTTAAGAGTGGGACGGAAAGTACTTTTGCGAACGGTGTAAGATGGTCGACGAATGTATTGTGAAAGGACTTCAGATGGGAGTTTACATACTATATATAGACAATGGTTTCCACACTGTTTTAATGTCCGTGGTAGATTTCTTCAATTGAACCCATTTCGGATAGTTCTTAAGTAGTATATGTGATAATGTCCATTGCGATTACTAAATACCGGCTTCTTAATGAAAAGATAGGTGACTTGCCTGAGGTGGTGCATGTTCAGAGGCCTGGAGGCGATATTCATGCATGATCCAATCTGTCTTCCGTCCGTTAGGAGCACGACCCTGATAGAAAACCAGGGTTTTTCTCATCCCTATAATCTTGTTCTTCGAGAGCACGGCCTTGTCCCTCCCTGTGGCCTTCCAGAACCCCGCCGTGGTGGCCCGGTTGGTTCGGGTTCCGGTCGGGTATTTCTTGTCCTTGTGACTGAAGAAGTACCACTCGTTCTGTTCCTCGTACCCTAACTTGCACCTACCTGTACATGCGTTACAAAACATAATCACTTCACTCACGCTCATTATAAAAGAGAGACATCAGAAATTGCATTAGCTTTATGGGAGGTTCGCTTTTTCTTGGTTGTTGGGGTTGGCTTTACTGCATTTGTCTCATGCTTCTGTCGTGCTAAAATCTATCTAAATCGTTTTCCTAGAAAGAAAACCACATCTTTTTGTCCTGTTGTGCGGAGCATGATTGATCTTTCGTAAAATGTCAGCGGCAAAAAGATGAGACTCCCCAGCTCATAGGTGGAATTGCATGAGGCATGATGATTGTTGCTAGAATAGGAGGTGCTAAGTTGGCTAGAGGGCATATAATTGGACATCCCTTTCAAAGGAGAAGATTGTTCATGTGATAGTTATGACATGCCACGTGTTGAAAGTCATACATGTTTAGGTCATACTATCAATCAACTTGTTAAAAGGTCGGAAGGGAAATTGGAGTGTGTTTTGTGATACCTTCGATGTCCCAAGGTTCCATCTTGTAGAGATCAATCTCAGCTATGACATCTAGATCAATCTTGATGGAGTTGATTTTCCTACTGAGGTAGTAGCCCACAAGTTCTTCCTCTGTTGGATGGAACCTAAATCCAGGCGGTACACACGACTCCAACTCCATTGACGATGTCATCCTGCATTTAAAAGCCATACTTCATGCTCCATGAGAGATGAAATTGAAAATTCCGTGGAGGATTAATCACTCAAAGATGATATGGTAGATGGAGCTACTCACATTAATTCCCGTATAGCTAATGGAAAGTAGAGCCTTATAAAGACAGAGTTCTCTTAAAACTAAAGCATGTATAAGATGATCTACTCTTATCAATTGCTATATAGAATATAAATTATATGGTCTCCTTTTGGTAAATCAAGAAGTACTGCTCATAGACTTGTCTATCCAATTACATGTCAGGAACTTGGATGATTTACACTAGATCATATAAAAGGAAACAAAAGCTCACATATGATTCTTGTATTGTGATTGATTCTGTCCATCACATCGTTTTGAATTTATACACGTTATCAGGAGACTATTACCTCTTAATGAATGAATTGTGTTTGGAGAAATTAAAATGGGGAAACCACCAAACAAGATGGAGAAACTTGACATGAGACCACATGCCTTGTAAAATTAAAGCTGGTTGTTTTCACTCATGAATTAGCTCTAGATCTCAAGAGAATCGAGCACACAAAACCGATGATTTAACAATTCAAGAATAAACTCAAAAAGTCTTTTTTCGACTAAGCTCTCTGTCTCTCTGTCCCTCTGTCTCTTCGTCGGTGTTCTTTCCATTCCAAATTCTCATCGGATTATCATCAGAAAACAAGACTGATTCCTGGGATTCTCATTTCAGCTTCAGTTGCAAGCTGAACAAGGGCATTAGGAAATTGGTGTAGATGAAACAATGATGGAGGCACGTTGTTTTGTGGTCCTATAGAATTGACAAACAAATGGCAAGTATTATATGTGGCATATATGAATGAATGGCAGACCAAGACTGGGATCCACCAGACGACATGACAAGACCTTATCCTAAAGCCAGAAACTGTTGTCTAACAGCCTTTCGGGTGCATGAACCTTTTGCAAACTATATAAGCGTGTGATTTCTATTACATCTAATGTTGGACAACCAAATAAAAGTGGCCGCAAAGGTTGACCTTTTTCTGCCACAAAAGGGGCATGTGTGTTGTTGATGTTGTTTGTGTTTTCTTTGAGTGCAGTGCACTCCGAGTGCTAGAGCCTAGAAGACGTACTTTTCCTCACCTACCATATACGCGGATCCTTATACTCATTTTCATCCCTCCATTTGTCGTATTAAATTACTCAAACACCTAACACCTATGCATATCCTCTTTTTTGCTCATATATTCATTATAGCAGCAACAATGAGCCCTTTCGTTTGAATAGCGGACCCGGAGCTGAAGGAAGCTCGGTGGAGCTCAATAATTAACAATGATAACACGAAACTATAGCTATCATGTTCTGCGCCCATGCATATGTATTAAGGAGACTTAAACCATGTATAATCTAGGGTTTGGGTTTGCATGAATAAACGTTTTACAGAAGAGTTAAATTCAGCCAGTTCGCTGCACAAACGGATCAAGCAGCAAAAACAAACGAAATGAAACATCTATGCAATTACGGTGCAACAGCAACACGCCCACTTGAGGACCAGTGTTGAACACCGACGGATCTTGAAACTCATGGTTTTTTTCTAGGAAAAAGAAGAAGAAGAAGAAGAAGAGGAAGAAGAGAGGAAATATGTGCAGCTAGCAACCAAGGCAAATGCAGCAAGAGATTTTGGCACTCACAGTGAGATGTGGTCGTTTCTTATTGTGGTTTTTTGTCCTCGGGGAATCGAAGAACGTGCGGAGAGAGATAGCTTCTTTGCTTTGCGATAATTTGGTTTTGGCACACAAGAACGAGAGACTGGATGTATATATACATACAGGGAGGGGTGAGAGAAGAGAGATGGAAAGGGAATTGATTGCGCGTGGGGTTGGCTGATCAAAACATTGCAATCGAAAGGTGTTTGTTTGGACGGCGGGACACCAAGTTTTTCACGCCACCTTCCACCGTTATAGTGTGTTCTAAGATTTTGTTTTCCACAGCATCACTCCCTTTAAGAAAACAAAGAAGAAAAAAGAAGTTTGTTGGCTAGCTTTGGCCTTTGTGGATTATTACAGGAGCACAGACACATTGTATATGTTGGATCGAGCAGTCCAACAATCCAGCTCCCTCCCTCTCTCTCTCTCTCTCTCTCTCTCTCTGGTGCGCCGCCCTTTGGCATTCCTGACCACTCATCGGCTGCCACGTGGATTCCAGGTCCGAGTTCGCAGGCTATGTCCCTTCGTGCGCTGTAGAATAGAGGCCCCTCGGTGAGCCGGACGTTTCTCTTAGCGGCCGGATCGGAACTGATGTATCCAAGTAGAGACAAGAAAGCCAATCACCTCGCATTGGGTTCGAGGTTGATCTCCCCGTCTTGTCCCTCTGTAGTGTAATAAGGAACAAAGATAACCCAAAAGGGTAAGAGTGGAGTCACAAAGTTAGCTTCAAAATCGTACAGATTGAAGAATAAACTTTGTCCTTCGCCAATATGAGAATCGACAACCGCAGGCGTTGGTTGCTTTGGTTTTCTCTAATGAATGACTAACCCGACATTGTGGCCTCGGAACTTTACTTTGAATTTAGATATATTAGTATAATGCAATCATAAACGTAGATTGTGTAAGACCCAGATGAATGAGTCCATAAGGATGAGCGACTTTTCGACCAATGAGGGACATTCGGAACAAGTTGCTCTCCACTTCTCCGAGCGAGACATGGGACGGAGGTGAGGGAGCTATAGAACTCCATCCCATGCGGCGACAATAAGAATGCGATCTGTAATTCGACCCTGTTTGCTCTCCAATATCTGCTACTCAGGGCGAAGGCCAAGGATGTAAATCCATATCTGTCCAGTCTAGGCACGTGAGACATCAACAGGCTATAAAGAATGATGGGCTTAAATGCATGCCTGCAGAGAGAATTGTTCTTGTAAGCCTGTTTACATATGCTAAAGTGCATATCACTTTACAGCATAAGCCAGTGACTGGAGGCATCTCTTCTGCAGCTTATGATTCGTACTAACAATTTTTCTTGAAAAGCCTGAGAGATAGAGAAAGTTCTGTTGGGTAAGAGTCTAAATTTGTCCCCTGACTGTGCACATCATCCAGCCCCTGTCCTTGAAGTTTTGACTCGATCATTTACCAAAGGGAAAGAAGGAATAAAGGGGTTAACCATTCCACAGAGAAACTCCAACCTAGGGATGACAAAGGCTTTTTAGACCTAGGACATGGCTTTTGCTGTTTTAGTGCTGTATCATAGATATGTGCATGCGGTCGGTAGTTCGCTTTTTTGACCTGGAGAAAATGTGATTCCGCCATCGCTGCTTTGGTGCTTTAGAGTTCAGACAATCTTTCATCAAATTGAAAAGATTTATCACTAATTACTAGACAACGAAAACAGTACTTGGAAAGTCTTGAGCTACGTCGTTTTTCCCCAACTCCATCTTGCAGATAATTCGATGTAAGTAGCATACAAAGGGTTGATGCAGTCACAAGCCGGACAATCTCAAGCGGTCCCAGTCCCACCTCATCAATGACGAAAGACAATTAATTAATATCGGTGGACCTTGGTAATATATATGAGGGAATCATCACGATCTTATGCGAAATCTACCGACTTCCACTTTTCTTACAATTTCTAATTGCACCTTGATGACTATCTATGTTTATAGACCACTCACCGAACATGGAATTGGACGATGGACCAGGCTTTCTCATCGGATAAAAGCTTCAATACAGAGCCGCGCTTTGGGGTCACCGTGACCTATTAGTTTACTAACGAAACAAACCTAAGAACGACATAGAGCAATACCCTGTAATGGATTGGAGACTACATAAGCCAAAAAGAGAGAGAGAGAGAGAGAGAGGTTTGTGGGTAAAGCAAGGGTGGGTCGCGTGTAAAAAGAGGTTGCCTAGGATCTTGTGCGGAGATTCTGCCATCAAACTGAAGTTTGAAAGCGACCCTTCTCTCTTCTCCTCCTCCTCCTTCCTGCTGAAAAGTGCAACTTGTTTATTCCTCCCCCTTTAGATTTGGGACATTCTCTTCAGATCGAGGACACAAATGATGTTACCCATCTCCTGTCCTGACCTGACCTGACCCCTAGTGCAGTCTCACTTTTGCCTTGGGCATCATCTAAATCTAAGGCTCTATATCTGCGGTAGTTTGCTTTTGACTTGTGATTCATGTGCCTTTGATTATGGAATAATTTTACTTCTCACTTCAATTGCCAAGTTATTCCCGGCAAGAAAAGACGGACTCGAACTAAAAAGAATCGTGGTGCTGCATTAGCTGCCAGATGTGTGTCAAGTGTGCTCGAATTTACTTGATACTTTGTGAAATGGACGACATTACGTCGAGACTCAAGTGCTTTTTTCCATACATGAGCAGGACCCTCGCAAAAGGATTGAATCCAGTGGAGAAATAGAGATTTTCCCGGCCATGTTCTTTTGAGGCAAAACATGATTAATGGGACAGAGAATCGAATCTACTCAAATATTTGCAGCCGCACTAGCTTGTTTCCCCATTCACATTCGACGGGTTCGGATACCTACAGCGGTTCCTTCAATTCCTTCTTTTCGATGAATTTGATGCTTCTCTCAGCAAGATTAGGTGCTTGGTTATAGACGTGAGATTGTTGTGGGAACAGTCAAGTTGGCTCTATCCAAACAAATGCATGAGGGTTAGGAATTGTGAGGATGTATCAAACTGATTATAATTCAAACGGGTGTTTAAGTCCAAATGTAAAGTGAGTCAGAAGACATATAAATCGGGCAAATGGTCTCTCGCACTACGTCAACCCATGTCAACGAATAAATTATATATATTCTCGAACGACTAGGTTGGAAGATTATGCATTAACAAGACATGAAATTCCTTTTCCAAATTTGTTGCTTCCACCAATGATAACATTCCTCAATTATTTCTTATCTTTCGCTTTCTTCTTCGCTTCACCTTTTCTGATTACCGAAAGAAGGGTCGGAGAGCAACATATGGGATTCTTTGGACTGGGAATTAGAGTATATAAGGTCGCCATCGTGGACCTAATGGCCGGCTAGTGACTTATCAGGTAATGGCTGGACGGTAACATGGATTGATATGGTTCCGAAATGAATATGTTGCTGAATTCTCACCTCCTTTCACATTCATCATTGCACTGATAATTGCCTCTCTATCCAGCATGTGAGCCACTATCTCTCCCAGGAAAACTCATGTTATGGATCAAAACCACATTCTCTCATATTTACGAAGAACTCTCCCCATGAATTTAACTTGATTAATTACAAAGGAAATAGATTTAAACATTTGTCTTTCCTTTTGGTTAATCAAACCCAAAATCAAAACGAACTTGAAGTTTCTTCTCACCACCATGATTGTAGTATATCATGAGTTTGGTATGGGATCGAACTGACGACCTGTCGTATTGGTTCACTTGATGAATCCAACCAAATCAATCGAATTGGATCAAGCTTACTCTATGGCGTGAACACGGTCCTTGCTCATTTGCCATTCAGATATCAAACAACCACCAACGGAACATCCATAAAAACGTGGTGGAGGGGAGAGGTACTGTATGACACTATAGATCACCTTCTTCGTAATGAATAAGGAGAAAACAAAGCGTTAGGGTTGCTTTAATTGGCAAATAGACAAATCCAAGAGAGGGACAGTGTAGATCACGTCAGTGGGGTTATCTGGGGCGGTTTGTGGGACTGCCTTGAGAGAGAGAGAGAGAGAGAGAGAGAGATTGTGTTTTAGCTTAACTTGATAGAGACTTCAGAAACCTTCTAGAGCAGAAGAAAGAGAGAAAAGAAAGATTGGGGAGGCCCGTAAACAAGGGCTTTGATAATGACTCGTCTCCTCACATACCTCCACTTGTCTCCACTTGTCTCATCTCCCTTTTTTATCTCGCGCATCATATGGAGGGATCAATCATTGCCTTTGGGTCTTATTCAGTTTTTTCCTTTGGTCATCCTAGTTTAGGAGTTATTAGGAAGGAAGCAGTCTATATTTTTTTGGTGGTTTGCCTTGGATTACAATGGATGGCTCGTTACCTTGTCCTCTATTAGTTTGTGTAAGCAGCTATCACGTCTATCCAAAGTATTGCAAAAGAAAACAGCAAGTAGTAGAATGCCATTTCCTCACCTTTGGTACCTCCTAACTTATAGCAGAACTCATGTGTAGCTTTCCTCGCGACATTACATAAGTACATATATTTTTTTGAATGGACAAGAATCCTCTGAAGTGAAGGGATGAGTCTCTTACATCCTAATTAATGTTTTTTAAAGAATTGATACGTTACCACAATAAAGATTGAACGTCTCTCATTTGTTGCACATTTTCTTTTAATTTGTTTTATTGCCCATCTCAATTTTCCACCGCATCCATCTCTCACCTTTTTGAACTACGTGAGCCACCGCCTGTCACAGCTAGCACCACCACTCCGTCATAGCCTCCGCCCGCCGCCGCCCCTTCTCTCTCCCTACCTCCCTCCATGATTAAGAGTGGAGGTGGTGACATCATCAAGGAGGTGGACGGGTAATGGGCAACGGTGGTGGTTGCACGGAGCGGGTACAAGTAGGTTGTGGTGGTCGTATGGAAACTAGGCGACGAGAAGCAAGCGGGGAAAAGGGGAAGGAAAGCCTTCGCTCTATGATGGCAAGGGCAACAGAGTTGGAGACAAAGGGAAAAGTTGTACAAATTTTTTTTAAGTCTTACTGTACTTTACTAATTTAATCTTAGATTTTTTATTTATTTTATCAATAGAGTTTTAAGCCTTTTTAAAATTTTATAATTGAGTTGATCGGACCGACATAAATGCCAACTGTTTTATGTGATACGACTAAAATTGACGTAGATAATTTTTAAATATTTTTGAATTATTTATTATTCATTTTTCTATTTGGCCCTAGGCCAACAAGGATCAACAAGGGCGGTAATGCCCTTGCCAGCCAACTAGTAAAGGTGTCAAAACTGAACTTTATACCTACATCAAAACACGATTCAATACAACCCAACTCAAAATTTTGGATATTTTTCGGGTTAGGTAATCACTTAAGTTCTTGAGTACTATAATGCTTTCGAGTTGGGTTGTGTTTTGTTTTTAGTCAATAAGAAAAGTATACATATCCATTTTAATCTCCATAATACGTAGAAATACAACCCGACCTAACACGACATGGCCTGATCCATTCCTAATATTTGGGTTACATTCTCATAGCATTTTGAGTTGGGTCAGGTGGGGTGGGGTTAAGTATATGTTTATAATGGTTCAAGTCATGGGTTATAGAAATCCAATTTGACCCATTAATAGCCCTACCAATTGGTGATGGTAGGCGAGGATGGGCAGTGACCTTGTGAGCCTAGGGCTAGAAACAAAAAAGAAAAAATAATAAGAATTTTTAAAAATATATATTAAAATATTGTTTAAAATTGTTTACTTCAACCCCATCCGTGCTATGTATCCATGTTAACGGTTTTCTAGTCAAAATTGATTGGAATAACTCAACTAACAAAACGTGAAAAGACTTATGACTCAATTGGTAAAATTGAAATATTTAGTACTGAATTCATTAAAGTGCAATTGATTTAAGACGTTTTGAGCAATTTTCTCAGAAACAAATAGGGGCGAATTTAGATTTGGGGTTTGGATTGTGGTTTTTTGAGTGAATTCTCCCTAAATCTAAGGGCACTTTCATTTTCTTTTCGAGATCATTGCATCCCTTCATCTTGGAAGATCTCAAACTCTCAATCATTTATGTGGTTTGTTTTTGCCTTTTGGGGTTGAGGGAAGGTGAGTCATCGTGTTTGGGCTTTTGAAAAGTGATATGGTTGCGGGCTTATGTGGAAGTTTGAATTGGGTGGGTATATTGGCTGGAACACGGGCCCCAGGAAAACCAGTTTGGGCCTGGCTGGGCCCTTCCAGGCTTTCGGGCTTCGGCTCAGAGACCACCTTTGGACCTCCCATGCACTTCTGTCCCCGTCGTCGTCAGACAAACCGATCGACCAGATGTCGGCAAAAACGTCTTTCGCTGTCCACAGCGTGCAGTCTTCGCATAGCATGTGAAGCTTTTCTAGTTTCGACCCGTGCGCGAGCGATCTACCACCATCCTCCACCGGATAGGGTTTACGAAGGGGATGGACGAGACGTTCGCGATCACCAGTGGAACTTGTTGCAGTGGTGATTTGGCGAACCAGCTATGTGAAAGCTCAGACGCATACCACTTTCGGACAAGTTGACAAGCTGGGTTTTCCAGGGGGACCAGTCACGCACGCAGACACCCACCAGCCAACCCAAAGAATCATCCCAGCTGGGCTAGCTCGCACTAAAGCAAACAAACAATAGAGACAAGGACAAGAGGAAATAAAAGCGAGAAGCTTCCGAAAAGCTATGTCCTTTTTCTCTCCTTGCACTCAAGACTCCTAAACTTTGTGATTTTCCCTTGCGACATACGTCGTGCGGTTGCATGTGATTCTCTGCCGATGACAAGGACCCGAAGCCACGTATAAAACCGCCTCTGTCGTGCCTTGTGTTGAGGCGTCTCCATGCGCAGATCCTCTCTCTTTTGTGGATACAAGATGAAGAAGAAGCTCTTTCTTCTTTTCGTCATCGCCATCCTTTTGATCCAGGTACGTTCTCAGTGCGGCTCTCACGCCCGGTTCCGACATTCCCACGAGTCATTCTCCCATCAAGAACGTGTAATCCAAAAGTCTCTGTTATTTCGATGATGTTCTTGGTTTCATCAAGAGTTCAACATGTCCCCAGTTTATCAGATCTCATATTTTCCTGTCCGCGTCATGTATTTGTTCTAGGCCTTTGCAGAGGCTTTGCCGGGGACCGGTGCTGGTCACGCTCTCGCCAATGTGAGTTCAAAACTGCTCCTTACTGCATTCAAATATGTTTCTCGTTATCCCTTTCAATAATTAAGAAGAGATTCTGTCGTTCTGCGGCAACCACATAACATATTGTTACAGACTTTCTCTTGAATATTATTATATAAATCAAACTCTTTCTTGAAATTCCAATTAAATGTTAAATGATGCCAGAAAGAAAAGAATGATAAAAACTCAAATGAAGTTCGTTTCACGTATACCATTTATAACTTTAGTGTCAAGTAGTTCCAAAACGAATTTAAATTCTTTCCACCACATGATTAGCTAGAACATATATACTTAATCACTCGACAAAATCCGAACTTAACAATGGTTGTCTCCCACAATTTAGTAGGTGCCCTCGTCTTATTCTCTTTCACGGAAATCAAAACTGGAAAGTACATATAGGGTTCGAAAAAATAATCAACATTAATTTGACAGGCAATGAAAAAGGAAAACAGAAAAGACAATGGCTTGACGGAGTTTTTTTTTTTTTTTTTTTGCTCCGACTACCTTTTGCAGATGAACGGAGGAGAAAGTGGGATCACCGACATCGCTAAACGACATCAACATCATCCTCGCAAGATCAGTAAGTTTCATGGCATCAATAAGCCTGACACTGTTACTTTCAAGATGTTGTGTACAGATGATGATGTATCGATATGTGTGTAACCACAGAAAACAATAAAGAGTGAATGCATATGCAGCGTTGACCGCATATACATGGCTAGAAAAAATCGAGAGCATTTCATATGCGATGTTTCTGTAAGGAGCACCGTCAATAGAAAGTTTTGTTTCCGCAAGCGGCCCTGAGATCATAACGTGGCGCAGAAGTCATGACTGAGACCGCCATCTGAGGAAATGAAACTTTCCTAATGCGATTAGGGTGCGACGACCAGTCGATAGGTCCTACTAGCACTTTCGCAATATGATCGCCGGTTTTGTGATTGCCTTAACACAGATTGCAGCTATGAGTGCGCGAGGAGATGCAGCAAGTCGTCGCGCAAGAATGTGTGCCACAGAGCCTGCAAGACATGCTGCGCGAGGTGCCACTGCGTGCCGCCTGGGACCTATGGCAACAAGAGCGCCTGCCCATGCTATGCCAAGCTCAAGACCCACGGAAACAGACCCAAATGCCCTTGAAATGGCAGTTCTCAACTTCTTTGTCCTTGGTTTTACCCAATTTAATAAACGTAATGTGTAATAATGTGAGTTGAGTTCTCCCTGATTCGCGAGTGCTTTTGTTCAGCCGTGAATTATCTTCTATTTGATTGATGATGCCATCAATAATAATCATCAATATCGACCTTCTTATTAGTCCTTGTGGTTAAACTTAGATGGGCCCGTTGATGCTTCTCTTGGTTTAGAAGCATGTTACCAATATATGTTAAGAAATTCCTTAGGCCTTTCTTGACTCTTCATATTTATCGTAATAATGCACATTTCGTTTCATTGTACATATCCCTAATTGATTGTAATCGAAAGTATCTATATTTTTATTTACTTTTTTATTATGAAGAATATAGAAATGACACAATTTCCTCTTTGATTGCCAATCTATTGTCGCATAGTTTGTACTGTAGCCATGTCAATCTATATCTTGTCGGCCGCCATGCTGCCATGTCAACGTGTTGTCGTGGAGCCTGCACATATTAGCCGGTTCTATCGGGACCTAAAATTTTCATACAATTTGAAGGAGAAATAGTTCAGTCTCAAATGATGTACACAATTACTCGTAATGAACACTCCCAGTACAAAATATGCACCTATTCTTTTGTTGGGCACTTTGATTTCATTTCTTGAAGAGATCTTCGGAAATGCTAATCTAGAGGTCACTGAACTACGAACTCGACTAGTGCGAGAAATATTTATAGATAAGCTTAATTTTAGAAAATAAACTCTCTAGGTCTAAGGTACGAAATCATTTTATTACCCGCACTAGGAGCACAATAACACAATAACAACGAACTATGAAATAACTTATAGATCATATATTTTTTGGCTATGGTACAATATATATTATTCCTCAGTTAATTGTGTATCCATAATAGAATATTTCAATACTCGAGAGATACAAGATGTATCACGTATGACTTAAGTACCTATAATTCAATCCAAATATAATATATTGATTGTCCCACATCATAGCATGAATTTATAAATATGTCAAAACTCACATCTTCAACCACATTCAAATTTCTCATCACTTTCCCATTCCAGTAACAAGACTATCAACCTACTCTTAACCATATTTACTTACATTATCCAAACATATAAATAAATTAAGATTAAATCGTATTTCATATATAAATGACAATAATAATGTATACAATAAAATAAGTGTCGTGAGTTAAATACGATTTAGTCCTCAAATGCATACAAATGAATGTAAAAATCTTATGATGCAAATACAACATAGTAGTTTATTGATAGTCATAGGGTTCGCTAATGGGTTACTAACTTGGAATTAGTTCAAGCTTTTCAAACTCATACCAACTCACAACTTTGGTTATGATTTTTTAACATGTAAAATTGATTTCTTCCAGAGTTGCTACTTATTAATTTATAGTGGATTGACTAGAAATCCACGCAAAGTACCGGGAGCTGGATTAAAAAAAATTACTCATAATAACATAAAGCAAGATTTCAATTAATCTAAACTTGGAAAAGAACTATATTGAATCCTAATTTAAATGAGGAAAATACCTAATCTTTTGAAAAATATCTAAATATGTATTTTATCTAGACTATTCTAGCTTAAAGGAAATCTTACTTAACACGCAATCCAATTTATTAAAAAGAACTATCATAATCTATTAGAATCTTCTAATAATATGCAAAGTTATCTAAAGATGTAATCCAATGCATTTTTTGTGATATTTTATTTTAGAAAAAACAATCAAGCAAAGATATTTACTCACCACAAAAGATATCACCAGTTATGGTAATTCATTCAGGATAGGAAACCAAACAAAATCGACCATCGTATTCACAAGATAATGAATCGGATTGGTCAATTTTCCATGGGGTCAAGCATCATATCTTGAGATTTAGATCGGATGGATGACTGATACACATGTTAGAAAATTAGGAAATAATTCCTAATTTAAAGGGGTTCAAAAGATTTTTTTTTCTATACGACGATATAGACCAAACAATCAACAAGATTGCCACCTTATGAATTAGGCAATAAGATACATGAAAATAAATTTAATGAAGATTATTACTCAATTTGCAATATCGCGCGCCTAATGCTTCCAAATTTGGACTCGATGAGTGGCTCTCGGGCCGCGGACGACGGCGGGACTCAGCTAAGGGGTGGAATCGTGATGGTGTTGTGTGGGGACGATGAAGCTACTCGTTCGAGAATGGTTAACAGTAGAGCAGCTGACAAGGGAAGAGCAGCTCTTCTCAGTTTCGACAATGGAGGGAGCGATGGATTGGAGCGGGAACTCGGCACCGACTTGAGCAAGAATTGTGAGGATTAGCTTCATTGCGGGGCGGACTCTTGCTGGATTACAGGACTAGTTCTCGATGCTAAACATCAGAAGGCTTCGCTTGTGGACAAACTCGCTGGGCTGACTTTCTCTAAATGGTCGAAGGTTTTGAAGACGCTGGACATGGTGGTCAAATGCTGATGTTCACTTCGTATCAGCGGGCGCAAAGACGCACAAAGAATAGTGTCATCTGGGGATAAAGTCAACTGTTCGTTGGCCAGCACAAGGCAAGACAAGAAAGAGCCCCAAAGAGGGAAGTTGGTGTTCATTCTAAACACTGCTAAATCAGTAAATTATTTTAACCCAGTAAAATTTTTTGTAGAAGCTTTCAGACATCAACTCAGTAAGTTTTTACTTAGATTATAATCCGATATGTATTCAGGAGTATGTCGGTTACTGCCAACAAATATTATGAAGATAAGTTTTTCACCATTTCTTTATACATCAATATTTATTAATTTAAGCATATTGAAAATAGTAAACACACACTTTTAAATTCATTTTCTTGAATTATAACTCCACATAATCTTACAATCCTAATGGAATCGCATTTTAAAAAAGCACATGTTTAAAAAATATATATCGAATTTCCGCATATCCCAAAATTTACTAACCTAATTGAGATTTCGCAACATCGCAAAAAAATCCTGGTTAATTATCTATGATCTTTTATATCCTAAATATTAAAACAAATTAGAAATGTGTAGATGTCACAGGTCCTATCTTCTGTAGAACGAATCGAAAATTGGTTCTCTACCATTAGGATTGTAAAATGACTCGATAACGTGATGAATCACACATGTTATGTGCCTAATTCATTTGCAGATCTAATCATAATTTTTCATCTCCTTGATGATATAATAAACTTAGCATGCAATTCGACGCCTATTGTAAGGAAGGAAAGAGGGGCCGGAAAGTATCCGCTCCTTTATCCATTGTGAAAAAAGCGTGCCTAATGTGAGATGAATCCTGCCCTTATTGTTAAGGGAAAATCATTGAAAAAGTTTTAAATTTTTATTGTGTTTAACCAATTCAGTCCTAAACTTTTTTATTCGATCAATATAATCTTAAATTTTTTGATAGTCCATCGAACTAATTTTGGTTAAAAATCACCGATGTGGATGCTGGCTGTCCTAGGTGACATTGCCAATGCATTTTAGTCTATCATTACAATTTTAAAAAATTCTGAATCCTTTTTGGAAAAACTTTACCAAGCTCTGCTACGCTGAAAAAAGAACATGGAATTCTTGAATTTTTTTCTTGTGCTCTTATTCGAAACGCCTCATGATCTTCAATCAATACGAAAACTTTCCAAGGTCCACCTCATAGTATCCAAGTTGAGATTCGACAAATAGGAAATTCCAGATCCAATTCTGATATAAAAAAAAGATTGCCATATATAACAAAATATTTCTCCACCGTATTTTCTTTTCTTTTATATTTTTCCATCCAAAATAAAAATATAAAAATAAAAATATTTTAAAAATTTTCGATGTTAGCACAGGGCAGGTGCCTCGTAGGATAGCCGGCCAGCGTCTGTGTTGGTAATTTTTGGCCAAAATCATTGGGATGGACTAGATTGACAAATTATCAAATTATTTACAACTAGATTGGCCAAATTGAAATGTTTTTTACTAAATTGCTAGAAGTCCAATGACTTCAGTATTTTTTGGTAATTTTTTCCTTGTTCTTATCTCTTCTCGCTATTTTGATGAATTCGCAATATAATTGCATATGATTGATATTTCGGATGGGGATGTTCTTTTATGGAAAACTATTCAGACATGGAAGGGGCTCTCGAATTTTCAGAAGTTCCAGCTACAGGTGGTAAAAATGTTATCTTCAAGCTGTCCTACCAAAACATCTCTGTCCAGGGCTTCGACAAACCAAATCTTGACAGGAGGCCGGTCACATAATCCTGCTATCCTGCCAAAATTAGCAAAAGCCACTTAGAGAAAGTAAAATGCACCTTACTGAGTTGTTTTCTTTTAATTCCATTTATTTCATTGCCCTGCAGCCAGATAAGAGCCGTAATCCATCTTCGGCAATTTTTTTGTCTCGCGTCACAGTTTTTGCAGTCCATAATACCAAACTGGGCAGATGTGAAGAGCATAAATCACTGCGCATCTCTCCCTCGTTTCATGTACTTCTCCTTTAGATTATTTCAAGGTTTTATGCTCTTTATCCCTCTTTGCCATGGCAGTTTACGTGGTTTTTCTCACATTGGCTATGTGTTGGAAAAAATATGGTTTCGAATTGGATAGAACAATGAAGTCAGAAGATTTCGAGTAATCAGGTCGGACTTTGAAGCGTGATATCACTTTCTTTAAGGATCTATTTGCCCCCACAAAGTTGCTAATGGTCATCGGCAAATTTCCTCTAGGATACAACAAAGTCTCAAACGAGAATACTAGATAACAATTCTAGTATTTCTCCAGGGTCTCTCTTCAGAACAACTTAAAAGAATGGCTGTAGTTTTTTTTTTTCCAGAAGAAGACTTTGTAAACACGAACAAACGCAACTCTATGTGAAAGGTTGCAAACTGAACAAGTATATTTGCAAAAGTTGTCTTGAAAAGACACAAACAAAATTCGAAATAAATAAATAATAAATAAAATTTCGAATTTACAAATAATTTTTGAAGCTTCTCACAACAAAATATTGAAAATAAAATTAAAATAACAAAGTGATTAGCGTTAAGTGTGCCTAATAATCGCGCATCCGCACATGGGTATGGTGAGGTCTAGCCCACACCCTCTCATTCCTTTAGGTTCACTAGAGAAACCCCAGGCTTTTAAGGTGGCCCACTTACTCCGACTTTTTCTATGTAGTACTAGCACTTAGTTTGTTTTACAGACAAACCTCCAGCTCTATGGCCACGGTAGTTTCTGCTATAGACAACACTTGGTACGATGCGCGTGCAACTTTCTACGGTGACATGAGTGGTCGAGAAACCATGCGTAAGTGAAAACATCTTGGCAAAGGGCAAGGAAGAAGAGCCTTCCCTTAATCTCTTTATCCTTTTCTTGTACTCGTTTGTGAGGACCTATACCCAGATGGATAATTAGGCTATTTCGTGTCACTAATGTTTATGGATTTGCTTCTCGTTCATGTTCCTGCAGAGGGAGCTTGTGGATATGGAGATCTCAACCAACAAGGATATGGACTAGCGACGACGGCGCTAAGCACGGCCCTTTTTACTGACGGACTTAGTTGCGGCGTTTGTTTTGAGATCTCTTGTACCAATGACCAGCAGTGGTGCATTCCGAACGCTGGTTCACTCATAGTAACCGCGACAAACTTTTGCCCTCCCAACTACTCTAAGACGCAGGACGTCTGGTGCAACCCTCCCCAAAAGCATTTCGACCTTTCTATGCCAATGTTCACGAAGCTCGCGAACTATAAGGCCGGTGTCATCCCCGTCCGCTATCGCCGTGTCTTGTGCTCTAAGCAAGGAGGAGTCAAGTTCGAGATTAAAGGAAATCCGTACTTTTCACCCTTGTGCTAATCTATAATGTAGGTGGCGCCGGCAACGTGAACTCCGTGAAGATCAAGGGTTCAAACATGGATTGGATTACAATGACTCATAACTGGGGGCAGAATTGGCAGACTAGAACCGTTTTGACGGGACAAAGTTTGTCATTCCAAGTCATCGTGAGTGACAGGAAGATGGTAGAATTTGATAATGTGGCGCCTGCTGGATCGCAATTTGGGCAGACTTATGACGGGGGAAAGAACTTCTAGTTACGATTACCTTTATTTAAGTGCTTGTATTATGTTGCTCAAAATATGTATTGATTTCCTTTATCGGTTCCCACATCCACTTGGAGATCAAATATCAAATAATTCACCATAATTGGAGAAATAAAGTTTACAATTCATACCATCGAGTGTTTTCCATACCTAGATTAAACATAGATCCAAAATATTTACATGTAAAATTTACAGCAAAACGTCTTCAAGTCCCAAAAGTAAAGACTTTTCATACGGCATGAACAAAGAACGATGTTTGTCATTTTTCTCTTCGTACGTTGGCTATTCTTCGTGTTCGGCTCTTCTTCAAATACTCTCAAATAGAACATCCATTTCTTCTAAGATTATATCTTTTCTACCATTATCATTATCAACATGATTGGAGGCTCGGGATGGACAGAACGTTCTCGTCGTAAGTATAATTAACTAGAGAAGGGAAAATTGGTTTTAAATACACCGAACTCTTCTATCTTTAACCTGTAAAGCTAATTTTTCTAAGTCGAATCCGTGGATAGAGTTTGCGCAAAATTATGGCTCTTAGTCACTCTATTTGTTTCGCAATATTTTTTTTTAGAAAACATTTTTCTCATTTTTCTATGTTTGGATGTTCCTTGTAAACAAAAAGCATATGTTTCAATTTAAAACAAATGATTTCCTCTTTCAAAAATCGAAATTAACTTTCAAAATATGAATAGATAATGAATCTCAAATCAAAAGTTCTGTGTTTATGCACGAGAAAACACTCATTGCTAGGTCTTCAACATTCAAGCCCAAGTCCATTAAGGCCAAGCTCATGGCATTGGTGCTTGTTTTTGGGTCCCTGGCAGCCATTCCCGAGTCCATTTTAGTAGGGCTCGGGACCCCAATGTCAATGCTCGGGTCTCTAGTGCTCGAGCCTAGATTCATCGAGCCCGAGGCCTTAGTACCCATGACCTAGCACTAGGCTTGAGTCAACAAAGGTCGAGCACAAGACCCCTATACTTATGCCCGGATCCTCGCTATGCCTACGCCCTAGGTCCACAAAAAGCCATGCCTACGTCCTCTAGCTCGAGACCCCAATGCCAATGCCCAAGTCCATCAAGGTTGAAGTCCGGAATCTGGGCCCATGTTTGAGTCCTAATAGGGCCCGTGTCTATCGATGCTAACCTCATGTTTTGACAACTAGGGGTTTTGAGCCCAGCCTCAATGGACCGGAGCCTAGACATCAAGGACCAGGGCCTGGTCGTTGGGATCCCAAGCAAGGGCACCGACTTCCCTAGGCCAGTCTTGTTAAACCAAAGGTCAAGCTCGAGCACTGGGGACTCGAGTTACTAGGTCTCCTAATACAAGATGCAGCTACGTGCAGGCCAGGAGATGCAGCAAGTCGTCGCGCGACGCAGAGAGTGCACGACGTGCTGCGTGGGGTGCCGCTGTGTGCCGCCTGAGACCTCCGGCAACAAGAGCGCGTGCCCCCGCGGAAACAGACCCAAATGCCTTTGAAATAGCAGCTTTCAACGTCTTCTTGGTTCTTGGTTTTACCCAATTTAATATGCGTCCTGTGTAATAATGGGAGTCAAGTTCTCCCCGATTTGTGAGTGCGTACGTGTATAAACTTAACAAAGAAATGAAATATGTACAGAGAAAAAAAAAGAATACTCTTACATATCACTTCTCAGTTGTATTCAGAGTAAGAACTCGTAGGTAAAATAAAGGAAGCCGTTTTCTATCATAAATTCTTGTATTTAATGGAGGAAACCTTACGAATCCATTGCAAATTGATAGCATCGTTACTAAACTGATACAAAATTTATAAAATCGTTCTAAAATAATGGCGTTAAAGAACTGCTATAAGTTGATGACGTTAGAGAAGCATTATGAAACAATGACTTTCGGTGTTCTAAAGCTCATTGAAATATACAACACACCAAACCAAACCGGTTCTCCGTTTCGGCTAGTCAGAGCCGTCATTAAGGCACATGCAGTCAAATATTTTCTTAATTCTTCCATGTCACCTTGAGTTTGAGGATATACACAGATTCTCAAAATATTTCCTTGATTTATCATATCTATCATGATTGTGTATGTATATATTCTTCGATTATGCATATATTTGATTGATTGTGATCGATATCATAATATCTTGTTACCTTGTTGAGACCACAAATAAATTTATGTATTATGTGATATGCATAAATTACGCTACTCTCTCTTTTGCATGTTCTGATATAAGCAAGTTTACGTCTTTATCGAAACTTATGATGATATTATAGAAATTGATCAGGTTGCTATTGAATGGACTCCTTGATAAAGTTCGAGTAGCGTGAGAAAAAAACAAACGTAGGAGATCAATTCTGAACCTGTCTACTAATCTCAGCGTCTTGGAAAGATGCGAACAAATATTTGGATTGGAGATCCAAACATAAAATATTTTGCATACATTAACGTGAGGAATCGCATGTATCATGGGCCTAATCCAGTCACATATCTAATCACGATTTTATATTCTTGACGATATTATAAAAAAGCTTGGGAGCCGAAGCCTACTGCAAGGAAGGAAAGAGGAGGTGATGCAATATATTCACCGAAGGAAAATTTCCTCTCTTTTAGCCATTGAGAAAAGAAGTGTCTGTATCGTTTTATGAATGCAGACCCTTGTTCCATCTCTCTTCTTGCAACATCCTTGTATACAATTTTAAGGTTATTAGAAAATTATTCACACATCGAACGGTTCCTCAAGTATTCAAAAGGTTTAACTAATTAGGTAGCAACATTCTCATTTTCAACCTGGGCTACCGAAACACACCTTTAATTACGAAGGCTGTAAACTCCATCTAGGGTTTCGACTAACCAAATATTTGTGGGAGCGTCGCATGATCTTTCCCGGACATACCAAAATTTGTGAAAATCCAGTACAAGATTTAGATATTTAATGATATTCTCTTGTATGTTCAATTGTCTCACCGCAAGTCAGCTAAATATATATTTTTTGGCCAGTTAAACCCGGGCTATATCTTTCCTTATAATCCATCTTTGGCAAGTTTTGTCTCCGTTACTTTTTGAAGTGCATAATATCAAAGTTGGGCAAACGCGATGAGTATAAAAAGCTGGCAATCGCTTCATTGTTTCATTACTTCTGCTTTGGCTTATTTCGACGTTTGGCGCTCTTTATCTCTCTTTGCCATGGCCGTCTACAAGGTCTTCCTCACATTGGCTATGGCGGTGGTAGTTTCTGCCAGAGACGGTAATTGGTACGATGCGCGTGCAACTTTCTACGGTGACATGAGTGGTCGAGAAACCATGCGTAAGTGAAAACATCTTGCCAAAGGGCAACGAAGAAGAGCCTAGCCTTCCCCTAATCTCATTATCCTTTTCTTGTCCTCGTTTGTGAGGACCTATACCTAGATGGATAATTAGGCTATTTCGTGTCACTAATGTTTATGGATTTGCTTCTCGTTCATGGTCCTGCAGAGGGAGCTTGTGGATATGGAGATCTCAACCAACAAGGATATGGACTAGCGACAACGGCGCTAAGCACAGCCCTTTTTAATGACGGACTTAGTTGCGGCGCTTGTTTTGAGATCTCTTGTACCAATGACCCGCAGTGGTGCATTCCGAATGCTGGTTCAATCATAGTAACTGCGACAAACTTTTGCCCTCCTAACTACTCTAAGACGCAGGACGTCTGGTGCAACCCTCCCCAAAAGCATTTCGACCTTTCTATGCCAATGTTCACGAGGATTGCGGCCTATAAGGCCGGAGTCATTCCTGTCCGCTATCGCCGTGTCCCTTGTTCCAAGAAAGGAGGAGTTAAGTTCAAGATTAAAGGAAATCCGCACTTTACCCTTGTGCTAATATATAACGTCGGCGGCGCCGGCAACGTGAATGACGTGAAGATTAAGGGCTCGAACACCGAATGGATTACTATGAAACGTAATTGGGGGCAAAACTGGCAGACTGGAATCGTTTTGACGGGGCAAAGCTTGTCATTCAAAGTCACCGTGAGTGACAGGAAGACTATAGAATTTGACAATGTGGCGCCAAGAGGGTGGCAATTTGGGCGGACATACAATGGGAGATTGAACTTCTAGTTCGACTGCTTTCATTCTAGTTCTCGTATTATGTCGTTTAAAGGGATGGATGTGTTGAATTCAAGTTCATTTTTTTTTTGTTAGGGACTTGTTCAATAAGTTGATTCCTAGTTGATGCCATCCATCGTCTCATTTCAATTTCCATCGTCTCTCTATAATTTCTACCGGCATTTAGGCAACTTTGTTTGGATTCCGATGAGTTTATAATTGGAAAAGTTCATGACATCCATGTTTTTTCAAAGTCATGTATTAAAGAAAAGTGCCTGAGATTATATTTTCAACCGTTATCATTGTTCATAATTAATATTATATTATCTCTATCTTGTCAAAACCATAATACGTCATGTAGTCTGCATCATCGACAATACAAGAATTGCACGATTTCCTCTCTCGCATATTCGTATCTAAACGAATTTACTTCTTTTATGAAATGCATGATGGCATGATTGAGAATCGACTAGGTGGCTACTCAATGGATTGCTTGGTAAGATTTGAGTACTATGAGAAAGACAATTGTGGGAATGATAACTTGGATGGGAGATTCAAACATGAAATATTCCGCACCTGATAACGGGAAGAATCAGATGTACTAAGTGCCTAATTCTGTCACATATATATCACGTTTTCATCTTCTTGATGATCTTATCAACTAAGCATGAAAGCCGACACCTATTGTAAGGAAAGAACGAGGAGCTGAGGAACGATATTCTCTAAAGGAATATATACTCCCTTGTTTTCTTTTTTTGGTCAGAAATTGCCCTCTTGAATTTTTTGTGAAATAGGCGTTTCTGATGTCAGATGAATCCAGACCCTTGTTCTATGTCACTCCTAGCCATTTTGACATTCGCAGTATACTTCTATATAATTGAAACGATGTTCTCTGAAAGAAAATTATTTGCACATCGAATGGTTCCTCAATTTTTCAGAAGGCTTAACTAATTAGGTGGCAACATCCTTATTATCAAGCTGTCCCGAGTTTGGGGAAAAATGAAAGAAAAGAAAAGAAGAAAAAATAATGATACAATTCTAATTTAAAAAAAAATAATAACTAGAAATTATTTATATGGGCGTCGGATGTGCCATGCAGGACGGCTCACGCTAACTAGGCCACCATGTCAATGATTTTCGGTCAAATTTGACCGGATGACTAAATTGGCAAATCATAAAAATGGTTATAACTAAATTAACGAATTATCAAAAGGTCGAGGACCAAAGTAGCACAATTGAAAGATTTAAAAGTGAATTGACCAATTCTTAAAGAGGTTTAGAACTTAATTTGTCAAATTAAAAGTGTAATAAATTTTACGATCGTTTTGATAATTTTTCCAATTTTTTCCTTCTACCCACCAAACTCCGTGGGCAGCCATTACGAGGATATCCTCTTGTAATGCCATTTATATCACTGCCACTCAGCTAGATAATTTTTTGTCCAGTTTTATCCTGGCTGTATCTTTTACATCACTCGCAGTTTCCATCTCCATTTCCTTTTGAAGTCCACAAAACCAAAATTGGGCCAAACGTGACGAGCATAAATCACTGGTGCCATCTCTCCATTGTTTCATGCACTTCTTCTTTAGCATATCTCGACGTTCCATGCTCCCTCCCTCTCTCTCACTCTGCCATGGCTGTTTACAAGGTTCTTCTCGTGTTGGCTATGGCCACGGTAGTTTCTGCTATAGACAGTAATTGGTACGATGCGCATGCGACTTTCTACGGCGACATGGGCGGTCAAGAAACCATGCGTAAGTACAAATCTCTTGGCAAGTAGAAAGAAAGAAGAGCCCTGCCCCTAATCTCATCATCCTTTCTTGGACTCCCTGGCGAGGACCTTTATACAGATGGATCGTTAGGCTATTTCACATCGCTAATGTTCGTTTGATTTGTTTCTGGCTCGTGGTCATTACATGCAGAGGGAGCTTGTGGATATGGAGATCTTTTCAAACAAGGGTATGGGCTAGAGACGGCGGCGCTGAGCACGGCCCTTTTCAACGACGGACTTAGCTGCGGCGCTTGTTTCGAGATCTATTGTACCAACGCCCCGCAATGGTGCATTCCGAACGCCGGCTCGATCATAATCACTGCAACGAACTTCTGCCCTCCGAACTACACTCAAGGCAAAACGGACGCCTGGTGCAATCCTCCCCTAAAGCATTTCGACCTTTCTATGAAAATGTTCACAACGATTGCGTATTATGAGGCCGGGATCGTACCCATCCGCTATCGCCGCGTCTTGTGTGCCAAGCAGGGAGGAGTCAAGTTCGAGATTAACGGAAATCCGTACTTTACCCTCGTGCTAATTTACAACATCGGTGGTGTGGGGGACGTGAACGCCGTGAACATCAAGGGCTCAAACACCCAATGGATTGTCATGACTCGTAACTGGGGGCAAAATTGGCAGACTGGAATTGTTTTGACGGGACAGAGCTTGTCGTTTCAAGTGACGATAAGCGATGGAACGACATTGGAATTTGATAATGTGGTGCCTGTCGAGTGGCAATTCGGGCAGACATATGACGGGATAAAGAATTTCTAGTTGGACATTCCAATGCTATGTTTTACATTGCTAGTTGGATCACCTTCCTTCCGGTGCTTGTAATAAATGCGTTATAGTGAAGTTAGTTTGAGATTTTTGTTGTCATTTTACCTTAATATTATTAATATTAATTCTCGAGATTTCTAATTGAAAAGAAGGAAATAATCGCATGATCCGTATGTTTGGACAAGGCAGAATTAGTTTAAGTACACCCAGCTCATTTTCTTTTTTCCTATAGTTTGTAAAGTTAATTTTTCAAAGTCGGAATCCTTGGCAAAAGATTAGGCAAAATCATGACTCTTTAGTTAAGACTTACGTCCAAATAGGAGATGACCGAGATGAACACACATGCTACTTGCGTAAGTAAAGAGTGCTTATTCTCGAGTATGTCGCAAGGTATCGACACCGCAAAGCTTGGCCGATGATTTTCTCTTACTTAAACTGGTGAATGACTTGCCTTTACGAGATTTTAGTGGTTTAGGTGGACATTTATATATAAATCGACTTTGATCATGTCATGCCGACAAAGGTAAATAAAATGGAAAAAAGGGTTAAGTATAGATTTTGCTCAACGCCTCGTGCATCTCGGTCCTCTTAACTTTTTTTTTTCGATTAATGTAATTTTTCCTTCGAATTTTTATTTTGCACATAATAAAACTTTCAAGACTAAATCTCACAAATCCAGATAACTAAATGGCTTTATCCCATAAAATATCCACAAAAAAAAAAAAAAAACTTTTCCGGGTCGCCTTTTCCGACTCCGGTGACCCGGTTAGCCAAAAGAGGGGCGCCGTTTCACCATCGACGCGCCGGATCCGCCCCGTTCCGTGAAAGCGAGGGGGGCAATTCCGTAATCACGGCCCGCGCCGCGCCCTTAACTACGAGCTTCGCGTCGTCGTTGTCAATCCGTTTGAGAAGACGCGCATTAAAAAAATCGCTCTCGCGCACACACACACACACTCGCAGAACAAGGCAGATTCACCAAAAGCAGATAGTCGCGAAAATTCCTCCATAGATCCCCTCGTCCACTCTCTAGAGGTCAGCACATGCTCGCTGGGCGTGCTCCCGTCGGGCGCATCCCCATGGATTTTGGTTGCTGAATGCGCGGATTGAGGAGCGCCCCGGCGGAATCTGCAATGGCGTAATGAGACCCCCATGGCGCAGTACAGGCAGTTCGGGCACCGGGACCACGATCTCCACTACCCCAACGGCGCGCCGGATCACCACCCGCCGATCGGGATTCGAGGGGTCTCCTCCGCCGCCGCCGCCGCCCACGCCCAGCCGTACAAGCCCGGCCGTGGCCGGAGATCCGCTCGATCTGAGAAGAGCCGGCGGTGCTCGTTCGGCGCCGCCGCCGCGGCGGTCCTCCTCTCCCTGGGTTTAGCCGTGACGGTGTTGGCTTACTATTGCCTCTCCCGGGACGGCAGAGGTCAGTTCTGGTTTTGAGTGTGAGCTCTTGTTTTCCTCGATGTGGTTGTCTTTTGATGATTGTGATTGCCGAGAGTTGGTTTTGTGTATGAATTTAGGTGCTTGAGGCGGAAATTTCCTGTTTGCGACTTCAGGTGTTGGCATTTAGTGATCTAGTAATGGCTTCGCTATCTCAAGTATTTTCTTTTTTGGTTGCGGAGGTCGCATTAGGTGTTTCGATATTTTGATTGATTCGATTGAGTTCGTACAATTGAATGCCTGGTGACCCTATCGAGTTAATAGGCATTTGAAAGAGTTCATGTTCCCTCCGGAATGGACAAATGTTTCTTGAGGTGTCATTTCACGGCAATATCTGGATCAGTCTGTTGGGGGCTTTTGCCCTTGGGTCGGAAAATAGAGAAAAGGGTGATGCTGGTTTGCTTCAATGTTGGGCTCTAGCCGAATTTTGTTTTTGATCGGAATACTATCTATAACATCATTGGTAGCAATACTGTCAAGGCACTATTTATGTGGTTTCGTATGACCATATTTGTTACTTAAATTGTGTGTTTGAGCATTCGTTTCCTATTCTTAATTTTTGGCAGATAGAAATAGTTACCAAGGCGAAGAAGATCACTTGAAAGGCGACTTTGACTTCCTTGCAAACGTAACACGGACTGAGAACATCAAAGTCCTTGGATTTGGACGGGGTTCAGTAGCGCAAGGGCGGGATTCAAGGTATTGGGACCGGGATGATAGGAGAAGGGATGAGGATTACAGTGAAGAAGCAGTGGAGAACACTAAATTGGCTTTTAAGAATGAATCTCCAGATAAGGGCCGCATGTCAGCGAAAGGGAAAAATGGTAGCCAGAAGTCCTCTGTTGATGATGCTCGAGGTGTCGATCGAAGAGTAGTCGGACTATATAATGAGGCTGGGCGCAATGAACTGAAAATGTATGAAGCGGAATATGAGGCATCGCTGAAAAGTTCTGGCCAATCAATAAAGCAGACTGGCAATAAGAATCAGCTAACTGATAATGGAGGTGAAAATGAAGAGTTTGATGCTGAGGACGAGTATGATGGTATCGATCTTCATGATGCACATGATGATGTCTTGAGTGATGATGGAAATGATTCTGATTTGACCATATCTCATGGAGTGAATAAGAAGTCTTACAGAGGAAATGGTCGAGAATCCTCAAATAAGTTTGAATTTGGTTCCAAGGGTCGAAATGTTGCTGAGGTAGCTAGTGAAGCATCAAAAAAATCATCTCAGAAGGAATCGGACAATAGTTTGGATAGTCTTACAACAAATTCCAGACGTAAAAGTGTCAGTGATGGTCACACAACTAAAAGGTCAACTAAAAGAAAATCAAAGCGCCGTAAGTCTGGATTTTCTACCTTTCTTATCTTCAAATTTTCTCTGTTCATGTTAGCCTTCTGGTTTTTTCATCATTGATACTACAGTAAGGAGTTGAGTGTGTGCTTGTTACATTACATCCTTGGACTTTGAGTACTTTGACCCATTTTAATCAAGATCTTTAGACTACTGCTTTGTAGAAATAATGTGGATTTAAACTTTAATTTGTACCATGAATTTTGCACGTTCAAAAAGCCATCAAATTTGGGATTCCACTGCAGCATTGAGAAGAAAGTCAATGATGAAGTGATGATAGGCAGGATATTTCGTGCTGCCTGTATTTAATAAGATAAGTGAATTCATATACACTGTCAAATTTGAGGGTTGGTGGAAATTCAGCTTGTTATTAGGGAATAGAACAGTGGGGCTCAAAACCAAGGTTACTACATTGGGATACAGAGTCATTCTTAAGTGATTGGTGAATTTGCCATCTGTTGGTTCAAGTGTTGTGGTATCTCTTGCCTGATGTCATAAAGAAATGATCAGGTTCTTGTGAGATGAAGTTATTGAATTCTACTGCACAGCTTGTTGAGCCATTAGAGAGTCGAAAATTTGCGAGATTTGCACTGCAGTATGTAGAGACAGAGGAAAAGCCTGATCGGCATCCAGAATGGAAGCCCACATTTGCTGGGCATCAAACTCTCCAACAACGAGAGGACTCATTCTTGGCTCGTGATCAGAAGATGCACTGTGGGTTTGTTAGGAGTCCTGATGGATTCCCAAGTACGGGATTTGACTTATCAGAGGATGACACAAGTTACATTAGTAGATGCCACATTGCTGTAATCTCTTGCATCTTTGGGAACTCAGATCGTTTGAGGATACCTGCTAATAAGATGGTGCGCTTTTCTCCGTATTATTTTCCTAGTAGAAACTGAAAGTTTGCTGCTTAGCCTGTTTGTTTGGAAGTTTTCTCGACTAAAACGGATGTGTTTCTGCATCTTTTCCTTAGAAAGAGAACTCAAAGTGATTTGTTTCGATACTTCTACTTGACATAGCACCATCCATCATACTGTTTAAAAACTTTGATATTTTAGTTTTTATGTTACCTTTCTTTTAAAGGCCTGTATATATATATTCTTGCAGGTCCTATCATATGGTTATGTATGAACATTTTCTCAGTAACAATGCCTTTTATATTCCCTTCCACTTGTATAAAAATGCAGTTGAAGGATGGTGCAAAAGAAAGTAGTTTATATGTTGCATTTACCTGTTTCTCGTCCATCAAGTTGTGTGCTGTGATTTAATTTTTTCTGACATTGGCTTTGATATCCTACATGACATGCATTTTAGTGGTTGCTTTAGTTTGCATTTTGGTTTTACCGTGGTCTTGAAAAGATTAAGATTGTTCTATGTAAAGTATCAACAGGAAGCCCTTTTGGGCCAATATTAAAAACACTATATTTTAAGAAATAACAGAAAAAAGTTTGAGATGACTGTAAATGTTAGTATTTATACGTTCCTAAAGTTTTAAGGTACTCCATTACACTACAAATATGCTTTAATAATTTAAGGAAT
The DNA here is from genome assembly GCA_019926035.1 of Melaleuca alternifolia. Classification (NCBI taxonomy): domain Eukaryota; kingdom Viridiplantae; phylum Streptophyta; class Magnoliopsida; order Myrtales; family Myrtaceae; genus Melaleuca; species Melaleuca alternifolia. The sequence goes on from JAGKPW010002324.1 coordinate 553,529, forward strand.
GTCCAAAGCTAAATGCAACAAGCAGAAGTCCAAAACCTAGAAGGAAGAATCATTCTAAACACCCCCTTTAGTAGTATCGGGGGAGAAATGCATTGTTATAAAAATAATTTGGACTTCTTGTATGAAAGTATGTATATATGTACATATGTATGTATGCATGTGGAGAAACACAATCTTATGTGGACGACTGCTATTACAAATTGGATGTGTCGTCTAGAGAAAATTCTTTAAATAAGGGGTAACATTCAATCTTAAAATAGATTATTATATGAAACATAAAACGGCTAAGTGCTTTTAAAGAGATAACAAGAGATGGAGTAGTTACTTGCCATTTACCAAATTTTATCTTATGCATCGTTTGAAGGACCATAGCTAAGTAGAAGCTAAAAAAAAAACGAGGGAAAGGCTTGATGAAGTTGGACGACGAACGAAATTGTATAATGTGTGTGCTCTTCCACTTTCTTGATAGTATCCCTTGTAGTATAAAGACTGTTTACCACCACTGACAGAGGTGGTCCTGAGATTATCTCTGGACCTTTTCAATTATCTCCTTTGTGTGCTGGTATAGAATGTATAGAAGATTGTAGTGGTCCATTTTGATGAGCAAGTTTACGTACTTTGGATTCCACGGATTCCTCCAACTTGGCAATTTTGTTGATCCTCTAGGATAGACTCCCTGTTTTCTTCTCTTCAAAGTTTTTCTCGAAGGAAGGCTATTCAGCTCAATTGGATGCCTTTGATCCCTGTATTTAAGGCATTTACCCTCCATCACTTCATCAGCTGATGATACCTGTTTACTTTTTTTTTTTTTTTGGTAAGGTAATACCTGTTTACTTTTGTCTCCACTGAATGCTAAAATAGCTTGAAGCTGTTGGAATTTCTGTTACAATTCAAGCAGATAAACAATATTTACCAAAATAAAGCTCAGAGCTGAGAATATTCGAAACAGACTGAGTAACACCAGCACAGCCCACATTGGAAACAACAGCAAACAACAGACACAAAATTACACATCTCGCAACAAAAGAAGACAATTTTGAGCAGAAGAGACTATACAGGGATATTTCTTGGGTTCCATATTTAGCTTCATCTTGGGATAAAAAAAGCCTAGCAAAAGCTGGAGTTGATAAGCAGAAGATACTCTCCTCTTTGCTGCCTTGCTCATTGGCCAATTTTGCAGCACCTCCATTATCTTCCTGGGACATGTGACTCATATACAAAGGAAAAGTCCCTAGGAGTTTCCTGCTCACTGGAATAATAGGATTTAAAACTTTTGTACCATCGTTCTCCCATTTAGACTAGACTTGCATCTACTTTGATATTAAGGTTAGATGTACTGCATGTTTACCCAAAAAACAAAAATGAAAAATGAATATGCTGCAAGCTGGCTACATCAACGAGCGTGCTGTAATTCTGAAAGGAAAGATGAGCAGAACATTGATCTTTCGTCGAAATGAAGAGCATGTGCGTCTGGCTTATTGAGTGTTTATGCCATGCAATATTTGAATCACACTCCTAGACAAAAATCTAATTGGGCAGGTGATGTGCTTTTCTTATGATTCTAAATCTTTCTTTTGCTATATCATCCTCCACGTCAGTTGAAATTGATGGCCGACTTAGGTGTTAGATTAAGGTAAATCTTTTCTTGTAATGCGAGGATCTTGTTTAAGTTACCCTGGAAATGCACGGTAACATGCCAATGGGGACTAGTACTTAATGCTTGTTCAGATGAATGTTCTTAGTAAGACAAAATACATGTATCTGCTTTCATCAAACGCTTGTGGATACCCATTTTCTTTGCTTTATTTTAAGGACTATTTTGTTGGTCATTTATAATCAACATGTTAGAAATGCTGTATGACTAGAATTGCTCTAGTCACTGGATATATGAATTGGAATCCTGAAAGTATTCTGTACTTCTCACGGCTGATTCTACTAGCACCGTCTGTTGCAGATCACTCGTTTGTCTAGGAAAAATGTCTGCTTTGTTATGTTCGTGGATGAAGTTACTGTGCAGACGCTTACTTCTGAGGGCCACATGGTGGACACAATGGGTTTCATTGGTCTCTGGAAAATTGTGGTGGTAAAAAATCTACCTTACGATGATATGCGGAGAGTTGGCAAGATACCAAAGTTTTTGTCGCATCGGCTTTTTCCATCTGCCAGGTAAGGAAAAATGGTTTATGCAGTGTGAAGAAAAATGATGAGTTAATTAATCATTGTGGTCCTTGTTTGTTGCCCTTTTCAACTTGGAACATTTTCCATACACCATAGAATGGATAATCTATTGTGACTACTATAAAGTATCTGGGCCCTCGACTCATCCACAGCATGCCTTGGCAGCGGTTTAGGACCTCATTTTGGCTCTCTTGACATTTACAGTCAAGCAAAATGCAGCGAGCAGATATAGCTGCATACTACTAGGCAGTATTTGTTGACCTTTGACTTCCTCTCTTTCTGCAACTACATGAGCAAAGAATAAGTGTTCTTTCCTTGGAAGCAGAAGTAAACATTTTTTGGCTATCTATCTCAAAAGATGATTATTGGTGAGGTTGCAGATTCTGGCTATAGTTATCAAGAAAGTCGCCTATCTACTCTTGCAACTTGCTTCCAAAGAGACTGTGCTCGAATAGTTTCTTAGTGAATTTTAAACTTAGTTCTCAATAAAAAGTGGTGCAAATAGAATGGAGCATCTCATTGAGAGAATTATTCATGACTGTTTTGCTAGATGTTAGATTTTTCCATGAGAAAATGTCAATGCACGCTAGTGCAACTTTTAAAGGAAAAGAGATAGAACTGCCGCTGTCTAAGTTGGAAACAGTAAATAGAGCTTAGACTTATTTTGGGTTCTGTTGTCTGTACATATTTGTCAGGACAATGATTATAGAATTAACATGGGTGGCCTGGAGGGAAGGGTGATGAATGTTTGGTTTTTAATGGAATGCTCAGCAATCCATATTTTGTGTGTTACAATTCGCAGGTATTCAATTTGGTTGGACAGCAAGCTCCGACTCCAATTGGATCCTCTTCTTGTTTTGGAGTACTTCTTGTGGCGGAAAGGTTATGAGTATTCAATATCTAACCACTATGACCGGCATTGTGTTTGGGAAGAAGTAGCTCAAAATAAGAAGTTGAACAAGTACAACCACAGTATCATAGACCAACAGTTCACATTCTACCAGTCTGATGGACTCAAGAGATTCAATCCACTGGATCCTATGAAACTTCTCCCTAGCAGTGCGACTTTTGTTCCCCAATGATCATTTCTATCTTCAATTCTTATGTGGCTCTATGTTGCTGCAATATTTGTTAATTTGGATTGTGCTCACTATTTTCAATGTGCTACTTGTAGATGTGCCGGAAGGATCTTTTATTGTCAGGGCACACACGCCAATGTCAAATCTATTTTCCTGTCTTTGGTTCAATGAGATTTCCCGGTTTACTCCTCGTGATCAGCTTAGTTTTGCTTACACATATCAGAAGTTGAGAAGGATGAACCCAGAGAAACCCTTTCATCTTAATATGTTCAAGGTAAGTAGCTTATTCTGCATAAATCTGTCTTAAAGATTGTAGCAAGGCTTGAATTCAAGTGGATTTTTACAAGCATGTCGAAATCGTGATGAAGATGTCCCTGCTTCTAATAGTCCAATCACTTCTGCCTTTTACAGGATTGCGAAAGGAGACGTGTAGCTAAGCTGTTTCGTCATCGGTCAGATGAGCGGCGGAATACCCATCAAGTAGAGATTGATTGAATAGCAATGTGGTAAAGACCCTTTCCACTCGGTTTCTCGGCGTCATTCACAGTGACCTTCTCGTTGGATGCATATGAGGATAAAATTGCTAAACGCCACATTTTGGAAGGCAGTGTTTGTTGTCAGGAGATATGATTTTGCAATTCAGACGCGAGAAAAAGTCGGCAGCGATTGCTGGCCTCAGTGCCCACCGGGAGTGAGCTCGAATATATGCTGCTGATTGTGTAATTCTATGTAGAATAGAAAGCTACGACTCGTCATTCATCCAATTTATTACCATTCTTTGCCTCAGCATGAGGCTGTGAGGCACCCAGTATTTCACAAGGTTTGGTTACACAACGGCCGTTAATTTTTGTGATCTTTTTGCCTCGTCAATGACTCGTTCTTTATCTGTAAGAAACTTCAATTCAGTCTTGTTTGTTATTGTACCATGGCGTCATCTCAAAGTAATCTTTTTTTTATATGTTAACTCAAAGCTCTAAACAAATCCATCTCCTGGGCATTTCTCTCAAGCTTCTCAAGAAGTTCCGAGTCATTATTTTGTACGGTTAGGGGGTGGCATCTTCGTCATTTTTTTACTTGCAGGTCTGTTTAAGACCGTGAAAGCAGAAGAAGGCGGTCTTCTGTGGCTAGCTACAAGACCATTATTCAACGAAAATGACTCGAGCCATGAATGGGTAAGGGCTCCTATTTAATGAAAAGTGAATTTTCCTAGTGCGTGACATCACTGCCCATGTTTTCAAGCAATGCTTTAAGACTAAAATGTTGCCTATTAACACCAGACAGGGACATCTCGGACGGCTTCTTCCGGACATCAGCACTTCTCATCAGGAAGAACTGGCGAATGGCTACCCGTTTCTCTGAAAAGATAAGATGCAATCACGGCGCCCACATTGTGCAAAATTTACTTTAGCTATATTCACACAAGTTACGATACCATTTCCCGGCAAGCCACTCGTTCAAGCTCGGCTGATGGTCGAGTGAGGATAATGGTCGGACACGGATTTAGCCATTTCGAGCCAAGTATGCATGAGATGAATAATCGTATCTAAAATCGACGTTCAAATATATTATACCGCCTCGCACTCAACTAGATTAGATCTTCCATGACTGTTGAGAGCTTTAAGTTCCAAGTTCACTTGCTCTTCCAGCATTGAGCGGCACTTTACATGTGTGTGGGCGGTGGTCAAAGTGAAGGGGCGGAGCATCAACTTTCTCCCCACCGAACTTGACCTACTGCCTCTAGAAGTTCAATCTGGCTCCACTTGATCTCTAAATTGTTGTGGTGGGCGTTGAGCGACCCAATTTTTTTTTCTTTTACTAATCAGATGACCTCTTGTTTCAGTGCATGACCCAATTGAGTGCCACGTGTTACCTTTTCCTTAGCAGTCTATCTACCCCATTTCATTATCAATTATCGAAATTTTGGACTCATTTGTCACTGTTTGCTCCATGCTTTGGTTGGACCTACGGAATTTGTCCGTGTCCTAATTTTCCTGCGGTGGAGATGTTTTCCATTCTGCCGCCGCTCCACTCTTTCCCAACAATTATTCTTTCCCATTTTGTCAAATTCGTCGTCCTCTTGAATTTTTTTTTCCTTGGAATTTTTTTTTAAAATATTGTTGATTTTTCTCGTGGCCCTGTAAGAATGCGACACATAGTATGTAACATATTGCCACGTCATTACTTTCGTTGAATCTTTAGCGGGAGGACTGGTATGAACAAAAAAATTACATAGTTCAGTCACATAAAAATAGAATGAAATCAAAGACCAGAGTAAACAATCTATAAACGGGTTCAAAATCATTTGCGTTTTTATATCTTTTATTAAAATAAGCCTAGTCTCGTTGGAATAATGTCTGAAGCCTACTATGTGTGAACTAGCATCATGCAATGACCTCACCGCTCTGTGATTGGCCTTTTACTAAGCTTTAACTTTTGAGGGTCATACACGACTGGTCGCATAAAGGCGAGACATGGAAAAATAATTGCAAGAAAGTTTGTGACGTGTGAGGTCAAGATTGAATCAACTTGTCGAATTAAAATACCATGTTAGGTGACATATCCAATTGTGATAAACAATTGGTTTAATATATGATATGAACACGAGTCTGATGGTTTTGTCAGTCTTATCGATATTATTGCTGGTGAGACAGTCGGGGTGGATGGCGGTTTATGAAGTGCTTGCATGTGTAATGCGATTCCACCATTTATTGGCAGTGGATGTGGGGGAGATCAGCGGGCCTGCATTTGAAACGGGGAGTCCCATCAATAATTGGTGAGCGATGAAGCAGAGACAGTAGATATGAAGACTAGTCTGTACATGAAGTTGTTAAGATTCATACACTTGAACAACGGAATTCACGATATCCTGAACATCACTTTTCTCAGTTGAGCAAAATCCCATGGCCTCTGCCTTACGGACTCTTTTAGTGAATGTTATTACTAAATTGTTTTCGCAAGTCAACATAGTATTGATCTTCATGACTATTGTAAATGTAAGTGCTCCATGTATGATTGGTTTAGTATAATCCTCACGAAATGTGAAAATGATGATGGTGTAAATCATTTCCTCCTCATGGACCTGGTCATGATCCACCCATATAATAAGAGACCTAACACCTTAAAAAAACCTCAAACTTTACTTTTATCTCAATTTTACCTTCTGTCTTATGAAAAACTTCAAACTTTAAGTCTAGTCCCGATTCTACCATAAACCTCAAATTCAGATATTATTTGACTTCTATCATAATTCTTTTTTTGTCTTATGAAAAGTTCCCAACATTAGGTTTTGTCCCAATTTTACCATCTAGTCTTAATTTTACCCTAATTTTTTTTTGTAATCTCGTAAAAAACCAAAAACTTTTACTCGAGCCTCCGTTAACCTTCAGTCCAAAATTCTCTTTGACAACCAAGAGATAAAAAATTATCTGGCACGAGTTGTTTGAGTATCCCAAGGGTGAGTACTTTGATTGCAAGAGATATAACATTTCTAAGCATGAGAATTTGAAGACAATCACAAATCCTAAGGGTGATTTTGACTAGTGTTGATGAAGAGCAGATTTGTGACTCAAGTAATAATTTAAGATCTTTTGTAAGATAAAAAAATTGGAGTGAAAATGAAATTAGAGCTTGAGATTTTTTATGGCATAAAAAAAGTTTAGGGGAGAATTAATTAAAGTTGAGGATTTTTATGAGATGAAAAAAGCTTAGGATAAAATTGAGACTATACCTCAAGTTGGAGGATTTTTATGGGATAAAAATGTTTAGAATATAATTGGGACATGATCAAAATTTAAAGGACTTTTTATGGGACAAAATCATTTAATGTGAAATTGGGGCATGACCTAAAATTAGAGGTTTTTATGATACAAAAGATAAATTTAGGACAAGAGTCAAAGTTTAAATTTTTAAGGGAAGATGGGGATAATAATTAAAAAAAATCCTAAATCTATTGAATTTGCAATAGTTCAATTATAAACTTTTTAATTGTGTCAACTGAGTTATCAACTTTTTCATATTTTATCAGTTGAGTCTATCCAATCAATTTTGATGAAAATATCACTAACGTGAATACCATGCATTTTATGTCGCACGGTTAGCGCTGGCATTGATTTTTTTTTTAATTGTTTTCTTTACCTTTTGTTTCAAACTTAGGGCCCGCAAAGGTTGGGATGCCCTCATGAACACTAGGCCAAAGCTAGGCTATGTGGCCCCTTGACCGGATTTAGCAATGGCTGTGATGCCCCTCACTAGATCTAGGCTAGGCAAGGGCATCTTGGTTCTCACTAGCCTCAAGGGTGGGCATTGTGGCCCTCACTAGGGGCCCTCCTCTGCCTTAGTTAAAAAAAAGGTAAATAAAAGAAAATAAGAGAAAGAATTAAAAAATATTAAGCGATTATTAGAAATGTCAACGTCAACGTCATGTAGGACGTCTGGTGTCCATATTAACGATCTTCAGTTAATTTTGATCAAGCGAACTCAATTAGTAACATATGAAAAGATTTAGAACTAAAATAGCAAAAGTACATTAGGTTCTAAACTTTTTGGTAATTTTTCCTGTTGAGATGGTCGCCCCAATATTGATGGAAAGACTGTTAATGTTTTAGTGTGAACGCGAGTCTCAGTTAGGTGAAGTGCCGAACTCGGGGAGAGCATCTCAAGGGTTCACGTCTGCGCATGAAGATGACTCGAGAGCGCATCGAGAGAATCTCTCTGCTGTTTACCCTTCTTTTGTCTCCTCTTGGACAAGTCGTCCGTCCCTCAAAACGTGGATTGCCTGAAGAATAATCCGGGTGATGTGAAACTTCACCGAAACAACGGCAATGGTCGACAATACGCACTAACTCTTGTGAATGATTGGTCCTTCTAGAGCAGAGCAGTTTGAACAGTGGACTGACTGTTGGCACAAGTTGAGAATAAGCTTGGAAAGCTCCGCCCCCACATCCATAGGATTAAAGACAGCCATGCATCCATAGACCTGATCCTGTAACTCCTGAACCGAAAAATGACTCCTGCCCAGAACACTACGACACCCTCCATCGCTGTCGATCCAGAGGCGGCCGACGACACATGGGTCCACGCGTTGCTCTTCGCGAGCTCCCACGTCTTCCCGATGGTCCTGAACGCGGCCACCCGGCTCGGGGTGTTCGACATCGTGGCCCGAGCAGGCCCGGGGGCACGGGTGTCGGCCTCTGAGGTCGCCTCGCAGCTCGCCACGCAGAGCTCGGAAGCTGCTCCGAAGCTTGACCGGATGCTGCGGCTCCTTGCAAGCCGCTCCCTTCTGAGCTGCGAGGTGTGCGAACGGGACGATGGCCGGGTCGAGAGGCTATACGGCCTCACGCAGGCGGCTCGCTTCTTTGTGAAGGAAGGGGAAGAGGGCTCGTTGGCTTCGTTGTTGGAGCTTTCCTTCCATCCGGCTGCGCAGCAAGTTTGGTATGCCTTACACGAATAAAAAATATTACATAGGCTCATTTTATCTATCTCATGGAGTTCAATCGTACTTTACTTTTGTAGGCAGTATGGAGTGAAATATTAGAGGGGATTGCAATCTAGCTTTTGCCTTGGCAATGCATGCTTTAATAATACATATGCACATGCTAAAGGAAGCGTGAAATAACAAAGAGTGCCTTGAACGCAACATCTATCTACTTCGATGATGAGCTTGCCATTGACTGGTTTTCAAGTGGAGTTTCAGACTTTAGGCAGTGATTCAGGGCAAAACTTTGATTTGATTATTCTTTTGGACACATCGTGTCATTTGTCCAACATTAGACATTCTAAATGTCTATGTTCAGGGAAATAATTAGGATTTAGTAATTCAAAGTATCAAACTTCCTCCATGTAATGCTGGCCATATTTTCCAATCTCGATGTTTTTGCAATGATCCTGCGCCACACTATATATGCAGGTTGCAATTGGACGATCACATACTTGAAGGGGGGAACCAATTCAAGAAAGTTCACGGGATCTCGATTTTTGAGTTCATGGATATCGATCCGGCATTTAACAATACGTTCAACAAGGCGATGGCCTCTTTGACGACGATAGTAATGAGAAAAATTCTTGAAGTGTATCAAGGCTTTAAGGATCTGACGACATTAGTCGATGTGGCCGGAGGAACTGGCAAGTGTCTCAATATGATCATCTCCAAGTACCCTTCTATCAAGGGCATCAACTTTGATTTGCCTCATGTGATAGAAAGTGCGCCTTCTTATGCCGGTAGACCCCTTCCTCCCTCCTTGTACAAGCTGGTGTGCTTTTATGAGTGAATCTCGCTTTTTCTCCAACCCTGATTAGAGAAATTTTCTTCAAGTAATTCTCTGATTGATAGGTTGCAAAACGTGACCATTCCCCATATTTCGCTTTCTGGGCAGAGTCTTGTCCTTTCCCTTTAGATTTAATTTGAAAGTAGCAGTTCTCGTATACCGTCAGGCGTGTGGGAAATACCAAAAGACATTCTAGAAGAAAACTTGCTATGTTTGGACTATTCGCGTACGGTTATTTGATCCTTTATCACAACGATGCGTTTTTGAAATCATTAATTTCATGCTTTAGTTAATACTAATAGGGACATATAAATAATTTAATGCGGGTGATACATTGTTCCATGACTTGTAGGAATCCAGCACGTCGGTGGGAGTATGTTCTCTACCATTCCAAAGGCAGATGCAATCATGATCAAGGTGAATGTAGAGTACCGTCGGTTTACAGATTTTGAAACTTATTCTGAATTGTAATATATCATGACCGCCAATGATATCCGTGTGATAATGTTATTAATTTACAGGATACCTTGCATAATTGGAATGACGAGAACTGCATCAAAATATTGAAGAACTGCTACGAGGCGTTGCCGAGTAAAGGTAAAGCAATAGTGATAAGTATAGTGTTGCCAGAGGCGCCGGAAACAAGCGCCGCGTCACTGTATGCCGCTACACTAGATAACACGATGTTGATGCAACCGGGAGGCCAAGAGAGGACGGAGAGAGAATTTCGGGCCTTGTCCAAAGTGGCCGGCTTCTCCGAGCTCAGAGTCGATTGCGTCGCTAGTAATCTTTGGGCAGTCATGGAGTTCTACAAGTGAGAGACTCTCCTATGAGTCCAGTTTGTTAGGAGTTTGCTTTTAGCAAAAAGAAGAAGAAGCATTGTCTACGTAGATGGGAGGATGTGTAATCCCCGACGTGACCTATAATTGCAGATGAAATAAACGAAGTTGTCCACTTTTACTTGTTATCCGAATCTTAATTTCAGTAACCAGTTAAACTAGATTATGAATGGTTTTACATTAGTCGATAACCATCTGACCTGGCGACAATTACCAACGAGGAAGTCTCATCTCCATGTTGTTTAGTGGAATGTCAAGCTCACGTCTTGAGGTTGACGTGCCTCTAGCAATTGGTTTGACTTAACGACGGGAGGCGTTTATTCATTTAGTTTTAATTCCGCAGGTTTGGGTGGCTTATTATAGGCGAATTAAACTACTAAGACCACATAATGATCTTCCTCTGACGACGTCCTTTTTTTTATCATGCAATACGAGTATCCAAGAATCTCTATCAGGTTTAAGAGTATTTCGTCATCTGATCTCAACAGTAAACATGCTCTGTATGTTCTCATGCGTTCATTCCAGACATTAACAAGAGTGCTACCCAAGTCCTTTGCGTTTAATAGTCTAAATAACTCCCCTAGCAATCCACAATATAAACTATTTTTATTAGCAGAAGTTTCGGATATATAAATTAAGGAAGCAAGTATTGGAGTAGAGGCTAGCACTTCATAGGAGGAACCGGAAGGCCTGTAGACATGAAATAAGGTTGAAAGCATTGACAGATTTGTGGTGATTGCTATTGAAGACTCCAGCGTTAATTTAAACTTGTTCGCTCGAGTGCCATTAATGACATGCCTTTGCCACTAAATTGATGTGGCATTAATTGATCATGTAACATTCGGCGTAATTCACTGATAAAATGAGGTTAATAAGTGAATGCATCAAATGACACATTTTCCATATGTTTGCCCCAAATAAATAACTAGGGGCAAAATTAGTGAAATTAGCCATGTTCTTCAAACCCTAAATCTCTTAAATAAGGATTAGAGGCAAAATTATCTTCTGAAATTCAGACATGCGAGTGATGCTCCTGCAAAGGAGCCCTAAAGGTGCAAGAGCTGCTGAGAGGGGGACAAGTTAGGAGGCTTCCTGAGATTTTCGACTCAAATTCTGCTGACAGTGAGAACTTCCTCGGAGAGGTTGAATTGATGAAGAAGTACGAGAAAGAGAGGCTTGAGCAGGGCTTGAGCATCTCACTCAACGTGTTCAGTGACATAAAGAAAGACGATTCTAATGGCTTCCCGTTTCCGAGCTCTAATTCTTAGATAGTAGGGGTTCCATTGAGAGATTGAGTCAGTAAAGAATGATGAGCCAGAGAGGCTTGAACAGGGCTCGGGTGTCTCCTTCAAACGCATGCAGATGAATGCCATGAAAAGACGTTAATCTGTATGCTTACATCCATCCAGGAACAAGGTTTCATTTACAAATCAATTTGGGTGAATAAAGGGCCAAAACGACGCCCCATTTTCCCCATATAAATTCAAAACCGTCCAAGTTGGACTTGACTATCTTTTAGAAAAGCCGAGTCACAGTCGACATTTAATTTAAAAAGGGACATGTGACGAATAGCACAAATGAGCAATCAATTAAATAATTTTCTCATGAACGTGGCACTCAAGTGATAAAGAAAAGTCATGATATTCAAGTGAGCATCACACAAATATGATAACACTTGCTGCATCTTTATCCATATATTTCTTAAGAAGTCGAGTCATTGATCTGTTCAACTGGGGTGGCTTCGTCATTCCTTTCTCTAAGTTCCATTCAAGACCAAGCAGAAAGGAGATGGTCTTCAGTGGCTACATCTACAAAGTCAATTAACGAAAATGACAAGCCATGAGTGAGCTCCGGCTAACATTCAAAGATGACTGCGGATGATGTTCCCAAGGAATGTTTTTTTGACTAGGAAACATCGCATTTGAACACCAGACGAGGAGACCTCAGACGGTGCCTTCAGGACATCGCCGCCCTATGACTTCAATAAACACTTCACATCAGGAGCAACTGGTGCCGCGTATAGTATGTTCTATGCCCTTTTGTATCCTTATGTGCATGTCTTGCCTGTCACCGCGATGTTTACGTATATGGTAATTTTGGCATTTTCTGCACCACGCTTGTCATTTTTATCTAGAAGAAGAGGAAGCAATGCGATGGTAGCTACACCTTAATTTTCTTCCCCAGCAACGGGCTTGCTTGATCACACCTTTTTCCACGGAAACGGGCTCGCTTACTTCATCGGTTTTCAAGAGGAAATAAGAAGTTCTACCTGCCACACATGATGCCACACATGATTCTGATGTAACAATAAAAAGAAATTAAGTTCAGGGATATTTTAATTAATGTGCTACAGAGTTTGTACTATTAACGCTCCGTTCATTTCGCGGATAATGTAGCGTTTCTGGAAAAAAAAATTGAAAAATCATTTTTTTATGTTCGTTTATCAAAAACTGCCCGCGCGTGGGCCTCAAGCGAGGTCGATGCATGCTTTTAAAACCCGTGATATTTAAAGGTAAATGGAGAACATGAAAAATATTTTTCCCTTTCAAAAAAGCGAAAAATATTTTCCCCATTTTTTAAGGTGTTTTTTCCATTGGTAGAAAATATTTTTCTTGACTATTTTATTTTCCGTGAAATGAACAACGGAAAATTCGGAAAATATCTTCCTTGAAGTTATTTTCCGTAAAATGAACAGAGCCTAAAAGTATATTTTTCTGCGTAAATAAAAATAATTTTTCTTATGTACTTTTCTTTCAAACTTTAATACATTTAAAAGATCTAAATTTTTGTAAAAAAATTATGAAATACTATACATGATTTTGCATGTTTATGTTTGTATAGTTTGAAGAGTTTCATGTGTTTTTTTTTATTTGCTAGAAAAAAACTCCGATTGTGAAAGCCATGAAATTTGAAAAAGGAAAAATTATCTTAACTCAACTTCATTAAATTGAATGACGCTTCATACCAATATTCATTCTTTGACTGAATTAAACGTACGGTTGAACGCTTAATTCTTTTCGGTCCCTTTCACAAATAACACAATATAATCTAAGTATCTAGCTAGTTTAGTCGAATGCGTCTATCGGAACACTCGAAGCCAAACATGACATTGGTTATAGCCTGGATAACTTCTTTTCAGAGGCTTTCGTCTATGGAAACATGGAGCAATTATGGGAGATTTACATAATACAGCGTTGCTGTCCGAAAACATTATAAGGAAAGACTTTGCAAATCGTGTCCATGATTGTACAACTAGGGTTTTGCTGCGTTGTGAACTGCATCCGGTAGGTCAAAGTTCAATGACATTGTCCCGATGAACAAAATCTTTTGTGCGCCGATTTAGTAGTTCATTGTATTACAAGAATTGGATGTATTTATTGCATGTGTATCGTTTCTTTGTTTTCGTAGAAACGCTAGTCAGAAGAAACCTAATGATAAGGTCCTCGCCGATTTAGTATTTCGAACATTTTCCTCACGCTTTGTTAATTGAGTTCATCCAATTAATTTTAACTGTGAATTTTTAATGTAGATGTTAATCATCTTAAATGGCATGATTGGTGACACTTGAGATGTGTTGATGAGGGCTGCCCTTGCTGCCCTTGAACAAGGGTTGTCCTCGCCTAGGTGAGGGTGAGGGAGACCGTCGCCAACTCAAGAGAAGGCTGTCCTTGCTCGCTTAGGCAAGGGTGATCCTAGCATGAGCAAGGGCTACCAACCTAGCTTGAGGATGGCCTTCACTTGAGGCCAACGACCTACACTAGCCATCAGTGAGACCTAGTGGTGGTTAGCGAAGGGAAAAAGAAAGAACAACTAAAATATAGAAAAAAAGGTCAAAATATTATTAATTTTTTTTTGTCAAGATTAGCTATCTAATCTCAGTTGCGTTATATAAGAAAATTGACATTCACATCGGCTATCTTTGGTTAAAATTGATTAGTGGACTCAATTAACAAAACACGAAAATATTTGTGATTGAATTGATAAAAAAATTTAAAAAAATATGACGGAATTGATAAAAAAAAATTCTATAGGTTGAGAATTTCTGGATAATTTCTCCGTTTTGTCAAATTGAAAATAAGTACCAAAGCAGGGACTTTCTCCCACCAAAGTTGGAACATCTTTCCACTGAAATATCAACCTTATTGCACTTGACCTGCAAAGTTGTTGTGAAGTGAGTATTGAGCATCAAAATCTTCTCAATCAGACGGTATTTTGCGTCATTGCATGACCCCCCCCCCCCATCGAGTGCCACATGTCGACATTTCCCCCCGCGTTCTACCCATGCCTTGAAGTTCGATTCACTGTTGTTGTCGCCTTATAAGATTACAAAGTGGCCGGCGACAAGTCATTCGATAGAAACCCGTAATGTCATTCTGATGATAAAGTCTAGTGATGATGCACCTTCGAGAAACCCGAAAGACAAATCAAAACCCACCATTCTCTCCGCCGACCCTGGCGTCGGAGCCAATCCTGCATCTATCAGATTTCCAAGTCTTCGGTATGGAAAAGTCCATGGGTTTCCACCATCCCAAAGGGTTGTTTTCCTAGTCTTTACTTTTCAATGCTTTCAAAGTCTACATGAAGTCTGGCAGAACAAGCGCGAGCAGTCTGTTCAGACACCGCGTGCCCACACGCTGACTTTTCATTTGGAGATAATTATATAACTAATCCATGAATTTTGGCTGAGCATATAATATCATCTCCAAACTCTTAATCTATTCAATATGATTCTTGAATTTTAACTCAATATGCGATGTGGTTGCTAAATTTTTCACGAGCGTTAACTTTAGGCCTAAAGTTATATGAAAATTTCTAATGTCGTCATTCTATTATAAATGTATGTTCCTGTATTATATTAAATAAATTAAAATGTTAAGAACAACATAGTATATTGAGTTAAAATATAAAAAACATAGTATATTGAGTTAAAATATAAAACTCATATTAAAAAATTAAAAGTTCAAAATGATATAATACATTGAATCAAATTGTATGGATTTTTTGTGTCAGTTCTTGTTTCACTAGTAAAGAACTGAGTAAAGAAACAGAGATGCGACATACACAATGGACAAAAGGTATCACAAAGTCCATAGTACCATATGATTCTCAAGAAAATATTTGCCGCTCGGTCGGTTGGTGCTTGCTTTTGGAGAGTAGGTGGGAATTTCCTCTCACCGAGGCAAATCAGTGGACAGGTTCATTTCCATTGGACTTGTGGTCATGGATCAACGCTACATCGCGAGAATTAGGTTTGACCCGCAAAGCATGCAAATAATTGATGGCCCCGCGCCTTCAATTATACAATGACTCATGTGTAGAAGTTGCTATAATGCGATGATGATGATGGACAATAGAAGTGGATGCATCCGTTCGGATGTTTGGAGGGTTAAGGTAAATGATGCTTTGGGATAGAAGTGAGCCAAGTTGTTAGTAAGTTGCTCGATCTCACTGGTGGATAGCTCAAAATCCACTGGATTCTAAAATTGGATTTGGCTAGGTAGCTTGACTATATATCCGAGTGGAGCTGCGATATGAAGATATTTTACTTGAGCAGATCATGGTCTTACTCAAGAAGTTGAGTTTTATTTGTACTTATATTAATAATTCTTGTAGCATCAATGGCTGCATAAATTTATTTGTTGATGATATACTTGCGTTGAGAATGTTTTACTTTCAATTCACAAAAGTTGTTTCAGTTCATCTTACTGCTTTTAAATAAATAAAAAAAGGAGGAGCCAAGGCTGAAGAAAAAGAGAAAAATCTTGATGGCAGAAATCCATGTCAAGGCATCTTTTATTCCTTGAATTCCACAATGCCTATTTGCTTTTGCGCATAAGACCAGAAATGGATTCTCTGTCCTGGTACAAACTAGGGCCGTCCGATTGAGATCAGACGGCCCTAGTATTTTATTTAATAAAAAACTTCCCTCAATCAGACGGCCCTGGTTTTTTATCCGTCCAGACAGTCCCCAATGCATGAGGATCCGGGTCCTGGATAAAGAGGTACAAATCCAACCATACCCCCTTCAAAATATAAAGACAGACAGGAGATGAAAAGAAAGGAGAGCATCATGAAGTTTCATTCAATCACTTGGTGAACTCAATCACTCCCAATGCAGACACAGCTCGGGCAGCGACCTCAAAGCCCGTGAATCCAGCTCCTTTGCACAAGTACTCGAACTGCTTCTCGGTCCTCTCCTTCCCTCCTGGCTGGATCAACATGGCATTGTCAAGCATCGACACGTATTTAGACGCCATCGTCTCTTCCGGCTCGTCCGGCATTATGAAGTCCATCACGATCACCTTCCCCTTCGCTGGCAACGCCTTGTAACAGTTCTTCAGGAACTTTATGCACGACTCGTCGCTCCAATTGTGGCACGTGCCCTGCCCGATTTGCAGAGTCATAAATCGACTTCAATTTGAGTTGTACAATTTATGGAAATGATTGTATTAGCTTGCCTTAATCATGATGGCGTCTCCCGCCGGGACATTCACAAACATATCCCCTCCGACGTGCTCCACTCCTGCACGCCATTGTTACAAAAGTGAGTATAACCATAATTTGGAGACAATAATGCCTCTTATTTTTGTGAACATGATTTCTTGCTAAATACTTTGAGCCAAAATAGGCGCGAATAAGCCAGACAAGTATGTCATAAATTAATGTACCGGGATAAGATGGAGCATGTTCGATGACTTGGGGCAAATCGAAGTTGATGCCCTTGATCGAGGGGTACTTTGAGACGATCATGTTAAGGGTCGCGCCTTTTCCACCGCCAACATCAACCAGAGTCGCAATCCCATCGAACCCATGGTACACCTCGAGGATCTTCCTTGTCTGTGTCGCAGAGAGATCGGCCATTGCGTCGTTGAAGTACTTGTTCAGGGCTGAGTCCTCCTTCATGTACTGGAATATGGTCTTGCCATGGACCTTTTGGAACAAGTTGCCTCCTCCTCCCACAATTGCTTCCTTGACCTGGAGCCTATAATTGCAATAAAGGATAGAAGGGTTTGTTTGATTCAATTAATTGCTCAATCTAGTTTCCTCTTGTCGAGTATGTCGATGATAGGGCATCTTCAGACTGTCCCGCATGATTATTCAAAATCATAGATAGATAAACTATTCACAGATTAAGTAATTAAGACTCGATTCACTCTTTAATTACACAACTAGAGAAACTAAATGATATTCGATATCAAGGCAAAGTTCGTGGACGGAAATTTTCCACTCACCAGACGTCAAGGGTGGCTCGGTGGAAGGCGAAGAGAGAGAGCGAGCCGATGGAGCCGCCATCCTCGTCCTTGACGTAGTACTTCCCGACCGGCGATATCGCGTACCGCCTCTCCACGGTCCTCCCATCGTCGAACGTCTCGGACTTGTACTTGAGGAGCGAGTGGCTCGCGAGGCAACGAAGGACCCGGTCGACAATCTCAGGTGAATCGGGGGTCTGGGCCGGAAGGTGGGCGACCACCTCGGCTGGTGACACGTAGGCTCCAGGGCCCGCCCGGGCTATGATCCCAAAGAGGTCGAGCTCGACTGCGGCGTGCAGGATCACTGGGAAGACGTGATAGCTAGAGAACAAGAGGGCTTTGAGGCATGGGTCTTCTTCTTCATGGCAGGGGCTTCCTTGGTTTTGAGTGGAACTCATTTTTCGCTTTCTATGCTTTTGTGCTGGACACCGTTTGGATGGGTGCTCAGTTGCTTCCCTGAGGATATATGAATCAAAGAAGGAAGTGATTTACGAACTGGGTGGGATCGCATACGGCGATGGGCAATTATAATCAAAGGTGAACATGTGGGTCTCGCCAAGTGCCAAAAAAGAAGGCTAACCAATGGATCAGATAGTCTTGTTCCCCGGTCCAAGATGCTGACTCTTCCACGAGATGGAATTCTACAAAATTACTGACAGCCTAGTGGGGGAAAATGGGGTTACACATATTCACTAAAAAAGAACGCAGACTTTATACAGAGGTTTTTTTGACAGAACTGATTTGCTACAGTGATAAAATACATCCGCAGAGCACCTTATTAATCATTAACTCTCGCAACTTGTTATTTTCATGATCTGACCAGCAGCATGGGCTAGCTTCAGTCAGCTCCCCCTCTGTCCTCGTTAACTTCCCGACATCCAGGTGAATCGGACATGAGGGTCTTTTGAAGAAAGAAAGGAACAGAGGTTTCTAGATATCCTAGTATCTATTTACGTTGAATTTATACTTAAACCATTTTGCATGCATTCAGAAGAGCGGCTCGTAATAAATCTTCTGCGGATCCGTCAAGTGTCATGTTGTCTCTATCGGAGTTCATGGAAGCGTTGAAACTTGAAATTGAACTGTTGAAGTTTTGACTCGACCGTTCAGCCATCAAAGTGAGAAACGCTATAATGGTCCGTGCGGGGAGTGCACTGATGATGCTCCAGTGTCTCGGCTGTGACGCTCTTTGTTTTCTCATTTCACCAGAATTTCGGTGTCAACTAATTTGAGGGGAAGGATGGTAGGTTTTGCACCTGTAAATATGAGCTTGCAGAAGAGGAGTTACCACAGCCTCCAAAAGTCAGACGAGCGAGTTACTGTTACTGATGCATTTTGCCAATTTTCTCTTCCCTACATATATTGTTTCAAAAACTA
This sequence comes from Melaleuca alternifolia, assembly GCA_019926035.1. NCBI lineage: Eukaryota > Viridiplantae > Streptophyta > Magnoliopsida > Myrtales > Myrtaceae > Melaleuca > Melaleuca alternifolia. Next base: position 572,515 of record JAGKPW010002324.1, read on the forward strand.
GCTACTGACTGACTTTGGAGACCTGATGCAGTTTTGCTCACTTCGGACGAGTGAGTTACTACATTGTTTCATCTATACTTTCACCAAAATTACACTAAACACTCATGAAATTCCACTGAATATCTTGATAGCCATCTCTCTAAGAACTCCACTATTGATCTTGGAGTTGCTGTACAAATGCTCAAAGTTCGCTGTCACCTAATAGTCTTCCCCTTATTTCCTAGCAAATAAAGTACTTCCTGATTTGCGCTCAAGACAAATACAAAAATCGAATTTTACTTCCCGGGAGCAATACTTTACGTAAATCGAGTTTCGAGGCATGAAGTGAAAAGAAAACTTGATGGCTTAATTAGAAATAATACCAACTGGGGCTTTTCTTTCATCTCGTGGGTAGCTATAGCATCGTCCACATTGATCACGACACGCTCTGGATAGTCCTATCATGCACACCTTATTGATTATGGTGAGTTCCCGTTATTCAAAGTACTCCAATCGAATGGCATACGATGATTATGATATATGTTTATTTGAAATAATAAAAAACCCACATGCTGTAGGTACGGATCTGCTTAAAGAATACTATAAGGACCGAGGATGACGTGATCATTAAACAAATCGGAACGTGTTTGGATCCAATCAATTTTCTAAGTGACATTTTGACGACCCGAAGCTTTAGTAACTGATTAAGATCTAGGTAGTTTATTCAGTTTGTTTATTATTTCGTGGCTTGGTAATCCAGTCTGTATGTGGGTTGTCATGGAAAAGGCAACATAAAGCATTTTTATATGGAAGAAAAACAATCAAAAATGCATTTGACGGGCATTGGATGAATTGTAGGAGTTTATGGCTGCGTAGCAGTCGACTCTTTCTTGTGCCGAAAATCTTAACATTTTAGAAGAAACTAAAGTTAAGGGATGGTGGGATGAGAGAAAGTCACCTGCAATTATTGCAGGTGATCTTCCACTTTATGAACCTTGTTAGGAAAAAGTGTCGCACAGTGGGAACCACTTCTAGTATCTTACTAGTGTGATCACCTATATATGGAGCTCTTGAGCGGAAGTTGGTGTAATTAGATATGTCCACATGGTGTTTTTAGATTTGAGGTCTCTTGTGACGATCTCTCAGTTGAAAATATCGAATTTGTGCTACGCGCTACCAATGATTGCTAATGAAGTTTCTAAACCCTAGAAGAGGAGGCAATTACTTGGTAGGTCGTTGATGTGCGTACTCCACATTGAAGCTGATTGACCTACAGTTCTTACGAGCTGTTCTAGACTCGGGGAGGTTATGAGATCAAGGTCTTGGGGTAAAAGTGCACAACGAAAACTTAGTGGATTATTTGGATGTCACATGACAAGCTCTTGATCAAGGCAGTATATTTTACACTATAACAAACAGAAGATAATCCCACCATCAATATTGATCGTTCGTCTCTTTGGTTAAATTGAATATAGTAGGTCATTAAAAGTCACCGTCTATTTATCTTTTCTTTCGTATATCATGGACATTAGAACATTTTGACTCCATTAATCCCGCCGACATCACTTAATGATAAAAGAATCATGTTCCATCCTCCAGAAACCCTACCCTTAACGAGAAATCAAAACCTACCGTTCTCTCTGTCTCTCCCGACCCTGGTCTCGGATCCAAATCTTCACTGTCAGAGTTCCGCGCATGTACTAGGACGGAAGTCCGAGGGAATCATCCCACCAAGGGAGGTTTCTCCCCTCCTTTTTTTAATGCTTCAAAATCTTCATGAAATCTGGGATCACGACAGCCAGAGTTCCCACACCAAGTGCCCATACAATGACATTTTGGTAGGTAGATAATAACACAAATAATTTATAAGTTTTTAATAATATATATATAATATCATCTCAAAATTTTAATTTATTCAATGTAATTTCTGAACTTTAGTTTAATATTTAATGTTATCTCTAAACTTTTGTTCGATATTCAATCTAGCCGATGAATTGCATTATAATATCAAATGTCATCGTTTTATTATAAATTCAAGTTCATGAATTATATCAAATAAATTTAAAATTCAGCAATCATATTATATATTATGAAAAAAATTAATATGATATTGAATAAATTAAAAGTTTAAGAACGCATTTAAATAAGAAATAGAAATTTAGAAATTATTTATATCAGTTTTCTTTTCACTTTACGTTCCCTTTATGTAAAGAATTGAGAAAAGAAAAGGGAGATGTGGCGTACCCAATGAACAAAGTGTAAAGCAAAGTCTTTGTTAGGATATAATTTTCTGCTTCGATATTGCGGATGGTGCTTGCTTTTGGCTGGTGGTGGGGAAGTCCCTTTCGCCGAGGGAAAACTTGTCCGGTAGCCATGGGCAAGTCGATGGATGGGTTCATTTCTATGGCCATCGCGATCATGCATCAACACTACATTGGGGAGGTCCAATGTAACCCCGCAAAGAGTGAAAACAAATTAGGACCCCGCACCTTCCGTTTTATAATGATCTATCCAGCAGTTTCTGGCTTATGATGATGATATACAATGCAACTTGTGTATCCGTTTTGATGTGATTTGTCGCGTCCAAATCAAGCGTTTCAACACGCAACACACTTTTGGAGAGTTAAGCTAATTGATGCTTGAGGAAAGAAGGGAGTTAAGTTGTTAGTTAACGGCTTTATCTCACTGATGGATTGCTCAAAGCCCACTTGATTCTAAAGTCAAATTTGGCTAGGCAGCTTGATTAAATGATCGACTTGAGCTCTGGTATGGAAATAGTTACTCGAACGGACTGTAGTCCTATTCAAGAAATTGAATATCTATTTGTACGTACTTACTATATTTACATGCCTAATAATTCGTATACCATCAATGGCTGCATAAATTGTTTGCCAATAATATACTCATGTTGATATATTCTGCATTCAATTCACAAACGTTGTTTCAGTTCAACTTAAAACTTATTCAATAAAAAGAGCTAAGGCTAAACTAAAGGAGAAAAATCTTGATGACAAAAATGCATGCCAAGGCATTTTTTATTCATTGAATTCCACAAATGCCTATTTGCTTCTGCACATAAGATCCCCTGGTCCTGGACAAAGAGGCACAGATCCTCATTTGAGGCCGGCGAGGACCGCCCTCGCTTGAGGATAGCGGCCTCCACTAGCCATCAATGAGGCCTGGTAGTGATTGGCGGAGGGGGGAAAAACAGAAGAAGGAAAAGAGAGGAAAAGACAAAAATAAAATAAAAAAATTCAGAAAAGTATGAAAATATTATTAAAAATTTTCCATACCCCGTGTTCTATAAAAATTGTGGTATATAGGACAATTAACATCCATATAAATGATTTCCAGTGAAAATTGATTAATAGACTCACTTGATAATATGTAAAAATATTATGATTCAATTAATAAAATTGAAAAGTTTGTAACCGAATTGATAAAAGTACAATAAATTTAAGACTTTCGGATAATTTCTGCATCTAGTCAAATTGAAAATGAGCAACAAAGCGGCGACTTACTCCCCCAAAAGTTGGTGCCTATCCAAAGGAAGATCAACCTCATTGCACTTGACCTACAATACTGTTGCGAAGTGAGTGTTGTTGAGCAACAAAATCTTCTCAATCAGAGTCATTTGCGTCAATGCATGACCCCACATTGAGTTCCTCGTGTAACCATTTCCCCCCCACAGTCCACTTACGCCTCAACTACTTTGTCATTTGCTCCGTAGCATTACAAGTTGACCGACCGGCGACGCATCGGTCGATAGAAACCCGTGACTTCACTCTGATGATAAAGAGTCGCTATCCACCTTCGAGAAACCCTCAAAACGACAAATCAAAACCTACCATTCCTCTCCCGACCCTGGCGGCAGAGACAAACCTGCATCATCAGATTTCCAAGTCCCACGGTTTCCCCATCACCCCAAGGGTCATTTTCCTAGTCTCACTTCTTAACGTTTCAAAATCGTTCATTGAAATCCGGCAGGCCAAGAGCTAACAGTTTGTTCAAACACCAAGGGCTCATACGATGACTTTTCGTTTGGAAATAATTACCCAAATAATTTATGAATATTGACCCAATATGTAATATCATGTATTAACTTTTAATTTGTTCAATACGATACTTGACTTTTAACTCATTATATAATGTAGTTCCTAAATTTTTAACAAAGGTTGGCTTTAGTCCCTAAGCGGGACAATTGTCATTTAAGTCATAAACATTTTGCTGCTATACCGATTCAGTCCTAAACATTTTCTTATATCAAATAAGTCATAAACCTTTTGCAACTTTGCAAATTAAGTCCTTCTGGCAGATTTTGGCCGGAAAATACTTACGTGGCCCTACTGGTAGTCATCGGCGATGATGTGGCGAGGACGTGACAAAAACGACGTCATTTTGGCTAAAAATTCATTTTCTCCCGGCATTGTTCATCATCTTCCTCCTTCCCCCTTCATGCGAGCCCCTAGAAAACCTAGCCGCCATTCGAATTCTTGACGGCCACAGCGGAGGCGGCCAAGGTAGAGAAAAGGAGGCCTTGCTGGCTGCAGGTGAGGGTGGCAGAGGCTGGGGAGGCTATTGCAGCCCTCGCCCAGGAGCCCCATGTAGATCTAGGCGAAGCCAACCCTCACCCGCCGTGGGTGAGGGTTGTGACGGCCTCCCTAGCCCCCACTGCCCTCACCTGTGGCTGGCAAGTCCAGCAGCCGACGGAGCTCGCCAAACAAGTCTTTTTTAAGAAAAAGAAGAGAAAGTGAAAAAAAAAAGTTGGAATAAAAGTTTGTCATCACCGGCGACGGCCGATAGAGCCACGCCGTCGCCACATAAGCATTTTCCAACTAAAATCTGCCGGAATGATTTAATCAGCAAAGTTACAAAAAAGGTTTGAGATTTATTTGGCATAAAAAAGGTTTAGGACTAAATCGGTAAAGTAACAAATGGGTTTATGGCTTATTTGGCAATTGTCCCGTCCCTAAACTAAATGAACAATATAATATATTAAGCTAAAATTTAAAAATTCAGGGACGATATTGTATATTGAATCAAAGTATAAGAATAGTTTGTGTCATTTCTCATTTCGTTGTAAAGAAGTGAGAAAAGAAGTGGAGATGTGATGTTTACAAGGGACAAAAGGCATCACAAAATCCATATTAGGATATGATCCTTGAGAAAATATTTTATACTATGTCGATGGTGCTTGCTTTTGGAAAGTAGGTGGGAAGTCCCTTTCACCAAGGGAAAACTTCTCCAGGAGACAAATCGATGGACAGGTTCATTTCCATTGGAATCGCGATCATGCATCAACACTACATTACTGGGGCCGCTTTCCTCCCGCAAATTGAGTTGGGGGCCCTGCGCCTTCATTTTTACAATGATTTATCTAGAAGTTTTTGTCATGTGATGATGATGACAATCATTTTTACAGTAAAAGTGCATGCACGCTTTCGGATGTTCGGAGGGTTAAAGATAAATGATGCTTCAGGATAGAAGCAAGTCAAGTTGTTAGTAAGGTGCTCGATCTCTCTGGTAGATTGCTTAAACTCCACTGGATTCTAAAATTATATTTGGCTAGCTAGGTAGTTGACTACATAATGGAGTTGAGCTGCGACATGAAGATAGTTTACTTGAGCAAACTGCGGTCTTACTCAATAAGTTGAATTTTTATTTGTACTTACTATATTTACATGTCTAATAATTCTTGTACCATCAATGGCCGCATAAATTGTTTGCCAATAATATACTAATGTTGAGATTTTTTGCGTTCAAATCACAAGCATCATTTCAGTTCATCTTATTTACTTATTTAAAAAAAAAAGAGAACTAAGGCTCAACCACAAGAGAAAAATCTTGATGGCGGAAATCCATGCCAAGGCATTTTTTATTCATCGAATTCCACAATGCCTATTTGCTTCTGCACATCAGACCACCTGGTCCTGGACAAAGAGGTACCAATTTTACCATGTCCCCGCCAAAATAGAAAGACACGGACTAAGAAGAAAAGAAAGGAGAGCATCATGAAGTTTCATTCAATCACTTGGTGAACTCAATCACTCCCAATGCAGACACAGCTCGGGCAGCGACCTTAAAGCCCGTGAATCCGGCTCCTTTGCACAAGTACTCGAACTGCTTCTCGGTCCTCTCCTTCCCTCCTGGCTGGATCAACATGGCATTGTCAAGCATCGACACGTATTTAGACGCCATCGTCTCTTCCGGCTCATCCGGCATTATGAAGTCCATCACGATCACCTTCCCATTCGGTGGCAATGCCTTGTAACAGTTCTTTAGGAACTTTATGCATGACTCGTCGCTCCAATTGTGGCACGTGCCCTGCCCAATTTGCGAAGTCATACAAAGTTAGGACACAGCTCTCAAAATCGACTTCATTTTGAGTAGTATAATTTATGGGAAGCATTGAATTAGCTCACCTTAATCATGATGGTGTCACCCTCTGGGACACTCACGAACATATCCCCTCCGACGTGCTGTACGCCTGCACACCAATTTTACCATAGTTATTGTAGCCCTAATTCGGGGACAATATTGCCTTTAATTTTCACAAACATGATTTCTTGCTATATAATTTGAACCAAGTAAGTGTGAGTAAGCCGGGGGAAAATGTAATAATTAATGTACCGGGATAAGAGGGAGCATGTTCGATGACTTGGGGCAAATCGAAGTTGATACCCTTGATCAAGGGGTACTTCGAGACGATCATGTTAAGGGTCGCGCCTTTTCCACCGCCAACGTCAACCAGAGTCGCGATCCCATCGAACCCGCGGTAGACCTCGAGGATCTTCCTTGTCTGCGTCGCGGAGAGATCAGCCATTGCGTTGTTGAAGTACTTATTCAGGGACGAGTCCTCCTTCATGTACTGGAAGATGGTCTTGCCATGGACCTTTTGGAACAAGTTGCCTCCTCCTCCCACAATTGCTTCCTTGACATGGAGCCTATAATTGCAATAAAGGATACACGGGTTTGTTTGATTCAATTAATTGCTCAATCTAGTTTCCTCTTGTCGAGTATGTCGATGATAGGGCATCTTCAGCCTGTCCCACATGGTTTCTCTCAAACCGTAGATAGCTCATGTATTCACAGATTAAGGAATTAAGACTCGCTTCACTCTTTAATCACACAACTAGAGAAAACTAAATAATATTCTGATACCAAGCCAAAGTTGTCGACGTAAATTTTCACTCACCAGACGTCAATGGTGGCTCGGTGGAAGGCAAAGAGAGAAAGCGAGCCGACAGAGCCACCATCCTCGTCCTTGACGTAGTACTTCCCGACCGGCGATATCGCATATCGCCTCTCCACGGTCCTCCCGTCGTCAAACGTCTCAGATTTGTACGTGAGGAGCGAGTGGCTTGTGAGGCAACGTAGGACCCGGTCGAGGATCTCAGGTGACTCAGGGGTCTGGGCAGGTAGGTGGGCAGCCACCTCGGCGGGCGACATGTAGGCCCCTGGGCCTGCCCGGGCTATGATTCCAAACAGGTCGAGTTCGACGGCCGCATGCAGGATCCTTGGGAAGATTTGAGAGCAAGAGTACAAGAGAGCTTTGAGGCATGGGTCTTCTTCTTCATGGCAGGGTTCTACTTGGTTTTGAGTGGAACTCATTTTTCGCTTTCTTTGATTTTGTGTTGGACAACGTTTGGGTGGGTACTCGGTTGCTGCCTTGAGGATATATGAATCGAAGAAGAAGGAAGCGATTCGCAAACTGGGTGGGATCGCATATCTCGATTGGCACTTATTGGGAAAATTTTTGGATGGTCACGGCGCAGTGCGCGGCGCCACTAGAGGCCTGCCACCTGGCAGGTGGGCCGCGCTCGCTATTTCACAACGCGCGGAGCCCACCCGCCAGGTGGCCCCCCCCGGATTAGAGGCTCGGCACTTATTAAGTAAAGGTGAACATGGAGGTCTCACTGGGTGGCCGACAAAAAAAGAAGATAAAGAGGACTAATTAATGTCCACGAATGGGACGCTTCCACCTGACGTAATCGTACAAATTGCCGAAAGCCTAGTGTAGTAAAATAGGGTCGCGCATGTATGGGATCTATTGGAATTGTTAAAGGACAATCCCTCGCGTGATGCATCGTTTGATTACAAAATTTTACCGCACTTCGTCATATGCATTTTGTCTTTCTCTGCCCAAAAATTTAGGTTCTTAGGTTAGACTTTCACGCGATTTTCAATCATGAAAGGGTAGATTTTTTTTCCCTTTTTAAGAAGATGGAGTTGTAATGTTCAATCTAAAATATCAAATTGAGGGAGATCATTATGCATATAAAGTTTTGTATAATTTCTTACTTATGTGACATGGGATATACCTAAAAAGCACACTCGAATTCAAACAGAGTATCGTTAGTGGAAATGATTTGCTACAGGACTAAAATACACCCACGAAGTGCCTTATCTTTCATTAACTCTTGCGGATTGCTACTTTCATGATCTGGTTGGAGCAAGTATGGGCCAGTGTCAGTCCCCTTCCCTCTGTCCTCGTCATCATTCCGGCATCCATGTCGATCGCACATGGTTATCTTTTCAAGAAAGAACATAAGAACACAGGTTTCGAGATACCCTTGTTATATATTTACGTTATATTTATAGGTAAACCATCTTGCATGCATTTGGAAGAGCATCTTGTAATGAATCTTCTGCAGATCCGCCGTGTCGTGTTTTGTCTATCGGAGCTCATGGAAGCATCGAAACTTGAAACTAAGCTGTCGAAGTTCGACTCGGCTGTTCAGCCACGTGCACTGATGATGTTCCAGCGTCTCGGACGTTCTTTACTTTCTCATTTCACCAGAATTTCGTTGGCGACTAATTTGAGGGGAAGATTGGTCGGTTTCAGACCGATAGATATGAGCTAGCAGAAACGGGGTTACTGCATCCTGCAAAAGTCTGACAAATGAGCCACCGCTGCATTTTGCCCACTTACAGTCCTAGAGGTTATTAAATTATGTCTTGAATTTAAATTGGGTAAGCTGCACAAAAGAGGAAACATAATAATGGAAGTTTCCTTAACCACAGTATATATATATATATATATATATATATATATATATATATATATATATATATATATATATATTACGTGTATCAAAATTAGGAATAAAAAAAAGGAAGGTGGGCCCATAAGGAAGTCAACAAGTCAACAAAAGGGAAACCCTTCTGCGCTTGAGAAAGCCGCACGGTCAGAAAGAAACGAAAAAAACGAAAGAAGCCCAGGAGAAGAAGGATTTCTTGGCTCTGTTTTTTGGCGTTTTTCAAGCAGCCACACAGTAGCCGCTCGAAGGAGTTCCGCGAGTTGTTTTTCTCCGCACGATGTGTGCGTAGCCGCTCCAGGTCTCCGCGAAGACAATTGAAGTTGAACGTACAGTGACGTTCTCCGTTTCGTGCGAGAAGCTTAAGCAGATTTGTGTTTTTGGTAAGTTTATTTATTTTATCCGATTGAGTTGTTTATCATAAATATTTGGGATTTGGTATAATCTAGATACGAGAAATACGAGCGTATTTAGCGATTGTAATTCGATTCTCCGATTATAGTGAATTGTTCTTGCTGGCTCTCTCCGTGAACGTAAGTACCGTTTAGACCGAAGGACGTAAATTTCTGATGTCCTTATTATTTCTCATTTACTTCTCTGGTGATTTCGCTTTGACTTAAATTGCAAGATACTGATTAGTTTCCGCATTAATTTACAACGAGGTTGTTCACCTTAGAGATCTAACGCGGTTATAAGTATGATGGGCATGGACAGAACTCAGTCATTTAGATCTTCAAGGATCGTTGGAGGCACATCGGACATCACACAACATACGATGTTCTTCCAACAATTGGACTTTATACCCGATTGAGCCATTTTTAGGATGGGCATACTGTTAAATAGAAAAAATAACCCTTATTGAGGATTCCGATTGTGAACGTGCTTAAATATTAATCAACGCGTTCACCTAACGGCTTAAACTTTTCAAACAGTTGGCAGTGATCCTACAAAACTTCACATGGTATCAAAGCAGGAGGTTCTAAGTTCAAATCTTCTCAGGCCCATATTATGTCTCCCCAAAATATTTCCACGTTTAGTATTAGGTAAAAAAAAAAAAGACTAGACTAAGCATGAGAAGGGGTGTGAAAGTACTTGAATATTAATCCACGCTTTCACCTAACGGCTTAAGCTTTTAGAATAATTGGCAGTGGTCTCATAAAACTTCACACCAATGACGTCTACAGATTACTCGCCGACATCCTGATTTAGAAATTTTAATTGATTCTCTTGCGAAGTTGGCAAACGAAGTGCTACCAAATGAGCTTTCCCACTCTCTTAAAATCAACTAATCCATGTACAAATGCCGTTCGGAACATTTCTTTTCTTTGGTCTTCAAATTTGCTACTACCACCAAGATTTGTGCCAAAGGCCCTTCCATTTGGGCTCACACCGCAAGTTTTGCAACACCAGCCACGTCCTCCTACTCATTGAGGTCTAGCACTTGCCTTGATAGTTGAGTACAAGTCATGTGCTTTGCTGCCATCCATGTTTAGGGATAGTTAATTTGGCAAATGAATTGTGTCATGCTCATTAGCCGATTTCCTTTACCAAAAAAATAATACTCATTAGACGATTTCCATCCATCACCACCACTATGTTGTCTTAATTGACCGGCATCCTTTGTGGGTTCTAGGTAAGTGCATAGTCGGGCATTGTAACTCTATCTTCAATTCATCACGCATCACTAGTTATGTTTACCAAAAATGGCCCACTTAGAGCTCTCGCTTCCATGGCGTGGCTCAACAAAGCAACCATACCATTCTACCTATTTAAAGTTTAAGAATTGGTTGAGGAAATTGCACTCGCAATGCCTTCAATCATTGGCATGTGAGCTCAATGTGAGGAGGAGTATGGAAGTATTTAAATATTAATCCACACTTTCACCTAACGGCCTAAGTTTTTAGGACAGATGGCAGGGGTTTTACAAAACTTAACATGATATCAAATAGGTAGAATGTCAAGCTCAAGGTCGAGGTGCCCCTAGCAATTGGTTTAACTTAATAAGAGGCGCTGCTTTATTCATTTAGTTTTGATTCATAAGTACGAGTGGTCCATCATAAGCGAACTAAATGAACTTAAATCGCATAATAATCGCACCCCGATCACGTCCTAATTTTTTATGTTGAAATGCGAGTACTTAGGGTACGCATGACAGTAATTCTATCCAGAAATCTAATTCTGCATAGAATTAGATTTTTCTGATACTGTTCCAGAATGAGTTTCTGAAGAAAGAAACGCGTTTGATACGGTTAAAAAATTTCTATTCCAGAATGAGAAATCTTGATATGGTAAAAAAAAAGTATGTTTCTGTTTTTTATTATGTTTTTGTTTCATTTGAAGAAATTTTTTAATTGTTTAAATTGCAAGATATTCATTCCATTAAAAATCAAATACTTATTACTTAGCCAAAAAATTGACAAATTTTTTCATATTTTCTATTGTAATTGAACTTCGAATTCACTTTAGTTGCATAAATCATAGTATATAATAATTCCTAAAGAACTAGGAGAGAGGAGGATACCCAATACTGAGGTAAGGCATTTTTCCTATAGGTTTTTCCTGGCCAATCCGCGATCATATTAGCCAGAGTTAAATTGGGAAATTGATGATATTTATCAGTATTTTTTTAATGTTAAAAATTTAGTTTTTCCAGAAAATTTGGGATTTCCAAATTAAACTTTAATTTTTTAATTTTTAATAATAGAAAATATGGTTTTTAATATTTTTAATATTTTTTTAAAAAAATTATTATAAACTTGAATTATCTAGATTTTTTTATAATTTTTAGGTTTTTTTATTTTATTAATTTTTTGTTTTTAATTCGAAAAAGGACTTCGGACCGGGTGTCGCGACCTAACCTCCGCCCTTTCGGGGGAGAAATATTAGGTTTAGAGGTATTTGCTCTTGATTCCACAATCTCGAGCTTGGATTCTCCCAAATCCATACCTCGCATGACATTTGGCGGTTTTCATTTTGCAAGTTTTTTTAAGTAGTCTAAAATGTTTTTTATTTAAAAGGAGCCGCCACTAGCCTATTAAGGTTGGCTAGAAACCAAGTGAAAGCATTGGGAGAAATGTTTCACGTTCTACGCAACCAGAGATTCCTAGGGTACGAGAACTTGATTATGTTAACTATTTAGTTAACGCCCTTTCGGTACCTAAAATTGATTGATTGATTGGTTAACCTAGATGTTTGTATGCATGCTTACATCTCCTAAAAGGCTAGTCTACTAGTGTTTTAATGTCAATCTCTAAGAGCTTATTCAATTGAATTCATTTTAGAAATTTTATATTATTTCTTTTATAGTTTTATATTTTTATTGGCTTTTTTGATTTTTTTTATGACTTTCTAATTTTTTTATTATTTTCTAATGATTTTCTAATTTTCTATGATTTTCTGATTTTGTATTCTAATGATTTTCTGATTTTGTATGATTTTTTAATTATTTTTTATTTTTTATTTTTATTTTTAATGATTTTCTGATTTTTTCTGATTTTAGGTGATTTTCTAATTTTTTATTATTTTCTAATGATTTTTCTGATTTTTTTTATTTTTTAATTTTCTATTATCTATTATTTATTTTCGAATTATTTATTTTCTATTCTATTTTTTATTCATTTTTTTTATAAAAGGGTTTCGGACCTTAATGGGCTGGGCGTAAGGCCCAGTCCATTCTCATTTTAAAAAAGAATTAAAAAAAATTAAATGTCGGCCCAACCCTCTTCCTTCATTTCCCTTTCGCCGGCCCATTTCTTTTATTTCTGCGATTTGGCCCATTTCATTTTAGTTAATTCGGCCCATTTTATTTTCCAGCCCACTCTCTTTCTCTTTTTCCTTTATTGTTTCGGCCCATTTTTATTTCTTTAATTTGGTTCTTTTTTTTTAATCTCAGCCCGACGTCTCCTCTTTTACCGCCACCTTAGTTCAACACCATTCTTCGTATACTAGTCTAAGTTTTTGTTCAGCGATTTCAGTTTTTCCTTAGCAAAAATATGAAGAAACTATACTTAAAACTCACCTAGACATTTCATCAAGCACAGGTGGTTTAGCGTTGATTGTTAAACTTCAGCATTGAAACTAAACTATATTTAAACTAGCAACGCATCAAAGATGAACAAACACATCATACTATCTAAGATAAGCATCATAGTAAATCGAGAATCAAATTAAACAACATCCGGCATCAAATCAGAATAGGTAACAACATCACAGGGACAAGGAAATGAAAGAGGTGCAGTAAACTTGCGAACAATAACGAGTTGGAATGAAATATAACCGAGAGAGACTTACCTGTGAAGATGAGATGGAACGACCAAAGGAAATCGGACTCGCCAATCAACGATTCAACTAGCGGAAGCAACGAAGGAACAAAATCAGTAACTTCGATCGGCAATAAAACAACCTTCAATATTCGAACGAGCACCGAGAGAAGGAGGAATAGCTTCGTGAACAAGAGCAGCCGAGGAGCCACTAATTGACGAACTCGATCGGTGATGAGGCAATCTTCAATCGGTTCCAGAGTCTTCAAAACCTGAGAAAGAAAAGCGGGGAAGCTCAGAGCATGAAAGAGAGCCAAGAGTCCACTAAAAGAGAGAGACGAGAAGGCGAGTTGAGGGAGAGGTCGGCTAGAGAAACGGCGAGGAAAAAAGGGAAGTTATGGGTGGCGGAGCTGGAGCCTCCAGAGAGAGAAGCGAGCTGCAGGTTGAAGGCCAGCCCCCCAAGAGAGAGAGAGAGAGCCAGAGAGAGAGAGAGAGAGAGAGAGAGCCAGCCAAAGGTTCTAGAATCTCCCCTGCTCATAACCGAATTTTCTGACAGTATTACTAGATGTCAATCAATCAATTGACTCTCTCTCCATGGAGAGCTCCCTTTGCCCTAGGGCAACGTCATATCCAAAATATACCCTAACCCTCCTTCTCCGGCGGCTGGCTCCGGGCACACTCTAGCCCTATTCCTCCGGGGACACTTTAACCCTTCTTCCCGACGGATGGTTTCCGGGCATACCCTAACCCTACACAAAACACCCAAACTCATACCCACAACGCTTTGATATTCGAAGATCTCCCAAAACCTGTCTTTCCTTTTTCGAAGATCAGAGTTGGAACTCACCAAAATTTTCCTCACCAAACCCAAAAACCGAACCCATCACTTTCAACTTCATACACAAATCTCCATTATCCCCATATATAACCACATTTCATGTTCAGTACTGGCTTAATCATTCCTATACAGCCACGAAATTCCTACATACACCCAAACACCGATTCCCAAATGGCAAAGTAAATACACAGCTTCACCTACATCCATGGTGGAAGAAGCAGAAGCAGACCTTCGCCTAGCTGCGTTAAGCAAAAAACTTGGAAGGCTCTGGGCTCCAAGGAAAACCATTGTTGTTGATGAAGTCATTTCTGCGGATAGAATCAAAGACTGTAAGCTTTCACTAGTGGGTCAACTCCACAACAGTCCCAAAATAAATATACAAGCCTTCCAAAACACCATGCGCAAGGCTTGGAGAATGGAAAATGTGGACATCTCACTAATCTCTCGAGGTATTTTCGAATTCAAGTTCATTTCAGCTTCAGACAGGACCAAAGTAATAGAACAAGGTCCTTGGTCCTTCGCAAACCATTTGTTATTACTGAAGGAGTGGACACCCAACATGCCTCCAGCGTGTTATAATTTCACAGAATGCGAATTTTGGGTTCAAATCCACGGTTTACCCATAGAATGGATTTCTGGGAAAGTTATTCAGTGATAGCAAGTGAAGTAGGCAGAGTTGTTGATGTGAAAATAGAAACTAAGGGTTTCACAGCTTGCAAGATTGGCAAAGCTAAAGTGGCTATCAATGTCTCATCCCCACTTGTCCCGGGTTCAGTCTTCAGTAACAAAGAAAAGAAGATTTGGGTGGATTTTAAATATAAACGCCTTCCTCACTTTTGCTATATATGTGGAAAGCTAAGCCACTACGCACAGTACTGTGAACTAACCCAATGCCCAGATGACAAAATACATTTGCTGGAAAACATGCCTTTTGGGTCGTGGATGAAAGCAGAAGCCAATGAAAGTAGCCCTTACTGGGAAGCTTTCTATGGCAAGAACATAAAAGAACCCATGGAGGAAGAGGAAGTACCTGAAACTCCTAGAAATTCAGGACAAATTGTACTATTTTCATACTCCAACAAAGAAGGTGTTGAGACTTTTGCTTACCCTAAAGGAAAGTCAATCCAGATGGTTGCCGATTCGGACAGCTGCCCTGAGGAATTAATGTTAGACATTCCTACTCAGTTAACCAAAAACACAGGAATTATTATCAAAAGTCATACATCGGTTATCAAGGAAACTAGCAACATTACAAAGATCATAAGTCCTAAACTTACAGGATGCAAGAAGAAAAGGAGATACTCTCTTTATGAGGCACAGTACTCAGCTAGAGAATTGTTGGATGAGACACAATTAATATAGACCCAAGTTCTCTTTCTAGAGGAAATTCACAACCGGGCTTTGGTGGCTAGCCCTAATAAGCCACCGGGTTATAAATGAGCATCCTGTGTTGGAATTGTCAAGGGTTAGGGTCTCCCTTGACAATTCAAGCTCTTAAAATCTCAGTAGTTCAAGAAAAACCCAACTTCATGTGTTTGATGGAAACTAAAAACAAGGAAGAGTTGAAAGGCGATTGCAAAGAAGATTTCGTTTTCAGCATCTATTTACTGTTAACCCTATCGGACGATTGGGGGGGGGGGATGGCTCTCTTGTGGAATGAGCAGTTTTCTGTGAATGTCAACTACAACACTCCATTTATTATTGACGCCTCATGAATTATACAAAACACCAAATAGAAAATGAGAACCACAGTGGTCCATGCACCTAACGAATTTTAGCAGAGAATGATCCTGTGGCAATAGTTAGAGCAAACTAGGCTCTTTGACAGAACTCCTTGGCTATGCATGGGAGACTTCAACGAAGTATTAATAACCGGGATGGAGATGAACTTGTGAAGGAAAAACTTGATAGAGCTCTATGTACAGTGGACTGGAGATATGATTTTCCCACAGCATATTTCTTTGCCTTACCAGCCATAGGCTCAGATCACAATCCCTTGCTCCTGAATCTTTTCCCTGAAAGCAGAAAGAGGAAACATGAGTTTAGATATGAAGCTTTTTGGGCTGAACATGAAGATTATAAAGAAATAGTGAGGACAGCTTGGCAAGCTACACAAAACCCGTCTCCTCCTATATCTTTCAGACTGTCTACCGTGGCTGGAAAATTATTCACATGGAGCAAAAACAAATGCAAAAATGGATAAGCCCAGATAAAGACTCTGAAAAAAGAACTGCAAGAAATCACAAACAGCCCAAATACCACTGGACAGAAGAGTAGAGTGGAAAAGCTGAAAAAAGAAATAGAAAGCCTGTGGAAACAGGAAGAAATGAACTGGGGCATGAGGTCGAGAGTCCAATGGCTAAAATGAGGGGACAAAAACATAAAAAAATTTCATGCCACAACACTTCAAAGGAGACAAAGAAACCGTATAGCCATGTTGAAGGATGCAGATGATTCATGGGTTAGAAACCCAGTACAACTAAAGAGGATGGGAACATAATTTTTTAAAGACCTATACACTTCCTCAGGGTATAGAAATTTCTCCCCAGTCCTAAACCAAATCGCTAGCACCATCAATGAGGAAATCAACTCAGAATTATTCAAGGCAATTTCCACAGAAGAAGTCTCAAAAGCAACATTTCAGTTAGGTTCGCTAAAGGCTCCTGGACGAGATGACTTTAGTGGCAAATTTTTCCAAATCCATTGGGAAGAAATAAAAACAGAAATCTTTCGGGAAGTACAAAGCTTTTTCAGTACAGGCCACCTAAACCCCGAGCTGAACAAGACCTACATCACCCTAATCCCTAAAGTGCCTTGCCCAGAAAAACTAGATCAATTCAGACCAATCAGCCTATGCAATTACACTTACAAGATTATCTCAAAGGTGCTTGCAAATAGGCTAAAGCAGTGGCTGCCATAAATCATTTCAGAAGAACAAAGTGCCTATGTCAGTGAGCGTCAAATTCAAGACAATATCTTCATTGTACAAGAGGCACTTCATCAATTAAGAACAAGGAAAAGGAAGAAGAAATTCAACGCAGTGGCCAAAGTGGACATGAAAAAAGCTTACGATAGGGTGGAATGGGATTTTCTTGAAGCATGCATGTTAAAGATGAGTTTCTGTGAAGTATGGGTGTCACGAATTATGGCATGTGTTTCTACAGTCACATACAGTCTAAGAATGAACGGAGAATCACTACATTTCTTCCAGCCTTCAAGGGGTATTAGATAGGGAGATCCCCTCTCACCCTATCTCTTCATAATCTTGGCTAATGTCCTGTCCACCCTGCTAAAAAACAGAGTAGAGAATGGCCTGATCGGGGGTATTAAATTCAACTCAGAATGTCCAGCTCTGTCTCACCTATTGTTTGCAGATGATCTTATTTTATTCCTCCATGGAAGCATAGTTGAAAGTCAGAACTTTGCAGATGTTCTGAACCAATATTGTGTTGCATCTGGCCAAGCAATAAACCTAAACAAATCAGGAGTCCTATTCAGCAAAGGTTGCCCAGAAGCTTTAAAAAGAAACATGGCTTACGAGCTAAGAATGCCAGAAATACGTCAAATAGGGAAATACCTCGGAATCCCCTCTGACTGGGGAGAATCCAAGATGCAAATGTTCTCGTGGATCATGGACAGAGTCAACAAAAAGTTAAGGGATGGAAGGAAAACCTTTTGTCAAAAGCAGGCAAAGACATTTTATTAAAAACATATGTCCAGGCACTTCCTCAGCATGCAATGTCGATATTCAAAATCCCTATCTCCATTTGCCAAGCTGTAGAAAGGAAAATTGCTGACTTCCAGTGGAAAAACAGTACTACACAGAAAGGATTACATTGGAAGAATTGGGACACACTCAAAATGAGAAAAGATGAGGGAGGGCTGGGTTTTCGAGACCTACTAGATTTCAACCAAGCTTTGCTCAACAAACAAGCTTTGAGACTCACTTAGAATCCTAACATACTATGGGGACAAATTCTAAAAGGCCTGCACTTCCCAAACACCAACTTCATGCATGCTGTAAAAGGATCTCGACCTTCCTGGGGGTGGATAAGTCTGTTGGCTGGACGCAAAGTTATTGAGGAATCTACATGCTGGGTACTTGGAAATGGAAAAAATATCAATATCCGAGAGGATGATTGGATAAAAAGAGGTAAAATTGGAGGACCGGCCAACAAACAGGACCCAACTTGGGTCTTAGAACTCATGGAGACAGAAAGTTCTAATTGGAATGTTGCCAAAGTAAGAAGAAGTTTGATGAAGGTACTGTCACAGAAATTTTATTCATTAGAACCACCCCTCAGGTCCCAGAAGATGTATTGAAATGGAACCACACTAAATCTGGGCAACTCTCAATTAAAAGTGCCTATAACTATCTCAGAGCATGCAATGAAAATCAGAGCAAACGGCATGCAACAACATTATACATCACTCCAAAGAAATTGTGGAGACAAATCTGGAACTCCAACACAGCTCCGAAAGTTCACTTTTTCATGTGGCAAATCAGTCAAAATGCTTTAGCCACAAAAGAGAATCTGTGCCGAAGAAAGATAATACTAGAGAGTAATTACCTGATTTGCAAAACAAACCCAGAAACGGTGGAACACATCTTCCTCTTATGTCCCTGGACGAAGGAAATTTGGTCAGACCCAACCATCAACGTCACAATCGACCACCACAGCATCACCAAAATGGAGGAATGGTTAGCTAACTTTACCCATACCTCAATTTCATTCAACTTTCTTGTCGAGCTTCTATGGCAGATTTGGAAGTCAAGTAATAGAGCGCTGTTCAAGAGCCAAATCGTCAACCCTTAGCAAACCATTTTGGAGGCCATAACAGAAACCGAAAGCTTCAGCCATTGGACAAAAAAGGAATCGGACAAAGCTAAATCTCAGAACTCCTCACCGTTGAAATGGGTCTCTCCTCCTCCAGACACGATCAAAGTGAACGTGGATGGTTCCTTTGACCCGGAATCAGGCACAAGCTCCATCGCATGCGTCTGCAAAGATCACCAAGGAGTCTTGCTGAATAGAGTCGCCAAATCGACGCTTGCCTCTTCGGCGTTCCAGACTGAAACCCTAGCCGCTGTTGAAGCCCTCAAACTGGTGGAAGAGCACTTCACGAATCTACCGATCCTCATAAAAACAGACTGTGCAAATCTAATTGATCTGATAAGATCTCCTGCTGATCAACTCCCCTAGGACGCTCACGCCCTTATAATTGAAGCCCAAGCCTTGTTGAAGTCACTCAGCAAAGTCAATCTTGCTTTCAGCCCAAGAGAAACCAACAAAGTGGCCGACTGGGCCGTGAAAGCCCATCGGACGCAAAATCTCCCTCTCTCATGGCTACGTAACCCCCCGAGTAGTCTGCTTAACTTACTTTGTGCAGATGCAAGTAATTTGTCTGAACATTTTCAACCCTTTATATGAAAGTAATATGATGTTTTATGACAAAAAAATAACCAAATTTTCTTCTTTTTGTTTTATTCTCTTTTCTATTTTTTTTCCTAACCAAATTGGCCCCTCTTTTCTTATTATATTTGTTTTTTTATAAAACTCCCGCTCGTGTGAATTGAAGGAGAATTAAAGGATAATGGGCTGAGCTCTCGGCTTGGGCTTGCAAAAGCGATGGACCAAAGGATAAGCTAGAAAGAATGGCGACCGGCCTATGAGAAAGGAATTGAATCGGGAACAGGCTAAAAAAAATGTGGATCCGCATTAGCATCTTTGTTCATTTATTTATTGCATTTTTATGAAAAATTATTGTAATTATTTTCTAAAATCGAAATCTAGGTGTCAACACCGGGTCGGGGCACATTCGAAGGAGAGGAGGGCGAGAGCAATTTGATTAGGGCAAAAAATGAAGAAAGATTGCTAAAAGAGAATAGATTCTCAACTAGTGCCTGTGAATGAGAAATCATTCTTGCCCTAAAATCAATTATGGAATAGAAATTTATTCTAGAATGAGTTTTTCGACAATTTCCTACCAAATAGATTTCTTATCCAGAATGAGTTTTTTTACTCCAGAACTCATTCTGGATGAGAAATAGGTGTCTGTCATGGCACCCTTAGGGTGCGCATGATACAATTTCTAGCCAGAAATTGAGTTCTGGAACAGAAATGGATTTTTCTATTTCTATTCCAAAATGAACTTCTAAGAAAAAAAACGCGTTTGATAAAAACAAAAAATTTCTATTCCAGAAACAGAATTTTGTTTGATAACGAAAAAAAAATCTGTTTATATTTTTGTTTCATTTTAAAATAGATTTTTTTTTATTTTAAAGTTTGCAAGATATTCATTTCTATAAATTTCAAATGCTTATTATTTAGTGCAAAAATTTGACAAATTTCATCACAATTTCTATTATTGTTTAACTTCAAATTCATTTTGGAGGCGTTGATCTTCTCGTGGTACTCACAGAAAAAAAAAATTTCAATGTAAAATAACTCCACTAGGAAATATATTACAAAAGTCGAGATGGGGAGAGAGAACATTGTGATAAGCTTACATTAATTGTGTGTATGGTGTGCAATTCAGTAAGAGAAACAATTTCTGGATTTCTCATTCTGGAACAGAAACAACAAATTTTCTGTTTCTGATTTCTTGACCAAACCTATTTCTGAAACAGATCTATTCCAGAAATAGAAAACATAAAGTTTTCTACCAAATGAGTTTCTGTTCCAAAATGAGTTTTTTTGGCTCCAGAACTCATTCTGGAACAGAAATAGGAGCGAATCATGCGCACCCTTAGTGTCTATATTACTTTAAGAGTACCGTGCCATCCGATCTAATTGTAAATACTTCGAGTTGCTTTCTTGTTAAATCTATTAAATAAAGTGTTTTTATTAATAAAATATACATTTAGGAAGCATATCGCTAGGGAAAATTACCCATAAAACCTTAAACCAATTGCTCGGAAAATTTCGTGCGAATCTTTCAATTTGGTTAATGTAGTCCTAAACATACGGATGATTTTATAGTGTAAACCATCCGGTTAATTTTAGCTGAAAAATTCCTGACATAGAGATCCAATTCACACAACATAATTAGCTCCGACGTAGACTATCGACGACACAAAAATAAAATGACTCCACTTTTATAGATTATTGTCTTCTTTATTTCTCGCGCTACTATTCATCTTCTTCCCTATGTCTTCTTCGGTCGAAGAGGCTCCACGACCATCGGGCCAAGCTGCAGATTTTGACATATCCAAGTACATGATAACAGACGCCACATAGCTCTCCGGCATATCGCCGAGCTCGGCTTCGACAGTGCGTTATCTCCATCCGAGCTCGTCCAGATCCCCAAGAATGCATAATCCGGCCGGCGGCTTATCAGAGGTTGGAGCTAATGAACAAATCCGCCCCTTCAACCATGCCGTCTTCGAACAATTTCTTCAAAGCAAGTCCAATCTATAAACAGAAATGTTTACAAAAATGATAAAGGAAACTTGAAGTATTCTGAAGGAAGTCCTGCCTAATATGATATTGTAGGAACCGTGAAAAAACGAATGTGGAACAGCATGATAACAAGCAGAGAAGGAGAATGAAGTTCGATCGGGCTACGAGACAAACTAAACGAAAAAGAATATATGCCACCCACAAAACGATATCATTTTAATGCGTTATTTCCACCTTTGGACGATAATTGTGCTTATGTAGGATAATCAATGTTAAATGGATCGTCACTTCATAATTTTATGGCTTATATTGACCGGAAGGACTAAATTGAATAATCGTTAAAATGTTTAGAATTATATTAATTAAATTGAATATTTCCAAACTAAATTGACCCCGTACAATAAATTCAAGATTTTTAGGATATTTTCCCAATTATTGGAGTAGTGGCCAGAAATGAAAGGGAAGCACTGGATAGGAGGAACCTGAAGGCGTATAAACATGACCAAATGTATAAAGCATAAAAGGTTTCAAGGTGTTTAAAAGTCTAACCAAAAAAGGAGATCAAATGAATTCAACATCCATTTTTACATGTAAGTTGGATTAAGAGTGATACGTATAATATGACTAATAGGGTCAATGCACGTTAAGGGTGATTGATTTTCGTTGATAAAGTATTTTTTTAACAAGTAATTATTTATGAATATGTTGTCCATAACCATATCTTTCACCAAATATAAAGATCCATGTAAAATAAATACTAAACAATTGTCTCTTATGAATATACTATCATCTTTTTGGCTATTAGCAATAGTTGTATTGTAATTGATTGATTCCTAGGTGCAGCTTGCTGGGCGTTATTGTCCTTTGGCATACAAACAAACGCTATTTTAGGAAGTCACCCACTTTGATAATGCTCTCACCTGGAAGACGCATAGCATTGATTTTCAATGATGAACGAGGTCATCATGTCAAAAAGAGTCTCTTGTGAATAAAATTTAATTTAACATTCTTAATCCACAAATTTTTTCTTAATGTTCAATGTGTAATTCAATACATACATACCGAATTCATTATCTTAGAAATTTGCAAGTCCTCTTGCACCACAAATTACTCTACACTCTTTCGATGCAATAAAAGAAAATTTCCCTCGCCAGATCGAATAGTTGCAATCATATTCTAGTGAAAAATTAAGGTCGAAAAGGATGATGGTTTCTTTTCTAATGTAGATATATACAATATACATTTGTGGAATAAAAACCTAAAAGATTTCAACTTTAGTAATTAGTCTAATTTCAACAATTTTCATGAGAATTACTAAGATCTCAAAGGTAACCCTACTTGATAGGAGCTATATCCTTTTGAAAGTAATAAATAGTTGCTTCAAAAAATACGTATTTGATTTGAGAGAAACCTATTTTAGATTCCAGTTATAATTAGAATGAAAATGTATCATAGTATCACTATGTGATAAAAACACTTCTACCTAGTGTGTTATTTTTTTTTGTTTTAATTACTCCTCAACCAAACTAAAAAAAGGCTTTGTTACTTATGCGGAAAATAAATTCCTCATTTTTCGGTGCTTGATGGCTTAAGACAATGGGTTAATGGAAAATTTATGCTTAAATTCAAGAAAATGATATCTTCTGTGAAAAATTGAAAAACATTTTTCCATATATGATTACTTATGGCACTTCGACATAAAAACCTATGCTCAGGCGCAAAAATCCTGATAATGGTTCTCTGGTCCCCAGCATTCAAAATTAATCTCAAGCTCTCGAGCTTATCAAGGTCAGGCCCGAAAAGCCTTAATGCTTGTGTCCCATACCTAGCACCTTGAGCTTGGGTACATAAAGGCAGTGCTTGAGTCCCCAACACTCGAGCTCTAGTCCCCAATACTTTAGTTCGGGTCCACAAAGGTTGTGCAGGAGTTATTGATTTAAAAAAATCGAAATTATACTTATATTTTTTCCTTTTTTTTTTCTTTGGCCTTCTCTCTTAGCTAGTGCTGACCACGATAACAACCGGTGACTAGCCACAAGCAAGGGATGAGCTTACCCATCTCTAGTGCTAGCAAGACTCAAGCTCCTCAGATTTTGGCCAACTCGCCCCTTTCATGAGGCTGGTCGTCGACCGTTGCTTATCGGCTATCACCAACATGCTGAGCAAGAAGGGGAAAAAATAAGATTATAACTTTTTTGATAAGTTTTTCTTGGAAAATCTAATC
This sequence comes from Melaleuca alternifolia, assembly GCA_019926035.1. Classification (NCBI taxonomy): domain Eukaryota; kingdom Viridiplantae; phylum Streptophyta; class Magnoliopsida; order Myrtales; family Myrtaceae; genus Melaleuca; species Melaleuca alternifolia. Next base: position 596,256 of record JAGKPW010002324.1, read on the forward strand.
AGACTTTTCCTACTAAATAGAAAAAAATATATGTTTTAGTTTATCTCCAGTTTTCAACCAAATATCGAAAATTATTGTCATTTTTCTAAAAAGAATGTACCATGGGAAAAGAAGATATACAAATACGAAAAAAAAAAGAATGGGGTTGAATAGGAATTTCAATAAATAAATAAAAAGTACCGGGGACTTGATAATTGAATGGCTCGCTGGCTCGTATCCTTCTGCTTCAACCTACAGTTGCCGAAGCTCCCATGGCGGACCGCGCTCTCTTATCCCTCTCCCCATCTCCTTCCTTCTCCTCCATCTCCGACCGAATACCACCTTTCCATTCTTCAATCCTCTCGCGCTCGACCTTCTTGAAGACCAGACTCAGAAGGACAATCAGGTAATAAAGTTCGCCACACAAATTTCGGGAATTTCGATACCATTTCTACTGTATAATTACGAGCTTGGCATCGCAAGGACTCTTGAATTATGGCCTCCGCAACTCATTTTAGCCACACCCGTTTTGGGTCGTTTCGTAGTTTTGTTTACTTGGCTACTCCAGCATTTGCTCAACTTTGACTATCGAATATACTGGTACTGTAGAAGTCATCGTTGCCATATCTTTGATTTACAATGTTATTTTGGATTTGAAACAGATTAAGGAAAATTGTTCGTCCATGTTTTGCTATATCTTAGATGCCGGCCTCGCGTACTATTATCGTAAACTATGAGCAATTTCACTTTGCATAAGAGGTGTTAATTTTTTTTCACCCTACTGTTGTGGATGAAGGCAGATATGTCAAAGGGAATTGACGGCAGAATCACGGTCATTGCCATGGTTGAAGAGTAATCTTCCTTCTATCTTCCTAATTTTGTGAAAAGTATCGTGCACTTGTAATATTATAACTGTACTCTGCTATATTTTCAGAACACTGTCTGCCTGATATCAACCTAAACACCACTTTTAGTGCCATGATTCGTCCTAGGATGGATGGCTCTTGCTCATCACTAATGGGAGACAAGTTGGGGCTAGTAGGTCTCACTTTGTATTAGTAGGTCTCACTTTGTGTTTGAATACAGGGCAGTCTTTACTTGAAAGGTCCTCTGCTGATTGAAAAATAGGGATGATTTCAGATCTTGGGAACTAATTGTCATAATGTTATGTTTAGAAGTAGCATTGTTTGCTAACTTTAATGCACAAGGTTATACTGTTTGAAAAGTCTTTTAAAATGTAGCGCGTCAAAATCGATAATGAGACATTTTGACCATCAGTGTAATTTTCATTAATTGCGCATACAAGTTCAACCCTATTTTTGGACTTTGGAGCAGTAATCTCTCAGGATGATAAGATGGAACACATGACCTAGTCACCAGCAATGCTACTTCAGATTCTTCAGGAGACGATCCACAATATTTACTTGTAATGCAGAAAAAGTAACTATCGCTTGTTAAGTCTTTCTACCTCATAAAGTTTCATCTTGTTATTATAGGTTCTGTCTGGACTCCACCTGGATCCACTTGTCTGCGCACTGATGTAACTGTTTGAGCTGCAAACGGTTTTCTTCCCTTATTTTCCCTGGATTCTGCTATTCCTTTAAGGATAACTGGAGGGCTTGTGATATTCTATACCACTAATTATCTTGGTTTCCCTGGTAATTTGTGTTGTAAATTCCTTTAGTGTAGTTGGGTGCTAAACGATGCAAGATTATGTGTAAAAATCTTAGCTATAGATCTTTGAGAAGATCAAGTTTAATAAGCTGTCTCATTCTGTCATTTCCTTTCGCTACATTGTCTCTCTCTTCAACTATGTTTTGTTTGTGGTGTTTCTCTCCTGTTAGCTATAGAGATGATCTCATTTTTCAATTACTTTTATCTTTGTTTCAGAGTCTTTGGAGAACCCTTTTGTTATTGAAAAGATTTTAAAGGTGAGGGGGCCATCAGTCTGGGTATCTACACTATCGGTTGGACTTCCCTCTTGGTTGGCTTGTGAACAAGTTGCAGATGCAAGTGAAGCTATTCAAATAAATGCTGTTTATGAGATTGGAGAGTTGTTTGAACTGGGAATCCAACTATCTTATTTGCTTTTGCTATTGGCCTTGCTTGGTGTGGGCTCTTTCTTCGTCATCCGTCAGGTCTTAGTCCGCAGAGAACTTGACCTTTCTGCTAAAGAGCTGCAGGTGATTTATTTTTCTTCCCACAGTTCAGTCCCTAGACGATTTCATGACATTTATGCACTAAGGAGGCCTCTGTTGCATGACTCCTTTATTGTTGTGTAACTGCATCCATGGGACATGAAATTGGGGTTGGGATGGGTATGGGGACACTTGATTTCACATCAAACATGGTATGTTTACATGTAATTGTAGCTCTACAACAATACTAGACCACCATACCTTCTTAAGAAAATTGTAGTCTTGTATACTTTTATGCCTAGTCCACACTTGTCACATCTAGACAAGTGAGACATCGGCACACTACCAGGCCCCTGCACCTCTTATTCTAGTCTGAGTATCATTGGTTTTGCTTCGCAGCAATTTGTTAGAAACTGCTGTGGCATACCATATTACTCTCGGGACTTAATTTTCTTTAAGCATATAGTTACAGATGTCATTTTATTTCTTTATGGCTATTTGCGAAGGATTATCCCTTTGTATTCTCTTTTTATAAAACAGGAACAAGTAAGAAGTGGTGATGCTAGTGCAACTGAGTTCTTTGAACTGGGTGCAGTGATGCTAAGAAGGAAAGTTTACCCTGCTGCAACTAAGTACTTGCTTCAGGCAATTGAGAAATGGGATGGAGATGATCAAGATCTTGCACAGGTACTAGGTCATTGTAACACTTAAATACACTTAAATAGAAGGATGAGTCTTGGCTCTTTCTCAACTACAATCGCCTTTTTTTCATCCTTCCGTGTATGAGTGTGTTTCTGTTGGTTCTTTGAGACATTGGAATCTTACCAAGGTCTTTATTACATGATGCTTGGAAGAGGCCATATATACACAGTTTTTCTATATGAGTTTCTTAACCAAGACCTTCGTAAAATTCCATAGATACACAGTTTTCTATGTGCATATCTGGTTTTGCTTTACTTTTGAACTGCCGTATATTATATTACCTTTCACTGAATAGTTCCCGTCATATGAAAGCCCTTGAAATAGAATGGAATAGGAGCTTATGTGGCAGAGATAGGTTGGTGGAGAAAGATCAACTTTAGAAGATGCATAGAAGGGAAGAAAAGTCTTTTCTACTCTATATTTTTCACACTTCCTTCAGAGCAGCATTCCTAAGCTTTGTTCTGTTCCCTAAAATAGACATTCTACGACTAGAGATCCCCTCTGTTAACTTTTTGTTGGGTCAATTGAATCCAGGAGCCATTCATCTGACATTTAAACTTTGACCTCATGGCCTCTTCCTGATTGTTTAGATATTATTCGAGCTCTGTGCAAGATCTATCGCATGGACAAGAGTAGAAGCTTGAGTTTCAAACTAATGAGAAAATAAATCAGAGGTTCTTGACGTTAACATTAACTCCTTGGGCATCTAGATAAAGTGCGGTGTTCTTGTCCATTTTCTGGGTATGTGATTTGGTGTCCACTGCATGTCAGGTATACAATGCCCTTGGTGTTAGTTATCTTCGAGATGGCAAGCTTGAGAAAGGAATTACGCAATTGGAAACTGCAGTGAAGCTTCAACCGGGATACGTAACAGCTTGGAATAACCTTGGTGATGCATATGAAAAGAAGAAAGACTTGAAGTCTGC